>CM034623.1:4032314-4750683 GCA_020080225.1 Gynochthodes officinalis | reverse complement strand
ATGAAAAATAAATAAATTTAATTAAATCAATTCTCAAGTTAATTTATTTAATCAGTTTAATATGTTTAAAATAATTTTAAAAATTATTTAATAATAATTTTATAAAATTAATAGACATTATATAAAATATATTTTTAAATATTTTAATTTTTTATAAGTATATAAATATATTTTTTATTATATTATTAATAAAATAAATAAATAACTAAAATTTTATACATTTTATAGATAAATAAATATTTTTATATTATATTAGATTAATTGTAAAATAAACAAGTTATATTTAAATTATATTAATTAAAAAATAAAATCAAACCTATAATACCCATATCCCACCAAAGCCCCCGAACAAGTCAAAAGCAGGCTAAGCAAAGTCAAAGGCGGGAAGCAGAGGGGATTATTGTCCAAATCGTTGGGCTTGTCCTTGTGATCGTCCAACATGTGTTGGACTAAAGAGATTGTGGTTCAAACTTTGCTTTGTTATCTCTTTCTCTTGTTCTTCTTAAAAATTATAATTATAATTTTAATATTTTACTTTGGGTTATTTTTAGTCTTTAATATTTTAAATTTGATATAGTTAATCTTTAAACTTTCACAATTCGACACATTTGATACAATTAATGACTATTAAAATATAAAATGACAAAATTTTTCATTTGAGTATTACATGAATGTTAGTCAATCTCTTTGTCAAATTTTTTAATTTATAAATTTAATTTGTTTTTCTTTTTACTTTTTGGTTTCAAACGTTTATCCTTTAGAATTCAAAGATTAAAGGTTTGTAATATATAATAATTAAGGGAGAAAAGATTCGGAAAAAAAAAGTGAAAAGAAATAACTTTTAATATTTGTGAATTGAAAATTTTTTATAGCAAAATTAATTAACCACCATGGGACTTGTTCTGTCACCCTTGTTTGAATAGCCATCAGGCGCATCAAAGTATGAAAGTTTAAAAACTAAGGCTATATTTGGTTTGTGTTTTTATTTACAAAAAAATAATTTTTTTTAATCATAAAATTAAAATATTCAAATAACTTTTTATTTTAAAATTTAAAATATAAATTCCCAAAAAAAAAATATTCACACTATTTCAAAAAAAATTTCCTTCCAATCTGCCTTTCTTACAAAAAAATCCTATCAAAACTTTTACACATTCTAATATAAAATTTTTAAATACAATACAATCCAAACCTAGCTGTGTTGGATAGATATTTGGTAAAACATTAATGACTATTTTTTTTTTCAAATTTAAACTTTTTACCAAAAAAAATTTCAACGTTATTTTAAAAGGTTTTTCTTCTTGCGCACTTTTTATTCTCTTTTCAAAACGCTTTTTCCTTTAAAACAGAAATTTCTTACCAAAATTTTTACATTTTTCAATAAAAAAAGTTCAAACTATCTCCAAGCACAGGGTCTATTTTCAGTAAAATAAATTATTTAATTTTTTACGGTTCCATAATTTAAGTTTTTATTATTTTATCGTCTCTAATCGTGTCTTATTCCATCATCTTCCATAATACAATAAAAAGTAAGAAATGAATACTTTTTCCTAATTAGTGTGGTTTTAGTTTAGTGATGCAAAAAAGTGAAAGAAGAGGGAAGAATTTCTTTACCAGGAAGGAACGACAGAGTGCGTCACTGCGCAGGTAAGCGCTGACCCCTTGAGCAAGAAAAAATATTAGGCTATCTTTGATTGCGTTGAATTTGAAATTTTGTATTGGAGTCGGTAAACGTTTTTGTGTGAATTTTTTTTTATAAAAAAAATAATTTAAAAAGAAAATGAAAAAGTAAATTGTAGATTTTTTTATAAATAATATGGGAAATTAAATTTTAAAATTGAATTTTGAGATAAAATAAAAAATTATTTGAATTTTTATTTTGTTCTAAAAAAAATCAAGTTTTTTTTTTATATATAAGTGTTAATCCAAATGTAGCCTTGCACACATTAGCTGTATTTTTATTTTTATTATAACAAATTAATCATGTAATTTTATTTTTTCGTCCCTTATTATATAAATAGGTTGTCCCTCAAATTATAGATTATCCCCGTCATTATATTTAACTACACAATCTTACATTGTATGAAGAGAATATTTTCTCCTTAAGGAGCTTCAAGAATAAGAAGGATATCTTATGACCTTTTGTCTTTGGTTTTGCAAAAGATATGATAAATTCTATATATTATTGATTATAGATAATAATTAATTATTATAGTAAGATAGCTTTCATGCAATCATACTATATATATATTGAAACTATAAAAGTTGTAAGACTTGCAACTAAATTGTATTATTTAAGATAAATAAGGATTTTCGATAAAACTTCGCATCAAATTCGTTTTTCTCGAGTTGTATAAGGAGAAAACTTTTTATACGTTTTTAGAAGGGGTGTTATTTATCTGCATCTATCTCAATGGGTTGTCTATTAAATCGTTGTAATTTATGTTTGTTTGATCTTGAAGAGAAGGAAAAAATCTTCAAAAAGTAAGTTTTTATGATCCCATAAAGAATATTATCATAATTATCTCTTTAAATTGAAGTTTTAAAAAAAATGTATTATACTATAACCATGTTTTGAGTTAGTATATATTTTAAATACAATTTTTCATGTTATAAGTTATATAAGAAAATATAAACATTACGCATATTTAAATATTTGAATTATTATTATAAAAAAAGAGCTTATGTTTATTTTTTTAATTAATTAATTAATATTATTACCCAAAACAATTATAGTAATAATATTTTAAATTAAAAATTAAGGCTACGTTTAGACTTTGTTTCTATTTATAAAAAGTTAACTTTTTTTACACAAAAATAAAACATCAAAACAAATTTTTATTTTAAAATTTAAATTTTAAATTTTCCCACTTAAATTTCTCTAACATAATTTTAACAAAAATTTCCACATATTTTTTCTTCTAAAATACTTTTTCTATCAAAAAATACCTACTAAAATTTTCACACATTCCAATATAATTTTTTTCAAATAAATCACAATCCGAACGAAGCCTAAATATGATGTATAGTGAAACTATGAGATGGGAATTGTAAGTTAGATTTGAAATCAAAATAATATCATTTTAAATCTAATAATTTTAATTGAAATATATCTTTAATATAAAGTCGAAATTATTTTTACAGATCGAGTAAACTCAAGACTTGAGGAAATTGATAACTTACAAAGCCGTCACAGTGAAAAATCCCAAAAAAAAAAAATCTTTTTCCTTTTTTTTTTCTTATGTGATTGAATTTGTTTTAACCAAATAAAATTGAAACATCTACTCTTTCAGAAAGAATTCCACTTGTAAGTTGGAAAAAAAAATAGAGTAAATATGTGGGTTAACAGTTGATTGGATGTCAAAAATGTGATGTTCGCATTTAGCAAATTTGCCTAAAGGATTTGGGTCATTTGCTGAATGCGGCCAATGCGCCCAAATAAACCCTTTTTTGGCACACAACCCATTGCCAACCTACAAATTTCCTCTATTTTTTTTTTCTAAACGCCAAAAGTTAGCGACCCACTCTTTCAAGATGCCCTCAAGATGATATCAACCCCAAAATAGAATGAAAGAAATTCAGTCACTGGTTTTGGTTTTGTGTTTGAAATCGCAATACACTTGTAATCATTTAGCTAAAAAAAGAAATATCTCCAAGAATACAACATCATATTGGCTCTGAATAAGCTGCCCTCTAAGAATTCTTCATAGCCACAACTTTAAATAAAAGAAGGAAAAAGACATTAGAGATCACAAAACTTTTAAAATCGTATATTTTTAGCCGTTTATCTAACAAAATTACTCAAATAGCAATTCAACTCGCAAATTTGGCAACCCGTGGTCATTTTACTTTCACCTGTTAAAAGCCAAAAGAACAGGGACAAAATGGACAATTTTGCATTTTGAAATATAGGTAAGTGTTTTAATAAATTCTATTTTTTTTTTGGATAATGAGTACAATATTTTTTAAAAATATTTTAATATACAATTGATTGAAAAAGTTTATATTTGAAGGTGAGGGGAAACTAACTATTTTGCCCTTGTAAAAAAACTTGGAAATACTGTCGTTTGGCTTTTAACGGTTGAAAGTAATAGAATGATCACTGGTTATTAAATTTTTCAGCTGAATAGCTATCCGTATAATTTTGTTAAATAAGTGATAAAAAGTATACAATTTCAAAAATTTAGTGATCTCTAATTTTTTAACCCATAAAAGAATGACTTGTCGGCCATCTCTTCCTCCATACGGTGGTGGAGGTGGCGACAGAGGAGGGGGTGGAGGAGACTCATCAGATGGATGGATCGTTTTTGGCATCCTTCTTTTTCTGTCGTTGCTGAAGGAGAAAGAGACCAAGGAAGAAGAAGAAAGAAGAAAAAAGGGTCCTATAGGACGGTTCCAACATTGGATTTCTAAGAGTTAATAATGAACGGAGGATAATTTTGTAAACAGGTAGGCTTTCCATGTAATCTAGAAGTTAGTCATCTATGTACGAACAAAAAATGCTAGTCCGTAATATCGTTTTTTTGTTTATTGGTTGATGTTTCGCGCCTGAGTGAATAGTCCATAATGATTCAATTGGAGGGATGTCAAAGAAATTTATACGTAAGGATATGTTAATAATTTTAAAAATGTTTGATTAGAAAAAGGGTCCAAGCTTCCATTGATACAATTTGGTGCGAGAATCAATTTCCACAACTGAAGTGATCCACGGATAACAAATAATCTTGATTGGACAAAACAGCAACTTCACTGTTCTTGACATGTCCACGACAATCTTGCTGGCAGTGTATCTGCACGACTTTGCAGCTTTCAGAAGTTGGTTTTTCTCGACCTCAGGATTAATACGCTGACTGAGAACACCAGAATTAACCTTTTTATTAGAAGTTGGCATGTCAACAAATTTGGAATTCCCTGTGTGTCAGATACATGAATTTTTTTTCTTTTTTTCCAAAAGAATGACAATTATATTTCCTATCAAAATTATTATATACAACTTAGTCTATTGATTATGAATTCTTTGGTTCTCACGTTAAGGCTAAGAGTGACAATATGAGATTTTCCTATCACTTGATAATTCTATACATCTTGAAACCTATCACTATATTTTATAACTTAGGAGGTCAAAAAAGAATGAGATATCAACATTTTCTGTTTTTTTTTTCTTTATCGGAGATATTTCCTCATTCACTGCACTACAGATTTGACTTTAAATTCCTCACACTCTTTATTTGCTGTAGCCACAAAAGACTCTCGCATCAACTATGAGTCATTGTCCATATCCCACCCTTGAACAGGCGTGAGACTAATACTCCTGGCTGTATGGGATCACCTCAAATCCCCCTCAACAACGACAGCCCAAAGCCTCGAACCCATTGCGTGCCTTGGAGACTTTCGTTGGACAAACTACATCAGCCAAGCCTGGGGGGCGAAATATCAACATCTTCATCAAACAAAAACAAAAATCATACCTCTTGCTTGATCCTTTTACTCATCATTGGACTATACTATATAGAATATCCTAAACTCATGGTGTTTGGATATACTTTCCATTATAGTCATTGTGTCAACATATCAATTACCTTCTTGTCATTGACTTCATGGTTAGTGACCACTGAACTTGGTTAGTAGTTATTAATCGGTCCCCTTATCTTGATCCTCTCTCCAACTTGCTTACATCTTAAAATTCCGACCATTCCACCATAGCAAGATCAACCACTGTTTTTAATTCTCTTCATTCTTTTTGAAAGATCCATATATTTCTTATTTTTTAGAGTATCCACAAGATATATACTGTCAATTCAGCACTATCTTGCCAATGATTGTTCTTTCTCCAATTGCAAATCTTAAGCCTTTAAATCTTCTCTCTCTGGATCTTCCCACCTTACCAAAGCCATTTTTCACACATTTTTCGCCCTTGGACTTACTGGAACAATTCCCAGTAGTTTTGGTTCCAACTGGAATACATAAAAAAGTTCAGAGGAAAGCAGTTGGTTTATTTTGGCTGCAAACCTACGGCAAGCATCACTATCAGAAATATGTTCACCCTTTTCCATAAGGCTTCACAGAAAAAGCGTTCAGAACTTCCATAAATCCAATAGTACACCACGTCTTTGTATTTTTCGTTTTTGGAATAATATTGGTTTATTCCTTAGTGTTTCTCAAATATTACGAACATTACTTTTGCAAAAAGCATCAAAGACTTTACCAAGATTTTAGGCCGGCCTCCTGCATGTTGTTGATTCCTTAAATTTTGTTCCGACGAAACCAATATTTTGAACACTGACAACTTTGTTCGATTTCACCCGCAACCTTCCAAAACTAGCATTAGCAACTTCCTAAGATGAAATGGTCAGTGCATACTTACCTCAGTGTTCTTCAAATATTACAAACATTACTTTCGAAAAAAAACCAAAGACTTCACCAAAATTTTAGGCCGGCCTCCTGCATGATTACAAGATCAGTAATAACACGAAGACCATGACCAATGACAAGCATAAATAACTTCACCAAAAAATGGAAGCCCCCACCCCTATATGTTGAAGTACTTTGGTAATCTTAGTTACAATTTAATTTCGAAGGATGGGGAGTAATGAGGTGATTCTATTGAACTTCTGGACTAGCATGTATGGCATGAGGGTGAGAGTTGCACTTGCTGAAAAACGAATCAAGTATGAGCATAAAGAAGAGGATCTAACTCAGGGCAAAAGTGCACTGCTTTTGGAGATGAACCCAGTTCATAAGTATATCCCAGTTCTGATTCATAATGGAAGGGCTATTTGGGAATCCCTCATTGCAGTTGAGTGCATTGATGAAGTTTGGAAAGCCAAAACTTCACTTTTGCCTTCTGATCCTTCTGAGAGAGCTTGATAAAGTGATAATTGTGTCTGTTTTTGATGTTAATTATTACTTTATTTTGCCCGAATTTGAACTAATTGGTGTTTATTTGCTAAAATTGTGGTGTTAGGAGTTACAAGCAGTAATTGGTGAAATTTTGCTTACACGTGGATTGGAGCACATAAAAGTTGGAAGGAATTTAATGGGAGGAGAACTCAGCAATGGACTTCGACTAAGGCGAGGTCTCGTCTTACATCAAAGGCATTGCAGTTAATTTTTGAAAGGAGTGAAGACCTATTTCATAATTGGCATTTAATATTCTCATTTCCCTTTTTTTCATCTTAAATTAGTACCAAGACATTTATTAATAGTGTTGTCTTTTTAGGAAATAAATTAGGATTAGGAATCCTACTCCTATGGGAATTCCTACACTTTAGGAAGTTAGTTTTATTTTAAATAGTATTAAAAAGAAGAAAAAAACCTAGAGGGGGAACTATCATCATAGGAAGGAAGAACAAAAAAACAGCCGCTGTTCTACTCCTCCAAGAACACACGTTGGTTTCTTCTTTTCTTTTCAATTGAAGGATGTTCAACACCACCATGAGTGGCTAAATAATTATTTATGATCCAGGAGGATGGAAGTCAATGTTTTCTTCGTGAGGTTATGGTTTAATTAATTTCTTGTTATGTTTGGATGTTCGTTGATTTTGATAGAATTGATATGAAAAATTAGGATTATTTGAATTGACGACTCAACTAGTTCTAATTCTTCAATTGCTTTACATATGATCTAAATCCGTAATTGTTTAGAATCATTTGAAATCAAGGGCACCGAGACTAATCTGCATGTGTAGAGTGAGAGCGATCGTGTAGTTTAGTTAAGGAAGAATTCATGAACCAAAATCTAGAGAACTGTAGCTATCTCAGTTGTTTGGATTTGATTTAGCCGTTTTCTCCGGCTTAATGCTGCTTTCAATTCGATATGGAACGCTATCGTGCCCAGTTGGTTGAGAATTAGGTTTGTTTGGATGCTGGGTTCAAACAGATAAATTCGGAAAACACAAAATCTTCTAGCTATCTAGTGGATTTTTGGTTAAATGTTTACACTAATGAGAATATTTCATTAAACCAGTGATCGAGAAACATTGACAGAAATCACATTCCCTGGGTCAGAGCTTTGGTAAGAGTGTTATAGTCCGTCATTTATTTTGTTGTTAATTCAGTTAGTCTACTTTCCTTATTTAAATTTCCTTAGCTAGTAATCAATTTCAAACACCTTTCTCTTTTACGTGACTAAGAACTTTACAGATTTCCTTGTGGGATCGACCTGGTCCACTTTTTGTTACAAATAATTAGAGGATCAGTAATTAATTTTGGAGGCTTCGACAAACCTGCCAGAGCTCAAGCTAGGTTCTGAGCTGATTATACCAACAAGGTAAGTTTTAATTAATCTTCATAATGCAATTCATTTATATACTTCAATCACATTTCAAGAGATCAACAAAATCACTACTTTTGTGTTTGTATTAACTACAAGATTAGATAACTCAAAGAGTTTCAACATTCGCATTTAAACAAACTCAACTTTATCAGCCGCAAAAAGCGCAGATACTTTCTGTTTTCCACTATCAAATAAAAGAAAAAAACATACGGGCTCAATTTATCATGTGTTTGTTTTGGAAGTTTGAGATTATGATTTGTTAACGCAATATTAATTTCAATTGCAGATATATGAATTTGGTCGAAAAGTCACATGGTCAAATATAAGAGAAGAGAAAGAAGCGACTAAGATGGACTTGATAAACTGCCTCAAAACAATAGAGAAAGGAGCACTTGGAGACAAGCTTTACTTTGGAGGTGATGATTTTGGGTTTGTTGACGTTGCTTTTGTTGGATTCTGCTCTTGGTTCTATCCCTATGAGAACTTCGTCCACTTCAAAATGGAAGATGAGTGCCCCAAATTGATGGCTTGGGTCAAGAGGTGCATGGAAAGGGAAACTGTCTCCAAATCTCTCGTTGATCCCAGAAAGCTATATGGAGGCATTTTGCAAATGAAGAAAGATTTTGGACAGAAATAATGATGCAACTGCGTATTGCTTAATTCGTATGTGTGTGCTTTCCTGTCAGCAAATTCAGCCCAGAACCTAGATACATTGAACTCTGTGGTAAGGATCAGATGGCAACAATGGATTATTATCATGGTATTTCTCCTCAAAATAATGGAGGGTTGTTAAAACTCACAAATATTTTCCAAATAACTGTGAAACTCTAATGCTTGGCCCACAGTTCATTTTCAAGTTTTCGTTATCAATTAAAACGGGGTTCAATTACAGTATTCATAGATGACACCTTTGATTAGTTAGTGCTATTATGGCTGACATGCTAAGAAATCCAACAGAAACATTTCACAATCCATGTTTTCCACAACTGATTTGAGCCAAAATTGAAATTTTTAATACAAAAGCATACATCCACCAATCATGTCATATCCTACCATGTATTAAACAAGAATGATTTAGTACTAGTCTATGGTATCAGAATGGCAGAGTTTTTATTCTCTCAAGCAAAACAAGCAAGATTTGTTCAGAAACAGAAACAAATTACAACAATCCCACTTCGGTACGAAGACACCTTATTCGATCCCCCACACCTTTTTCAGGTGCAAAACAAACTGATAAATCTCCTGAGGATCAGGAAGCGACTTAGCCACAGTCTCCCTTTCCATGCATCTTTTGCCCCAGGCCACAAGCTTTGGACACTCTGCTTCCATCTTCAAATTTCCACAAGTCTCGTAGGTATAAAACCAACCGTAGTAAGGAATCAAAGCCACATCCACATATCCAAACTTGTCCCCTCCAAAGTAAGGCTTATCTCCAAGTTCACCTTCCAAAGTTTTGTAAAATTCTAGAAATTCTTTCTTGGCATTCTCCTGCTCTTCTCCTTTTGTAGACCAAACCCTTTCGCCAATGTCATAAGCCTGCATTAAATCCACATTAATTCTGACGACTCTCTTGAAAATATTTTTTCAAAAAAAAAAAAAAAAAAAAAGGCCACCAGTTGAAGGGAAAAAATTCAAAAGAACTGCACAAGTGAGAAGAACTGTTAATGAACAAGACTGAGATTGTTAGCATAAGCATAAAGACGGACAAACATTCAAAGCAAGAAAAGAACAATTTTTAATACCTTTTTGTCAACATAGTCTGCCCAAAACCTGGCTTGAGCTCTCTGGTAAGGATCAAAAGGCAACAAGGGATTCTTCTCATGCCATACTTCATCGATGTACTGAACAATTACGAGGGACTCACAAACGGGCTTCCCGTTATGAATCAGAACTGGGATTTTCTTGTGAACAGGGTTCATTTCAAGAAGAAGTGGGCTCTTTTTGGGCAAATTCTCTTCTCTGTATTCATACTCAATTCCCTTTTCAGCCAGGGCAATTCTGACCCTCGCCCCAAACATGCTCACTTTGAAATTCAACAGCACCACTTTATCACCAGCCATTTTTTAACTCCTGTTTCAGATGACCTGCTAATGGGATACAAAACAAGGGATTATTTCCTTGCAAACTACACTGGTTGGATGAATGCAACCAGAGAAGTGTTAAAGATATATATAGGAAATTATCCTAGTATGAAACCTTGACCGATGCCATTAAAAAATGAACAGAAGCCATGAATTCTGGAACTATCTTCATAAATCCATACGTACCTGATGACAGAGGAGTGTCAAATTGTGACCCGAAACACGACAAGAATCTAATAGTATTTAATAAGTATGATTATATTTTTTTATGAGTTCGAATTAAAATAAGGTGAAATTTATATAATATGAAAAATAAATAAATTTAATTAAATCAATTCTCAAGTTAATTTATTTAATCAGTTTAATTTGTTTAAAATAATTTTAAAAATTATTTAATAATAATTTTATAAAATTAATAGTTATTATATAAAATATATTTTTAAATATTTTAATTTTTTATAAGTATATAAATATATTTTTTATTATATTATTAATAAAATAAATAAATAACTAAAATTTTATACATTTTATAGATAAATAAATATTTTTATATTATATTATATTAATTGTAAAATAAACAAGTTATATTTAAATTATATTAATTAAAAAATAAAATCAAACCTATAATACCCATATCTCACCAAACCCCCCGAACAAGTCAAAAGCAGGCAAAGCAAAGTCAAAGGCGGGAAGCAGAGGGGATTATTGTCCAAATCGTTGGGCTTGTCCTTGTGATCGTCCAACATGTGTTGGACTAAAGAGATTGAGGTTCAAACTTTGCTTTGTTATCTCTTTCTCTTGTTCTTCTTAAAAATTATAATTATAATTTTAATATTTTACTTTGGGTTATTTTTACTCTTTAATATTTTAAATTTGATATAGTTAATCTTTAAACTTTCACAATTCGACACATTTGATACAATTAATGACTATTAAAATATAAAATGACAAAATTTTTCATTTGAGTATTACATGAATGTTAGTCAATCTCTTTGTCAAATTTTTTAATTTATAAATTTAATTTGTTTTTCTTTTTACTTTTTGGTTTCAAACGTTTATCCTTTAGAATTCAAAGATTAAAGGTTTGTAATATATAATAATTAAGGGAGAAAAGATTCGGAAAAAAAAAGTGAAAAGAAATAACTTTTAATATTTGTGAATTGAAAATTTTTGATAGCAAAATTAATTAACCACCATGGGACTTGTTCTGTCACCCTTGTTTGAATAGCCATCAGGCGCATCAAAGAATGAAAGTTTAAAAACTAAGGCTATATTTGGTTTGTGTTTTTATTTACAAAAAAATAATTTTTTTAATCATAAAAATAAAATATTCAAATAACTTTTTATTTTAAAATTTAAAATATAAATTCCCAAAAAAAAAATATTCACACTATTTCAAAAAAAATTTCCTTCCAATCTGTCTTTCTTACAAAAAATCCTACCAAAACTTTTACACATTCCAATATAAAATTTTTAAGTACAATACAATCCAAACATAACTGTGTTGGATAGATATTTGGTAAAACATTAATGACTATTTTTTTTTTCAAATTTAAACTTTTTACCAAAAAAAATTTCAACGTTATTTTAAAAGGTTTTTCTTCTTGCGCACTTTTTATTCTCTTTTCAAAATGCTTTTTCCTTTAAAACAGAAATTTCTTACCAAAATTTTTACATTTTTCAATAAAAAAAGTTCAAACTATCTCCAAGCACAGGGTCTATTTTCAGTAAAATAAATTATTTAATTTTTTACGGTTCCATAATTTAAGTTTTTATTATTTTATCGTCTCTAATCGTGTCTTATTCCATCATCTTCCATAATACAATAAAAAGTAAGAAATGAATACTTTTTCCTAATTAGTGTGGTTTTAGTTTAGTGATGCAAAAAAGTGAAAGAAGAGGGAAGAATTTCTTTACCAGGAAGGAACGACAGAGTGCGTCACTGCGCAGGTAAGCGCTGACCCCTTGAGCAAGAAAAAATATTAGGCTATCTTTGATTGCGTTGAATTTGAAATTTTGTATTGGAATAAGTAAACGTTTTTGTGTGAATTTTTTTGTATAAAAAAATAATTTAAAAAGTAAATTGTAGATTTTTTTTTGAAATAATATGGGAAATTAAAATTTAAAATTGAATTTTGAGATAAAATAAAAAAATTATTTGAATTTTTATAAGGAGAAAACTTTCTATACGTTTCTAGAAGGGGTGTTGTTCATCTATATCTATCTCAATGAGTTGTCTATTGAATCGTTGTAATTTATGAATCGTTGTAATTTATGTTTGATCTTGAAGAGAAGGAAAAAATCTTCAAAAAGTAAGTTTTTATGATCCCATAAAGAATATTATCATAATTATCTCTTTAAATTGAAGTTTTTTTAAAAAAAATGTATTATACTATAACCATGTTTTGAGCTAGTATATATTTTAAATACAATTTTTCATGTTATAAGTTATATAAGAAAATATAAACATCATGCATATTTAAATATTTGAATTATTATTATAAAAAAGAGCTTATGTTTATTTTTTAATTAATTAGTTAATATTATTACCCAAAACAATTATACTAATAATATTTTAAATTAAAAATTAAGGCTACGTTTAGACTTTGTTTCTATTTACAAAAAGTTAACTTTTTTTACACAAAAATAAAACATCCAAAAAAAAATTATTTCAAAATTTAAAATTTAAATTTTCCCACTTAAATTCCTCTCACATAATTTTAAAAAAAAATTCCTCATATTTTTCCCTCTAAAATACTTTTTCTATCAAAAAATACCTACCAAAATTTTCACATATTTCAATACAATTTTTTTTCAAATAAATCACAATCCGAACGAAGCCTAAATATGATGTATAGTGAAACTATGAGATGGGAATTGTAAATTAGATTTGAAATCAAAATAATATCATTTTAAATCAAATAATACTTTTAAGTGAAATATATCTTTAATATAAAGTCGAAATTATTTTTACAGACGGAGTAAACTCAAGACTTGAGGAAATTGATAATTTACAAAGCCCTCACATTGAAAAATCCAAAAAAAAAAAAAATCTTTTCCCTTTTTTTTTTTTTTCCTCATGCGATTGAATTTGTTTTAGCCAAATAAAATTGAAGCATCTACTCTTTCAAGATGCCCTCAAGAAGATATCAACCCCAAAATAGAGTGAAAGAAATTCAGTCACCAGTTTTGGTTTTGTATTTGAAATCGCAATAGACTTACTTGTAATCATTTAGCTAAAAAAAGAAATATCTCCAAGAATACAACATCATATTGGCTTTGAATAAGCTGCCCTTTAAGAATTCTTCAAAGCCACAACTTTAAATAAAAGAAGGGTAAAGACATTGGAGACCACTAAACTTTTAAAATCGTATACTTTTGGCTACTCGTTTAATAAAATTACGCGAATAGCAATTCAACTCGCAAATTTGGCAACTCGTAACCATTTTGTTACTTTCACCTGTTAAAAGCCAAAAAAAAAGGACAAAATGGATAGTTTTGCATTTTGAAATATGGGTAAGTGTTTTAATAAATTCTATTTTTTTTTTGGATAATGGTACAATACTTTTTAAAAATATTTTAATATACAATTGATTGAAAAAGTTTATATTTGAAGGTGGGAGGAAACTAACCATTTTGCCCTTGTAAAAAACACTTGAAAGCGTTATCGTTTGACTTTTAATGGTTGAAAGTAACAGAATGACCACAGGTTATCAAAATTTTGAGTTGAATAGTTATTCGTATAATTTTATTAAATAAGTGATAAAAAGTATACGATTTCAAAAGTTTAGTGAGATCTAGTTTTTTAACTCATGAAAGAATGATTTGTCTCCCATCTCTTCCTCCACACGGTGGTGGAGGTGACGGCGGAGGAGGGGGGTGGAGGAGACTCATCAGGTGGATGGATCCTTTTTGGCATCCTGCTTTTTCTGTGGTTGCTGAAGGAGAAAGAGACCAAGGAAGAAGAAAGAACAAGAAAAAAGGTCCTATAGGACGGTTCCAACATTGGATTTCTAAGAGTTAATAATGAACAGAGGATAATTTTGTAAACAGGTAGGCTTTCCATGTAATCTAGAAGTTAGTCATCTATGTACCAACAAAAAATGCTAGTCCGTAATATCGTTTTTTTGTTTATTGGTTGTTGTTTCGCGTATGAGTGAATAGTCCATAATGATTCAATTGGAGGGATGTCAAAGAAATTTATACGTAAGAATATGTTAATAATTTTTAAAATGTTTGATTATAAAA
The DNA here is from genome assembly GCA_020080225.1 of Gynochthodes officinalis. Classification (NCBI taxonomy): domain Eukaryota; kingdom Viridiplantae; phylum Streptophyta; class Magnoliopsida; order Gentianales; family Rubiaceae; genus Gynochthodes; species Gynochthodes officinalis. Next base: position 4,736,079 of record CM034623.1, on the reverse strand, counting down.
AGGGGCCAAGCTTCCATTGATACAATTGGTGCGAGAATCAATTTCCACAACTGAAGTGATCCACAGATCTTGAAGGAACCAATCCTCCGTTGATTGGACAAAACAGCAACTTCACTGTTCTTGACATGTCCACAACAATCTTGCTGGCAGTGTACCTGCACAACTTTGCAGCGTTCAGATATTGGTTTTTCTCGACCTCGGGATTAATAAGCTGACTGAGAACACCAGAATTAGCCTTTTCATTAGAAGAAGTTGGCATGTCAACAAATTTGGAATTCCTGTGTGTCAGATACATGTTTTTTTTTTTTAAACAAAGGAATGATAATTATATTTATTATCAAAATTATCACATTCAAAATTATCATATATATAACTTAGGTGTCGCTTGGTATAAATAGTGGGTTTAGGAATGGAATGGATTTGTGGAATGGAAATGTTTGGAATAGAATGGAATGATAATAATTATGTTGTTTGGTATTATTTTGTAATGGAATGGAATAGATTTTATATTAAAATTAAAATTTAATATTAATAATAATAAATTTATTAATAAATTTTATATTAAAATTATAATAAAAATATTAGTATTTTACATTATATGATATTTAACAAATTATATTTTGTTCAAAAAATAGTCAAAGTGCATGTCATTTTGTAGAGAAAAATATTTTCTATAATTTAGTGAAATTTGTTTTTAAAAAATTAAAAAAAAATAGACAAAATAGGGGTTGCAAACCATTGGGGGGGTTTGCAACCCCCTGACATGTGGCGAGCGCCCATTGGGCACTCGTCACATCAGCGCTGAAATTAAATTTTTTTTTTTTGGTTTTGCCATTAAACGACGACGTTTTGTGCCTTTTTAGCTCAAAACGAAGTCGTTTTTTGTCCAATTCAAAACCTCCGTCCGTGGATTTCTCAAAAGGAGTCTAATAGGTGGGTTTTGCCTAAAATATTCTCCAAAGGTTTTCTAAAACCAATCACAACCAAACAAACACCATTTTTCCTTTCAAACCTTTCTAAACCCTTCCCATACCCTCAAACCAAACGGCCCCTTAGTCTACTGATTATGAATTCTTTGGTTCTCAAGTTGAAGCTAAGTGTGACAATATGAGATTTTCCTATCACTTGATAATTCTATACATCTTGAAACCTATCACTATATTTTATAACTTAGGAGGCTAAAAAAGAACGAAATATCAACATCTTTTTTTTTCCCCTACCAGAGGTATTCCCACATTCATTGCGCTACAAATTTGGCTTTAAACTCCTTACAATCCTCATTTGTTGCAGCCATAAAGAACTCTCGCATCAGCTATGGGTTATTGTTCATATCTCATCCTTGAACAGACATGAGACTAATCCTCCTAGCTGCATGAGATCATCCCAAATCCCACTCAATAACGATAGTCCGGAAATTCGAACCCATTGCGTGCCTTGGAGACTTTCGTTGGACAAACCACATCAACCAAGCCCGCGGGGCGAAATATCAACATCTTCATCAAGCAAAAACAAAAATCATACCTCTTGCTTGATCCTTTTACTCATCATTGGACTATACTAGATAGAGTATCCTAAACTCATGGTGTTGGGATATACTTTCCGTTATAGTTATTGTGTCAACCTATCAATTACCTTCTTGTCATTGACTTCATGGTTAGTGACCACTGAACTTGGTTAGTAGTTTCTAGTCTATCCCCTTATCTTGGTCATCTCTCCAACTTGTTTACATCTTAAAAATCCAGCTATTCCATCAACTACTACTTTTTATTCTCTTTATTCTTTTTGAAAGATCCATACATTTCTTATTTTTCAGAATATCCACAAAATATATTCTGTCAGTTCAGCACTATTTTGCCAATGATTATTCTTTCTACAATTGCAAATCTTAAACCACCATTGTTTAAAATTTAAATCTTCTCTCTCTGGATCTTCCCACCTTACTAGAGCCATTTTTCACACATTTTTCGCCCTTGGACTTACCGAAACAATTCCCATTAGTTTTGGTTCCAACTGGAATACAACAAAAAGTTCAGAGGAAAGCTGTTGATGGTTTATTTTGGCTCCAAACCTACGGCAAGCATCAAAAATATGTTCACCCTTTTCCATAAGGCTTCACAGAAAAAGCGTTCAGAACTTCCATAAATCCAATAGTACACCACGTCTTTGTATTTTTCGTTTTTGGAATAATATTGGTTGATTCCTTAGTGTTTCTCAAATATTACAAACATTACTTTTGCAAAAAACATCAAAGACTTTACCAATATTTTAGGCCGGCCTCCTGCATGATGTTGATTCCTTAAATTTTGTTCCGACGAAACCACTATTTTGAACACTGACAACTTTGTTCGATTTCACCCGCAACCTTCCAAAACTAGCACTGGTAACTTCCTAAGATGAAATGGTCAGTCATACTTACCTCAGTGTTTCTCAAATATTACAAACATTACTTTCGCAAAAAACAGAGACTTTACCAAGATTTTAGGCCGGCCTCCTGCCTGATTATAAGATCAGTAATAACACGAAGACCATGAGCAATGACAAGTATAAATAACTTCACCAAAAAAAGGAAGCCCCCACCCCTATATGTAAAAGTAGTTTGGTAATCTTAGTTACAATTTAATTTCAAAGGATGGGGAGTAATGAGGTGATTCTATTGGACTTCTGGACTAGCATGTATGGCATGAGGGTGAGAGTTGCACTAGCTGAAAAACGAATCAAGTATGAGCATAAAGAAGAGGATCTAACTCAGGGCAAAAGTGCACTGCTTTTGGAGATGAACCCAGTTCATAAGTATATCCCAGTTCTGATTCACAATGGAAGGGCTATTTGTGAATCCCTCATTGCAGTTGAGTACATTGATGAAGTTTGGAAAGGCAAAACTTCACTCTTGCCTTCTGATCCTTCTGAGAGAGCTCAAGCTAGGTTCTGGGCTGATTATACCAACAAGGTAAGTTTTAATTAATCTTCATAATGCAATTCATTTCTATACTTCAATCACATTTCAAGAGATCAACAAAATCACTACTTTTGTGTTTGTATTAACTACAAGATTAGATAACTCAAAGAGTTTCAACATTCGCATTTAAACAAACTGAACTTTATCAGCCGCAAAAAGCGCAGATACTTTCTGTTTTCTACTATCAAATAAAAGAAAAAAACATAAGGGCTCAATTTATCATGTGTTTGTTTTGGAAGTTTGAGATTATGATTTGTTAACGCAATATTAATTTCAATTGCAGATATATGAATTTGGTCGAAAAGTCACATGGTCAAATATAAGAGAAGAGAAAGAAGCGACTAAGATGGACTTGATAAACTGCCTCAAAACAATAGAGAAAGGAGCCCTTGGAGACAAGCTTTACTTTGGAGGTGATGATTTTGGGTTTGTTGACGTTGCTTTTGTTGGATTCTGCTCTTGGTTCTATCCCTATGAAAACTTCGTCCACTTCAAAATGGAAGATGAGTGCCCCAAATTGATGGCATGGGTCAAGAGGTGCATGGAAAGGGAAACTGTCTCCAAATCTCTCGTTGATCCCAGAAAGCTATATGAAGGCTTTTTGCAAATGAAGAAAGATTTTGGACAGAAATAATGATGCCAACATAATGACTGCGTATTGCTTAATTCGTATGTTTGTGCTTTCCTGTCAGCAAATTCAGCCCAGAACCTAGATACATTGAACTCTGTGGTAAGGATCAGATGGCAACAATGGATTCTTATCATGGTATTTCTCCTCAAAATAATGGAGGGTTGTCAAAACTCACAAATATTTTCTAAATAACTGTAAAACTCTAATGCTTGGCCCACAGTTCATTTCCAAGTTTTCGTTATCAATTAAAACAGGGTTCAATTACAGTATTCATAGATGACACCTTTTATTAGGTAGTGCTATTATACTTAGCCTCATGGCTGACATACTAAGAAATCCAACAGAAACATTTCACAATCCATGTTTTCCACTAATGATTTGAGCCAAAATTCAAAGACTTCAAGTGAAAGGCAAGAAAATGTGGTTGAGAACAGGGAATTCGTCGGCAATTACATTTTATGCAAAGTTCATTGGCCCTTATATTCAGTCAACATCTGTATTTTTCTGACAGAAAATGACAAAGAACAAATCATCAAGATTTGCACATTAGACTTCATTCAACCCCATCTAGCAAAGGAATGTTCAATGTAAATATTCATTCGATCCTTAGCAAAGCCATCATGAAAAGCGAAAAGCCATCATTCATGAATCATCAAATGAAATGTCCATAACCTACAATGCATCATGCCTCATTATGCATTATACTTGAAATTGAGAAGCCTTCATTCATGCATCTCCTTAATGAGCAATTTCTCATTCACAGCGCTCAAATTCACATGTGCTCAAAGAGCCATTCTTATTTTCTAACACAAAATTGGAATTTCTGTTAGATAATTTTTTTTTGGGCCAAAAAAACGATAGTTATATCTATTATTAAAATTGTCACATATACAATTAGTTATGAATTCCTTAGCTCTCGCGTTGAAAGTAAGTATGACAGTATGGGGTTTTCCCATCATTTGCTAATTCTATACATTTTAAAGTCTATCACTATATTTTTTAACCTAAGAGGCCAAAAAAGAATGAAATATCAACATTTTCATTAAGCAAAAACAAAAATCATATCTCTTGCGTTGATCCTTTTACTTCACATTGGACTATAGTGGATAGAATATCCTAAACTCATAGTGTCTGTATATACTTTCCGTTATAGTCATTGACTTAACCTATTAATTACCTTCTTGTCATGGTTAGTGACCACTTAGTTAGTAATTCCTAATCGCTCTTCTTATCTTCGTCCTCTCTCAACTTGCTTACATTTTGGAATTTCAGCCATTCCTCCAGAGTAAGATGAACCATTACTTTTTCTTCTCTCTATTTGTTTTTTGAAATATTCATAAATTTTTTGTTTTCCAAAATATTCATAAAATATATAATGTCAGTTGAGCTCTTTCTTGCCAATGATTGTTCTTTCTCTTACTGACAACTTTGTTCGATTTCACCCGCAACCATCCCAAACTAGCATTAGCAACTTCCTAAGATAAAATGGTCAGTGTTTACTTACCTTCGGAAAAAAACATTACTTTCGCAAAAAAACAAAGACTTTACCAAGATTTTAGGCCGGCCTCCCGCATAATTACAAGATCAGGAATAACACGAAGACCATGAGCAATGAAAGCCCCCACCCCTATATGTAAAAGTAGTTTGGTAATCTTAGTTACAATTTAATTTCAAAGGATGGGGAGTAATGAGGTGATTCTATTGGATTTCTGGACTAGCATGTATGGCATGAGGGTGAGAGTTACACTAGCTGAAAAACGAATCAAGTATGAGCATAAAGAAGAGGATCTAACTCAGGGCAAAAGTGCACTGCTTTTGGAGATGAACCCAGTTCTGATTCACAATGGAAGGGCTATTTGTGAGTCCCTCATTGCAGTTGAGTACATTGATGAAGTTTGGAACGGCAAAACTTCACTCTTGCCTTCTGATCCTTCTGAGAGAGCTCAAGCTAGGTTCTGGGCTGAATATACCAACGAGGTAAGTTTTAATTAATCTTCATAATGCAATTCATTTCTATACTTCAATCACATTTCAAGAGATCAACAAAATCATTACTTTTGTGTTTGTATTGACTACAAGATTAGATAACTCAAAGAGTTTCAACATTCGCATTTAAACAAACTGAACTTTATCAGCCGCAAAAAGCGCAGATACTTTCTGTTTTCCACTATCAAATAAAAGAAAAAAAATCCGGGCTCAATTTATCATGTGTTTGTTTTTGAAGTTTGAGATTATGATTTGTTAATGCAATATTAATTAATTTCAATTGCAGATATATGAATTTGGTCGAAAAGTCACATGGTCAAAAACAAGAGAAGAGCAAGAAGCAGCTAAGATGGACTTGATAAACTGCCTCAAAACAATAGAGAAAGGAGCCCTTGGGGACAAGCTTTACTTTGGAGGTGATGATTTTGGGTTTGTTGACGTTGCATTTGTTGGATTCTGCTCTTGGTTCTATCCCTATGAGAACTTCGTCCACTTCAAAATGGAAGATGAGTGCCCCAAATTGATGGCATGGGTCAAGAGGTGCATGGAAAGGGAAACTGTCTCCAAATCTTTCGTTGATCCCAGAAAGCTCTATGAAGGCATTTTGCAAGTGAAGAAAGATTTTGGACAGAAATAATGATGCCAACATAATGACTGCCTATTGCTTAATACGTATGTTTGTGCTTTCCTGTCAGCAAATTCAGACCAGAACCTAGATAGATTGAACTCTGTTGTAAGGATCAGATGGGTACAATGGATTCTTATCATGGTATTTCTCCTCAAAATAATGGAGGGTTGTTAAAACTCACAAATTGTTTTCCATTATCAATTTTTGAAGATCCTACATTATACATTGATCCTATTAGAGTGTTGTAATTAGGGAAAGGGAAAATGAGAAATAAATTGCTACAATGTATGGGTAATGAAATTCAAATCTGCAACTTCTAAATAACAGTAAAACTCTAATGCTTGGCCCACAGTTCATTTCCAAGTTTTCGTAATCAATTAAAACAGGGTTCAATTACAGTATTCATAGATGACACCTTTCTTAGGTAGTGCTATCATACTTAGCCTCATGGCTGACACTTAGAAATCCAACAGAAACATTTCACAATCCATGTTTTCCACAACTGATTTGAGCCAAAATTCAAAGACTTCAAGTGAAAGGCAAGAAAATGTTGTTAAGAACAGGGAATTCGTCGGCGCTTTCACTTTATGCAAAGTTCATTGGCCCTTATATTCAGTCAGCATCTGTATTTTTCTGACAGAAAATGACAAAGAACAAATCATCAAGATTTGCACATTTGACTTCATTCAACCCCATCTAGCAAAGGAATGTTCAATGTAAATATTCATTCGATCCTAAGCAGTTTCTTCAAGAACAGAACAGTGTCGTAAACCTCGAGAGGGTCAGCAAGAGACTTTGAGACGGTCTCCCTTTTCATGCAATTTTTGGCCCATGCCACAAGCTTTGGACACTCTGGCTCTATCTTAAAGTTTCCGCAAGTCTCAAAGGCATAAAACCAACTGTACAGCGGAATGAGAGCCAAATCTACATAACCAAAACTTTCACCTCCAAAGTAAAGTTTATCTCCAAGTTCTCCTTCCAAAATTTTCAACATGTCTATGAATTCCTTCTTGCCTGCCTCTTGCTCTTCTCCCTTAGCAGCCCATATTTTTCTTGCAGGATCGGGAACCTGCATTACTTCAAGATTAGTATCCTAGGGAATAAGAATCTCCAAAGTCAGCCCAAAAGAGCCAGTAACCTTAAAGAATTCGATAAAGTAAAAGAGGACAGGAAAAGAATATTTGTACCAACCTTTTTGTCAATGAAGTCAGCCCAGAACCTTGCTTGAGCTCTCTCGTAAGGATCAGATGGCAACAATGGGTTCTTGTCATGCCATACCTCATCTATATACTGAACAATTATAAGGGACTCAATGATGGGCTTTCCGTTGTGTATCAGAACAGGGATTTTCTTGTGAATCGGATTCATTTCCAGAAGCAGAGAGCTCTTGTTTCCCAAGTCTTCATATCTGCATTCATACTTGATTTCCTTCTCAGCTAATGCTATTTTCACCCTCATGCAATACTTGCTCGCACTGGTATCTAACAATACCACATTTTCACAGGCCATTTTACTCGATGATATCAATTGATCTAGGATTTTTCAATGAATATGAAACATGAAGAGGATAAGCTGGCTGGGTAACTTCTTATGGTATTCATTTCAATTTAAATTATCTAGTATGGTGAATTTCCTATAACTTTTTCAGTCTTATAATATATTTATAATATTTTTTTATAAATATATTATGTTAAAATATATTTAAAATATTTATAAAAAAATATTCTAAATATATTATAGTACTCAATTTCTTGCTGATCATGAACTAAAGCATTTCCCCAGAAAGTCAATGGAGCTGGTGAGCTCTCACCTCGCTGCGAGTTTTATAATATTTTTTACAAATATGTTAGGTTAAAATATGTTTAAAATATAAATATTCTAAATATATTTTAATCTAACATATTTATAAAAAAATATTTTAAATATATTCCAAATCTCAGTTGCTTGATGCTCACGAACTAAAGCATTTCCCAAGAAAGTCAACGGAGCTGGTGAGCTCTTACGTCAATAGGATATGTTTGAAAAGGAAAATCTGTTTTGTAAATAAGAAAATTTTTAAATAAAAATAAATTATTTAAATATATTTTTATTTTAAAATTTAAAATTTAAATTTTTTCACTCAAATTCCTCTCACATAATTTTAAAAAACTTTCTTTCCTATTTTTCCTTCCAAAAAAATTTTCTATCAAAAATACCCATCAAAATTTTCACACATTTTAATATAATTTTTTTCATTTGTAAATAAAAATACCCTTATCCAAACGGTCCCTAAAAGTTTTGGATACCTTATTTAATACGAAGAGCTTAGAAGTTCAGGCTGACTTTTTTTATGTTAGTAATTTCTGTGAACTCATTCCACCAAAGTTCCTCGAACATTTCAAGCTGGTGTAGAGACAAAAGATTCTCAAACAAAACGGACAAGTGCATAAAATTTGGTTTTAAATCGTGAATTAAATTTATTTTTTTAAACTTAATTTGTCCTTTATAATATGAAGAAAAACTTTTGACAATTTTTTTTTTCAGATTGAGATGATGCTTAGGTATAGACTAATTGTCTGGCTAAGTACAGTTTATTTTGTACTTAAGCACTAGAGAACATGGAAGGATATTTGTGCGAATCTTTTGCCACACCTTAACTTTAAGTGTCCAGAGTATAACAAAATCGATCTTGAGAATCTTTTTTATTTTATTTTTCCGATTTTTTTTTTCTATTTTTATTATTATTTGATAAAATAATGTATATACATTGAATATTTTATAATGTTAATTTTTTACAATTTAGCACAAGTACACAACTTATTTTTGTGAAAAAATTAGTGTAGGTGATAAAATATGAATAATTAAAATTATTTTGATCATTTTTTGTAAAATTTCAAGAGAGTTCATTTTGTCACCGTCAATCGCCATAGCAATTGTCTGGCTAAAACTACGGAGGGGTCGTGAGTCTCTTGCACCACATATTCACTTCTTGATAATAAACAAGTTATTGCTTGAGCTGTACATATCAAATATTTGATTCTTATTAAAATATTCAAAAGAATGATCTGGGATTATTTCAATGAATAATGAAGATAATAACAGGGCAGTTTCAGTTTAAATTATTCAACTCTGGTCCAGTTCCCAGAACTGTCTCTGTTCTTTAATGTTTTGGTGCCCCACCCCCCAGGCATTTCCAACTTGGGAGAGTTAATGTGTGCTGGTGAGCACTCACATCAGAAACTTTCAGTCAACTGTCCCAAAGCCTAGGATGCTTGTGCACAAGTAATTTTTATTTATAAATAAAAAAAATTATATTAAAATATATAAAAATTTTAATAAATATTTTTTTATAAAAAAAAATTTTAAATAAAAAAAAAATTTTTTTAAATTATATAAAAGAAATTTGAATAAAAAAATTTAAATTTTAAATTTTAAAATAAAAATATGTTTAAATAATTTATTTTTGTTTAAACATATTTTTATTTACAAATAAAAATAATCTGTACACACGCAGCTTAGATATTTCGAATGTGTTAATTTGTGAAAGAGTCAATATGCAATTATCTCCTGTGATGTTATCTCCAAAGCATCTGAAAAAGTTCATGGGGCTTTTGCTATTACGTTATCTGCAAACATTTTTCTTTGGAAACGTGGTAATTTGCTAAGAGGATAAAATTAAGCATAAACTCCCAGGGCCTAAGCAGGTCAGTTTTGCCGTTGGCACAAGTATCACAAAACATGCCTAACAGTACTCACTCCAGATTAAAATTGTCAATACAAAAGCATACATCCACCAATCATATCATATCCTACCTTGTAGTAAACAAGAATGATTTACTACTAGTCTATGATCTCAGAATGGCGACAGTTCTTATTCTCTCAAGCAAAACAAGCAAGAGTTGTTCAGAAACAGAAACAAACCACAACAATCCCACTTAGGAACGAAGACACCTTATTAGATCCCAAAGACCTTTTTCAGGTGCAAAACAAACTGATAAATCTCCGCCTGAGGATCGGGAAGCGACTTAGCCACACTCTCCCTTTCCATACATCTTTTGCCCCAGGCCACAAGCTTTGGACACTCTGCTTCCATCTTGAAATTTCCACAAGTCTCGTAGGCATAAAACCAACTGTAGAAAGGAATCAAAGCCACATCCACGTATCCAAACTTTTCCCCTCCAAAGTAAGGCTTATCTCCAAGTTCACCTTCCAAAGTTTTGTAAACTTCTAGAAATTCTTTCTTGGCATTCTCCTGCTCTTCTCCCTTTGTAGACCAGACCCTTCTGCCAGTGTCATAAGCCTGCATTAAATCCACATTAATTCTGACGACTTTCTCTTGAAAATATTTTTTCACCAAAAAAAAAAAAACCAAAAAAGGCCACAAAATGAAGTGAAAAAAATTCAAAAGAACTGCAAAAGTTGAGAAGAACTGTTAATGAACAAGACTGAGCTTGTTAGCATAAGCATAAAGACAGACAAATATTCAAAGCAAGAAAAGAACAATTTTTATTACCTTTTTGTCAATATAGTCTGCCCAAAACCTGGCTTGAGCTCTCTGGTAAGGATCAGAAGGCAACAAGGGATTCTTCTCATGCCATACTTCATCGATGTACTGAACAATTACGAGGGACTCACAAACGGACTTCCCGTTATGAATCAGAACTGGGATTTTCTTGTGAACAGGGTTCATTTCAAGGAGAAGTGGGCTCTTGTTGCGCAAATCCTCTTCTCTGTATTCATAGTCAATTCCCTTTTCAGCCAGGGCAATTCTGACCCTCATCCCAAACATGCTCACTTTGAAATCCAACAGCACCACTTTATCAAGAACCATTTCTTCCTGCACCACTTTATCAGGAGCCATTTTTTCCTTCCTGTTTCAGATGACCTACTAATGGTATACAAATTGAGAGATTATTTCCTTGCAAACTACCCTAGGTGGATGAATTCAACCAGAGAAGTGTTGAAGATATATATAGGAAACTATCCCAGTATGAAACCTTGACCAACGGCATTATTAAAAAACTGAGCCACGAATTCTCGAACTCTCTAAGGAGCGGAATAAAATAGGGTTCTGATAAATCAAAACTTACCTGCTGTTATGTTCATACACGTCTCTTAGACCAAATCGCTGGGCCGTTGCCCTTGTGGCGGCCCAACATATTCTGGACTAAAGAGATCATCAGTTCGAACTCTGCTTTGTGACTTCCTCATTTTGTTCTACGAAAAATCATAATTTTAATTTTAATATTTTACTTTATGTTGCTTTTAATTTTTAAATATTTTAAATTTGACATATTTAATGTTTAAATTTCACATTTCAACACATTTGATGCAATTAATGATTATTAAAATATAAAATAATAAAATTTATCACGTGAGTATTATTTGAATGTTAATAAATTTTTTTATCAAATTTTTTAATTTACAAATTTAATTAGTTTTTCTTTTTACTTTTTTGTTTCAAACGTTTATCCTTTAGTATTCAAAGATTAAAGGTTTGTAATATATATTAATTAAAGGAGAAGAGTTTGAAATTAAAAAAAAAAAAAAGTGAAAAGATTTTTCTCCGCATGCACTTTTTATTCTATTTTCAAAATGCTTTTTCTTTTAAAACAGAAATTTCTTACCAAATTTTTTTACATTTCTCAATAAAAAAGAGTTCAAACTATCTCCAAGCATAGTGTCTATTTTCAGCAAAATAAATTATTTATTTTTTTTCCCGTTCGGTAATTTAAGTTTTTATTATTTTATCATCTCTAATCGGGTCATATTCCATCATCTTTCCATAATACAACAAAAAGTAGGGAAGAATTTCTTTATCAGGACTGAACGGTGACGTCACTGCGCAGGTAAGCGACCAAGCGCTGACCAACCTGACCCTTGAAAAAGAAAGAATATTAGGCTATCTTTGATTGCGTTGAATTTGAGATTTTGTATATATCTAAAAGTTTTTGTGTGAATTTTTTCGAAGATGAAAAAGTAAATTGTAGAATTTTTTTTTTTGGACATAATATGGGAAATTTTTTTGTGGGAATTAAAATTTTAAAATTGAATTTTGAGATACAATTAAAAAATATTTTTTTTTATTTTTTCGGAAAAAAATCAACTTTTTTTTATATAAGTTTTAATCCAAAAGTAGCCTTGCATACATTAGCTGTATTTTTATTTTTATTATAACAAATTAATCACGTCAGTTTATCTTTTTGTCTTGTATTATATAAATAGATTATTCCTCAAATTATAGATTATCCTCGTTATTATATTTAATTGCACAATCTTACATGGTATGAAGAGAATATTTTCTCCTTAAAAGGAGGTTCAAGAATGAGAAGGATAACTTATGACCTTTTGTCTTTGGTTTTGCAAAAGATATGATAAATTCTATATACTATTGATTATAGATAATAATTAATAAGTATAGTAAGAGAGCTTTCATACTATATATATTGAAACTATAAAAGTGGTAAGACTTGCAACTAAATTGTATTATTTAAGATAAATAAGGATTTTCATGATATTATCAGAATTATCTCTTTAAATTGAAGTTTAAAAAAAATGTATTATACTATAACCATGTTTTTGAGTTAGTCTATATTTTAAATACAATTTTTCATGTTATAAGTTATAAAGAAAATATAAACATCCTGCATATTTAAATATTTGAATGATTATTATAAAAATAGAGCTTATATTTATTTTTTAAAATTAATTAAATAAAAAACAATTAAAATAATATTTTAAATTAAAAAATAAATATGATGTATAGTGAAACTATGAGATGGGAATTGTAAGTCAGATTTGAAATCAAAATAATATCATTTTAAATCAAATAATACTTTTAAGTGAAATATATCTTTCATATAAAGTGGAAATTATTTTTACAGATGGAGTGAACTCAAGATTTGAGGAAATTAATAACTTACAAAGCCCTCAAATTGAAAAATCCACAAAAAAACAAAAAAAATCTTTTTCTTTGTCTTTTTTTTTTTCTCATGTGATTGACTAAATATTTATATTTTTTTTTCTTTATCATTACAAAACATGCACTAAATAAGTCCTTGTTAAAATTCTACTTGCTCTGCCGGGAAAAAAATTATTTTTAAAACTTTACTTTGTTCTTTTAAAAAAATCTACCTTTTTTAAAAAAATTAAATAAAATTTCTATATTATATATACTAATAATAACAATATAGAGTCTAAAATTAAAAATAAAATAAAAATAAAAATATGTACATTTAATAATATATAAAATGCATTATACCTTATAACTAAAAAACGTTATACCTAATTAAAAATATTTTTTTTGAGGAACATAGAGAATGGTAGACTATATTTAAATTGCATATCAAAATATATTTTTGTGATTTTAAAAATAATTTTTATTTTATAATTATTAATTCGAAATGTGTAAAAAATATATTTTGAAATACAAATTCTAATCACCTATAATGTTTGCTTTAGGAGTGTAGAGCTTAGTCTCCCTCCACCCTTTTATTTTTAATAATTTAAAAAAAAACAATATTGTTTGCAGCTAAATTTTTTTTTTTTTCTGAAACGATAGTAATTTTATTGAAAAAATGAGTTTTGAAAACAAGTATCTCTTTGAAAGAGAAATACATCCAATACTAACTAAAACAAAATCCTAAGAGGGACTAATACTACTATTATCATCGCACTTCAAATGGCATCATAAGACATTACCTAAAAAAAAATCTTGTGCAATTTAGGTGCAAAATCGCACCTAAATACAAGGAAAATCAAAAATTTCGCACCTCATGAAGGTGCGAAAAAACCGTGTGCAGACATCCACACAAATAAAAACTTCAAACAATTGTTTGCAGCTAAATTGAGTTGATATGTATGTTAATTCATGTTCATCTCAAATAATGCAATTCTCTACTATTTGAGCATTTGATTGACAAAAAAATTAAAGAAGAGGTTGCTTTTTTCCTTTTGTTTGATTGCCATCACTGCTTCTTCGTGACCCCCGCTCGCCAATCCTGCCCCTCAACTCATTATAAAATAATTAACTATATCGTTAATTATTAATAAATATAATATAAAAATTTTATTTAATTTTTTTAAAAAGATAAATTTTTTAAAAATAATTAACTATATTTATTATAAATATTTTAAATATATTTTAACATAACATATTTATAAAAAAATATTTTAAATATATTTTAACACTCAATTTCTAAATCATTCTCAATTTCTAATCATTTCCCAAGAAAGTCAATGGAGCAGGTGAGCTTTTACGTGGCTAAAAGTTTTTGGTACCTTATAGCTACAGCTTATTTTGTACTTAAGCACTCGAGAACATGGAAGGATATTTGTGCGAATCTTTTGCCACACCATAACTTACGTGTCCAGAGAGTTCATTTTGTCACTGTCAATAGGAAAGAAACACCCAAAGGCGTCTCACATCTAAACGAATAATCTATTTTATTCTTCACTGTTAAAACAAAAATAATTAATCTTTCAAATTTAATAAATTAAAACTTTTAGTCATTCGTTACTTAACCGTCTGTTTTTCTATTAAATCATTTCACGTACATTGCACGTGACATTTTGACCATGAGTAAAAGTGAAATTAAATTTTAAAAAAAAAAAGCTATTTTGACATTTTGACCAAAGGTGATTGACCCTCCACCCCACCCCACCCCACACCCGTTGTCGTTCCCCTCCCAGTTGCAAATATAAAGATCATTCCATGATCGAAGAGTTTGAATCTTTCTGGTAGACAATTATTGCTTCCCGAACTCTTTTCTATTCTTTACAACACATTGAATGAACAAAGAGACTTCTTCCCTCTCTCTTCCCACCATAATGCCATAACCAAAAAAAAAAAAAACATTGGTCTCTCTCAAGGCGATTCCCTTGCAGCCATCTTGGCTGTGGATTCCTATATGCGTGACCGACAATTGCAGTCAATATTTCTTCTTGATTCTTACTAATTCCCCCTCTTGGTACTGGCATCCTAGATATCATCGATTAATTAGAATTTTTGCAGCTATTTGTCACTCAAAACTTTCCGAAAGTTCAAGCAGTTATGAATTTCGGCCCAATTTGAGTTTTGTTGATTTTTCATTGATTTGAAATTGATCAATTTCTTCTTCGAGTGGTCCTTTGAAGTTATTTGTGTTGGATTGCAACTGCTCTGATTTTTTCTCTGATTTTTCTCTGATTTTTTCATTGATTTCCCATAGCTCACCTAAAGCTTCATTGAGCGAAGTAGCGGTTCTTCAAGCTTTCACCTAAAACTCATGGGTAAAAAGAAAAAACAATAAAAGAAAACATTGTTGTCCACGCAGTTGGCATATTATTCTATACGCCCAATTTCCCATGTTATATTTTGGCATATTAGGAATCATTTTTACCCGTTGGTCAAAAT
This sequence comes from Gynochthodes officinalis, assembly GCA_020080225.1. Taxonomy (NCBI): domain Eukaryota; kingdom Viridiplantae; phylum Streptophyta; class Magnoliopsida; order Gentianales; family Rubiaceae; genus Gynochthodes; species Gynochthodes officinalis. Next base: position 4,720,505 of record CM034623.1, on the reverse strand, counting down.
AAATTTGAAGAAATTCTGTTTCTAGGACAAAGTTTTGATTTTTATGCTAGACTATTAGAAGGATACAAGGATTTTGGTTGGAAGATTCGGGGTTAAGGGGGAAATGGTCTCGATGGCGACTATGAGATATGGGTTGGTGGCGGTTTTGACCAGGGTAGTTCTGCCGGCTGCGGTGGTGTTGTGTGGAGAAGGAATGGGGATGATAATGAAGCTGAAAAGGGCCTTTTCGACAAGTCATGGGATCCCACTTAGCCAACTCAGGGAGCATGACCGGTTCAGGCATGGGCGGTTCTTGCAGTAGCAATCTTCTTCAAATGGAGTGATTGATTTCCCGTTGAAGGCACCTTAGACTCTTTTGTTGTTGGGTGTAACCCTATAATTTTTTAATTGTTAGTAGTTGTCATGGTTGATTTGATGTATGAATTATGGCCGTTTCTTTTATTATCTTTTATCCTTCCGGGTTGATTTGAAGCATGGTTGTCTCTTGAAGATTGGGTTGAAAGGAGAGGAACCTGGGACGGGATAGGGCTTGCCTTATCCGACGGGATAAGGATGTTAATTGATGAGCTAGATGAGTTCGACGGGATAGGGATTAATTTTTTGGCCTAATATACAAAAATAGCCTGAACTTTGCCTCTTGTAACAATTATGGCCCGACCTTTCAATTTTAACAATACAGTACATGACATTTTCAATTTGTAACAATTATAGCCTTAATTAGTCCGCCGTTAGAACTTCTGTTAAATTGATGATGTTAAATTTTTTGGGTCTTCTTCCTCTTTCAAAACCCACAAACTCACAAAATTTTCTTCCTCTCCTCATCCTCTCCGTCACCATGGATTCAAGCAAAGTAATCGATGTAATGTCCGACCCATTTTTGCTGATCTTTTGATTCACGATAATTGCGCAAGCTAAAGGATGGAAAATAGTCAAGCTTTCTCCGTTGCAAATGGTTGACTTGATATTTCACTAAGCTCAAGTGTTGTCCTTCACTGATTATGTGCAATCAATTCATTTATGCCAAGTTTACTAAAAATGAAAGGAAAAAGATGGTGACCTCTAAGGCTCAAATCCTACGCCAATTTTTCAAGTGACAACGCAAACATGGGCGATTGCAAACATTCAAACCCAAAATCAAGAATGGGTGGAAGTGAGGTATCAATAACATCACAAACGAAAAAGTATAACTTCAAACACGAGAAAAGCAAAATTTCAGTGACAAAAGCATCCAAACTATCATACATCAATGCCTCAGATCTAGTGATCTCCACACCCAAGTAATCCAAACTTGAGGATACTTGTTCAGGATTTTAGACGCAATGAGATGTGCCAAGATTTTGTGGTGTTCCCTCCACTACTTCTTTGACTATACTGTGAATCAAGTTCAAATTATTAGAAAGCTGGGTTTTGAAAGAGGAAGAAGATTTTGTGGATTTTGAAAGAGGAAGAAGATCCAAAAAAATTTTAAATTTTTTACATCATCAATTTATATAATTGTTACAAATTGAAAAGGTCATGTACTGTATTGTTAAAATTGAAAGGTCGGGCTATAATTGTTACAAGAGGTAAAGTTCAGGCTATTTCTGTATATTAGGCCTAATTTTTTTGGTTTAATTTCAATTTTACTCATGTTGTTGCACGTGGTCTGATTTAACAGAAAAACAAACCGCTAATTAACGGAGGACCAAAAGTGTTAATTTATTAAATTTAAAGGATTAATTGTTTTTGTTTTAAAAATAAAATAAAAAGAATTATTCGTTGAAATGTTAAGAGTGATTTTGGATGTTTTTTCTCGTCAATCGCCATAGCAATTGTACGAAGAGTCGGGAGTCTCTTGTACCACATATTCACTTGTGGATATTAATAAACAAGTTATTGCTTGACCTATACATATCAAATATTTGATTCTTTACACTTATATTTTTAAAATATTCAAAAGAATAACATTTGAGGTATCAAATGATCTGGGATTATTCCAATGAACAATGAAGATAATAAGAGTTCAGTTTCTGTTGAAATTATTCAACTCTGGTATAGTTCCCAGAACTCTCTCTGTTCTTTCATGTTTTGGTGCCCACCATTTCCCATGTGTTAATTTGTGAAAGAGTCAATATTCAATTATATCCTGTGATCTTATCTCCAAAGCATCTGAAAAAGTTTGTGGGGCGTTTGCTATTAAGTTGTCTGCAAACAGTTTTCCTTGGAAACGTGATAATTTGCTAAGAGGACAAAATTAAGCATAAACTCCCAGGCCTTAAGCAGGTCAGTTTTGCTGTTGGCACAAGTATCACAAAACATTTATAACAGTACTCACTCCAGTTTCAAATTTTCAATACAAAAGCATACATCCACCAATCATATCATATCCTACATGATATCAGAATGGCAAGAGTTTTTATTCTCTCAAGCAAAACAAGCAAGATTTGTTCACAAACAGAAACAAATTACAACAACCCCACTTAGGTACGAAGACACCTTATTCGATCCCACGTACCTTTTTCAGGTGCAAAACATACTGATAAATCTCCTGAGGATCACGAAGTGACTTAGCCACACTCTCCCTTTCCATACATCTTTTGCCCCAGGCCACAAGCTTTGGACACTCCGCTTCCATCTTGAAATTTCCACAAGTCTCGTAGGCATAAAACCAACTGTAGAAAGGAATCAAAGCCACATCCACATATCCAAACTTTTCCCCTCCAAAGTAAGGCTTATCTCCAAGTTCACCTTCCAAAATTTTGTGAACTTCTAGAAATTCTTTCTTGGCATTCTCCTGCTCTTCTCCCTTTGTACACCAGACCCTTCCAGTGTCATAAGCCTGCATTAAATCCACATTAATTCTGACGACTTTCTCTTGAAAATATTTTTTCAAAAAAAAAAGGCCACAAAATTAAGGGAAAAAATTCAAAAGAACTGCACAAGTTGAGAAGAACTGTTAATGAACAAGACTGAGCTTGTTAGCATAAGCATAAGCATAAAGACAGACAACATTCAAAGCAAGAAAAGAACAATTTTTATTACCTTTTTGTCGACATAGTCTGCCCAAAACCTGGCTTGAGCTCTCTGATAAGGATCAGAAGGCAACAAGGGATTCTTCTCATGCCATACTTCATCGATGTACTGAACAATTACGAGGGACTCACAAACGGGCTTCCCGTTATGAATCAGAACTGGGATTTTCTTGTGAACAGGGTTCATTTCAAGGAGAAGTGGGCTCTTGTTGTGCAAATCCTCTTCTCTGTATTCATACTCAATTCCCTTTTCAGCCAGGGCAATTCTGACCCTCATCCCAAACATGCTCACTTTGAAATCCAACAGCACCACTTTATCACCAGCCATTTTTTCCTTCCTGTTTCAGATGACCTACTAATGGGATACAGAACGAGAGATTATTTCCTTGCAAACTACACTGGGTGGATGAATGCAACCAGAGAAGAGTTGAAGATATATATCGGAAAGTATCCCAGTATCAGTATGAAACCTTGACCAATGGCGTTAAGGCTTTGTTTAGAGTGTGAAGTATTTGAGAAAAGTTGTATTGGAATGTGTAAAAATTTGGGTGAGTATTTTTTGATAAAAAAAAAAAAGTATTTTGAAGGGAAAAATAAGAGGAACATTTTTTTACAATTATATAAGAGGAACTTGAGTGGAAAATTTTGAAATAAAAATATATTTGGATATTTTATTTTTGTTCGAGAAAATTTAAGGGTCTGTTTGGACATATATTTCTCATTTGCAAATAAATAAATTCTCAAATAAAAACAAACTATCCAAACACATTTTTATTTCAAAATTTAAAATTTAAATTTTCCTATTCAAATTCTTCTCACATAATTTTAGAAAAAAATTTCCTCATATTTTTCCCTCTAAAAAATTTTTTCTATAAAAAAAAAACCAAAATTTTCATATATTCCAATACAAATTTTCTCAAATAAAAACAATCCAAACAGAGCCTAACTTTTGTAAATGAGAATGCTTGTCTATACACAGCCTAAAAAATGAGCCATGAATTCTCGAACTCTCTTGGGAGCGGAATAAAATAGGGTTCTGATAAGTCAATACTTACCTGTTGTTATATTCAAACACGTCTCTTAGAGCATCTACACTAGCCCCTGGCCGCGACCAGACTGTGACCATGCCACATCAGCTCATAGCCAAACCAGTACTATTTACGCAGCCATCATAAAAAAATACCCACGCTAGTTGCCCTGGTTGTCACTATTCACGCAATCATTATCAAAAATTTTTATATTAATAATACAACTTATAATTTTAACTATCATACATTAAATAATTTAAAATTAAAATTTAATAATACACTTAAAACATGGAAATAAATACTCTAAATTAAATATAAAACACTGCCCTATGTGTTCAATTAAATATAAAACGCTGCCAATATCATATGTGATTTTTACCAAAACGCTATCATTTGTGTTCAATCAAGTCATTTTTCAACTCATTGTGGATTTCTCTGTTGCAAAGTTGATCCTTGTTCATCAAATAATTATTCATGTTGAAAAATTTTCCCGTCGAGAATTACAGAGTATTATTATCTCCTTCCGCTCTGTTGCTATTTTTTAGTGCTCCCCAATGAATGTTGAAGAATTAACGTAATATTCATAATTAATTCGTTCATTTTCGACAATCATGTTGTGCATTATAATACATGCATTCATGATACGATACAATATATCCTTATCCCATGCGAGTGTCGGATTTTTGGTTATCCGCCAACGTGCTTGCAGCGCTTCAAACACCCGTTCAACATCCTTTCGAGCAACTTCTTGGCATTGGGAAAACAATCTATGTTTATTTGTTTGTGTTATTGGAATTGATTGGATGAAAGACGCCTATTTGGATATATACCATCCATTGGGTAGTATCCCATGTCATATTGATGGCCATTAACCGTATATTGAGCGGTCGGTGTCCTATCAAGTAATACATCATTAAACATAGGAAAACGATAAAGCACATTTAGATCATTACACGAACCTGAAGTACCGAAGAATGCATGCCAAATCCATAAATCTTGGGAAGCTATAGCCTTGAGTATTAATGTAACTACGCCATCACGCCCTTGATACATCCCTTTCAATGTTGCTAGACAATTTTTTTCACTCCCAATGCATGCAATCAATGCTTCCAATTATGCCCAGAAATTCGCGGATTTCACCAATATGCAATAGCCTTCTCATATCTGCTGGAGTTGGCCTCCTCAGGTATTCAGCACCAAACACATCAATAATGACTCGACTAAAATGGAAAATGCACTGTTTGGATGCACTCGCACCAATGTTCAAGTACTCATCAATTGAATTCGCAGAACTTCCATAGGCCAACATTCATAATGCAATTGTGCATTTTTGTAAAGGTGTAAAACCCATTCTATCAATTGTGTTAGGACATTGTTGAAAGTAGTAAGAAGAGACTTCTATCCATTCTGAAATGAATTATGAACAGCCTAGCATCGTATATAGAACGTTCGCCAAAATAATTATTCCAAATACGGATTTGACTAACTTCCCGATCCCTATTAGGACGATGATCAGGATTTTCATTTCGTCTATGCCTTCTTCTGGACCTCGTAGTATGTTCTGCATTCTCCGCATTCACACTAGCTTCGTAGATTTGTAAGAAAGTTTCTTCCAACAACTTGTCCATTTCTGCATCGATTGAGTCATAATCATACGAAATTGGATCCATTTTTTGGAATAAAAGAGAGATTTTAAAGGAGTTTGGGAGATAAAAATATCAGATTTTGCACAAAAAATAGACAAATTACATGTCAATTTATAGAAAAAAAATATTTTATGAATGTTGCTCAAATTATAGATTATTCCCGTTATTATTTTTAGTTGCACAATCTTTAGTGTTGTGAAGAGAATATTTTTTCCTTAAAAAGCTTCAAGAATAAGAAGAATATCTTATGACCTTTTGTCTTTGGTTTTGCAAAAGATATGATACATTATAGATAATAATTAATAAGTATAATAAGATAGCTTTCATACTATATATATTGAAACTATAAAAGTTGTAAGACTTGCAACTAAATTGTATTATTTGAGATAAATAAGGATTTTCATGATTTTATCGTAATTATTTCTTTAAATTGAAGTTTTAAAAAAAATGTATTATACTATAACCATGTTTTGAGTTAGTATATATTTTAAATACAATTTTTCATGTCATAAGTTATATAAGAAAATATAAACATCATGCATATTTAAATATTTGAATTATTATTATAAAAAAAGAGCTTATATTTATTTTTAAAAACTAAATAATTAATATTATTACCCAAAACAATTATACTAATAATAATTTAAATTAAAAATTAAATATGATGTATAGTGAAACTATGAGATGGGGATTGTAATTTAGATTTGAAATCAAAATAATATCATTTTAAATCAAATAATACTTTTAAGTGAAATATATCTTTAATATAAAGTCAAAATTATTTTTACAAATGGGGTAAACTCAAGATTTGAGGAAATTGATAACCTACAAAGCCCTCACATTGAAAAATCCAAAAAAAAAAAAAAAAAACTTTTCCTTTGTCGTTTTTTTTCTCATGTGATTGAATTTGTTTTAGCCAAATAAAATTGAAGCATCTACCCTTTCAAGATGCCCTCAAGAAGATATCAACCCCAAAATAGAATGAAAGAAATTCAGTCACTAGTTTTGGTTTTGTATTAGAAATCGCAATAGATTTACTTGTAATCATTTAGCTAAAAAAAGAAATATCTCCAAGAATACAATATCATATTGGCTTTGAATAAGCTGCCTTTAAGAATTCTTCAAAGCCACAACCTTAAATAGAAGAATGACTTGTCTCCAATCTCTTCACAAATAAATTTGGACATCTTAGATGAATATATGGTCTGCAGCCCCCCAAAGCTGAAAACACATAAAGACAGCATTTTTTTTTCTCATAATTTTGTATAAACACAGAAAGAAAAATTGAAATCCCACTTGCATGTTAAAGAGAGAAAATTTTACTTTGAGAGAATATTAAAACCTTATTCCACACCAAACCCCTTTTTCAATTCTGGGACCAGTCAATGACTTTGCCACTCTCCTTTTCATGCATCTTTTGGCCCATGCCACAAGTTTTAGACACTCTGCTTCTATCTTGAAATTGCCACAATTCTCAAAAGCATGAAACCAAGTGTAAAAGGGGAATCAAAGCCACATCCATACAAGCAAAACTTTCCCTTCCAAAGTAAAAGTAAGGCTTGTCTCCAAGTTCTGCTTCCAAAGTTTTGTAAATTTCCAGAAATTCTTTCTTGGCTTGCTCTTGCTCTTCTCCCTTTGTAGCCCAGATCCTCCTTCCAGGGTCATTCATAAGCCTGGATTGATACACACATTCAGATTATCATGGCACAAAAACGAAGGGAAATCAATGTGATTTACCAATAAATCTTCCAAAGACCTTAAGTCTTTTATTTATGTTAATGAAAATCTAAGAAGATACGATGATTCCTTGAGGGGGTAAAAAGATTGAGACCTCTTTAGTAGGGAACATTACAAATAATGAAGAAATGGAAGGATTTCTATATGAATTAAATGTAAAATAAATCAATTTTGATGTTTCAACAAAATAAGAGGAAGAGCCAAAATAATGAGTTCCTTTTTAAATTTGAATTATTTCTTAATTTAAATATATATACAACATTAGTACCTAATGCTTGAGAGATCATACCTATTCCAATTATCTATTATAACATACATATTAATAGTATATTAATAAAATAAGTTTTTCCGAACTCAAAATAATATTCATTCTGAAAAAAATTGATAAGCATATTACTTTTCCAACCATAGAGACTGAAAATGATAAAGGCAAGAATAAGTGGTCAAAAATAAACAAGTTTCTACCTATTTCACTAAATCTATCTTACTTTAAATGTTTTTCACTCTAACAACATTGTGTATCATTTGGAAAAACATAGCAACAAGAAGGAAAGAACAGATTCTGTTACCTTCTTGTCAATAACATCAGCCCAAAAAATGGCTTGAGCTTTCTGGTAAGGATCAGAAGGCAACAAAGGATTCTTCTCGTGCCATACTTCATCTATGTACTGAACAATTACGAGGGACTCACAAACAGCCTTCCCATTATAAATCAGATCAGGGATTTTCTTGTGAACAGGATTCATTTCAAGAAGAAGCTTGCTCTTGTTGAGCAAATCCTCCTCTCTATGTATTCATACTCAATTCCCTTTTCAGCCAGTGCTACTCTCACCCTCATTCCCAACATGACTTTTATATCCAACAGCACCACTTCATCATCAACGGCAGCCATTGATGCTGGATTCTTGGTAATGGTCAACATAAATGAGGGATTTTTTTTGCTAACTACACTTGGTGAATGAATGCCCTAATGGAATTGTTGATGATGTATATAAGTATGATGGCTGTGTCAAACATGTAACTAATGAAATAAGAAGAATATAACGACCCATGAATTCTGTAACTCCCTTGAAAATAAGTAAATTACGAATAACTTCCTTAAAACAATTGTAATATGGCCATAAAGTATATTACAATCTTGATATAATTCTATTACAGATTAAATATTTATATTATCATGCATTCAATACTTTTACCATCTCATAGTACATAATTAAATTAAATGCATGTAATACTGGGGCTTGCCCAATGGCCACCTAATATGTGTTGGAGCCAAGAGGTGTCTGACATTCCTCTCCTCTCGTCCTCCTTACCTCTTGATTAATATGAGAGTCTCACTTCACATTGTATGAGACACACATTATTATTATAATAAAACAGGAATACCATTCTAATAAAATAGGATTGTCTTTTAAAAAAAAAAATCATTTTGACTTTAAAGAAGTTCATAGGTTATCATTACAATACTAAAATTCGTTTCAGCATCTTTGATCATCAAACTGCTCTATGGAAAAAGAGTGCAGAAAATAGAGATTTTGGCTTTGAATATGCATGGTTCATTGATAATTATTTGCATGTAGTCAAAGTTGGAAACAGGTGATCCTCGAAACAGGAAAAGAATAAGTCTTTCTCCCAGGCATGATCTTGATTCTTCTCTCGTGATGCCGGCCTGCATTATATACTTTATATTGACTTGAAGATGGATTGAAATTCGAAAGCAGAATGCAGCAGCACAACAACTCTGCTGATGACTTGAAATGATTCATTCAATTCATAGCTTTTACTTCAGTGCCAAAATGAAGTTATTGTAGTCATCAGACTCATCATACTGATCATGCAGAGTTGTCGAAACAATCTCCTTTTCCAATCCCCTGCATTTTTTATCCCACGCAGCAAGTTTAGGGCACTCATCACGCATGCTGAAGTTTCCAAATTTCTCCACTTTGTAAACCCAGCAGTAGAAGGGTATGAGGGCAATGTCTGTGATTCCAGAGTTCTTTCCTCCAAAACAAGATTTGTCTCCAAGCTCTGCTTCCAGCAGCTTATAGCAGCTATTGGTTCTTTCTTTGCTGCTTCAAGGGCTTCACGTTTTGACATCTATACCCATCTCCAGTGGTTATAAACCTGCTCATGGTAGCCACATAATACCAACCAAAAATTCTTAATTAGTTTATAATAGATCTTAGCACTTACTTATGTAAGATAGAAACCTAGGACAAACAAATTTCCATAAAAATCTTCCTAATGTTAACAGAATCTATGTTTTACATTCATTAAGTGAACTTTTTCTAAATAATCACAAGTTTTCTAAAAAGATAGAAACAGGACTTTTTTCCGACTCTATTATACCACACGCACATCTCAAGTCTCAGGAATGCAATTGAGAATAGCCGACTAGCCCATTAGATGTTAATAAACAGGGTGTAGAAATATTGTTTGATAATTCCATAAACACATAACCAATCACATATACACAACAAAATAATAGTAATTAAATTCTAAAAGCAAAATGAAGGCAATGATGGTAATATATTACAATGATCTTCTTGTCTATGTAATCAGCCCAGAAGGCAACAAGGGAGAATTGTCATTCCAAACTTCATCAATGTGTTGAACAACGATGAGGGATTCACAAAGTGGCTTCCCATTATGAAATAAAACAGAAACCAGCTTATTGACGGGGTTCATTTCTTGGAGATCTTCTTCCACAGACTTCAATGGTATGCTCTTTTCTTTCGCGCTCATTGCAATTTGATAATAATTTGGTATTTTGGAGTTGGTGGGCCCTCAACAAATGAATAATTTCTGAATAAGTTATTGTTTTCCTTGCCACGTCTTGGACTTTTGATTATTGAATTGTCAATTGTCAAAAATTTGGACAAATATACTTATACTAGGGTTTGTTTACTTGGCTATCAAAGTCAGATTCCATTTGAAAGGTCCTATTGTGTTTTGCTGTCTGAAAGGCCATAGTTCTTTACTAAAAGTTAGTAGTGTTTCTTTTGTTTTTTTTCCCAATCCTATATCACTTGCTGCTGCCGGCCAATGTAAGTTGCAAGAATAAACCATTTGCTATATGAACGCTGCCCATGGTATGAGACTTCTGCCTCCATGAGAATATTCAGTTAACATATTCCCTAGCACGGGCATATTTTTGCCTCAGAGAACCATCAATTAATTTATTCCTTAGCAGATAGCACAGGCATCATGACTTCGGCCTCAACAGAAATGTGCAGTCAAGAACACATTACTAACACAGCCATGTTCCTTCTGTCACTCACTAAAGCTAATCATGTTTTCTGCCCCACGATTCTATTTATCGTTAGCTAATATGTTTTGCGACGATTTACTTGTCCAAAACACATAACAGACCAAGAAAACCACATTTGGCTTGTCCATATCAGGATTTCAGACTGACTTTTTTAACCTATTCAATCTACTAGGATCATGTTCTCATAGTTACACTACGCAGAGCAGAACAGAATGAAATATACCTTCTTCGAGCTTAATACGTCTCCTCACTACAGCAACACTTCCACAAAATAACAAAATGTACTAAGTCGGAATGGAGGAAAGAGAGACAATAGGGTCTTTGTCAAATAAGGTGTGGTTAATACTCAATTACAAAGACGTAATTTTTCACTCCGGCCACATTAGATGGGAAAATTGTTGTACATCCATAAAATGGGTATTCTATGCTAAAAAAATACTATCAAAAAGGTATCATACAATAAGAATATATATTTGTCTAGTTCTCTTTCAGAGACACCAACGGCACTACCTGGTGGAGAAAATTTAGGGTGATATCAACTTGTACGCCTCAATTTTGGGAGGGGGTGAGCATCCACAATCACATTAATTGAATGGCTTAATATCTTCTGCTGCCGACCAAACAGAACATGCTCAATAAAAATCCAAATGGAATACACGTGCAAGGATTCTTCATCATTCTCAACATCAGAAAATTGATAAGCTGACCTCATTAATGGCAATTACTACAGGCTGCAAAAGTCATAGGTAGCATTATTATTAAGCTTAGTAAAAGCTCTCACGGGATATTACAGACAGCAAGACCAGCTATATCTCAGTTGCTAATGCGCGGTACGGTAAATCAAACATATCCTGTTTCAATGCATTACCTTTTGTAAAATGCTCATGAAACAGATGACTATTTCTCTTTACTAAATATACTGAGATGTTCAATGAGCTTCCTCTTCAACGATGCAGGTATTTTTGAATTAAAATTCATTCCAGCATCTTTGATCAGCAACCTCCTGTACGAAAAAAAAAGTGCAGAAAACAGAGAGCAACTGAGCTCATGCTACAATTAATTATGAAGAATATAAAAAATTAGAGATACATTAAGCTACAACAAAATAGAAAGAAGCAAAAATTGAAAGACACAATATTCCACTCAAATTTCTTTGTATAGTTATGTCATGACATGTTAACCTATGATCCCAAGAAAACACAGGTTCCATGGTAATATACCACTCACAGATAATCATTAGTCACACAATACTCTCTAATATTACATTTTATTTCGAAAGCTTGCCCCATTACTGATAAATAAAGGATACAGAATTACTGGGACAACATAAGTTTTGGACAAGCAAGCAGCCGTAATAAAGAGAATACGTTGTCTATGGATGAAACAACAGCTTTGACCCATTATCATGTCACAATTTGACATCATATACCCAAAGTCTACCAATAAATAAAAAATGATCCATAGGTTTGGACACAATTGATTGAAGATCAATAGATAATGCTACAAAACACTCAGATCCTCATATTCAGGTAATTTCAGTTAATTTTTTCTATAATACTCAGTAAGTACAAAGATTGAAAATTTTCTATGAGAAAATAACAAACAAGTAGTCTAAACTAAACATTGATCAAAATTAAAGACCAATCACAGGAAAAAAATGATTTCCAATAATAATTAAAAAAAATAGCAAATTGATCCATTTATTCTGCAGCTACAAAGCTCAAGAAACTTACTTCAAATCCTTGATGTTTGATGCATCATATTCAGCTCGTCCTAAGCAGAGCCTTTTCCGAGAATGCATAAACTTGTAAACTTCATCTGTCCATCCACATGATACAAGAACTAATGAAGCCTCTTTCTTCATCCTAAAAAAAAAAAAAAAAATTGGGTTAGGGAAGTAAATCGAATAACAATAAGTAGCCAATGGACTTTCTGAAATGGGCTTTTGGGATAGTATTGGCTTATTTCAAAGGCATTTTGCAAAAAGTTTAAGTTTAAGCTTATGGTACAAGTGCCCTAAGCCCGAAAGGTCATTAGAATTTAAAAAAGAAAAAGAAAAAGAAGAGGAGCATCACACTGGAGCAAAGCAATAGAGTCACACTACTGGGAAATATATACCAATAACACATTTCAGGAGCATGCTCATAACTGTGACAGATAAGGAAAAGTAGATATTGGCATTTTTATTGCCAGAAACCCCCAAGCAAAAATTTCTATTGAAAAATAAACTGCAGAAGCTTATCAAATGAAAAAACTTACACTTTCTTGAACTCTTCCACTTCAGCACGAGATTGAGCATCTTTGGCAAGCAATATGCAAGGATCTTTATCATGTAATTTTCTTTTCAAACTTAGGCTATCAGAATGGCATTTGACATTCCCATTATATAATTGTCTGTCGTTAGAAGGTTTTCCCATTGCCAGGTTACCCTCACCAACATTATCTCCATCTGAAGAATGATCTTTGACATTCTGAATATTACCATTACCATTTGCTATGGTCAAAGGAAGTTTGCTCTTCACAGCATTGGAGGAATCATCTGATCTAACATCTCTAACCCCATTCCCATTACTCAAAATTAGTAAATTGTCTCGCCTACTCTCCACATCAAGTGAAACTGTATGGTTGCTTCCCACCTTAGCTTCACCAACACCATCTCCATGATGAACTCCCTCCACAGAATGACCATTGACATTCTCATTTTTACAGTTACCATTTGCCATGGTAAAAGGAGGTTTGCTCTCCAAAATATCAAAGGTATCATCTGGTCTAACATTGCTCACACTGTTCCCATTACTCAGTGTTTCCACATTGTTTCGTTTATTGTCAGTATCTATTGAATCTGAATGATTGATGGTTTTCTGAAAGGAATCTTTCCTATGAACTATAATTTTAATACCACCATTAACATGATTTTTTCTGGCACTAGAATTTTCATAGATGGTCAACTTTCTAGGAGGATTGGAAGACACATTACTGTCCTTTGATACAAATGACCTATTATTCTCAGACTGAAGGTCTGACAACTGCTTTGTAGAGTTCAGCACCTTTTCTGGTTGAGCAGAGTTCAAGATTTTGGAAGCATCACTGCCATTTGACTGTTGGCTCTTTGATCCATTAGCTAATGAACCTGTCTTGGAAAGTGAAGGCCTCTGCTTAGAACGGGTAAAGAAAAGAATATAAACCTTCTCTGACAGAACCTCCTCCAAATTCGAAAGTGTAACATAAGAATCATTACAGCAGTACCAGCGGCCCACCGCATCCTGTTCATTCAGCATTCAGGAAAATGAGAAACAAAATCACCAGACCATGCATGGTCCTACCTTGCAAATAAGGAGTATCATGTTCAATTGGCAAAAGAGAAGGAAGTACCTTTATATAGGCAAAATAGTGCCCCGAATCAGGTGAGAAGCCTGAATGCACAATGGTACCACAAAGTCTATACTCTGGAGATAGATCCTGCAACAAGCAAAACAAATCAAGATATTGGTGAACGCCCGAAAGACACTCAAGTTGAAAACAGTAGCAAGCTTAGATAATTCAAAGATTGCATGACAATAAAAGATAAACCTTTAGAGTAATTCAAGATTTTTTTAACACTTGAATAATTAGCACACTTTTTGCAAATTCCTTAACAGCAAACAGCCTAAATGGTACAAGGATAGTTTAAATTGTTCCTGAACAGCAAAACCTTTAAAGGTTATAATTTTTAAGAACAAAAACCAATACCTTTGAACTTTAAAGTGTAGGCAATGAAGCATCAAGAGCAGCTCAGAAAATAACAATTTTTGTTAATTAGTTTCTGTTGCACAGGACAGGACAAAGGTCCAGATAGGTAGAAGAAGGCCAAACTATTCTTAACCGTAACATCAATGCAACCCAATAACATAGAAAAAAGTTTTTAGGTACCTTTGATGATAAACAATGATTAAACTATTTGTATATGATTTATCAGAAGTCATAATAAATCAACTAATTGGCTCTTAGTCACTGCCTCACATATCTTTGCATTTTGACAAGATATCATATTCTTGCCAACCAATGAATACAATGCTTATCCTCTTTAGAGGCAACCGCCATTCACCTGACTGACCGTCTCAATTGCCTCACATATGCTACTTGGTTTTCTGCAAGAAAATGCTCACCCCAAAAATCCTGATTTACAGGTAATATCCACCAGAACATGCAACCGAATTTGGAAGACCTTTGGTCAGCAGAACTACATGAAGGCCTAAGGCCTCCAAATAGGAAGTATCATCAAAAGTTTAATTTGGTGGTTGTGCATATCTGATAACCAGGCTGAGAGAGGTAGGAGAGAGGGAGAGTTGATCGCAATGGGCTGCACCCTTCTTTTCTTTTCTTTTTTTTTCCTTTTTATCTTTAATATCTTAAAAGGAGAGATTTGGTGCAACAGTAAGAGCTGTTGCCATATGACCTGAGGTCATGGGTTCCAGTCACAGAAACACATGTGGGCGCTTCTATGCATCAGGCTGCCCTTTTTTACTTTTCAAATCTTATGGACATGAAGTTCATACTAAATGTCAATATTATTTTTTTTTTCTCCTGATTAATATCATAGCATACGGAATGTATAAGATTTAGCCACTACAATAAGGAACCAGCAGATCATATTTGTAAGTCTTCCCAATGACCATGAAATCATAAATGACCAGAAAGGTTAAGAACACAACAACCTGGAAATTTAAATCAGATGCAGTTTGCCGTGTGAATAGGTTTCTACAGATAACAAGATTATCTTTTGTTTTTATCTCATATAAACTAGAATTCCTCAAGTAAGAAAATGGAATTGAATTGTGACATATCAAAAGTTTTGATTTAATTTCTTAGTCATGTCACTGATCTAAATTTATATTGCTAAGTTGCATTGCATCATAAATGAAGAGAAACTGCACCTGGCTTCCTTTGCACATGTAGCTTGAAAGCACTAAAACCTCCTCAAAAGCTATGGCCTTATCGATCTTCCCACCTAAGATGCCTTCAAACCTCTGTGGAATTATAAGAATAAAATTAAAACGTCACAACAAACACAAACATAAATTACAAAGTGAAAAATGGCCAGAAGCCCAAAAAAATAAAAGGCCTTGCCTTGAGCTGGATTACAAGGACATTGGGTGCCTGAACTATAGACATTTGCTTCCTTGCTGCCACCAATTTCTTGCAACTAAACCAGAATAAGCTCTCAATTAAACATTCTAATAAGCACAAAAGAAAAATAAAAGTGCATATCCATTGATACATAAATGAACAAATTAACGAGTACTTACTTTTCACACTTATATTTATTATTGCCATCCAAAATCTCATGCTGAAAAAACCTCTGCAAAGCATCTTTGAGAGAACCACTATGCAGAACATCAAGGCTGATATCCATGATCTCATCCACCTTATTTGACTCAGACCCACAAGACAAACACTTCACTTGGCTCTGCAGAGCCCCTCCAAATATCTCCTTAACAATTGTACCCTCATTCACAGTCTCCCCACATTTTCTTCGCTGCTGTAATTTTTTTAGCCTCAAACACGTATTATGACATGCATCTATCACATAACGCAAAAATTCATGTGCATCCTCTTGCCTTCCATGCCTAAAATGCTCTGCAAAAATCTTCAAACAGCTATTCATCTTCAATGGTGCATCTAAAGTAGACTCTAAACTCAAGGACCGCACAATCCTTCTCTCTAATATACAAAACGGACATTCTCTCTTCTTTTCAGATGCTGTCGCACTCCCTATATCACCTGCATTTTCCCCCAACAAATAAAACACAAATTAATTAACACACACCTAGAACTAAACCTAAATTTTCATAAACCTAAATACAATAGGTGGTACATGGTACCCAACCAGTATTGGGGGGAAAAAAATCTTAACTTTTCTCTAAATAATTCGTGTGAAATCATTTAACACACAAATAGAACTAAACCTAAATTTTCATAAACCTAAACACAATAGGTGTTGCATGGTACCCAACCGGTATAAAAAAATTTCAACTTTCCTCTAAATAATTTGTGTGAAATTTTGTATATAATACTTGTACAATTCCACTTCCAATTCCAAAAGTAAATATACATAACTACACGAGTAATGATCATAAACACAAGAACTGAACCCGAGCTAATTTGGCAGTCATAGGAGAGGGGAAAAAGGGGGCTAAAAAAAGGCAGCAAATATGCAAACAAACTTAAAGCTTCTGTAAAAGGATAATAATGTAAAGTAAGTACAAGTCTATGGGAGATTACTCACAAGAAGAAGAGTGTTGCGATTTGAGGCAAATATTAGCGAGGGGAGGAGTATAAGTAAGGCACTGAAGAACGGAGTTAAGGTAACAAGTATTGCCGAGGTTTTTAAGCCCTAGAGGCGGACCGGACTTGCGTTTCTGGCTAAGCGAGCTCGGCTGCCACGTCATTTGCAGGACGGCCATTAACGACCTGATTCCTCCACTGACTGAGTCGTCGTCGCCGCCGCCGACGCCCCGACATCGGTTGCCACCACCCGCGATGGCATCGACCGCCCGCGCCTCCCCCAATTTACTCCAAACAATTAAAAACTTTCCCGCTCTAGAAACAAAACAAAACCACAAAATACTATTCGAAGTAATAAATTTCAAAATTAGGGTTTTGTGGCGATTTATTGTAGAAAAAATAGTGATTAGAAAAGGGAAAATTAGAGTAATAAATTTTTTTTTCTTTTTTTGCAGAGGGAAAGAGGGAAGAAGGGGAAAGCTTCGAGAAGAGGAGGAAACTGGAAAAATCCCCACCAAACCCTCCCGGGAGAGAGGACAGAGAGAGAGATATAATTGGGCGTTTTTCCCGACTTTTGTCCCGTTTTTGGATATTAATAGAATTTAGAGATTAATTTGGGTCAAAATTGGGAAACATGGGGTAACTTATGGAGCCCAAATAAAATAATCCATTTTTTAGTTACTCAGATGTCAAATTGTTTTCCCCCCCTTAATAATTCCAATATTAATAACTAAGGCTTCGAGTGGATTGTGGTTTGTTTGAAAAAAATTATATTAAAATATGTAAAATTTTTAGGGATTTTTTTCATAAAAAAATATTTTGGAGAAAAAAATAAGAGAGAAATTTTTTAAAAAATAATGTAAGAATAATTTGAGTGAGAAAAATTAAATTTTAAATTTTGAAATAAAAATATTTTTAGAGGTTTTAGTTTTATTTAAGAAATATTAACTTTTTGTAAATAAAGCCAAATTGGTTTCCCATGGCAATTGAAATTGTTTTAAAAATTCAAAACAAAATTATTATATTTAGTTACTCAGATGTCAAATTATTTTTCCCCTCCTTAATAATTCCAATATTAATAACTAAGGCTTCGATTGGATTGTGTTTTATCTGAAAAAAGTTATATTAAAATATGTAAAATTTTTAATGAGTTTTTTTGATAAAAAAATATATTTTAGAAAGAAAAATAGGAGAAATTTTTTTTAAAAAATATTATAAAAGAAATTTGAGTGAGAAAATTTAAATTTTAAATTTTGAAATAAAAATATTTTTAAATATTTTATTTTTATTTAAAGAAAATTAACTTTTTCAAATAAAAACCTTATCCAAACAAAGCTAAATTGGTTTCCCATTGGAATTGAAATTGTTTTAAAAATTCAAAAAAAAATTATTATATGTAATTACATTTTATATTTTTTTCATTCTAACTCATTAATAATATTTATTTTGTAATATTTTCAAATTATTGAAAGTAAAATCTATATAAAATATAGTTAATTGTAAACTAATTTTAATTCTAAATGTGAACCAATTCCAATTATGTTTTATCTCAGGTGGTATAATGAACATCGGTCAAAAAGAATTCTCAGCAAAATAACAAATAATTATAAATATATGGGATTTAAGCAAAATAAGTAATTAAAAATTGTGAGTGTTGCCCCTTCAATTTTCCATGATTACGATTTTGGACCACGTTAAATTTTAGAGTAATATTATAATATACTTACAAGTAGGACAGACTGAAGTTCAGAAAGTACCTGAGAGCATTATCCTTATTGACTTTGGTTGACTTGGCTTTGCTTTCCTAGGACAAATGTCATTGATGGAATGATCAAATTTTCAATGACTTCACAACGTGAAGATAGAAGACATTGGAGAACATAGTACTGCATTGTTGGATAGTTGTATTTTTAATTTTAATATGTTAAATTAATAATAAAATAATAATAATTTTCATCTTTAATTTGTGTATATTTCATTACCAAATTTATGTTTATACTATAAAATTATTCGTGTTTTATAGTTCTGCCTATTCCTTTCATGCCCGTGGGATGGAAATTGAAAAAAAAAAAAGAAAAAAGAAGCTAAGTGGAGACATTTTAAGCATAGTAATGATCATAAACATAGTTTTGAGTTAACATTTGAAAACCACAAAGACATCAATTTAGATATGGGAGATCATGTCATTATAACAGTCAATTTTAGTACCAAAAGTACAAGGGTTCTATGTATATTAACAGTTGTAAAGGAAACAAGGGAAAATTTTTGAATGGTTAAACTTAACCAAGCATGAAAGCGTCGCCAATAAATGTCCAACCTTTTCAAGGTCGGATATTCTCAACTTTACACTCAACAACTTCCCTGGTCTTTGTTCCCCAGTCTGCCAAGAAAATCAGCCATCTTAAACCAGGTGCAACTTGCAGAGAAGATCAGGAGTAGTTTCACCATTAGGGGAGTGAAGCCACTGGTACTCAGACAAACTTTGTGTGCCATTTTTTGGCTGCGTGTGTAGAAATGGACAATATAGAACAGCAAATGCTGTTTGTGGTGATACGATAATGTCTGGTACTTACAAATGTCAACCTAAATCGTATGTATATCTACTCTATGTATTCATTTACTTATCAGAAGATGATGAAGACATTAATGGAATGGATTGAGCAGGTTGAGACTCATCTGAGCTGACTCTGGTGGCCTCCTTTTTCAACTTGTGATTATTGTAGGCAGCTACACCCGCAATAGCTGCAAAGAAAGAGCCAAACCATTGTTTTACTACCATATCTTTGGCTTAATGATTTTAGATATTACAAAAAATGAATTGCATAAAGTTACCAATGGCATAACCACACAGATTGATGAGTGTGAGCTTTGTATCTGCGAAAAGAAGGGCAGATAGTAGGACAACCACCCAGTCTTTGACAACACCAGCCACGCGGATGGTAAGAGCACTTGTATGTGAGATGACAAGAAAAACTGAGAGATTGAGAGCAAAGGTACACAGAGAATTAAGAGTTAATACAAGGGGTGGGAAATTCCAAGTTCCCGCTTCTTCCATCTTCGGCTTCTCCAAAAATATCCAGGGAATCAAGAGGCAAAGAGCGCTGCATAGCAAATCAAAATCTTGTTTACATTGGCAACGTGTAAGTCTTGAGCACAAACAATATATCATAAAAGTTTGGGGTACCGAACACATGCCTGCACGGGCTAACATAGTACATGACTGATATAGGGTTTAGCTTGATACCCTTCCTTTTCACTAAAATCTCCATGAATATAAGCCTCAAAGCCTCTCCAACAACACCTCCCATTTGATAAACCACACCAACCCAGTTGATGTCTATTTCACCATAAGAAGCCACGAGCACCCCAAAACTGATTACTGACATAATAAGAAGCATCCGACAACTCATCATTTCCAGTCCAGCAGCTACTCCAAGAACAAAGACAGCAACTGGCACTGCAGACATCAAAAGAGTTGTGCACCGAGACCATCATCCAAAGAATAGGAAAATAGCTATATGACCAAATTAAAAGCCACAACTAGGTGGATATTACTCTGGAATATAAGGTAAAGCCAATGCATCTGATCAACTAAAAAAGTGCCACACTTACTGATTGCTTTCAGCATTTGCGCAAATGCAACAGATATATAGAGGTAAGCAGTGTTTCCAAGCCAAAGTGTCATAGCAAACATCGCACCAATTGGTATGACTGATGTCATATATCTGTATATCCAAAAGTTGTGGACAAGGAATTATCATGACCAGATAACAAAAGAAGCAAACTCAATGATAAATTAGTTCACAGGCAATGATTCAGGGAATTCAAATAAACAAATAATTGATAATGATTTCCAAGAGATAAACATATGTCTTGAAAGTGAAATAGTAAGAAGATGCAACAAAAACAACAAAGCCTTTATCCCCCATGTGTGGTTGGCTAAAAAACAAGAAGAAGATGCAAAACCAAAGAAAATATACAAATATATCGGGCTGGTCAACTGTACACAAGAAACAAAGCCATGCAAGTAAAAAAGGGAAAGAAACCATTTAATGCAAGAATCAGATAAGTGAGTGCTCACATATCAAGAGTCATCCCTTCCTCAACTTTCATAATCTGCAAGAACATACAAATTGTTTACAATTTGCTCATAGACAGGAACTTTCAAAGATATTCAGATGACCAGATGACAAAGCCCAAAATTGGTAAACTTAAATACCTTGAGAACCTTTGTAAGCACAAAGCATAATACCGAGGAGAAAACCATGTGAAGTAGAGTCAATCCAAGGGGATATGGAAAATTTATTTCCTTTGAGGATAAAACCCACTGCAAAGTATCAAGTTTTCATCAATGATCAACAGAAATGAAAATCAAAACTCTCAGAAACCTCAATGACACAACAAAGATACACTGCCATGGATAAATAACTATGACAATGTTGTATAAAGCTTTAGCCACTATATTCTCATCAAGGTAGCATTAATTATGCATATGTTAGATCAAAATTGTATCATAAAGACGAGAACTTTGAAGCAGAAAAATTAATCCTTTTAGACAAGCAATAAAGTGCACATTGACAGTCCATCCACAAAAATATCCAATGTAAACAACTTCAAATCAATTTCAACCTTAGTTCATGGATCGTTTTGAGTTGGTAACTTCATGGTGAACTCAAACATCTGCAGTTGGCAGCATCTCCAACAATGAGTTACTAATATTTTGAAAAAAAAGGAAAAAAAGCTCATCCCAAAGCCATAACTTAAAAGTAACTAATTTTTTCAAAAGAATTTTGCAACTTCTAAGGCCTACATTGTTCAACGCAAGCTTGGTTAGAGTCCTGGATATGCATCCAACAGCTTATAAGAACGGCAAATAAGCTATCCATAGAAAGAGATTGAAAACATAACAACAAGAACTGAATACATGACAACCTACTCATATAAACCAATATCCCCATCCAGTATATCAAATTTCAACAAAGCCACCAACCATACTACGTGTCTCAATAACAGCTTATCAAAACAGGTGCTTAGATTCTTATTCTAGTTCTTCTCACGGTTGTCATACCTGAAAAGTAAAAATTCTAACCCACCATTTCACAAATTCAGATTATATCGGAACATAACCAAAACTCTCGAATACATTTTCCAAACCCTATAAGAACAAGTGCCAACATTGACAATCATATGTCTGACGTGCAGAAATTCAGCACATTATGCCAGCAAAGATCTTCTAGCTCTTTCAATAAAAAGCTAAAATTTATAGGCTGTCTGCGCGATTATGTTACCATGTCCTCATGAACATTACACGAGCACTCCAAATGATACACAATAATAAATTTTCATTTCAAAGCTAAAAGTTTGCGAATTATAAACTCCTAAAAGATTTCCCAACAACCAGCGGGAAAATAACATCGACTTCCCGAATGCAATTCTCCATAAACTGTCTTCCATTGCAAATTTGCAATGTCTCGTCACAAAGACATTGATGCTACTTTTTCCAAGTCAATCATAAAAATTACTAACAACCCTTTTCAGTTCCAACCCAAAAACATAAAAATCACATTTTCCCTCTTAAATATTAACCGTATTCAATGGGTTTTGAATGTCAAACACAATGACAACACAACATTAATTTGACACGCCGAGAAACAAAAACTAACAATGCAACATACAATTCAATCAATCTTTACAAACAAGAATCAAGAAGGAAAGTGACTTGGACCTTGTTAAAGAAGATCTGGCCACTGGAAAGTGCGATATAGAGAAGAAGGTAAGCGTAAGTTTCCAACTCGCCACTCAGCCTTTTCTGGGTTGGATCTGCCATTCCTTTTGTTCAAAGGAGACTCACTGAAAGATTCACTCATTCACACGCACCAAACCAAACAAGAATGACTAACGAGGGAGGGAAACAAAAAAAAGGTCAGCGGGGTTTTACCTTTGCGTTGCGGGCTCTTCGGCCTTTTTTGCTTGGAATGACAATGAAAAAACGACTAACAAAAATGACCAATTGGAGAATGTGGGATGAGCCTGAAAGTTGGGCTGTTTGCTCCTATATTGTGCGTGGGAGTTTGGTGGGACTTCTTCACATTCAAGTTAACTCGTGGTAAGCCTATGATGATGAACTAGGCTAATAAGTACTTGACTAAATGATATCTCATAATTTTTTTAATAAATTTTTTTATTTCTCACATTTAAATTATAAACAAATATTCTTAATATTTTATTAGTATACTTTTTTAATTTTTCGTCACAATTCTATCCAATTTTTTATCAAAATAGCACTGTTATTATAACCAAAATTTAACAAAAAAATAGATGAAATTGTGACGGATGAGTAAAAAAATACACTAATAAAATATTTGAGATCTTTTTTTATTGTTTTAAATGTGAAAGATAAAAAAGATTATTCGCTAATTTGTGAAAAACTATTTTATTGGTTACCTCTAAATACTTTGACAATTTGTTGATTTTTATGCTATTATGTTCTACCAACTAGACATTAATAATGTGGCAATTAAGCAAAGGGCGGTTGCCCATTTTTCTCTCAACTTCCTGTAGCTTAGGGCGATGCGAACGTTGCACTGTAGTTGTTGCGTTAAAAAAAAAAATTTAAGTACTGCAATCTCTCCATACAGTAGTAACAGAAATGTCTGAATATTCAACGCTTGTTGCAATAGTTGGGTGGCGGCGCTTTTCAACGTATGCCGATTGGTTTTCACGCAAAGACATGAGATGATAGTTAAAGATTTAGTTCTAGTTTTTTTCACCAAAAGCTATTCGTAATGGGTCAATTGAGATGAGTAGTATCACTTTTGTATAGTATTAGTGACCCAATATAATCGGACTTTTGTATGTTTGATTGATCCTTGGTTATCTAGGTTTTCAACTATTGCCGCTAGTCGGCCTTCTTCCCGTTAGTCAGGTTTTTGCCCCTTTGAGGGCCTTTGTTTTCGTGGGTTATAGCGTTGTATTCAGTGCCGACACCACGAAACTTTCTTAACCCTTGTGGCTATGTAATTTGGCTATTGTACCACTTATTAATAGACTATCATTTTCAGTAGAAAAAAAAACTAGACATTAATAATGTGTAGCGTTTTGATTTATATTGTTTACTTTTGATTGTGCAATGATGTTTAAATTAACAACTTTTTGCCACATCGTATAATGACTAACGTGATTATCAATTAACAAAATAACATTAGATAAAAAAATTTGGTATATATAACTCATTTCTTGGTCTTGATCCCTTTAATCACTATGAACATACCTAATTAGTGCAATGGGATGCGTATATTTATTTATCTCTTCACTTGAGAGGTTGTTTTTAGATTACTTTGTATAAATAACTCATTTATTGGTTTTGTACTTCCTACATCACTACAAACACCCCATTAAATGCAATTGAATTTGTATATTTATCTATTTCTTTACTCAAAAAAGGAGCATGTTTAGTCATATTGATCATGTCAGTCATTGAAATTTTTCACTAAAATTTTTCGATATGTATCACTACATTTTTTTTTAGATGTTGAATTTCATTTGTTATCACTAAGTATCATAGCTTCCATTTACACTTCCTCCCTTCAATCTTTTTGAAATAATTATTGAAAGTAAATATGAAGGCCACAATAATTAATATTACGTGAGGGGATCCGGATTTGGATTTGGATTTGATTTTTTTACCTAAATACATCTTCCTAGTCAAGACTATTAAATTAGAGTCAGGACATATATAGCTGACCATGTAAGATTAAAAGGATGGACTATACATATATAAACGTGCCAAGAATCTTAAAAGAACATGATTACATTGAAATTATACTTCAGCACGTGCTTGATTTCTCAAAATAATTAAAATTGCTTTTGAACTGAAACTTTTTTTATATATAAGATTTAGTTTTAAATTTATATATATATAAAAACTCAACTTCCAATATACTTCTAATTTTCATTAACTACCAAACGCACTAGTAAAAACAGGAACACTCACACCATTTCTATTTGAACTTTGAACAGTTCAACAAGAGAGATCATGAACACATACATAGAAGGAAAAAAAACTAGGAATGTGTATAATTTATTCAAATGTGTTGTTATGTATTTTTAATATATTTTTTACTCCGAAATTATCGTATCAAAAATTATAAAATTACGATTTAAAATCCAATCCATTATCATCCTATGTCGCAAAGCGAGACCACATACGGTACTAAGGGAAACATGTGAATCTTCATGTTTCTACTGTTGATTGTACCAAATCAGAGGAACTGCTTATCCCAATGTGACAAACCAATCTCATCTCAGCAATTAGGCCTGACATTTGTCTCTGAGTTGGAAAAGATAGCTTCACATAAAGCCCAAAAAATCATTCATTCATCATCCCATCATTTGTCTCCACCACAATAATTTAATACCACATGCATAATTTGTTACAGAACGTCATGATATAAACATATCATTGATCTTTTATAATAAAATAAAAGTTTAATTATTTTCATAATATATAAATACACTATCTAGAGAGTAGGAAAGAAAAAGACTACTTCCAATAATAATTTTCAAAGAAAGAGATTGGTACTAATCTAATCGTGAGGTGGCTGCTAAGCCAGCCAAAGTTGCCTATTGCGGGCAACTTTGATGAACGTCGTGCGTTTGTTTTTGTGCCCATGACCGCTTAAGTTGGCACTCAAGCCAAGGTGAATTCAAGAGTTATATTGGCTTCCTTGTCTAGTTCTCTGGGCATCCCTGTTTACGTCGGCCAAAACCCAAAAAGAATAGTCCTTATTTGCTAGTTCAGGTATCAGGGAAAGTCTGCAGATACATAGAGACGAAGGATTTTCAGGACCCTCACCAGTCGCCACCAACCTCATCTTTATTGGTATATTATTATCCATACTTTGAACCAAGAGATTTTTACCATACAGAGACAGGAAGGTCAAGATGTTGATGTATTTTTAGTCATTTCTTGATCAGATCATAACCCATTATTTTATCAGTACCGTACAAAATACACTGGAAGTAAAATATATTAATTACGTGTATGTAATCTGTAGCTCAGAATGGTACTGGATTTTATAGATGCAAAATGAGTTTTCTGAAATTTTCAATGGGGATGATAATGGAGAAAGACTCTGAAACACACAAGAGGCATGTGGTATAGAGG
The DNA here is from genome assembly GCA_020080225.1 of Gynochthodes officinalis. Taxonomy (NCBI): domain Eukaryota; kingdom Viridiplantae; phylum Streptophyta; class Magnoliopsida; order Gentianales; family Rubiaceae; genus Gynochthodes; species Gynochthodes officinalis. The sequence goes on along the minus strand of CM034623.1, from coordinate 4,694,382 downwards.
CCTACCATTTGCCCCCTTGATCGGATGTGGTTTAAAATGCTCACCTCCAAAAACTCATCCTCAAATTTGTGCCTCTCTCTTCAGGACCCCCCAACCCATTTGTCTTCATCTCAATTTTTATAACTTAATCATTATTTTTGCTTGGTTCAGTATCTCTTTTTTTTTTTAAGTTTATCTACTTCTACTCCACTAGTGGTTTCCTTCTGCATGCACTCTTCTCACTAGTCTTGCTACCTGAAGGTCTGCCCCCCTGGTTCTCTCTCTGCTCTTTATTTGTTTTTGTCATTCATCAGCCAATCCAGTCTTTGGTACTTGCTATCCTTAATTCTTTCATTCTCATGTTGCATAACTGTTTGTCATATATGCAGGCTTCTGTATTGCTAATTTGATTCAGTGCCCTCTTAATCTTGGATTCTTATTCAGGGGTGATTAATATATGTGTTGATATGATTGTTGCTTAATTAAAGTCTCAGTCTGCAGGGTTCTTAGTGTAATGAATGGGGCTGTGAATAGGATGGTGCATGTGCCCTCCTAGGTGTTCAGATTTTAGAGGCCTCAGAGGACGAATTAGTGCTTGAAAAATACTGGCTTATGTATAATATTAGGACAAAATCCATTATAGGAATTGAACTATAAAATCCAGTTTTGATAGAGATTTCAGCTGCATCATTTTTATCATGCTGAAAAAGAATCTTGTTTGCTGTTTTAAAAACAGGATCTTGAGGGGAAGCTTAGAGAGTCAACTCTAGAAATGGAGATAACCAATGTCTCTGAGTATCAGGCAATTGCCAAGCAAAAATTGCCAAAGATGGTATATGACTACTATGCCTCAGGTGCAGAGGATGAGTGGACACTGGCGGAGAACAGAAATGCTTTCTCAAGAATTCTGTAAGCTTATATGCGTAAGTCATGGTTTCAGATTGATTTTTGGTCATGTCTAACTATACTCCTTAATTGAAATGATAACAGGTTTAGGCCACGGATTCTGATTGATGTTAGCAACATTGACATGAACACTACTGTTTTGGGATTCAAAATTTCGATGCCTATCATGATTGCACCAACAGCCATGCAGAAAATGGCTCATCCCGAAGGTAAGATATTGCTAGGCTTGCACAAAAAAGATAGCATAGTGATGAACGTTGTCCGTATTGTAATTTGGGTTCTCTAGATTGAAATTATCATCTTTAAAATTTTGAGGACTTCCTGCAAGATATAAACCTATTTCAAAGGAATGTCATTTTTGTTTTGACTTAACCTGAATGTTGAGCTTTCCGAATGTCTTCATTGGTTTTGTGCTAACAGGTCGAGTACTTAGCTGTAATTATTTGGTTTTTTGTATTCATTAGCACTCTCATTTTTTTGTCTTTTATTTGATGGATTTTTTGTGATTGCTATTCTTAATTCGGTCCTGGCTGATACACAACACTCCTCCTTTAGCACCATGAGACATGTGGCTATCCTCTTTTTTCCTCGTGTAAAGAAAAGGTTTTATCTGGTCTTAAGTTTTGGGCTGACAAAATTAGAACAGTGAAAGGAAATGAAGATCCTCTCTATGGCAAGTATAGAAAATCAGTGCATCTGTGTATGCCTTCTGTTTAGTAATGGAAAGGGCAGAAAAAAAAAGGGAAAGAATGTGAAGATCTAAAACGTAAAAAGGAATGTGAACGATCTATTAGTCAATAGGTGATGTTAAGCAATCAATTTGTTCATGTCATACTTTTTGCTGTCTGACTTCGGTGAACTAATTCCATGCAGGTGAATATGCAACTGCAAGAGCTGCATCAGCTGCAGGAACAATTATGGTTCAGTATCAAATCATTGCAAATTCATTCTGTGCTTCTTTTCAATGAACTTTAAACAGGAACTCATTTTGTTGAAAATCCTAGAGTAACATAACTTAGTAAAATCTATGGCATAATAGCAAGATTTTATTATGTAGAGTGATATGTTAACAACAGCTTCAGAAATCATGTTTCTGTTGCTCATGAGCTCTAACAATGTATATATTACTTTATTAATACATTATCCACTGACCATTTCAGACATTATCGTCATGGGCTACTTCAAGTGTTGAAGAGGTTGCTTCCACAGGACCGGGCATCCGTTTCTTCCAACTTTATGTAAGCTTCAAATTGTAAACTATATGGACACTTTCGTGTTACATTGGCCTGTGGGTCTAGATGATAAGTGCCAAACCTCCATTGTTCAGGTCTACAAGGACAGGAATGTTGTTGCTCAGCTTGTGAGAAGAGCTGAAAGGGCAGGTTTTAAAGCTATAGCTCTTACAGTCGACACACCAAGGCTGGGTCGCAGAGAAGCTGATATTAAGAATCGGTATTTTTCATTCCACACATTATCATAGATGATTTACCTATTAATTTTAGTTGTGATCTCCTGTACCATAGTTTACTATCTAGATTTTTGTCAACTATTTCTAATAAACCTCTTGGGGGATCTCCTACAGATTCACTTTGCCACCATATTTGACATTGAAGAACTTTGAGGGCTTAAACCTTGGGAAGATGGACAAAGTAAGTTGGGAAAGGAAATCATTCATTTAAATGTCTAGATTTATGACAATGTTACAACTGGTTTTGCTTGTCATCTTGTTTACAGACTACTGACTCTGGATTGGCTTCATATGTAGCCGGTCAAATTGATCGCACTTTGAGTTGGAAGGTATAGTATCTGCATTTTCATAATTGAAAAGATCTTGTTTAAAGGGATGAATATTCTCTAAGCACTGGATCCCCGCTAGTTTGGCTCTTATTTATAAATATTGGCATATGCTTATCCTGTTAGTTTTGTGGGCGTAACATCTTGAGAGTTTGAAACTATAGAATGGAACTATTTATCCACTTATGTTGCAATGAAAAATCTAATTAAAGTACAGGCTCTTTTATATTCCAATTATTCAAATTTCTTGCAATTTTGAAACTTGCGGCGTGGAAAAATAAATTTGACGGAGAAGTTTGTACTTCAAAGCAAAAAAAAGAAAAAAAAAATCTCAAAGAGCATCCATAAAGATGATCAAAGAAGTACTCGATCATGATAGGTTCTTTCTCAATCTCAACAGGATATCAAGTGGCTCCAGACCATCACTTCATTGCCCATCCTAGTGAAGGGTGTGATTACAGCTGAGGATAGTAAGAAATATTCAGCCTCTCATAATTGTCTTGTTACTTATCAGCATTTTAAAGCTAGACATTAGTGATAGAATAATTCTTGCAGCAAGACTAGCTATTCAGAATGGAGCAGCTGGCATTATTGTATCCAACCATGGTGCTCGTCAGCTTGATTATGTCCCGGCAACAATTTCGGCTTTGGAAGAGGTACACAATTTCTTCATTGCTTATCGTGTGTTTCGCATCCAAGCACTTGTAATTGTGCCAAAGTTTCTTATTAGAAAGTTCAAGTAATTCCTTGGTGCTTCTGTGTTGTAAAAATATCAGGTTGTTAAAGCTGCACAAGGGCGTGTGCCTGTGTTCTTGGATGGAGGCGTCCGACGTGGTACTGATGTCTTCAAGGCCTTGGCCCTTGGGGCTTCTGGCATATTTGTAAGTGCAATATACCAAGGACATAAAGAGTAACATTACTGCCATTTTCTCATTTTATGTCATTCTTCTGTGATTGTGTTCAATCCATTGGGCTTACATTGCTTTATTTCAGTGGAGTTGCTTAATGATCTTATGGATCTCATTGTGAATTTCAGATTGGGAGACCTGTGGTTTTCGCACTGGCTTCTGAAGGAGAAGCTGGCGTTAGAAAAATACTTCAGATGCTGCGTGATGAATTCGAGCTAACCATGGCATTGAGTGGTTGCAGGTCACTCGCAGAGATAACTCGCAACCACATCGTGACGGACTGGGACAGTCCACGCCTTCCAGCAGCCAGGCTTTGAATGCTTCTGGTCTTTAACATATGGGCAACTGCTGCATTAGAATTTGAATCATTACATTTGTGCTTTCGACTTTTGAGAGCATCCTTTCTCTTCTCATGGGGAAGTCATTTATGTTTAAATGTCTCTCTACACATTTTAAGCTTTCGAGTAATGATGGAACGGCTTATACTTTGATAAGTGGCCACAAGAGCCTATTTTGTACATTCTTTCTCTGATATGATTGATCACCATGTGAACCAGCAGAATGACTCTTTTTCATGTGTTATTATTGGCATTTTACTACAGGAGATGTTGGGGTGCCAATATTGGTTAGTGAATGTTGAATGTGGATTTGGTTTATCAGAACCACAGCAAGGATTCAGTACACAATTTCCTTGTGAAAGGAAATCAAGTAATTTCTCAACAGCTGAGAAATGATCTCATTGCCTAAAGAACAGAACAGAACACAAGTGAGATTTACCATATCCAAATCTAAAATTAAAAAAACCACCTGGTTGAATGTCCCAAATCTCTAGGAATCAAATCTAGTCACATCACAAAGTAGGCTATTGGGGCTGGTTGTTTTGTTCCGCATTATGTGAGTGTTTTGTGTTTGTTTTTCCACTTTAAACGGACTCTTTGTGGGTTAAATATTATCTAACACCACAAAACTTTATCAGCCTTTTTGGCTCTGTATTTTTTACTAATTGACGATTTAATATATCTAACTTTGAAAAAAAAAAAAAATCCAGTGGCATGACTTTCTTCCAAGTGAAATTCCTTATATGCAATTCCTATTTGGTGATTCTCAAATTCAAGACCTAAGATTCAAAAATTTTAAGATTTGCAAATTCAAAACCTAAATAAAAAAGAATTTATTCGAAGATTTCGAATTCAATACCTAAGAGAATACTTCGCATATGTATAAATTACATTTCAATATTTGTTTTTAAAATATTTGTTTTTAATTTGTTAAATAAAATATATATTAAAAACGTAAAAATTAAAAAGCAAATTTTTTTTTTCCAGAATAACAAGCTATACACACAATAATAGTACAAGGTAGCATATTTTAATATTTAATTAATTTTGTTGCTAAAAAAAAAACAGAAAGAAAGAAAATTTTTATATTTATTTTTTTTCTTGCTAAATTCCATCATTAAAATGAATTTTACTCTAAATTGCACTCTAAAATAATACCCAACAAATTTTACTTTCAGAACATAAAACGTTAGAACAATTTGCGTCCCAATTTCTACTTGTGCCCCACCGCCTTCCGACGACTCCCCGCCGGAGCGCATCACCTCATCATTCTCGCTTGAAATGAAGATCGGGCGGAGAGGCCGAGCCGCTGTGGTGGTTCTCGGCGACATCGGTCGGAGCCCTCGTATGCAATACCATGCCCTTTCCCTAGCTCGTCAGGTCCATCGACAACACTGTAGCACTCATAATTGCAGCATTAATTGATTTCTTATCAGCAATTCATTCATGTCGTTTTTTGTTGGAAAAGTGATTCCTTTATGGATTAAACCTGCTAAATTCCACAAATTTTAACTCAATGTAATTCTGTCGTTTATGCGAAAATTTGGATTTGAAAGTAAAAAGTAACCATTTTGAGTATCTTTCGATATAATTTAGTTGCCATACAAGCGTAAAGAGAGGATCTTGGCAAGGTATGAAGTTTGGTTCTGTTACAAGTTTACCTGTTAAAACACTGCCACAAAGAAATATCAAAGTTAGAGTTTTGTTGTATCTATCTCGTGCAATGATTGATAAATTAGCTTCTGGTTAGTGATGGACCTCTGTTGAGTGATGTTAAAAGCTAACCCTTTGCGTGATTATTATGATTATGGATGTTTTAAGAGATAGTTGGCTCTCTCATTGTGTCTGATCAGTAGTTGAACTATGTTTTTCAGTCTTTGCAGAATCTAATGATGGATATTCATTTTTTTTTCTTTTGTTGCAGGCGGGCTTGGAAGTGGACATAGTAGCATATGGAGGTTTGTATTTGTTTTTAATAAATGCAGTAGTCATAGGTCTTGGACATAAAAACAACTGATAAAAGAAGTTCAAAATGCTAAGCAGAAAGGAACTAATTTGGTTTCTCAGGCTTGTGACGCTACGTGGTGATGGCTTTGTTCACATGTTAAGTACTAGTCAATTTCATTTCAACTCACTAGATACCAGTCTTGGCTTCTTAAGCAGGAAACATGTTTTCTTCCTTGTCCATGTGATCTTTATTGGAGATCAATATTTAACATTCTTTCCTCTTTCATTTGTTTCCCTTCAGTAAATTAATAAGGTGAATTAAACTCTCTTGTTACTACCGCACTGTTTTTTGTTTTTTGGATGTCAGCATCCCTGAAGTACGGAGATTAATAAATTATAGTGGGTAATTAAGTTGTCTACATTTTTGCTATTCTTACACACTCTGAGATTCTTACTTCTTGTTTTGATGCATATGTTCAACTTTGTTAGGTTCAGAACCCCACTCGGCCTTGTTAGAGCACAAGTCTATACATCTTTATAGAATGGTACAAAAATAACATCCATGCTTAAACACTTGAAGCTAATATTGGTTTGTTAGATGGGGTTCCTAAACTTTTATGGTGTTGGTTTCTACAGACACAGCGGCCATCCATCCCTCAAAGTTTACCTAAGTTATTTCGCCCCTTAATGCTTGTGCTCAAGCCATTAGTGCAAATTTGTATGCTTCTTTGGTATCTTTGCTATAAGATACCTGCTCCTGATGTTTTCTTAGTGCAGGTGAGTTTGTACTTAATGGATTCCTTGAGGTTTCATGTTTAGTATTTATATCAGTTGTGCTGTGTCCTTTATGGTGGCTAGCAATTCATGTCAACTGTGTTGCAAATTTGAATTCTTCTACTCCTCATGCCTGACTGATACTCAAGAAAATTAATCACATCGCTAGGGCCAATCTCCTTTCTTACTGTTTCTCTGCATATCCTACATCTTGTTTGAGTTGCAGTTATAATTTAGCTAACATGGTTTATACTACTGCAGAACCCTCCATCAGTTCCTACCTTAGTTGCTGTAAAATGGGCCAGCTGGCTGAGACGTGCTGCTTTTATAGTAGATTGGCATAATTTTGGTTACACACTCCTTGCATTGTCTCTAGGGAGGACTAGCATTTTCGTAACTATATATCACTGGTACAAGAGGATGTTGTGGTTTACTCTTTTCTTTTGAAATTTGCCTTTCTTCATCATTCATTAATAATGTTAATAAATACCTAGGATTGAGAAGCATTTTGGGAGGATGGCAAGTGGTTCCTTTTGTGTAACAAAGGCTATGCAACATGAATTGGATCAGAACTGGGGGATCAAGTAAGCATATGAACCCTCTTGGCTTTATATTTCTTTCCAATTAGTCACAGTTATGCATTAGTTGCAATAAGTAAATCTATATCCTTTTCTTTTGGGATATCCCAGAGCCACTGTTCTTTATGATCAATCGCCTGAATTTTTTCAACCTTCTTCCCTTAAAGAGAAGCATGAGGTATTATTGACTATTTTTTGTTGTTGCATAGATTTTTGAACAACCTATTGCCTGTCAATGATTAATCCTCAAATATGAATTCTAGTTGTTCTGTAGGATTGCTGAAAAGCTACACCAACCATATGGTCTTCAAGATTGCATAAGCTATGGTAATAGAAATGAATTGTTCTGTGGGATCGTTGTTTATATTCAAAGAATTTAGCCCATACTGGCTTAACTCATAAAGTTGGTGGGATGACAGGAATGGGTGAAAAAGATTCAAATTCCACTCTATTTACTACTCAAGTTGGCAGAGATATAATTATGAAGCAGAACAGACCAGCGGTCATTATAAGCAGCACTAGCTGGTGAGTGGTTGGTGACGTTTTTATTACATAAGATTGCATTTTTTTGATGAATTATTATAATTATTATTATGTTTCTGAAAGTGGTTGAAAATTTCAAGTAGCTAAGCTACAAATATATAATGATCTCATGTTAAAAATACAATGGGAAAAAATGGAACTTCTGTTTTCAGTTATTGCGAAGCATTCTCCAAATCAATGACTGTTGTGAATCAGAGATGGACCTTTTTGGGCTACAGAAAATTTTGATTAGTTATTCTCAGTGGAGCCATGTTAATGAAAATACTGTATCAGTTCTTCCTGAAAATTCTAAATCAGAAGAATGGAAAAGAATGAAAAGTCACACTGATCTATTGTTACTTTTACCAAAAAGTGTGCTTTATGAAACTCAATAGCTACTGTTACTTTTATATTTAAAAAATGTGACTTTTTTTTAAATAACAAAAATTTGATTTGTTTTTCCCAAGGGCATTATGAAATCCTATGTGGGTGTCTTTTCTAACCCCCACTTTCTGATCACAGAACTATGTACTCAATTGATCTGATTCTCATCGATTGAAACCTAATTGAAATGATGACTGCTTCCCTTAAGTAATATTAAATTGTAAAACATTTCAATTATAAATATATATAAATCTCTAATTCCATACTAGTGATTTTCAGGACTTCAGATGAAGACTTCAGCATTCTTTTGGAGGCGGCACTCATGTATGATCGAAGGGTTGCAGGACTATTAAATGAAGATGACTCAAGGGAGGAGGAAACCCTATGGAATGAAATTCATAATGGAAAGCATTTTTTGTATCCAAGGTTGTTATTCATAATTACTGGTAATGATGGTTATTGTGTGGTTATACATTTTTGGTGTGCACTGTTGGGAGTAGTTTTGTTGATATCAACCTTCATCCTTATTTTGGAAAATCTAAAGGCAAAGGACCTGAGAAAGAGAAATATGAAGAGAAGATTAGAAAATTGAAACTCAAACGAGTCGCATTTCGAACTATGTGGTTGTCTGCAGAGGATTATCCAGTGCTTCTTGGTAACCCTATTACATGTTTATCACTTCTGATGCATTCTACCAGTGAATTAATGACTGTACATTCACTCTTGTTTCTTAGGATCGGCAGATCTTGGTGTTTGTCTGCATACTTCTTCATCAGGGTTGGATCTACCGATGAAGGTTTGTGTGCCAGATTCTTAAAGTTTTTCATAGAGCTTACTTATATAACTGAGCAGTTAATAGCAAAGTTGCTGAATCTCATACTGCAAGTTCGGGTTTCTTAGGTTGTGGATATGTTTGGCTGTGGGTTACCAGTTTGTGCTGTTTCTTATTCTTGGTGAGATGTCTTTCTCTACCTGTTTTCCAATTTACTTTTTATGTTTTTAACAATTACACATGTTGACAACTTTGCTGGTTTTGTCCAGCATCCAGGAGCTCGTTGAAGTTGATAGAACCGGTCTGCTTTTTTCATCATCTTCTGAACTTGCTGATCAGTTGATGGTAAGTTCCATGGCAATGACTGGGAACTGGTTCTGTTACTTAAGTCTTGGCTTAATAAAGAATCAATAACATTATGAGCACGTTCACATCTTATCATTCAGTTTTGGCTAGTTGAGGTAGTTTTTCCAAACTTTTACAACCAAGCAAATCATCTTAGATGTCATATTGTGGGAAACTAGTGAAATTAAGTGATAGACATGATACTTATTTATAATATGGAAAGATATGCTGGTCCACCAAATAACCATCTTAGACCAGCTGGGAAGTGACCCCAATGCCATTACATTAGGAACTTGCCTGACAAATGACAATTTTAATTGAAAGGTGCTATTGGGAATTCATATATTTGGTTTACAATGAGGGGGAACACAACTAGAGAAAGGGGGTAAACAAGGTCATCATTCAGAATCACATTGTTACCTATATTTTGGCTTTTTTTTTTTGGTTCTATAATCACAGTGAGATGTGTGATGGTCATTGCAGATGCTATTTAAGGGCTTTCCCAATGAATGTGATGCATTAAGTTCATTGAGGAAGGGGGTGTTAGCAAAGACAACATCAGCAAAGTGGGCAACAGGGTGGGAAGAGAATGCAAAGCCCTTAATATCTGAGGCATGTCAATTCTTCTCAGCTCAAGTTATTTGAGGACTGATTTCCTAGATTTTTTTTGTGAAAATCTTATCCTTTATTTTGCCTTGTGAACTTCTTCAATAAAAAGATTTTCCCAAACTCATTCTCTATCATCTTGTAAAGTTGAACTTCAAGGGTTTTATAAAATTCTCTTGAAATAACTTGTTAGGAATTGATCACTCAATTAGGTATGAAGTCTCTCAGTAGAGCTGTGGTGGGGACAATATGTGCCAGCCTCTTTTTTTGTAGTCCATTTTTGTGGTACAAACTTGGTTGGAGCAGGAATCTATTCATCATCGTCAGATTGCATTGTCTTCTAAACATCCCTTTTTTTGGGCCCGCAAAACCTAAAAATAACTGGTTATTATAACTGTGCTTAGTGATGGACTGAAAATAATTGCTCATAAAGAATTATGACAAAATTTACAAAATAAGCATATGGAAATATTCTTCAGATAGCTGAATGCAGGTGTAAAGCATGTTAGGATATCTGAACCTAAAGGGGATAAAGTTCTTCCATCCAGAATAAAACAGCTGCTACTTGGTTGCTCTGAGTACATATTCTTAAACTTTAGATATTTCACGACAGTTGTGCTCTGGAGTATTTGTGTGTAAATGAGCCCTTTTCTTATCAACGGGTTTTCCTATATATCAAATATTTTGTTGAAATAATTGCATATTGTGGTTTACCTTTTCTGAGGCTAACTTCTTTTACATGTGAGCCTTTTCAGCGAAATGACATTATAGCCAACCAGTTGAACATTTGAAAAAATCAACCTGGAGATATATTATCAATCTGTCTGCACCTCACAATCATATAACTAAGATAAGTATTCCATTCATGATGCAGGTTATTTCTCAGAACTTCAGCTGACACAAATGTTTGAGCCAGTGTATGCTAGAGAAGATGCTGGATTCTTGGAGATAACTAATTCAAAGTTGTATACTTAACAATATTGCTTTTGTTTTCTGATCAGTGTGAAAGAGTTTTAGAGGTACATTAGCAAAACATTGTTTTCTTACAAGCTGAATCTTGTGACTGGGCTGATGTATTAGCAGCAGGATTCTCTGTATGTTCTCGTCATCGGGTTGCTTCACAATGTAGAAAATATCTGTCCAGTTGTCAAAGTTTTCTTTTGATATCGGAGGTTAAACATACATTCCTACTTGACGAAGCACCCATTAAACGATGGCTAAACTGCAGTCAATATCGTGATTGGCCTAGTTCATCATCGTTATGAGGCTGGCTTCAGGAGTCAGGTCTCTGTATGCCAAGGTTGGCATTGCGAAGAATTTACAAATGTAATAGCCAACTCTCCACTTTTGGATTAGTTGATGAATATTTTTATTTTTCGGTTGATATTTGTTCTCAAAATCAATTTATTGGTCTAAACCATATAAGTTTGATAGATATAAAGAAGTATAAAAATAATGTCATATATTATAAAATTATTTTTTGATGTTTCATCTTTTAATATTGTTTCATAATGATATTATTATCAATTGTATCAAAAACATAATTTTTTATATAAGTCACCATGCAATCGTTCATCTAATTATTTCTTATCCCATTACGAACTAAAAATATTGTAGTCTTTATGATTTTTATAAAAAAGATTCTAAAAAATTTGGGAAAGACAAAAGAGAGAAAGATATACTTTTAATAGTCAATCATGCTTGAAGAGATGATGAATATAAAAATTATATAAAGTCACATCAATTTCTTTGAGTTATGGAAGGGATGAGAATAATCTATATTTTTTTAAAGGGGGGTTTTTGTTTAAAAGTCAAAAGGAGATAAAGGTTTTGTTAATAAATATTTCTTTTCTTATTAGTCAATTAATATTTATTTAATTTTTAGAATTGTGATTGATGAGAATTCAAGTATGTTTTTTGAAAATTATATCTATCAATAGATTTAATAATAGTATTTTTCTTTTTTCTAAATAGGTGTAGGGACAAGGGTTTTTAGAATATAAAATGGGACTCTCTATGTTCAATTTTTAATACTACTATAAATAAGAAATTTGACTTGGTATTGCCATTATCAGCAGAAAGGAAGGGCTTTGGGTTAGTAATTTTGCCGCACTTCTTCGTAACCAGCGGTGGTCGGAGATGGAGACGTACGCAGTGAGCGAAAGAGCAGTAACCGACAGTTGATAAACCCTAGTACTGTACAAACATTTTTAAATTTTTGTATATATGATCAATGTCTATGGCTCTACCATTTTTTAACTTACAAAAAATATATGTTTAGACAAAAAAAAAGAAAAGAAAAGTGTGCTCCAAATGTAAGACGAGGTTTTTAAGTCCAAGTCCATAAGGTCAGGGAGTTTGTATTTGCAAATAAGAAAATTCTTAAATAAAAATAAATTATCCAAATATATTTTTATTTCAAAATTTAAAATTCAAATTTTCTTACTCAAATTCCTTTAACATAATTTTAAAAAAATTTACCCTCCAAAATACTTTTTTTATAAAAAAATTATACATTAAAATTTTTAAACATTCTAATATAATTTTTATCAGAACAATCCAAACAAAGCCTAAACGATTTCCTTAGACCCTTTCATCATCAAGAGGGCGCATTGGCCATTGTTGTTTTTTTTTTAAATTAAAATTATAACCCTTTAATTTACAAGTCTTCCAGTGTCTGGTCAAAACTAACGAAAAAAATGTGTGTAGCATCTTATATAGTCACGGGCGGATCCATTAAGGGCCCAGGCATCTCGATGATGAAAGGGTTTAAGGAAACGACTACTTAAAAACCTTTTGGAGCATACTTTTCTTTTTTGGTCTGAACATATATTTCTTTTGTAAAAACGTTAGAACTAGGGTTTATCGACCGGGTAGTGCTTCTTCGCTGCCGACCGCCGCTGTTAGACACCGCCGGTTAGCCATGGCGAAGAAGCGCGGCAGAATTACGAACCCAGAACCGTTCCTTTCGGCTGATAATGGCGATTCCAAGTCCACCACCACCACCACCTCCACCAAGAAACGCTCAAAGCCTCCCAAGCTCCACCAGCAACAAGAGCAGGTAGAAAAGTCGCGTGCTTTGTACATGTTTGTGTATTAACTTGTGCGTGCGTGCTTTTGTGTTCGTGTTTTTGTGTTGATTGCGTGATTTTTGCAGGTTTTATCATCGGGAATGAGCTCCAAGATTTTGAAGGAGGCGTTACTTCAGCAAAAGGAGATTGAGGAAGAAGAGGCGCGAGAGCAAAATCCTAACTTGGTTTTTTCGGAGGAGACCATAAAGTCGGCAGATGATGGTGAGGATGAAGAAGACGACATTGATGATTTCGGGGGCTTTTCTGAGACTCGAAGCCAATTTGGTGGATGGGAGGAGGTATGCTCTTGTATTATTTGAAAGGAGACCAAGCTTTTTTTTTTTAGATTGATCTTTTTAATTAGTTGGCCTGGAAGTATTTTGGGAGGCATAGAAAATGCAGTAGTGAAACGGAAAAATAGTGCTTCTTTAAATTTGTTTTTACAATGTAAATTTTAATTGAAATGTATCCAAGCACTGGTATTTCTTTTAGTTACTGAAGATTTTAGCTTCTTCTTCTTTTTTTGGGTTGTTTTTTTGACATCATTGAGTAAGAGATGATTCTTTTAGTTTATAAAAAGGGGGGTATGCTTGATACTTGAATTAACTGGTTAAAACCTGAGTTGGTGGTGGGGTGGTCGGTTTGTTATGTTTAGTGTTCTGTCTTTCCGCCTGTTTTTAATTTGGTTTGTGCAACAGGATCAAATTGATGAGGATGATGAGAAGCTACTTGAAGCCTTTCTGTCCACTGATAGTTGTCCGCAGCGCACATTGGCTGATATTATTGTTGAGAGGATCAAAGAAAAAGATGCGCAGGTTTCTTCAGGTTTATTTCTTATTTTTCTCGTGATCATGCTCTTCATGTTGTGCTTTTGGTGTATCTTCATTGGAAACATGGGTTCGAGCTTGGATTTTAACTATTTTGTATATTTGAATCATTAGATCATGAAAGTAGCAGAAGATTGTGTTTTGTCCACTTCTAACTTAATATGTGTCTTTGCAGAAGCATGGCCAATGCCAAAAATGGATAATTCAATCATAGAGCTATACAAAGGGTACTTAACTTTAATGATATGCTGACTCTATTGACTACTGTATGAAGTCTTGCAATTTACTTGTGTGTTTGATATTTGGGATTAACTTTATGCAGGGTTGGAAAACTTCTTAGCAAATATACTTCGGGCAAAATGCCAAAGGCTTTTAAACACATCCCATCCCTACAATTTTGGGAGGAAGTTTTGTACTTGACTGAGCCTGAGAAATGGTCACCAAATGCCATGTATCAAGCAACAAGAATTTTTGCTTCCAATTTGGGGGTGAAGAAGGCAGAACGCTTTTATAAGCTTGTTTTACTGCCACGTGTCAGGGAAGATATCCGGAAGAACAAAAGACTGCATTTTGCCCTGTATCAGTCTTTGAAGAAGTGCCTATACAAACCAGCTGCCTTCAACAAGGGCATTTTGTTTCCTCTGTGTGAGGTGTGTTCCTTGTATATTTTTCTAGATGTTGGATTCTTATCGCCTTCTGGAGTCATTGCTGAAGCAAACATTTTCTTTGTTTTCTCCAGTCAAGGACGTGTAATTTGAGGGAAGCTGTGATAATAGGGAGTGTCCTTCAGAAGGTCTCAATCCCTCCTCTTCATTCTAGGTATTACTTTATGGCCAGACCCAGTTTAAAGGTCTATGATGTAGAGGCAAACAATTCTTTTCTTTCTACTTATATTCAAGGAATACTCCTAATGTTGACTTTTTATTTTGTATTAAGGTGGTATGATTTTGGGCTGATTTGTATTCACTGTTGCATATTTATGTGTTTCATGCAATCATTGCATAATTCACTCTGTTGTGTTTTGTTCTAATGAAGTGGTGCAACTGTTGTTGCAATACACATGCAGTGTATCATTATTGAAGCTGGCAGAAATGGAGTACTGTGGAACAACAAGGTATTAGTCCATTCACTACTTTCTAAACCTAAGAAGCTCCCTCACTTCTTTAGTTCTCTTCTTTGCATTCAAGTATATATTTGGTCAATTGATCCGAGGATAATTAAATAAGTTCTAGTTGGGCTTTTCTAAATTAATGTGGAGAGCCTACCAATAGAGTTTTTTCAATAGCTAGATCACAAATTACCTTCACTCACTCTCTCTTTCGTAACTCCCATCCTATCTTCCTTTGTTTGTGTGTCTGTATCTTTGTATGGCTGCATGCATAGATATGCATGTTACAAAAAACTAAACAATATATTCATTGTAGTGGGAATTTGCATCTATTTGGAAATCAGTTTTGTTGTCATCAGTTTGCTTATCAAGTGTATTTGGTGGTGTGAAAGCTTTTTGTTATCAAAATCTCTTCATAATTTGCTGCAGCTAATATAGTTTGTCCTGTGATTAACAAATTGGATTATCATTTATAGTCGTGAATCAGCTCATGTCTTGGATTTTTCTCGCAAATTTTGGCAACACTTGGCATTCAGTTTATTTGACTGTTATTAGTGAATGTTTCCTTGCAGTTACTTCATAAAGTTACTTATCGAGAAGAAATATGCTTTGCCATATCGAGTACTGGATGCAATGGTTGCTCATTTTATGAGGTTCTTGGATGATTCAAGGACAATGCCTGTCATTTGGCATCAGTCACTTCTTGCTTTTGTTCAGAGGTTTGTAGCTTTTTGTTTGTGGTTTTAGCTCCGCTAATTTGGTTATGGTAGTTTCCTGCTGCTTGTCCATTTACCTTGGTTTTTTGTTTTTCGGCTGGTGATATATTTTTTTGGGGTCTATGGAATTGGAAGTATGATTTAATGCTTTAAGCCAGAGATATCTGTCATCTGGTCCGCAGATTTAACATAAGCTCTAATTTAGGAGTGGAGTTTGTTGAACAAGTTCTTCCTCTGGCATGCCTGTTCATAGAATTTATTGTTTGCGTAACTTTGGGTGCAATTCTTTGCTGTACCCTTTTCAACCTTCAATGATGTCCATGTTCATCCATTTCTGTTGGATGCCTCTGAAAGGATGTTCTCACAGTATCTTCTTTACACGGTGGTAAATTATCCAGATCAACAACATAGTAATATAGCTCCCAGTGATTTGAACCTTGGTTTTTATGTCTGGGTAAACTAGTAATTCAGGGCCAAAAATCTGATCTGTGATTAGATGTATATCAGTAGAGTCCAGTTCCAAACTGTTGGCAGTGTACAAGTTATAATGATCTGCTTGCCTGACTGTTTCTGACTGAAAGGCGTGTGTTAATTGTCTTTATTTTGGCTTTGTTGCGATTGTTGTCCATCTTTTTCTTCTCCATGTATATAACTGGGTTGTGCCAGGGTAGTCATTTAAGTGTCTTCCTATACAATTATACATCCGTAAACTGTTTGTTTCTATTTTAATATCTCTATAATAAAAAACTTTGTGGAAACTCATGCAGGTATAAAAATGAGCTCAGGAAGGAGGATAAAGATAACCTCAATACGCTTGTTGAAAATCAAAGACATTATTTGGTATGTGAATCAAGCCGCATGTCATTTCTTTTCTGCATTTAGTATTGTGGGAAAATTTATATAATGTCTTCTTAAATGCAGGTGACACCTGAAATATTGAGAGAGTTAAATAATAGCCGTAATCGTGGGGAGAAGGAGGACGATCTTATGTCTATCTATATCCTTTTCTTTTATGGAAATCTTTAAGATTTTTGGTCTTTCTATCCTTTAAGAATAATCTTAATTGTTCTTGGAAGAACTTACAGTTGACAGGGGAAAGTTGTTTTAAAGATGAATATTGCTTCTTGCCTTGGTATAGAATTGGTAATCCCTTGTCCACATCAGACCTGAAATTTTAGTTAGGCCGCACATTTTTATTTATTCTTTAATACTCAGCCATGAATAGATGGCTTTTAAATGTTGCGTTAGTGTATCTAATCCTTACCGGACCTTATTCTATGGTACATTTGATTGGTCTGAACAAGAAATATCAATAGGGTTGGGGAAGATGTGTGGGGAATTTTTCTTCCTCGGTGTAGGAATATATATTGAGTTTGTTTCTTTGACATTTGTTAGTCTGTTTGAGTTGGATTGAACTTTAGGTCCTTAACTCTCTCTCACCAACTCCAATGTATGTGATAAATAAAGCAATTGAAGAAGATAGATTTGATATTCCAGAGGTACCCATGGAAGAAGATTAAGTTAATTGTTGGTGGAAGTTTTCATCTCAAGGTATTATGTCCTAAAAACTGTACTCTTGAAGATGGCAGAAAGCATTATTTAGTAAGTTTTATTGGTGTTTGTGGTATTGCCTTGTGCTTCGCTTTTCATGATTAGTAACTCACTTCAATTTTTAACTTTCTATAATGCAGGCGCTTCCAGTTTTTGATTTTGAGTGGAAGAAATTTGTAATTAAGATGTTATAGTCAATATTTACTTCACAAAACATAGTGTTCTTTCTTTGCTCTCTGGGGGAGTTGTTAACTCGATCTCCCAGAAACTTTCGACCTACTTAATGATTGTGGTCATCATCAGTGTAAGTGTTGCTGTAGGAAGATGCTTTCTGTATTATTCTTTAAAAATTGATGCTTGGTTGGTGTGGTTGAAGGCATGGTAGTTTTTACATTTGAAAGAATACTATACTATCTTTTGACCTGCAAGGAAAACTGGCCTTGGAGCGATGCAGAATTTATAAAATGTTATCATTGCGATGCATCATGCAACCCCTCATTCCTCCTGGGAAGGTAAATATATGTGAGCAAAGTTACTTGGGAGCAAAATAATAATTTTGCTGGTTAACGTTGGCACGAAATAAGAGCATGACATGATGTTACAAAAGAGTGATATTATCATTGTACCGAATATGAATGGTTAATGGTCGAAAGATCAAAGTATGCATGTTTGAGAATGAATAGGGACAGCTGCGTGCTGTAATCGTTCCCCCTAACAAATGTTGGAGATTTGAATTTCACTAACGAAATGTAAAACCAAAAAGCAGTGATAGGCGTGTGCTCTAAATGTTCATTTGAGAGGTAACGGAATAGGATTTATTTATTTCACGCGTAATACGATGCGAATACGTTATATGTATATGAAATTTATGAAAATTTAATTATTTATTTACATCATGAGTAATACAATACAAAAAAAAATATATTTATATATTTATAAAACATTAAAACACCAAAAAATCTAAAAATATATTTTATATAATATTTTTTAATTTTATAAAATTATTTTTAAAATTATTTTAAACAAGTTAATTTGATTGGATTTATTTATATTTTGTGTTATACGAGTTCAATTTAATTTTGACATAAATTCGAGAAAAATTATATTTATATTTACTAAATACGTATTAAGTTGGCGTCGTATCACGAATTATCATCTTTATTTTAAGACCTAACTTTGGTGGAGAAAATATTTACGAAATGTAAAACAAAAAAACACATATTAATGGGGTCGGGGGCGATTTGATCATTCACAAAATAATTAATGAAAAAATCATTTTATTTAGACAAAGAATTGACATTTAATCTCTACACCTTTTAGTGTGTTATTATTTTTATCATTTGATTGTGAAACGAGAAAATTGACAGTCAATTACTATAGCTTTTGGTCTATCATTCCATTATTGGACCTCTAAAGAGAAATGTTAACACTCAATTGTTATAACTTTTAGTCCATCATCTCCGTTGTTGGATCCAATTATAGGTAGATTTGAATTTCGTCGTTACACTAAAGAAAAGAATCCATAAAAGAAATTGTAGAAAAATAATGTGAAGGAGGTGGTTGGTTAACTTGATTTGGTTGGTTAAAGTTAGTTGGCGATGCGGATTGTACCATGCGCAGTTTTAGTGATACCCCAACAAAACATGCACGTGTCTTATTACCAAATGGGGGAAGCCAAAGTGGCAAATCAAGACTTAACAGAGGGAAAGGCAGGGCAAACAGACACATAGACACATAGGCATAGCCTTCTTCACTTTCTTTGTTTTCATCGCCTCCTTTTTCCTCTTTCGCCATTTATCACTTAATTTAGATCGCCACCATTTTCTCAGTTTCTCCGCCCCCCATTCTTTTTCTTCCTTTTATAAGATCAGTTGTATAAAGTTTCTCATCAACTCTGCCATTTTTCCTATCCTCCCTCGTGCTGCCATTTATACACAACAGCCTCTGTGAACTGTGACGAAGAAAGGCACATGGCGGCTATGTTTCAGGCAATTGGAGTTGCATCAGTACCATCAGGGGTCTTCCCAGATCATTCTAACAAATTTGGGGTCTCTGTTTTCTCTCTGCATTCGCTTCCAGGTTTTTATGTTTATTTTATTTTGTTTCAGCTTTTAACTTTGAAGAAATTTAGGGAATGGAAAAAAGGGGTGAAAATGAGAAAACTGGTGAAAAAGTTTGTATTTTGAGTTCTGGGTCGGTGACCCAATAAGGTCAATGTTGCGGTTTTTAGCTCTCTGTTGAATCCCAGATTTGTTCAATTATGAAGAAACTTCAGGCGATGGAAACAAGGGAAACTAGAAAGTAATGGAAAAGATTGGATTTTGAGCTATGGGTCGGTGACTTAATAAGTGCAATGTCCCAATGTTTAGCTTTTGAATGTGAGCTTACCAGTTGATTCTGTGATCGCATTAAAGTCAAGATTTTTTAGTCTTCAGCAATCTAAAATGGTTGAAAAATGCAATTAATTGTTAATAATATTGCTAGTTTCGTTTTTTTTTTTAATTTCCCATTGTTTGTTTAGTGATCAGATCTGATGCAAGGCCAAATTTGGGTTCAATTCATGGAAGCTGTAAAGCTGGAAAATTAATTACCAAAGCTGTTGCTGTCAGTAAATTGTTACACTTTTCACATATTAGCTATTAATTCTTGTTAAGTTGATTTCTGGTTATGCATTGGCTAAAGTTTTCTCTTTTTTGCCGCATGTTTTCAGACAAAGGGTGAGGGTTCTGCTGCTGCAGCTGCTTCAAAACCAGGGTAATTTCATTGTTCTGTGTTTTACTATAATTTGCTGCTGATTATTCTTAGTCACTTACTATTGGGGTCCTTGACTAGATTAGTTTTATCTTTTGCTAAGAATCACATTGTTTGAAAATCTTTCTTTTACAAAAATAAGTTGCATAGTTGATTTTTAAGTTGCATTTGCTCTGCAATTACCTTTATGTTGATCGTTATCTTAATTTCTTAGTGTTAGGTTCGAAAAATTGAGAAAATTCGATGGTGGGAAACTTTTTCCCTCAGAGGAAATAATTTAAGTGGAATATTTTCTAGCATACAAAACAACAAGGTCGTATGACCTTTTACAAAAAAGAAGTCGTTTCGTTTTATAACATGTGACCACAAAGTAAAAAAGTCAATCTATCAACTACGACAATGCTGCGGGCCTTTAAATTCTTCTAAACATTCCCTTGAAGCCATTTGGCTTTTTATTGTTTCATCCCCCAAATCCTTCACATCTTTTTCTCTCTTTCACTTAATTGTTACACACACATGCATATATGAGCAATTGAAATCTGCCAAAACCAGCTGCCACAATCAGCTTGGAAGCCAAGTTTTGAAGTCTCCATGAACTGCCACCAATTTCTATAATCCAAATCAAACTTCTCTTCTTCTTTTTTTAATTCAATTGGCACACAACCCGACTATGGAATTTAGAAGCAAAGCATTTTGGCACAGAAATCAGGAGAAGTTGTGCAACTTTGGTTTAACCATAATAGTTGCCACATTTACACTTAGAAATATAGTTGCCTTTGGATATTTAACATTTACTATAAACATTTCTCTCATTTCAGCGCCAGTGTCGGGATATATGATCTATTAGTTTGATAAAACATGTAATATTGTTGTCCAGTTGAAGGGCCATAGGATTTCATCTACTTGCATTTTACCCCCAGGCAATGGCCCATAGGAATAGATATTTGCTGTCTTACTGCTTCTGCTACAGCCACAGGTGCAGCTATGGATTCAGGACATATACATTTTTGATTTGTAAAGAAATCCACTAACAATTGAATGTGGATGTCAAATGTGCCTCGTAATGAATTTTACAAAGCATCCTTGTCAAAGTGACATCTTAATTTTTAAACCTCAAACTACCAATGCAAGATTTTTTTAAGAGGATCTTCCTGCCACACCATGCATGGCTTGTATCTTAAAACATAAAACAGGCAAATCATGCAAATATCTGATTTCTCAATCATTTGGTAAGTCTTGAGAAAGCTAACCATGGCAGTTTTGAACTACCATTTTCATTTGGTGAACTACCATTTTCATTTGGTGATATATCCCATATGGAAGCATTTAATACTTCACAATAGATGATCAAAGAGTGGTATATTTCTTTGACATGGATTTGGCTGCCTTTTTTTCCTTGTTGGTTTTGTAGATTTTTGGTATGTGTTTCTATGGCCTATGTAGTATTATATTTTGTACCACTTCAATTTTGTCTGATTTTATTTACAAGAACAAATCAGTTTCCTTTGAAGTGGACCATCACTTCCTCCTTTCCCTTTTGGTCTCCGCCACCGTATTTTTATGTGTCATCGTGTTATGGAAGTAGTGTGAAAAAATTAGTCACTTGGCCAAGTTAAAGCATTTGATCAGATGAGTTATTCGCTGTGATCCAACAGCTTCTTTTGAGTTGATATGCCTTCCCACGAATTATGTTTTTGTTAATAGAGCAATTTTTTGTGTGATGTTTGTATTGTTAGAATGGTGAGTCTTATGCCCTAACCCTTTCCTTCCCTACATTTCTAGGCATGAACTCTTGCTATTTGAAGCCCTCAGAGAAGGACTCGATGAAGAAATGGCAAGAGATCCTCGGGTTTGTGTCATCGGTGAGGATGTTGGCCACTATGGTGGCTCATATAAAGTCAGTAGAGGGCTTGCAGAAAAATATGGAGACCTCAGGGTGCTTGATACACCTATAGCTGAAAACTCGTTCACAGGGATGGGTATTGGGGCAGCAATGACTGGCCTAAGACCAGTCATTGAGGGCATGAATATGGGATTTCTGCTGTTGGCTTTCAACCAGATATCTGACAATTGTGGCATGCTCCACTACACTTCTGGTGGTCAATTCACCATTCCAACTGTGATACGAGGGCCAGGAGGTGTAGGGCGCCAACTTGGGGCAGAGCACTCACAGAGGCTTGAATCCTACTTTCAGTCGATTCCTGGAATTCAGATGGTTGCTTGCTCAACCCCTTACAATGCTAAGGGCCTAATGAAGGCTGCTATCCGTTGTGAGAATCCTGTGGTTCTTTTTGAGCATGTGCTTCTCTACAACCTCAAGGAGAGAATTCCTGATGAAGAGTATGTACTCTCCCTGGAAGAGGCAGAGATGGTAAGGCCTGGTGAGCATGTAACTATTCTCACCTACTCTCGGATGAGGTACCATGTAATGCAAGCCGTCAAAACACTGGTAAACAAAGGTTTTGATCCTGAGGTCATCGACATTAGGTCTTTGAAACCATTTGATCTTTATACTATTGGAAATTCTGTGAAGAAGACTCATCGGGTGCTCATAGTTGAGGAATGCATGCGGACAGGTGGTATTGGGGCCAGCTTGACAGCTGCAATAAACGAGAATTTCCATGATTATTTGGATGCACCAGTTATTTGTCTGTCCTCGCAGGATGTTCCAACTCCTTATGCTGGTACTTTGGAAAACTGGACAGTGGTGCAACCTCCTCAGATTGTAACTGCCGTTGAGCAGCTCTGCCAGTAACATCTACCTCAAATCGAGGTCTACTTACAGCTAAGTTCTACCTTTCTGCAAAGTATCTAGCCCTAGATGTCATTCTTCCAACTAAATTCAGTTGTACCGATATTTCTTTTTACTTCTTTAGTCAGTTAAATTTTTCGGCTAATGTTTGCTGTTCGGGATCTGAACTGCAGCAAAAGCTATAACTTATTGTAAGTTCTGTTTATTGGCAAATTTTTTCTGAGCATGTTGCACCCGAAAGAAACGTACAGATCTATCTATTGATTGTTTGGATTTGTGTTTTACAAATCGAATGCTTGATTGAATATTTGTGCTTTGTCATTTTGCAACTTTCTCTGTAGGAAAACCAATTTCAAGTGAATGGCACCATTGCTGTGTCTCATGGAGCATGGTTCTCACTGTGATTGGAATAAGAGCGTAGTAAAGTCAATGGTCAAGACCACCAGTATACAGCATAACCCTGCTCCTTGACATAAATCTTGGTTCTTTTTTTAGACTCGCACATTACATGGATTCTCTACTCATCGAAGTCTAGATTACAGGATCCCTTCTGTTACCACGCAGCATCCTTTCCATCCCGTGATTTCTTGGTTTAATTCGGCAACAAGCAAATGACGTGTGAAAGTAGTTAAAGCTTTTAGTGTATGGTGTACTTGGGGACAAATTGTTGATCAGAATCTTAATTCTTGATCATGCATAACCAAGTGTTTTGCTTTTGCCGAAAAAGTTTGCCTTACTATTTATTAAAAGGAGATTCGAAATATGGCAATATTTTCTACGGTTCGTAACTTTCTAAAGTTGCATAGGAAAGTTGTCTTCAAGGTTGTCGCATATGCCTCTTTTCCACGTTGACATCGTTTTCTCTCCCACAATTATCAGTTCTATAGCCTTCTTTCTCCATCTCATTGTCATGGAAAATTTCAGTTGATCAACGATGGGTGTAAAATTTTTTGAAATGACAATTTTCACGCCTGAATATTTTCTGAGTACCTCTTATTGTATTGGGGTTTGTAAAACGGGGTTAAAGTTCGAATGTTCAACCTCTTTTTTAAGACTTTCTGTTGCCCTTACGGTCTATTTCATTGATAGTTTCATATCATTGCACTAATCAATTTTGCATATCCCGATTTGGTTTCACTTCATAAAACTTTGTCATATGCAACATGTGCATGCCCAGAAACCACATGTACATTGTATCCATTTGCATGGTTATTGGTGCTGCAGGAACTTGTTTACCAAAGACACTCTATATGGTCAAGTGCTCCCTTTCATGTGGAACACATTGATGCATTTTTTTGGATGGTTTTGCTAGGCTGGGAAAATGTGCCCGCAGATGGAGGGTGTTTGTTTTTTCACTCTTTTTGATTTGTGGCTCATCTTCGTTCAAATGTAACACATCATGTTACTGCGCCTTTGGCAGAGTCAATGATTGTATTATTCAATTAGGAGCATATTCTCATTCATGGTTTTTTGACGTGCCACGTTATAGCTCAAATGTTGCATGAAAAACATCATCCTACTTTGTTGTTGGGAAATATATATATGGGTGATGCTTTACCTGTCTTTCACTCCTAACACAGGCATTTCTCTTTTAATTCGAATCGCAACTATGCTTATATTTATATACATTTAGTAGGCGAAGTTGATCAGCTCCTATGTTCAAAATATTGGGATTTGGGATTGTGAATGTTTGTAGTCAAATTTAATGTTGGCAAACTCATGTGGATGAGGCAGGCAATGATGTCAAGCTACATGGGAAAGCCATGGAATTGGAGCTGTGGAAAGGGAAAGCCCTTGTGAGGGAGTCCAAAAGTTAATATGTCCTAGTTCTTTCTCACAAACGAGGGCACACTAACAAGAAGGAAAACTAGAATAAATAAAATGGGGTAGATGAGAGTAAATCACGGCACAAATCAAGTCCATATATTTTTGTCTAATCGTTAAGGGAATTGGTTCCTATAAACCTGACAATGTTGAAATCGTTAATACTATACGAATGACTTTCTCAGAGTATATTATATTACTATAATTGTCACGTTAAATCTTGATCACTCAACATGAAATTTGACCATGCATTTGAAATTTGGATCATTGGTCTTACAACTACTTTAGATGTTAATCATCTGACTTGGACACGCAAAGCTAATTAGTTTTCTCATAAATTGACATGAGGATCAAAGCTTAAAAGTGTACAAAGAGAAAGAAAACGTTATAATAGGGCAGTTTTTGTGCCATCTATATACGTGCATGCCTAGGATTTGCCAATTGTAAATGGCAATTCACATGTATGGTGGTGTTGGACCAAACATAAGGTTTATTTTCATGCGTTTCTCTTTGTCGTACGGTGAAATTGCAATAATTCTTTAAAGAAATATGCCCAGATGTGATTGGAATCTCCTTGAATTCCATGTCATCAATTGTTTCGTGTATTTTGGGCACCGTTTTCTAAATCGTTGCCACGTTATGATTTGTGACCCCTCATTATTTTTTTCTTCAATTGACATACCAAAAATATGCTCCATACTTTCTTTGAGTTTTTGTATGTTAATCTTGGATGAAGACTAAATATTCAATACAACAATTATATTCACCTTTTTCATGCATCGAAGTAATTGGAATGGAAGAAAAGAATCTTAGCCCTCTTTTTTATGCATATTTTAATTAACAAAATTTCACTTTTATAGTCGAGTTATTGTGTGCAATAACATATTGTATGAATTACTAGATAAATTCGACATAAAAAATGGAATAGTATAAGTTTATAACATATGAGTTTTTTTTTTTATCATATGTATAAATTTCAATATTAATTATAAACCCAATTCAAAATACTTTTATTTGATTTCGTTCTTTTTTCTATAATATACTTCATGTCTAATTATGTAAACAAGTATATTAGATCGCTTTTCACTTTCGCTTGCATATATAAAATGCAGCTAACTCTTCTACTAATAATTTTTTTTTTGTGTGTTATGCAAAGATAAAAATGGTGGCGTTTTCAAAATTTTTGGCTGAAAATGACACACTATATGGCTTCATCATCCCCTGTCCAATCTTTACTTTTATTTTCTTTTATGGGTGAACAAAAGATTTTACATTTGGGGTTTACATCAATCAAAATTATGCGAGCTTGTGAATAAAAAAAGCCAAGAAAACTTGTGGGCCAATTTAGATCCATGTATATATATAGTTGTGGCCAATAGAGAGAGTTACAGAGAGAGCATCAATATCTCGTTCATGGTACCACTCTCAAAATTCTATATGGTCCAACATTATACCAAATAATGCCATGTTTTCCACTCCTCCATGATTAGTACCACCACAAATTCACCCCCAAATGGACGTTGGGAATTTTTTTCTGGAATGTACTTGAAGTTTTGGGGGCTACAAGACGCAAAGAAATCGAATCTTTTTATCTATATGGGCGAGTTTATATGTTGTTTTGGATAAATTATTCTACACTAAGCGTTAAGCGCATTAAGTGAAAGAAATTTGACGTGACGTTTATACAAAAAAGAAATTATTCAGTAACAATCGCTCTCATTTATAATTTGATAACTTTTTGTAATGTGAATAAGCTACCTCTTAGTAGAGAAAATTTTAATGGTAGAGAAAATTTTAATAATAGTGTTTGTATCGTGTGAAATGGTGTTACCGATTCATTTACAACAAAAGTTTGTAATAAAAATAGCCAAATTTAGCTATATTAAATATGTTTTTAGTCTTACCCTCTTGAGAAAGTTGGCAACGGTAAATAAGAGTGTATATAAATTATATATTTTTAAAAATAATAATTATAAAATAAGAGATACACTAAATGTAAAAAATTATTTTAAAAAGTATGAAATACATTTTAAAATATAATTTATACATTATAAAAAAAATAGACAACGACGGAGAAGATGATCGATGCAGCTAGAAGCGCTTGACGGCATTCAGTTTTCCATTTCCAATGATGAACTTTCCAGATAGTTTCTAAAATGGAAATTTCATGCGACGGGACAGTATTCCAAATTGCAATCACAACATCAGGACAATTTTCTGCTTCCTTGGATTCCCATATACATATTTTTATTAAGGTTTGTTGTGGTTTTTTTTCTCCTCAAAGTCTGGAGATTGCTAACGTTGCATGGAATTATTGTTTTGATCGAACTGCATGTACAGATGTTTGGACACGCGGATCCATTGCTGCAATTATTAACTGTTCCTCTTTTCTTGGCCTCGCATGGTTTGCGCTTTGCTATATATATCTTCGAGGCCGAAATTTTATGCAGATTTATAAGCGAAGACAAACAATCATTCATAATAATGAAGTTTATTATTTGTTCTTGAATTAACACATTTTAACATCTGTGTTCAATTTTTATGCAAGATATATAGTGTTTTTGAGTTTGTATTGTTTTTTAAAATGTTTTTTTTTAAAAATATTTTTAATACATATTTGATTTTATAATAATGTATTATCTCGAAAAATACAAAAAAAACATTTTGAAAAGCAATTTATACGCACACCTTAATATTCATATGTAAATAGATATTCAAATTTCCTAAAATAATGAATTCATCTACAAAATTTAATTGTGGGATTTAAGTATATTGGCCGGAAATTTACATATTTTTCTAGTAAAATATTTAGGGTTTGAATCACCCTACTACTCTACTCCCACATCATTCGTCAAACATTAATCGAAGTTGATGATGTGTTTCCTCCAAATTACCGCACATCACTACAGTCAAGTTTGAAAAGTGAATTATTAGGACTAAAATATGTTTAAATATACAAGATTTGATGAATGAATGAGCTAATCACCATCGACCACCTCGTCATATAAAGTTTGATAATCTATAAACAATGGCTTTCCCGCATTGCACGCTAATAAACACCGTAAGATTTGGTAGATTTGGGAATCTAATTTGATGATGCAAAACCTACTAAATTAATCAATTCATCAACAACATTTCATAAGCCACAGGAAAGGATTACAACATTGGGACTACAAAAATTATTCATAAACTCAACTACATATGAGTGGTGTCTTAATAACATCAGCCCACATATCAAAATATCTTGTGTTTCTTTATATGGAAATTATTTACGCATTGTGTGATTCGTCATCCTCAATGGCTTGCTATGTTTTGGCCAGGTGATCATGCGTGGAATATTATACGTATTCCTCGGTCTTCTGCCCCTCAGAATTAGAAAAATGCCTTTACTCATCTCATCCCACGTTATCAAATAATACGTAAACAAGGATACGTGGCTGTTCTATCTCCACCATGAAATATAGTAATAACAAGTGAAATGATGAGTGGCCTCAACCAATTAATCACAAGAGGAAAGTCTCCTGCCATTTTGGACACAATTGTACACGGATACCTAAATTACCACAAATAGTGTACTAGAATAACATTAACAATTTTTTTTTTCTCCAAGATTGAAACATCTAGCTAGGTGTGCAACCAAGGAGGTACAATTATTGTTCAAACTTTGGAAATCTTCAACCTTTGGCAACTTTAAATAAATTTGATATTCTTGTTGGATGATGGGATTTTCAGAGACAACAAAATGATCCCATTTGGAATGCTATTAATGGGTGGAATTAAGAGGTAGGTTTCCCTTGATAATTTCGACTTCATTGTCATAGGAGGAGACTTAGTTAAATATACATATGTGTGTGTATGGTCTCAAAGTAGCAATCCAATCCAACCCAACTTTCACTCTTTCCATTAAAGAAAAGAATTTACTATGTGAGGAAATGCTTGTGTCGTCATCTTCTAAATTATAATGCTATTTATTAATTTTCCAATGATGTGAAGGATGTCAACTTTTGCCATCATGCGTTTGATTATCGAAGGAATTGTTATTTTGTGCGAAGCTGTCTCATAATTTATCAGCAACATTTTCTTCTGCCAATGTCTCCCATCATGGAATTATTATCTTCTTTAAATGGAAGTCCAACCAATACAATCTATAGTACCAAAAAAGAGTAAATATCTAGCCTTGCCGACGAAAGTGGAAAGGGAAGGCATGAATATTGTTGACATGATCAGATGTCTTTAGCATTACTTTAGGGATTGAGGAAAATGAATAGTTAAGATGGGATAATGAAAATAGACTGGCATTAATGGAAAAAAAATCTAACAGATCCAACAACTTATTAAAAAAAATAATTTTTGAGGTCATTATCTCATGTTAAATGGCAAAATAGCCAATGAAGACCAAAAACGTGCATAAATTGTGACCAGCCAACTTGGATTCAAGATATTTTACATTTTCACTATTTCAATCATACAAGTTTCTTTTCTATGAAATTAAATGTGTTTTTCCCACGAAGACGATTACATTTAGACAAATTTGGATTGGACAATGCACTTTACTTTTAGTGATGTTGGAATGACTAATAACCAGGGTTTATTTTTTTCCAACAGAACTGCGACTTAGTTCGAAAATTTAAGTCAGAAAATATTTGAACGTATTATAACAAAGAAAATATTTTACATATATATTGAATCACGTATGATTATGAAATCAGAGATAATTAAAAAATACCGTTTATAACTTAGAAAAGAAATTTGTCTACGTATAAGTTATTTTTTAGTTTGTATAATTAAATTAGTACACGTATAAAAAATAACATCGCCATAGATGTATAGTGAATTCTTTTGGTTAGGAGGAAAAAACTCAACTTCAAACGAGACTATATATAATTGAATTTCAATTAAGACTTGTCTCCAATGGCCAACAAAGACAAGCACAACTTGGTTTCTTCCATTCTAAAAATCAGATCAGCCAACTACAAAAGTGAACTTTAATCTGCTCAGTCACAATCAATTTTGGGTTAGCAGCCAACGAGTTTCAATCTGCACATTGGCGCAGCCATTGCATGCATTTAAGGGTACTATTCTTTAAATTTCCATGCGTGTCTTTGAATAAAGATGGCCTATTTTCAGTGGAAGAAAACACCGACCCTCTTAATGAGGAAGGGACCTTTCACAAAAATACAAACATCATTTCCCACATCAGTAATATATACGTTAAGCAATTTTTCTTTGTTTTGATTTCCTTCTTTACTCTCCTTCATAGTAATATAATAAAGAATAATAGATTGAATCGTATGTCTAAGAAAAATTTACGCTATAGTCATTCCACCCAAAAAGTAATAAATTACTCTTACAATCGGTCATTGTACAATAGTCAAAACATTGAGTGGCAAGAGTAACTTTTTAATTTATTATAATTTCAAAAGACGAATTCGATAAATTCTTACCAATAATTATAATTAGGGTATAAAAATATTAAACTAAAAATTCATATAAAATGATTAAAATTTCAATATTTTATCGAAATCAAATGTCAAGATTCCTTGTCTCTTTCTGAAAGATGAATCATTGATTTAATTTTAAAAATGAACCAAGAAATCCTTGATGTATCCAAAGTTTTTGTTATGGAATCATCACTGTTATAGTATGAATTTTCAACCAGAAAATTTTTCCTATCATAAACTAACATTTAGTTTACGAATGGCTTCTTTAATGGTACTCCATGGTAGACAAGAAAACAAGCCAAGATTTGTTGTTTCCTTTTATTTTATTTGATTCGATCAAATTTGTTTGTTTCCTTAACTATGCCTCCCCACTTTTGCCTAAGTACATGGCATTGCGGTGTAAAAGGGTAACACTTACCTTGTATCGACAAATTACAAATCCCAAAAGATCTTTCCGGGCCTTGAAAAATATAGTTTATTAACTTTTTTTTTTGTGTTCTTTGATTGAAATGAGTGAGAGGGAGGGAGTAGGAAATTGCTCAAGACAAAGAACCTTTTTTTTTTTTAAAAAAAATAATAATTAAAAACAAATAGAAAATAAAAAGAAATTAAACACTACCAATAAAGAAAGAAAAAGAACACTTCTAATCCAAGATTAGTTGAAATTTCTGAGGTCTATTGTGGTAGAATTGGTCGGTGGAAGAGCTTGTGGAAGAAAATGACAAGGTGGATGGGATTGAAAATGATTCCAAATGGAAGGAAAAAGATAAAAAAGTTAATTGCAAAATCCCTTTTAAGATTTTCCTCATTCTCACATCAACCCCTCTAAAGCTTAATTGCATCCCTCTACTATGTATCCCTCACCTTTCAATTTTTTTTCCCAAATATGATGGAATTAACTCAATAACTATAAATTGAATACGATTTCATCAAGTAAAAAAATCATAAAACAATGGGACTTTTCTCATATATTGCAAAGACTCAATCCAAGTTCATTGTGCTTGTTGATTAGATTGGAAAGTAATACTACCTCCTTATCTCTTAGAAGAAAACCATTTATTGGTCTCAATAAATTCATTTAAAAGAATGCATCAATTGAAATATCTCATGAATTTATTAATCAGAACAAGAAAAAGAAGAAGAAGTGACTCTTATTATTATTATTTTTTTAATGAAACTTTTTTATCTAAACAAGATGAAAGCTACTATAGAGAATGTTATTAGAGTACTTTGATTTGTTAATATCCTAACGAATAGTTTAGAATGCAAATTTGGTTCATTAAATTGAGCAATAGACGAGATAATATCGTAAAAAAGAAAAAAAAGAATTTTCCAAGGATGGATTTTGTAATTAATTCAATATCAATACTTAGCAATGATCATAATAAATAAGTAGAATTGGGGACCTAAATGGACCCCGACCACAGTCTTTGGTCCAATTGGGGCCTCACATATGCATAATTCATTTCTTTTCATATTTAATACTGCCTCATTATATTGTTTTCCTTTTTGTTTTGCGAGCAAATATTGTTTTATTTTGGTTCCATCGTTGTCTAATTGTGATTTATTACTATCTCATTGGGAAATTGAAATTTGACCAAAGCTCTGTCTTCAAAACTTGACTAAACTGTCAGTTCCTAGTTCTGCTTTTTCCTAAGTGAATTATTGAATGCAACAAAATGTCACAATAAAATTTGAACTTTCAAACCTACTAATCTTTTTGTGATTTCTTTTCACCATTTTCAAGTGATATATATACATAAAGGATTATAAGTGATTTTGTTTTTAATTCTTACCACATTCAAAATCGTTCATAAATTCACAGTCAATTATCAATAATTAATAGAAAATTTAGCTATATAAAATATTTATCTATGAAGTATAGCATGTATAAAATATAGCGTGAAAAATAACAATTAAAATAAATAATTTTCAAATGATGAATCACCAATTTTTTTACTTTTTAATAAGGTGAAAAATATTTTGAATTCGATATGACCATTTGATTCTATTGTGACTATAAATTTTGCTAAAAAAAAATTTTTAAATTTTTTTTTATCATGGTTAAACTAATCAATTAAATTAACCATCACATTGGATTCCCCAATTTGAGATTTGACACAAAACCAAAATGAACCTACTCTAAACACTCTCTTCAAAAGGTCCTCGTATGAACCGACAGACCAGTACATGCTTTTGGAATGCAACATTGGACGTACTTGTGGATCATGTGGAGGAAAATAATTTCCATACAATTACAAAAACGTAATATTTGATGATGGTCACAACTCACAACTGATCACCAATCAAAGAAGTGTTTTGACATTGTCCAACACGTTAATCGCCACCGAAGAATGCTTTCCAAAGCAATAAAAAGAAACGCATGCATTATTTCCAACATGGTCGGTTCACGATGATTAAGGACGACCCAAGATTTTCTCAGCCAAAATTCACTTCCAAGAAGATTTTATTCGAACCCAAGACAACGACAACTTCAAAAGAAAGCAACATGTGTTCAAAAATTCAAGCCAAATTTTAATAAAAGCTATGCATAGGTAGAACTTAGTCTAAAATCTAAATAGAACAAAGTTTGCATTACCTAAACCCTTTGAAACATAGGACAAAGTTTGGTAGGAGGCAACAGTATGCATGATATTTTTGTTGTGTGTGTGATTTACGTTTCAGAATATGACTTTATATTTTTTAAAATAGTAATTATGAGATAAGATATTTTTCAAAATGATGATTATGATATAAAAATTATATTAAAAAAATATAAAAATATGTTTTGAAATAACAATTTATATACACCTTTTTTTTTTTGAGACACGGCTCTCACTTCTTGAGCAGTCCTTGTAATGTAACAATTCCCTAAGTTATGGAAAGAAATTTCTGCATCCCCTCATTGTTGTTGATGTCCATCTTTGAAATATTAGCCAACTGATGTTACACTTATTGACGGAAAATAAAGCCATTGTCACAAGCGTGTTACTATGCATAATATGATAGGAATGCAACGGATCCTTCCATACTTTGTATTCATAATTTAAAATTCCAATATGAATTCGTCAAAAAATTTGCTCATTATAGTATTAGATTTGTTGAAGTACAAAGGGATTTAAAAAGGGTTTTTCTTTTTTTGTCCAAACATCTCTTTTAAGAGGGTATTAAGATCGAAGACGTAACTTAATGAATATTTAACTTTTCAAACAACTATTATTGGGATTTAAAAAGGTTAAAAAGTGATAAAAGCCTACAATGTATCTTGATCTCTAATATTTATATAGTCAATTTATCATTTGAAACAAAAAGAAAAACACGTAAGGGATTTAATAATACAACTATATAGATTCCATTAGTCCTTATGAAAGATTTTCATAAGCGAGAGAGATATGGTCAACAAAGTTTGGCGCCTCAAACTTGCTATTCATAGCATATATATACCTGTCTTCATACTTAACCTTACCTAATTATAGATTTGCATGATTTAGATAAAGCTTAGGAATCAACAATTATATGTTACACGATAATTTATTAACATAAAGAGCCCATAAAATATTTCATTCACATTCAAGTTTTTGTGTGATTATAATGATTAAGAGGGTACAAGAATAGAACCGCAGATTCTAATAAATGCTCCATATTTTGATGTGTAAAATTTTAATGAAAACTAGCAAACGAATGTAATATATATATATATATACACACACACACTTGGAAGCTACTTATAGCAATAAAATACACTAAAGTTCACATTTTGCTGGCAAAAAGTACAACATGAAGCCGTGACTCAGCCATGGGAAAATAATTTGAGGCAAATTATTTATAGAGACATCAATATCAGGGGGTATTGTAGCCGATGATACACATCATTGCCAATATTATTGACCCCAACCAATTAAACAATCCCAAAATTTATTGCCTAAAGTTCATACCACAAATTTAAAAAGTTCCCATCAACCAGTAGTAAAACTTCACGTATTGCATCTTTGCATCATTGCTGCAATTTAATAGGGAAAAAAAACATCTTGTCGACAGTACTATTGGGGTTGGATAAATTAGGCTTTCGATTCCGAGTGCCTTGGAAGGACTGAAATTAAGGAAAGGAAGCCATTCTTGGTGTATGGATGTAACAATTTGAATTATTAAACTTTGGTCCAAAATCTGTCATAAACTTCCCTTCAGTTAATGTCATTGCCATCCTTTTTGTGCATTCAAAAGGACCCTGTCATTGTCGGAATTAGGCACGTCATATATACTGAAAATAATAATAATATTTATAGCAAAAAATTTAAATATTTTTTAAAAAATAATTAACATAATGTTTACATATTCAGAGTAATTATGTTTTTATTACGAAAATGCTACGTGGGTTATTAATTGGCTTTTTAAAACATTTATGAATATGCAACCACCACCAAGCAATTAGTTTGATTTGCATGACAAGTTAGCAATTTCTTTCACTATTAAAAAATAAAATGACAAACGTTTGCATCATCATTTTAATTACTTGGGGACAATGGTGACACTAATTTCTACAAACGTTATCTTAGTCATACCACCAACAAATTTTGCCCATCATTCCATTCCACACTGTAGCAAGAGCTAGTGAAAGTTGACCTCGTGTCGGGACATAATGAAAGAAAAAGGTGCAATTGTCGTGTATCAGTATCACTTTCGTTTGATTTCATAAACACAGCCATTGATTGGCTCATTCAATTCTGTAGATGTAATGCATTGGTTTGCCAAGAATGGATGGATGATCCTGGGAAGTGTATAAATTCCATATTTCAAACCAGCAATGATGAGCATTAATATAAACAACATCAGAACACAGAATCAATGGTGGTGAAAGTGAATAAAAAAACAGTAGAACTAGTATAGTCCATTAATTACATAAAGGAAAAACAGAGTATAAACAGAGAAAGAGAAAAACATGTATGTGATGAGACATGTACACTACTATATGTATATACTTCCCCAAGCTAATAAGTATGTGAAAGAAGCAGCAGAAACCAGCTGAGCTCGTCACTACCTACATCCAAAGCTACAAGCTGGCTCTCCAAAACCTCTCACATGGAAGTAATTAAACCTATTCCTACCCAGAAAAGTAAACAAAAATATAAGAATAAAGACAAAGACAAACCCCCAGAAGGGATTCTAAGGGGAGACTCCGGGGACGTATCTGCATCCATCCCACTGGTAAATCTCCTCCATATAATCTAAAAGACGAACGAAAAATCTTCAAAACATCAAAGTGGTTGATGGTTTGATTATCTTGCGTCACCCAGGCTCTGTTCGCAGGAAATCAGGCCTGATTTGCTAAGTCTTGAGCATTAATGAACGTGCCATGAAAACCGTATGGAACTCTTGATGGTAACTTCACTGTGGCCTCTAACTTCATAGTCATGGCGTTGACAATTCTTAGCTCAGATTTCCATTTCTTCTCATCGTGAACAAAGGTCAAAATATAACCATCATCCTCCGCATCACAATGGGAATCTCTTGGGAGAAACATAGGCTCACCACCATATTTTTCATCACCATAAATGAACTTTTTCACTTCACCAGTAAAAAGGTCCACCTTGGCAAAGCCAGAAACTTTAGGCCATGGCTCAGCTATGGCCAAGTAAGCATACCTTGTTTTCCTCCCAAGCTTGTTCCTGTTCACCATCCCAGCCTCTAAATTCACTTGATCCTCAGGATTTTTGATGATTACCCTCCTTGTAGACTTGCCAGTTTTCAAGTTAAGCCGAATTTCGGATAAAACACTCTTCAATCCCTCATCGCATTCATTGAAAATAGAGTCGGGTGGAGTCATACATGATCCAATCACCACAATTTCATCGGTTTCTGGCTCTTCCCAAGCATTCCAAAGATGGAAACAAAAGCAATCAGGCACTTCCACCCACTTAATCCCAGAAGCATCCTCCGCATTCTTATCCATCACTCCAAACCTTGATAATTTATTTTTATTATACACCACCGGGGAGCCACCGCGAATCATTTCAGTCATCTTGAACACAACTTGTTGATCAGGGATCACCACGAAATTCTGCGTGATCGCGAAATCGTGCATCATGGTTGGCTCTGGAACTGGGATTTCAATGTCCTTGGACTTCTTCCCGTCTCGGGAAAACCGGAAATACTTCAAATAAGGCTTCTGAATCACATCATAACTCAGAGCGAACAGCTCCCCTGAAACAGGGTCAAGCTTTGGATGAGCTATCATTGTGCTGTTGAGCTGTCCATTGAAATTGTATCTCTCCACAGTTTTTAAGTCCCCTGATGGAGTGATTCGAACATGATACGGCAAGTCATCTTCAGACATGGCTAGTAACCGGTTGTTGAAGTAAACTAAACCAGCGTTTGCGACTCCAGTGCCTTGGGTGTGATCGACGAGGCCAAACATCCCCCGGGAATAGAAAAGCAAGAGTCTTGCTATGCCTGAATGACCATGAAGTTCCCCAATGGCCTTGGGGAAAACTGGACGCCCCAAGGAGCGTTCTTGGATAAGCCTTCGAGTTTCGGTGAACCTGCAGGCATAGCTGGCCGAGCCGTTTTTGAATTGAACGGAGTGGATCATGCCGTCGCCGTCAAAAAAGTGGTGTCCGGCGGCAGGTTCGAAGAGAGGATTAGCGCCGTTCCTCACATAGACCCCTTGGATTGAACTGGGAATTTTGCCAGTCACCGGAAGTGCATGCCGGACGGGCTGTTCCGGCACCGGAGCAAAATTCCCTGAAATTTGGACGCTGGGGTCAGCTGTTTTCGGCAAAGGCTGCTCCAATTCACGTGCTGTCAACGCGCTCTCCACTGCATCTAAGGCCATTGCGGCTGCCCTTTGAAGCACGTTCCATTGTGGGGTTGACGGGGATTGCGACTGCAATGGAATAGTACTAGTAACTGTTGTGGTGGTTGTTTTAGTTGGGGTGACAATCTCGGTGGGAGAAAGTGTTTGATAATTTGTGGTGGCAGAAGTAGAAGATTGCTTTGGGAAATGGAGGGGCTTAGCAGGTGCTTGTAAAGAGCAGTTAATGCAGTTATTTTGTGTACTGAGCTGCTGTCTGAATGCTATGGTATTTGAATTTGATAAGCAGCCCATCTCTCTTGGTGACCACAACAACATGGAGGGTTTGGCTTTAACCCATGAATTTGCTGGCGGTGCAGTTGTAGAAGAAACCATGGTTTTTCTTTCCTATCTCGTTGGTATCAATTTCTGTCCCGATGAGGACTTGTTTTGAGCTTTGGTTCTGGAAAGACAAGTATGGCTTGAGAGTTGAGAAGTGGAATGGAGAGAGAGAGAGAAAGAGAGTGTGTGAGTGTGTGTGTGTGTTTTGGGGGGGAGAGGTGAGAGAAAAGGAGAGTATATATAGAGGGAAATGGACGAGAATGGAGGTCCACTGCTAGCATGAAGGTGAAGCCCACGTGTTGGATATATGGAAATTAGAAGGGAAACTCTTAAGGATTTGCCAATGGCATCGAGTCAATTGCTATGTGGGGGTGGGGAAGCGGGACATTGTTTCTTCTTGTTTGACACGAACCCTCTTTCTGCACCTATAACAATCTTGGGTTTTTGCAAGTTTGTGCAAATATTAACTGTCAATTTGAAGCAAAGGTTTGTTGTAAAAGATCCTGTGTCAATTTAGACTTTACATCAACTGTATCTTTAATTTTTGCGTAGCAAATTAATCGAAATAAGAATAGATAAATTTAGCTCTTTGTACTTGATCTAATAAATTTAATTTTTTACTTATAAATTATTCATGTGTTAACTGCTAAGGCCATAACCAGCTATAAAGTATGCAAAACTATTTGATTTTGTTGTTTTGTTCTAAAAGAATTACTAGAATAAGTAAACATTGAGTAAGGCTCAAGGGAGTAATATTTTAAAATGTTATCAAAGGAAACATGAGGTTAGATAGTTAAAATTCAACTTTCAACAGCTTTTGTTCAGTTTCTTAAATTATAGTTTTGGTTCACAGTTGATCTTTGACATTAATTGGGCCATAAGAAGGCACATAAACCACTCCTTAATTAAGCCAATGTTTTATATCACTTTACGTCTTTACCCTATCAAATTCTATTCCCCTTTTGCGGATGATTTTTTTTTTTATCGAAAAAGGAAAAGTCCATATTCCTATATCAAATTCACAAAATTGTCCCATAAATCTAGCTTGACATTTACATTGATATTGTTATCCTTTGTCTCACTTCTCTTCTCAAATTGAACACGACTCAAAACTTTTATATCAAAAAATGAAAAAAATACATTTTAAAGTGTAATTTATACATACAAAACTCAAATGAGATATACAAGAGATAACAGAGATCAAATCTCAACACTCCATCCTTCCTATGGTTCCATTTATGTCATCCATTCACAATGATGCAAGTGAGTCCTTGAGCAAAGTATTCAAGAAAGAAGCAAAGTTGCTTTCTTTCTTTGTTATTGCGTACCTAAAAGAAGAGGACAATTCCTAAGAATTCTAAAGCAGTGTTTGCAATTGCCGGCATAGAAAGGTGGGGTGGGATAATTGTTGCTTTGTAGGTGCATTCTACTCGTGCAAATATAAACCCCGCGTCCAACCCTCTCATATAAAAGAGGGGGTTGGCCGGCGGTTGTGGTCATTCCTCCAAGATACGTGTCGGTTAATTCGATTTGGTTAACCTAAATGTAGGTCACATCGATTGTCCCACACGGTGGCTAACAACAAACACCCCCATATCCACGGTCCCCTTTCAATTTCATCCTATAATTTCTTTCCTCATCAACGCCATGCTGCTTTCCATGGCTCTCTCACTCTCACTTTGAATCAATCTATGACCAAAAGGTCCACAACAAGTGTTTGCTTGTTAGGTGAGCATGGATATACATCCTCACTCTTTTTCTTTTCAATATGATTAACGCGTATTGATCCCGATAAGGGTTTTAATTTGTATAATTTTATGGTAAAAACACTCATAAACTGAATCATTATCCGTTTCTTGTATATGACAATGGACTGCAGAAGTTATTGTCATTCTTGATAGTGTGTTTACTTATTGGAGGATGACTTTTTGGTTATAAATTGTGTTCTCTTTCCTAACGTTTTTGCACTAATTGTGGAATGCTAAACATACATATCGAGATGAGTGGTGGAGTTTTTGAATTAAGAATGGGAAGAACGGTTACAAGAAAAACACAGTGAGCGCCAAAAGTGTTCCAAAGAGTTGACTTACCAAAGATCGATAGTGGGCTTTCAACTCAAAAGGGCAAGAACTTTATCACTACATTTTTTTCGTCAAATGAGGATCCAGAACTTCCCAGTGGGCAAAATAATGCAGGAAAATGGACTTTTAGGTCCTACCTATAACGTAGGTTTTTATTAATTAAATCCACCAAAAAAAAAAAAACACGCACACACACACAAGGCTGGTGGGAATTCCTATAGAAATTAAAATTAATCATATGCTAATTAATTAGTAATTACTATGCACGAGATGTAAATATTATTTTTTTATGATTAATTTGTTACACTAAAAGTAAACATGAAACCACTCCATTGAATATTGGACTGGCTGATGAAGCTACCAATGAGTGGGCACCCCATTACCATTTGAAGGCGTTGCTCATGTGTTGATCATGTTGTCTACTTTCATGGCAAATTTCACTTTCAAAACTATAAATGTTTTTGACTTTATAATTGCCATATTCTTCCATATGCATCATCTTTTTCAGCCCAATTTTCAACTTAAGCAAACAAAGAAAATAAGTTGATGTAAGAACTGTTGTAAACAATAGGGAAATGTCCTAAAAATCTTCAAGAACTTCCAATAATTGGCCTTTTCTTGGAGGACGGTAGGTGGCATTAATCACACCAATAGAAATATAAACATGTCTAAAAAAAATGCATCATCTTCACCTGCAAATAGTAGTCAAATTTTCTCCATCCTTCTTCCAAGCAATCAATTAAAATTGAAACCATAAAGCCCTTAACTTCCAATCATAAGCTGACAACCATATCCTGTCACAGATTTTATATTACAAATTTTTATTCAATAATTTGACATGTTTCTCTTTGTGTCATGGATGACTCTAATCCACAGAAAAAAAAAAAAAGGGATTATATTCTATACTAGTACTAAATAATATAACCCTTTTTGGTTTATTTTTTTTTCCCCCAAAAAAATAATAATTCTATACCCTACAAGGCTACAATACAACATAAGAATTAATTAACGTAAAATTAAGCATTTGATTTGATAGAGATGATCTTCTTGTCACCATCTTTCGTCAGATGCCATCTTCAAAAAAAAATTTAAAATTTTTTTAAAAAAATCCCAACATTCTAAAACTTTATACGTGTTCATTTGTAACAGTAATTAATTGTAGTGTTACACCATTGATTTATGCCTTTACTAATCAGATCTCCATTAGGTTTTAATTTTCCCATTTCTTGATTAATTGATTGTTACGTCAACTTAAATTTGTAATTATTTTTTAATTAAGGATACATCAATTCGGTAAATAAGAAGATTAAGTCTAATCAATAAAGTTATAGTAGTAGCCCTAACATGCCATCCTTTTTTTTTTAATTACTATTAATGCCTTAATCATATGCACTAATCCTTACGCTAACATTAAACTATGTGTTATTTAAATAATTTTGCAATTAATTAAGTCTACCTCCCTTCAACCCTCACACTAACAACGTATATAAAGCACAATGGACGTCGGCGCGATTGCCCCACAAGGAAAGGGAGGCCTTTTTTTTTTTGTTCTTTTATTATTTTGGATTATGTTTCTTTTATGTTGTCAATTGTAGAAAGAAGTATTATTCAAGTATTAAATTCAGGTTGATTGATTAATGATGTCTTAGCCAACTAAAATGTGTTTTGAGATTAATTACAATAATTTTTCCTTTGCCAAAATTACCATAATACAATAACGATAATAACTAAGATTTTATTTCACTCTATGGGGTCGATTATATGGATTTTATTTTTTCGATTCGTATGTTGCACGAGAAAATCGAAAGCGATTGTTGTTCTGAATGATGTTTTTGGTTGAAAATTGGATTAAATTTACATTATTTGAAACCTTTCTATGTTGGAATTTATCGTTACATTGAAATCTTTATTTTAAACAAAAAAGAAAGGAAGAGGAAGAATAAAATAATTGTTTTGTTTATATACTTCTAAACAAAGCATTTTATCAGATCGATAGCACATCGTCATACATAACGATCCAAAGCAGCCAATTGTACATTAATATCATTAGAAGTGACAAAGTTTTTGTTGGACTGTAATTAATAGGTGCTACTGGACCACTTAACAAGGATTTGTCTAAAGGGGACAAATTGCTACCATGCCATACCTTCATTAATTATTACCCTAAAAAAAAAATTTAAAAAAAAACCTATTTTTTGAGTGATCTTTACAGCAAGAATTAGGTATCCATAGTCAGGAGAAGTAAATATTTGATTTTTCTTAGGGTGAATAATAATTATTTGTCTGCATTTGGACCAATAGAGCACTAAACAACAAAAGTAGAGGGAACATAAGAACGAATAATTCTGGTTGAGGAGATCCTTTGTTCCTTTGCACGCAAAAAAACAATGAAGTTTTGCCACAGAGAAAGATCTAAAGACATTAAAGAGAGAATCCCAGAAAATGATTTCATTAAAATGGCAGCATGTTCTCAAGAATCTCTGTGATTGCAAGTTGGGAGTTAATGTTGCAACAAAAGAATTTTATGGTCTTCAAACTCCATGAAT
This sequence comes from Gynochthodes officinalis, assembly GCA_020080225.1. Lineage (NCBI taxonomy): Eukaryota > Viridiplantae > Streptophyta > Magnoliopsida > Gentianales > Rubiaceae > Gynochthodes > Gynochthodes officinalis. The sequence goes on along the minus strand of CM034623.1, from coordinate 4,652,732 downwards.
CACTGGAGAGTAAAGTAAAGTAACCAAAATCAAAATGGATTTAAACAAATACTTGGCTGATCATTGGCAATAATGACCATATCGACCAAGTTGCTCCTTTGAGATCTCCCATGCATGCTATGCATGTTACAAATCACATGTTAGCACATGCAAATTGTACCAAATAAACCCCATACACATATATGAATCCCCTAAAATATGTATATTTTTTTGGGGCATCCATTGGGTGATTGATAGATCGATCTTTCAGTTGGTAGCAGCGGTGTAATTTAGGCAGCGCATATGAAGTTTGGGTGATCAATTATTGATGATTGGTCCCTGTGTTGATCATTCCCATATTTTTAATTATCCTTTCTCCCAAATGCACATTCAATCATGATTATGAAAGTGGTTATCGCATTGATTAAAATGTACCAAGATTTGATTTATAGATTTAAACTTTTAAAAAAATAAGTGACCAAAGTTTTTAATGTATAATGTTGAGAGTATGGATTAAAATGGAGAATAGCATATTTAGGGTTTTGGGATCAGCATATATAAGTCCATCTTAATGATCATTAGTGCCTTCAACTCCAAGAAGTGCATCCTAACCTAGGAATGCTCAAGACTCACGTGAAAGTTTTTACGCAGTCTACACTGTAATGCATGCATGTGTAGAAATTAATGGCTGGTGGTACAGTTACATATTAGTTATTCCACCAAAAACCAGAGTTAAATCACAAGACCTAGATTGTCAAGTAATAAACAAGTAACATGTTGGACCATATTCGTGTAGTTTTTCTCGATTGCATATGGGGTTGGTTAAATGTCAACATTGATCATCCGAACAAAATCAATTTTAAATTTGTCGAACAATTAACATACCTAGAATAATATCCCATGATCATCAACTGACTTTACCTGAAAAACCTACCAACTGCAAGACAAGAAGAGCCATCCCTCCCCCCTGACGGCTAAAAGAACATTAAATTAGTAACTGTACAGCATCTAACGAGTAAAGGTTGGCTACAACTTTCAAGATACAAAAACAATGGGTGCCCATATTTTCATCAACTGTTTCAGTGGTGCCCTATGCATTGTTCATGCATTGTCAAACATGAAGGGTCAGTGACTTTAATTGCAAAGATGAAAGGTTGATTCAAAAAGGGCTAATAGTACGATTCGATTTAAGTCTAGGGGGACCGATTTAATTGTGCACAATTTTCATGTCCAAAATTGTTCAGAAGATGAAGATAGTGCCTCCCCTGTGAGCTCCATGCATGGCCCCATTTGCTGGGAAATTATAAGGGGAAGTCACATGGAAGCATTAGCAAGAACAAGGGGAGCAAATGTGCGGCAGGTGGTAACTTCAACAAGAGGGGTGGGGTATTCTCTCCATGATTTAATGAATCAAGAATATATTTATGACACTGTTGAATGCAAACAATTAATGTGCATCCTCATCCCCCCCAAAAAAAAAAATAATGCGTAAAGGAGAGAAGGGCTTTGTTGAGGGTCTTGAGTAAGGCAACATGAAAATGTTTCATCCGAGAGGCTTTGGAATGGTTCACTTTACAATCCCACATTAGTTTATTAAGAACCTTTTTAAGTGAAATTATTGATAATTCATAAATCAAAGTATGATATACAACTCACAAACTTTTCATTTTTTTGAGGTGTGATGTGGCTCTAATGTATATTATATGATTACAATCACAAGTATCCAAGTATATAGTGAAAATTTTTGCTTAATTTCGAGTTTCTGATTAATTAGATATCTATAATTTGTTTGATTTTGACAAAATATAATTAAAAGAATCCACATGTATTGAGATAATTACATTTTTATTTAGACATTTGAAAATGCCAAATATAAGTGAAAACTTAACTAAATTATGTACCAAAGTCTGCAAGGTGGGACAACAACTAACACTCATAACTTGTTAGACCTGGATCTCCATAAACTCTATCTGAGCCCTTAATCTTTCTTTAGCTATAGTTCAACTCTAGAAAAATTTTGCCCAATTTTGTACTTTTCCAAGTCAAGAAGTTCAACTTTGGAACGTTCAGTATGTACATTGCGTCCATTAGGAGGATTATCAGAATCATCTCTTAGATCTATTCATCAATTTCTTTACGTAATGAACAAATGATCTGAATTCAGGAGCAGCTCCACTTGCAAAAAGTGTTCGGGAAAAAAAAAAAAAAACACAGTTGTACTAGATTGTGATTTTCATCCTTAGAAAAAACAAAGCAAATTAAACAAGTGGACTAGTTGAACAAAGATGTATGCTACTATTGGCATTTTTTTTGCAATTTGCTAAAATATCTCGGGGTAATGTTTTTGTTTTCTATTTTTTCCACTCAGCAATTTCAATCACTACTGGATTATTAGCCAACAAGATGTTTTAGCACATTTGATAAATTTTCACGTGTGTTGTTGATTTGGAAATTCCAAAAACTCAAGTGCTTGTTAGTGGCCAACTTGACTCACTGGTCATTAATCGGTGAATATCTTATCCTTTAGTTTCGAATTACCTTCTCCGTAGGGCAAATGCCAATTTGAAAGTGATTTTGAGTCACTTCTCGCAATGAAAAGTTATTTATCACACGCATGATAATTATGAAAAAATAAAATTATTTATCACACTTTGTAAAACATATTTATCACATTTTTAAAACCCACAAAATGCACGATTTTATCTTTTTTAATATATTACATTAGTTGTTATAACTTTTTATTGTGAATTAAAAAGTATCATCTTAATAGTGGGGATTGATTCATACTATGGTGATTTTTCATTAGTCCTTGTCAATTTGCATATGAGACATCTACAAAGTTCCAAGTTCCGAGTAGTTTCGCCAACCAAATGCAGAGCAAAAGCACAAAAAAAAATTAAGACACATTTGCCACACTTTTTTTTTTAAATGATCGATATGATATATATATAAACAATCAAAATTTTTACTTTACAACATCGTCCAATAGTAATGAAAGTCTTAAATCTCGTATTGAAACTAAGTGTAACAAGTTAGGATATCCAAGCAAAAGACAGTACTCGCATTTGCCACGCTTTAGATTCCACAAAATGAGGGGGAGAAGGTGGGTTGGGTGGGGGGGGGGGGGGTGGAGGGCGGCGGGAAGAGAACAAAAATCTAATGGAACCCATTTCTTGTATTGTTCATATATGCGACGTGTACAACGAAAATGCTTTGATGAGGAAAATGTAAGCCATAGTGCAAATGCAAAATGATTGCTGGGATTGAAAGAACACAATCCCATTTCGAAGCAACTTGTTAGTAGTATTTTTATGCATGAAAAAATTGACATGAATTGAACAGAAACCACCAGTAATTGAGACAGAAATGAACCTATCGAAAGCTAAGTTGGCCCAGCCAGGTCATGGCAAACAGGCAAAGCTAAAACTTACGTGGAAACCTACACCACTGAGACTAATCAGAGGGAGCAATTATAAGTCCACTTGTGAGTAGACAAAAAGAGAGGAGGGGGGGTGGTCAAAAAGCCCACAAGGAGCCAAATGGAGCTCCAATTACATTGCCACACAAACAAATTGGTACAATGTGAAAGAACATATTGGAGAGAATACTGTCCCTACTCCCTTCAATAATAGGTAAAGCAAACAAATTACAAATGATGTTTCTCACTTATGAGCAACGTAGGTAGGCATTGAGAATTATTGGATGTGCACTGTTGTGTATGATGATGTGAGTGATGAATTTAGTTGGCTTTTGGAAAAGAAACTTTTGAATGCATGACATTATTCTTCTAGGTGGTAATGCAAACAAATTAGCAGTGATGCTTCTCATAGAGCAATTAATGTAGGCATTGAGAATTATTGGATCAACACTTGTTGCCATTTGATGAAAGTGGACCTTTAGTCGAATTTTACAAACAAAGTTTGAATGAAATTCTTAGAGATTGATTTCAAACCGTGTATGGATTTCTTCGACTCATTCCATTCCAGTTCTTTAATTTGATTTATTTTTTTGTTTTTTCGGCAGGTGTCAGAAGCATAAAATTTGTTCGTACGTATTGTTATTTTCTGTCAATTATCATATCATGATTGTGGTAGGTATGTACTAATAAACTTTCACTAGACTTAGTTTATCAACGTCTTGAATAGTGCTAAAAAACAGATAAGAATAATGAATTCTATAGTAATTACATCCCAATGACTTTTGTTATACAACATCTATATTTATAATTGCGTTGTAATCCTTTAAAATAACTTATGAATAACACATCAATCACTATATTAAATTACAACATGTATTATTATTATTTGATATCAAATATTCTTTCTTATAATCACTATATCAAAATATTATATATATTCACATTTTTTGGTATCAAATATTGTTCCTATAATTATCACATTTCTATAGCAATAATATATTGTGATTCAGATATTTATCCCTATCATCTCACAAAAGGATGATGCAAACAGCAAAGCCAATCCTTCGAAATGGGACTTTGTCAAACAGGTACAAGGTAACGCACACGAATACAAATGGATAAAAGTGAGACAGGTGTACAGTGGACTCAAACAAAATGATCATCCTCAACCCAAAAAAAAAAAAACAAAACAAGAAAAACAAAAGTACAGTGAAATAAGTAAGCCAAACAAATGGAAAATTCGAAGAAAATTCTATGATTCTCCTATGGGCTTGGAGGGACAGGATAATTGAGGATTGCTGATACATGTGGAAAGCTGAAGAGTAAAGAGGGAGGTGGGGGGGTCCTTAGTGTAACAGATGAAAACCAATGGTTTAATGCAATTGGTTTGTCGGTTATCCTGAAGACGCTGCTTTGTCGGTTATCTGTCTGGGGACCTATCCACATTTTGTTTGACCCACATTGTTGCCTTGCATTGCAGCTGACTTCCGATATGACCATAATCTGACTCGCAGTCGTCGCCAATTTCTGCTCATCTGCTACTTCCACTTCAGTTCTAACCATCTTTCGTGTTACGTCGTATACTACTTTTTTTATTAATGAAAACAAGATTTCTTTCGTGTTACGTCGTATAGTACTTTTTTTATTAATGAAAACAAGAGGAAAGTCTTGTCTTAAAACTTATAAGAGTAATAACATTTACGGTAAGAGTTGTGTATAAATTTTTAGAGTGATTAGTGTAGTATTCACGTGGTGACTAGATTGATAATTGGTTAATAATTTTTATTATTTAAATACCACGTCAATTATTGAAAGGTTTTAATAAAAAAATTTTATTGTGTATCCTTACTCAACTTATATTATTGTTTATAATATACATGGAGTGGAAGAGACTCTTAATATAATCTTTTGTAACTATAAAACAAATGTCTTGTTTTTGAAATTTTGTTAAATGTTGACATTTAAGGGGAAAAAAAAAAAGGTTAGCCTATACTTTAAGAAAAATGCTATGGTAATTTTCACCACATAAGATACAGTAATGATAATATATAGGGCTCACTACTTAATTTCTCTATTTTTTTAATCTTTGAAAAGGAAAAGCATGTAACCAACAACATGAGCACCAAATTTATTATGGATAAAAACTGATGGAGATTAAGGATAAAACTATTATTTGACTTCAATCACCACCAAATATTATTTAAGAAGGGAAATACAAAACAAGTTTTGCCAACGTAATACAATGCGAGGCCTAAAAAACATGCATAATCCCCAATTTTTAGTAAACTTAGACCAAAAAACGTGTATGCAACACCATTTGTTAATATATGTTGTGTTGAAACTTATAGGCTCTGTTTGGACAACCTTTCTATTTATAAAAAGTTAATTTTTCTTAAATAAAAATAAAACATCTAAACATATTTTTATTTTAAAATTTAAAATTTTAATTTTCTCACTCAAATTTATTTCACCTAATTTTAAAAAAATTTCCCTTCTATTTTTCCCTCCAAAATACTTTTTTTATTGAAAAATAGCCATCAAAATTTTCACACATTTCAATACAACTTTTCTCAAATGTAACACAATTTAAACGGAGCCATAGTAAACATTAGATGCATATGAATTATATTTTAAAACGTGTTTTGTTATTTTTTAAAATAAAAATTATGAGACAAAAATTAATGTCGAAAAATTCAAAACTGACTTTCTTTCTTTCTTTCATCAAATAAGAGCTGATGAAGACTTAGGATATGGAGCAGACAACACGCTAGAAAGCATGCTCCAATAATTAATTACGTTCGAATTCGACTGACACTTTCCCACCTCTTTGCCTATCGAACTTTCTTGAAGAAAGTTGAAATTTTGATTAAGAAATTTCTCATCTTCCATTTCGGTGGAAAACTGAGTTTTCAGATTGTGACTCATTATTAATCTCGGACTCTACCTAAACATATTCAACGTATAATAATATGATGATGGTAAAAGGAAAACATGCAATGGTGTATAGATTACGATCATTTTTACGTTATTTTCATAAAATTTTATATATTTTTAAAATAATTTTTATCTTACAATTTTTATATCGTAAACATAAAATTACAAAGTGAGGATGAAATCCATAGGAACCCATGATTTTATCCAAAGGGATCCCTTTTTCTCATTGAAGGACAATACATGGAGATTATAGCTCATCACTATATGGGAACCTTTAATAATTGGACATAGAGAATATTCTATGTATGAAATGGATGCCATTCCCATGGAGATGGATGCAAATGGACACTTGTTTTGCAGTTGCATGGAACATTTGTTGAGAGAAGGTGCTTTATGACCAATAATGTGAACCACCACTTCTCCTTTTCCTTGACAGGGAATTTGTGGAAGACGCCATCTCACACGAGCTAAAAGCTTTACTATTAGTTTACTTCTTCTTTTTTTTCAAAAATTAAAATAAAATACAAAAAGGATGCAGAAAGATTCATTGTTTTGTTCCAATAAGACACATTTTTTTAGTAAAGCATAAATTTTTTTTAATAATTATCATACGATATTACAAAATTTTGAAATACAGTGCATACGCATTCAATTATTATCTTATACTAAATTCATTCTCATTATAATATATATTATAAGTTATTGTAAACATCTACCCTACTTAATTAACTTGGGATGTAATTAAATATTAATCGTTCTTATTTTCCTCTCTCCCTTACTCATTAATTGAAGATGCCCTATTGAGAAAAAAATTAGATAAAAATGCTTAATAAGATATTAAAAAATATTGTAGAAACCTTAACTATCAAAATCAAAATTCATAAATGGAATCCATCCAAAGTTGTGCGTGTGTGTGTGTGTGTGTGTGTGTGTTTTTTTTTAAGCTTTGAAACTTCCCTTCCAACCGTCCCTTACATTGTGTGTACACCACAAATCTTGAAGACCAACCCAAGTTTGGAAGAAACCTTATTTGATTCTTCACATCACTTGTTTTCTAACATGGTTGGGTTCATTGGATTTGTCAAAAAATCATGAGACAAACTTTATGCACCTAACATTGGAAGCTTCAGAGCACGCAATACCATGCTTACCTAACGCCTTAGCTCAGTGATCCATATCCTCGTCCAAGTATTCTTCCAAATGCCCAATGCCCACATTATCTCTACAATGCTTGGCCTAATTTTTTAATTGGGTTTTAGCTACTTTATGCTAAGTGATGACTAATTAAAGTTATCATCCCTACCATTTTAATTTTGCCTAACCAATTAATAATCTTTAACTTATATGATACGGAAAATGCTTAGTCTAATTCCGCCCCCGCAATTTATTTTTGAGTTGGTTTTCGATTTGACATTTTACTTTTTATTAGCAGACTTCATAAAATAGAATTTATGATAAAAATATAATAATGAATAGAAAAGATAAAGTATCAATACCATTAGAATTTTGAGTAGTATCTACATCAAAAGCAGAAGATGGTACGAGATTATGAGAACATTTGATGGGTTTTAGGTATTAGTGTTTTGCTTACAATATTTGATGGTGATTGGAACTAAACAAGAATGTGGCTAGAACTAAGTTATAGTGTCTTCCAAGTTTACGTGGGACTCCCACTATATGTCGTAATCCATGAACTCAGATCTCACTATTTTTTTTATTATTTATTTATTTTTATTTTTTTTGGGTTTCCGCATGCATTTGTTTTTTTCTTTGGGGGGAGGGGGGCCTTGCTTCTATAATTTGCTTTTGTAGTCATTAGATTAATCCACTAGGAGAGGTCATAGTCCTAGGTTTCACATACGTTGTTGTTGTTGTTGTTGTAATTGGATCAACCGTGGCAAACGAACAAAACTTTAACTAGTAATAATGGTATTATTATCCACATAAAGCATTCATTTCTAACAAATTTGATTAGATTTCTTCGATGTAGTGATGAGTATGAATTAGATGAACTCATGAAATGATGGTGACTTAGCATGTTTTTTAGATACTAATGATTGTGACTTAATGACAAATATTATGAGATTGGAAGCCACAAAATAAAGCACTTGTCTAATTAATCACACATTTGATGTATAACAAGTCTCACACCAAGTCTCATTTAAGGAAAAAAAATAATTGTGATTACATCTCGTAAAATAATACAACGTGACTCTTTCAAAAAGAAAGTAATTGCGACTATATAGCGTAAGATAATGCAATCTGACTCATTCAAAAAGAGAGAAAAAATACATATAAAAAGTCATTTCTTTTTTTAGTAATCACTTTATTACACTAAATACAAGGATATAACAATTATATTGAATATTTTTTTCATCATGTGACTTATACAGGGAATATTATCACTTTATTTTTTCCTTCAAATATTACTGCCACTAAAAAAATAATTAAATAACCTTAATTTGGAAGGTCTTAGTTGTTATCAATTAATTACTTGCTTGACATGGAAATAGGTCGTTGAAATCCTCTCTGAGTAACCTAAACGTTTCGATTTCTTGTACCCAATTCAACACGGAATTCTAATCCCTCCCCTTTTTATGGAGTTTAACCTAAAATAATTTGACCCTCATCATCGGTTATAGAGTTTTGCCCACATAAGTTAGCTGCATGGTGGAATCAAATAGATAAAAAGAATCACGTTGAATAATTGGTGGATATGGATTAATTCATTGAGTTTGAATTGCTGAATGTACTATTGAAATTATATATCCCATGTGTTTGGCTACAAAAATGTGATTTTAGAAAATATAGGGTGGGAACCTCGATGCAAAGTAAAATCTTTAAAACTTTTGAGCCTAAGCAAAATAAATAATTTTTTTTTAAATAAAATTTGACCATTTCATTCATTTGCAACTATTCATTTTTCCCTTCCACATTCCACTTTTCCCTCGTTTTCTACCCCATGCAAATAGAAAAGAAGATTAAACTCTGCCTTGAAAGAAAAGGGGATTGGACAAAATTTAAGGACTCTTTTCTCGGAAACTACCTCTATCTCATATTCTAACATTATTATATTTCTTATGAGGAGGCTACCTATTCTTAACTTGGCAGTTTCCAAGTTTAGAATCATGTTCAAAGACTTTTGATCATATGAAAATGTGGATTTTGCACTCGAAGATACGCTTCATGTAACCCAATAGTAAAGATTCATTTTATGTGACTCATTTTATTGGTTTAGTAAATTCATCTCTCAACTTTCGAGTTTTTCTTCTATGTCACCATCACATTATTCCATTCCCACTTTTAAACAAATAGAATAAGTTAAATTGATGTTATTAATTGTTAAAAATAATAATAATAATAATAATAAAAGATAATCGATCGATAATCATTCTCAAATGAAAAGGCTCCATTACAATTATAGAAGATATATAGTAACTCAAGTAGCTTCGAACGCAATTAGATTAATGATTCTGTTTTCTCGGCTTTTAAAGGTAACTAACATTGTAAAGAAACAAAAGTTGATGCATGCTTTCATCATCCAAGTATTAAATTTGATTCAAGATTTTAAAATTGTACTATTTAAATTTACTTTAACGATTTTAATTTTAAATAAATTCGTGATATCTATTTCGATATAAATTGCAGAGTACTTATGTTACATCAATAATACATCCTTATCCTTCTCTTTTGGTTCAATCCCTTTGTTGCTTTATCTTAACAAAGGCATTGAAATGTACAAGTAAAACAAGCATAAACCAACACCTATCCCACAAGGCAAAAGAAAAAAGAAGATGAAATTCAAAGAAAATCACATCCTTTTTCCTATTCCTTCAATCGTGTAGTCTTAACTAAAAGTTGACTCAAAAGGCAAAGTCACCGATTAAACTTTGCATTGATTCCTCAGCCTCCATCCTCCAAAGGGCTGCCCCAAATACTTGAGGGAGACATTGAGGAATGGACAGAGCCAGGAATCATCCAAGGAACCAACGTAAATAATTACGAAAAAAAATAAACTTAAGCCAGGCCTAATCTGTCAAATCAAATCTTAACTGTTCAACGGCCTAAAACTGCCTAATTAAATGCAACCATTCAATTCTTGCCATTTGGGATCTTTTCTTTCCAACTGCAAATAAAAGAAAGGCAAAAGTCCCTTTCAGTTACTTTGCCCACCACCATCATTTGACTGACACGTGCCCTGTTGCCTGATTTTGGCGGCAGACAAGTTACCGACACCCGTCTAACGGTAAAATAAAATCAATCTTTTCCTGTCTAATTAATAAATATAGAGCACTTCGTTTTTTTCTTTTTAAGTAATGATTTCCCCTTCTTTTGGTGGTTAAATCACATCTACATGCTTAAAGTTTGGGATTTTTTCTTTTTTGTTTTTTACTATAATGCTAGAATTTTTATTTCAACTTGAAAACTGTACATGACTTAACTTAAAGGAAAGTGCAACAACAGTTGAAAAAAAAAATAATTGCACAAAACTGTACGTGACTTATCCTAAAGGAAATTGCAACAACAGTTGAAAAACAAAAAAAAAATGATTGTAAAAAAGATTAATCTTTTCGATTATCGGATTATAACATTTACATCAATAGCAATATGGATTACTGTATATCCCAACTTGGCAACCTCTACTTGAACATCTCAAAATTACATGTAACAAAATAACCACTAAATGCAAATACTAGTGCCTAACTACATAATAATCACTTGACGCAAACTCTGGTTCTTAGCTCCTACCTATGCTTTTCTTGATGTTACCTTGTACATCCATAGTCCCTCCTCCCAAATTAGTATTCTTCTTAAAAGAAATATGCAACCATATATGGTTTCAACACAGCTTCCACTGCAAACCTTTTTAAGGGTGCTGCCTACTTCTACAACCTCTCATATAGAGGGACACAGATACTTCCAAAAGGGAGGACTAAAAGCTCTAAGAAATAAGGACATAATACTCCTAGACCCTAATAAATAAGGGCATAATACTACTAAAAAAATGCTAAATTAAAACTAGTAAAAATAGAGTTTAATTCATCTTTTTCATTTTGCATTTGCATTCTAAATAATTACATTTAAAGTGTATATTGATTTCAACTAAATGTTTTTAATTCATTTTTATATTTTTTGAAAACACTTTGTCTTCATGTTCTTGCTTAGTCTTTTAGTCGTTTTATAAATTATGTGACAAAATACTAATTTTTAAATGATTAAAAGGGGAGGCAGCAATACTTCTAAACTTTAGAAAGTAATTAATGATAAAGTTAAAACTCAAAAGAGTTGGATGTAATTCATCCTTTTTTTTCCCTTAATCTTTGTTAAAGGGAGAAGGGGTGTTTTATACCCTTGAGATGTTGCTACTAAGGTGCCAATAAAAAGTAATATGTCCAATAACATTTAGCATCTAAAAAACTGCTAAATAAACTGCATTGCGTTTTATTTTAAAATATTAGAAATCCCATTTCGTCTTGAGTTGTCAAATAAAAAATGTTAAAATTATGTGTTTCATTTCGAGTTGTCAAATAGAAAAAACTAGGGATAATATCATTTACCACTCTCGTGGTTTGATGATATATCAAATCGAACCTTGAAATTTGAACAAATATCAATAACTCCCCTATAGTAGAAAAAAAATATCAAACACCCCCTTTGATTGACATTCAACGTAAATAAGTTGAAAAAAAAATGAAAAAACCCTCCGATAGAAAAGCATATAATTTAAAATTTTAAAATAAAATTTTAAAAATAAAAAAAAAGATTAAAAAATTTATAAAATTAATAAAATTATTTAAACTATATAATAAAAATTTTTAAACTAAAAAAAATTTAAAGATGAAAATTTAATAAAATTTAAAGACAAAAATGACAAAAAAAATTGATATAGTTTAATTTTTTCTATTGATTTTTTAAAAGATAAAATTTAATAAAATTATGTAAAATTTTGTTAAAAATCTTAATGCAAAAAGGCAAAAAATTATTATATAGATACTTTTTTTTTAACCTCAATTTTTTTTGTTATTTTTTTCTCTAAATTTTATTAACTTTTCATCTTTGAATTTTATTTTTTAGTTTAAAAAACTTTATTATATAGTGTAAATAATTTTATTAAATTTTTTCCCTTTTTTTGGTATTTTTAAATTTTTATTTTAAAATTTTAAACTATATCTTTATATCGGAGGGTTTTTTCGTCTTTTTTTTAATTTATTTACGTTGACTGTCAGTCAAAAGAGGTGTTTGATATTTTTTTTGTCACTACAGGGGGGTTATTAATATTTGTTTAAACTATAAGGTTTGATTTGATATATCACCAAACCACGAGGGTAATAAATGATATTTTCCCAAAAAACTAATAAATAAACTGCGTTACGTTTATTTCAAAATATCACAAATGTCTTTTCATTTTGAGTTATCAAATAGAAAATATTAGAAATTTATACAATAATCACTAATAAATAAGTTAAAACTCAATTTGAATTCAAAAGATTAAATTACCTTTTTTTGAAATTGATATGAAATTCTTTATACCTATTCATGAATCTCAATAGAAAATTGCAACCAATTGTTTTTCTTTTTGTTGGCATTAACTTGGGCTCACAAGTCACAGGCATTTAAACCACTATCTACTGAGAAACCCTTAACATTTTCCACTTTGAAATCAAGTGAATGTTAAACTTGAAATCGAGCATAACAATTTCCCTAGTTAAATTTCACAATAATGAAGGGATTCCATACAACTAACTGACGGCAAGCCCTAATAGATTGTCAAGAAACAGTGGATAGGCATGTATGCAGTATGTTGTATAAATATCTACTTACTTTTTAAGATGTGAAAAGACCATGGAAAGTAGTAGGGCAGGTTGCACGCTTGACATTTTCAATTGTTCTGATACTTTTTGAGACTTGACATTTGTTTTTTTCTTTTAATTGACATTGTCCTACTTTGATCGGTCCCATTTGAAAATAATTCCTACAGCCCTTCTTTCATGCCTCACACTATACAAAGATGATTTTTTTGAAAAATAATGCCAGTTTAATATGCTTGTAAAAGAAATATTACTTCTCTTGAAGTATAAAAAAGTGAAAGAAAAACCCTTTTTACTTTTTTTGGTTAAAAAAAAGCATGGGAATTTATATAGGTTTTTTGAAGTGTGTACTTTTGAGAATACTTCTTAAGTATACCATCATTCCCAATTTTGCTTTCTTTTTACTATAACTTGTAAAAGTTGATAGTAGAACATATATATCAGTCATTTCGCACACTCCGCCAAAGGGTGGTTGGACAAGAGTTAGTATAATTCAGAATAAAAGGCTAACTTCTACTTGAGAGGGTGAAATGAGAAATGGGATTGCTTTGAAAGGATGGTTGAAGATGATGAGAAAGATTTTGGATAGAGACGTAGGGTTACATGTCTCAATTTGGAATATGAATACACTATAGATGAGATTAATAATTCTTCTTATTGCATGAGTTTTCTTTTCTTTCTTTCTTTTTTTGAAAAAAAAAAAAAACATGTTAGTGTCTATCTACTTGAAAAGAGCCAAAAGACAAACTTTAAAAAAATGAAAGAAAAACAATTTTTTTAAAAAAAAGAGAGACAAAATATCACTTTGGTGGCCCAAACAAAGGCCCCAAAAGGAAGTGAAGTTACTAAAAATCTACTTGGGTGGTGTGACAACTCTATTCATAATCAAATTGAAAAGGGACAAAATCAAGAAAATTTTGACCAAAAAAATGATGAAAGAATAAACATTTGTATAGATTGTGTTTTAAAATGTATTTTTGCATTTTTTTTAAGATACAAGATATTTTAAAATTTTAAAAATTTAAAAATATATTAAAAAACACAAAAACATATTTTAAAATAACTAACCATATAAATATATATAGTATAGCAAGATGGACATCAAAAATATTAAGCGCTAGCTAATCAGCCCCAGATTTTCAGAAAGACCTTGGGCCTCTAGCGTCGAGTGAAACATTATGGACGTAAGGTATGCCCTTAATACGGCCTTCATAATGAAAAAGTCTAATGTCCATGTCTTTGATTGTAAGATAAAAAAATATATTAAAAAATGTAAAATTATATTTTGAGGATAATGTAATTTATTAGGACATCCTGATAAACTCACATCAAATAACATAGAGACAACTAGGATTTTTTTCCTATTCTATTTCAAATTCATTAGTCCTAACCATATAAGATTTCTTTTATCAAAAAAATCCTTCTAGCCAAGTCGAGGGAAAGTCGAAAGTCGAATAGCAAAATTGATTCGGACAAACAGCAAAGTCAAATGAAACCCAAAATCAAAAGGGGCAAACTGATTTGGGAAGCAAAGCCGTCAAAACGAAAACTGAAGGTTGCTCTAACGACCGAACTAGTTTGGATCTTTTTCTTTGCTTCTTTGCTCGAATGGATTCTCAAATATAGAGACAACAAGCCAAATATAAGCAACATAGTTTGGATTTCCTCAATTAGCTGTTCAACATTTTATCAAATTCAAAATTTCTATTAGTCGTTGTAGCCATCCCAGCAACGTTTATCCATGAAGAAAGGCCTTGCCTAGAGGAAGCCGTTGATGATGATGATGGCAAACTACCTAAAACCATCAAAAAAAAACTTAAGAAAAGAATTAAACCTTTTCAATTAAAGAATTAAAGGAGTTGATTCTAAAGAAAGAACGATTTTTTAAATAATTTTTCTTTCCTTTTCTATGTTGATTTGATTGATTGACATCACAAGAGAAGGCTAACTGGAAAAAATGTGATGAAGAAGAAGAGCAGAGTTTGCCGTTAGCTGTTTTTCGATTCAGAAATTCCCTTTCTGTTGCAATTTTGCCCTTTTGATTTTGATTTTTGTTCGACTTTGCTGTTTGTCCCAATCAATTTTGCTATTCGACTTAATGTCTTTTTCAGGAGCTAGAGGAAATGTATCTCAGGTACATCAATTAGTAGGTATGAGAGAATTAATGTCGGATCCTCAAGGACAAATGATTGATTTACCTATTCAAAGCAATTTACGGGAAGGACTCTCTTTAACAGAATATATCATCTCTTGCTATGGAGCCCGTAAGGGGATTGTGGATACTGCTATACGAACATCAGATGCCGGATATCTCACACGTAGACTTGTTGAAGTAGTTCAACACATTGTTGTACGTCGAACATTTGGGATTGCTGAATTACAGACCAAAAAATAATACAAATTAAATAATATATTAAGATTAAGGCAATGAGGCCATCATAGTATTTTTAACTCCTACAAAAAGAAGGGTGGCATTTTGATCATTTAACCATCTGGGTCTAATATATTCTTCTCTTTCTTCAATGGAGGAGAGAGGTCAATTTGAGTGTAGAGCCGTATGCATATCCCAATCAATTTTGCTATTCGACTTTTAGCTTTTCCTTGGCTTGGCTTGGCTTGGCTAGAAGGATTTTTTGGTAAAAGACATCTTATGTGGTTAGAACTAATGAACTTAAGATGGAACAGGTGAAGAATCCTAGTTGTCTTTATATTATTGGGTAAGTGACAAAGAATTTATCAAGATAATTTTGATAAATCATATTCTCTATTTTTAGACAATTAATCATATAAATATATATACTATAGCAAGATAGACATCAAAAAAATTAAGGGCTAGCTAATCAGCCCTAGATGTTCAGAAAGGCCTTGGGCCTCTTGCTGTGAGTGGAAACTTATGGACGATAAGCTGTGGCCTTAATACGGCCTCTATAATGACAAAGTCCAAAGTGCATGTCCATATTTGGAAGGCCGAATGATCGGATGGGCCTTTCCATTTCATCCAAGCAAGACAATCCATGAACTTATCTATAAACAAAACAGTAACCCAAAAAAAATAAAAAAGGACTGCATGAAACAAAAATGAAATGCTAAAATATTTTTGAATTGAATTGTTCTAGCATTGGCTGCAAAATACTAATAATAATACTAAAACATTTCCTCAATTGTGGTGATGAGATCCACCTTTTGAACCTGGACAGGCCTCAATCGAGATCCAGTCCATTAGCCCAAGTTAAACTGGTGATTTGGATGTAGCAAAGTTGGACTGGACTGAGCTGATGGTACGATGTTTTGTTCTTTTTAGGGTACTATTACAAGGATGATTCTAAAGTGGACTGGTGTACTTAAAACCCAAGCTGGTCATTAATTTGTACAAAAAAAAAGCCTACTTTTTTTTATATAAATTCTTATATTATCTTTACTAATAATGATAATACATAATTCATATTAAAAAATAATGATTAAAATATCAAATTATAATACATAATTCATATTAAAATTATATATTGGTCGAATGAATTTTTTTTTTTGGACAAAAAGAGTATTAAAATTTTTCTACAACTATTATTAATATGTAATGATAATTTATACCTTTTTTTTTAATATTGGTATTGCTCATATACTAAAGTACAAAAATTTCGCCGCTCAATGCGTTTTGAATGATGAATGCGAAATGTTAGTATTATAGCTCATATTATCTATCGTTCAACTCGGATAATAGCGGTACGAGTCAAATTATAAAAGGAATTTTGATCATTGAATTTAATGAATTTCTAACTAAAATAAGCAAAAATATATAAAAATCCTATATATCAAAATCAAAAATGAATGTGGAAAAATATAAGATGCAACAACTCAAACAACCTCATTCGACCAAAAGACAAACAATAATTTTTTAAAAGGATTTAATTTTGCCTAAGTAAGAATTAAAATATCATTATGTAACCATATCAACAAACACTTTTAACTATCAAGTCATACTGATTTTTTATATATAAAAATCCTAGACTAATTAAGTAAGAATCAAGTAATACTGATTTTTCATAATGAAAAATTATAATAACTAATATTGCAGGTATAAAAAGATAAAATCATTTATCATATTTTTTAAAAAAGTAATTTTACATTTTAAAATATGTTACATCAGTCGTGTAACTTTTTATTATGGAAAGTCACTGAAATTACTCTTATAAATTTTGCCAATATTTTTTGCAAGGGATTTTATCCATATTTAGTATAAAAAAAAAACTAGGGTAATGCCTTATTTATTTATTTATTGAATTTTCTAATTTTTTCCTGTTGGATATGGGCAATAGATTAAGACAGGGCAGGCCAAAAAAGTAGAAAGGGTCCCACATTCCCAAAATTAGTTGCAAGAGTTTCAAAGGAGGTCCCACAAATTTCCCTCAAAGTGTCAACCACCAAATCTGAGCCCCATTCGACATGAAAATCCAACGGCTGAGAAATCGCTTTGACCCACCCAAATAGCACAGCATTCCCCCTTGTGAGGGGGAGGGGGGCGGGCCAAACACCCGGAACAATTCATGTAATCGGGACACTTTTTCTCATCAGTCATGAAAACGAGCTCAAAAAGACTTTAAAAGGGAGCTTGCACTATATTATTCAATAATACACACAGCATTAGCAAAGGAGGAAAATGAATTGCTCCCTCTTCACCATCTTGGACTTCACAGATCTTACATAAAAGGGTACTTTGCGTTTCTTGGGTGATTTGTTTATTTTGCAAGTTTTTTTTTAGTCTTTTGGGTTCATTTTTATTGGAGATTGATGATCCGATTGGAACATTGGAGGTGGGTTTTGATTTTCTACTGTGTTTTGAGTGCTATATCTTTGTGTTTGGGTGAATTCTTGGAATAAAGATTGGATTTTTATGGTGGGTTTTTGGGGTTTTCTATTAGCATGGTTTTCTTGATCTTGTGAATGCCTGCTTTTTGTGGTTTGGACGTTAGATGAGCTTATATCTTTGTACTTAGTTTAGTTGAGGGTTTATCTGTAGTACAATAACTAAGTTAAAGATGGCATTTTGTTGAATTAGATTAGCATGCTGAAGGGATTTGGTAATCTTAGTACAGCTTATATATTTGTATTTAGTTTAGTTGAGGTTTTATCTGTAGTACAATAACTAATTTAAAGATGGCATTTTGTTGCATGCTGAAGGGACTTGGTAATCTTAGTACGATTGAAACTGGATGATTGGAAATATGTTTAGGTTTTTTATTTTTATATGAGTGGTCTGTTCTTAAAGATGGGATTTCATGACCGTCGTGGGAGTCAAAATTGATTGAAAATGTATGGCCGGAACCGGAATTATTGTTGGGCAGTTGGAGACAATGCCCTTGAGCTTTATTTTTGCCCTTGTTGCTGTATTTTTCGGATAGACATAGGGAAAAGGGTGAATTTCTGGTTATATGTGTACAATGACATATTGGTGCTTCTTCAGGCAATCTCTCATTATTGTAAGACATCTGCTCATCTGATATCCATCATAGCTAGTATTGATTTCATCTACTCTATAATGTATTGGTTTCCTTGCAAGTGTTGTATCATTTTGGCGTCGCATTTTACAAGAATGAAGATGAGATATATTTGGTGCTGTTCTGATCCTATGTGTTCTAATTGCAGGTATCTACACGAAGAATCATCAGGTGTAGACATTTTAAGGGTATGGAGTCCTGTAACTGCATTGAGCCACAATGGCCTGCCGATGAGTTGTTGATGAGATATCAATACATTTCAGATTTCTTTATTGCCCTTGCTTATTTCTCCATACCCTTAGAGTTAATCTACTTTGTCAAGAAATCTGCGGTATTTCCCTACAGATGGGTGCTTGTGCAGTTCGGGGCGTTTATAGTTCTATGTGGTGCTACACATCTTATAAACTTATGGACTTTTACTATGCACTCAAGAACTGTGGCATTAGTTATGACTGCGGCAAAGGTTTTAACTGCTGCAGTGTCATGCGCAACAGCTCTAATGCTCGTACATATAATTCCTGACTTGTTGAGTGTCAAAACACGGGAACTATTTTTGAAGAATAAGGCTGCAGAGCTAGATCGAGAAATGGGCCTAATTCGTACACAGGAAGAAACTGGAAGACACGTCAGAATGTTAACTCATGAAATAAGAAGCACTCTTGATAGGCATACTATTCTGAAGACTACCCTTGTTGAGTTGGGAAGAACTTTAGCGTTGGAAGAGTGCGCATTGTGGATGCCAACTCGGAGTGGAGTAGAGCTTCAGCTTTCATACACTCTGCGTCAACAAAATCCTGTTGGGTTCACTGTACCTATACAACTTCCTGTGATTAATCAAGTTTTTAGTACAAATCGCGCTGTGAAAATATCGCCAAATTCTCCTGTAGCCAGACTCCGACCTTCTGGAAGGTACATGCCTGGAGAGGTTGTTGCTGTTCGTGTTCCACTGCTGCATCTCAACAATTTTCAAATAAATGATTGGCCAGAACTATCAACAAAGCGCTACGCCCTCATGGTGTTGATGCTACCTTCAGATAGTGCAAGGCAATGGCATGTTCATGAGTTAGAGCTTGTGGAAGTCGTTGCTGATCAGGTTTGGGCTTCCCTACTATCTCTCTTACTATTTCAGTGAGCATCTTGCTTTGAAGTGATTCATGTATATTGAATTCTGTTTCCATAATTTTGGACCTTTCCATTTGGATCTTTTAGGGTCAGGCATTTAGGGTCAGGCATTTATAGTTGCTACTTCTAGGTTGTCAAGCATTACTTAGAATACTTGAAGTGGTTGAGCTGATATTTAATTGGTGCATGAACGAAGCAGAGAGTAGGAAGGTTTGGAATGATTATTCTTTTTCTTTTTTTTTTTTGGCATTATAGCCTTCTACAATATTGAACTTGTGGACCGAAAGTGTTTTAAAAACAATAACAGTCTTGCTGAAGTTCAAAATTTTCCCCTTTGTTTCATGCAAAAGCTTTTTTTTAAACAACGAGGTGAATATTACAAGTCTTCACGGTCCCAGTAATCTTGACAAGATGTTAGATATTACTACGAGATTCCTCCTATATTGACTTTGGAAAAAAGTTCGAAGTATCCTAGACCGCATGTTGAGTATTTGATGCTTGTGTTCATCCTCAAAACAGTGATTTCAAATATACTAAGGTTTTTCCAAAAAAAAATAATAATAATAATGTCATTTATGGAAAAAAAAAAAAAAAAACCCTGATCTTGATTGATGTATCAGCATGCTTTTAGATGCCTGTTTACCTTGGGCTATGTTTGGATTGTGATTTATTTGAGAAATTTTGTATTGAAATGTGTGAAAATTTTGGTGGGTATTTTTGATTGAAAAAGTATTTTGGAGGGAAAAATAAGAGGGGAAATTTTTTAAAATTATGCAAGAGGAATTTGAGAGGGAAAATTTGAATTTTAAATTTTGAAATAAAAATGTGTTTGGATGTTTTATTTTTGTTTGAGAAAAGTTAACTTTTTGTAAATGAAAACGAAGTCCAAACATAGCCTTGGATTTTTGTTGAAGCTACCTTTAACTGTTAATTAAGCCTTGTGGTGCTTATCTGTAATTTCTCTTCTTGATCCAGGTAGCGGTTGCTCTCTCTCATGCTGCAATTTTAGAAGAGTCAATGAGGGCCAGGGATCTTCTAATGGAGCAAAATGTTGCCCTTGATCTGGCAAGAAGAGAAGCAGAAACAGCTGTTCGTGCTCGAAATGATTTCTTGGCTGTTATGAACCATGAAATGAGAACACCTATGCATGCTATTATTGCGCTTTCATCCCTACTACAGGAGACTGAGCTAACCCCTGAGCAGCGTTTGATGGTTGAAACAATTCTCAAAAGTAGCAACCTTCTGGCTACCCTTATCAATGATGTATTAGATCTTTCAAGGCTTGAAGATGGTAGCCTTCAACTTGATATGGGAGTTTTTGATCTTCATGGTCTTTTCAAGGAGGTAAGATTGCGATCGAACAATATTAATGGCCTAAACATCAGTTAAATTTTTCTTTAACTTCTTGTGGATTTCTCCTTTGTTCAGTCTGTGTCTTGCTTGTTGGTTGCCTGCTGATTGAGGTGATTTACTTCTGATTGCAGGTTCTTAACCTCATAAAGCCCATTGCATCTGTCAAAAAGCTGTATGTCACGCTGAGTTTGTCACCTGACTTGCCAGAATATGCCATTGGTGATGAAAAGCGGGTAATGCAAGTCTTGTTAAATGTTGTGGGCAATGCTGTGAAATTCTCTAAAGAGGGAGGTATCTCAATTTCTGCTTCTGTAGCAAAGTCAGAGTCTTTAAGAGATCCTCGTGCTCCTGATTTTTTTCCAGTTCCCAGTGATCATCACTTTTATCTGCGTGTACAGGTATGTTTTCCTAAGCCTTTATGACATTTACTTACAATCTAGTACTATGCTGCAAAGTGACATTGGTGTTGCAATGCATAGGTAAAAGATACAGGATCAGGAATTAACCCACAAGATATTCCTAAGCTATTCACCAAATTTGCACAGAGCCAGGCACTAGCAGCTAGAAATGCTGGTGGTAGTGGTCTGGGTCTCGCAATTTCTAAAAGGTATGTCATATTTTGGATTTTTTTATGTCTTGAGTTCCGTTTAGAATTCTCTATTTGTCTGTTTCCAATGGAAAGCGCAATTAATATTTGTCCTTTTTACATGGACCTTTAGTCTAAGAATGTATTCATCTCTCAGCTGTTGCTTCTTTTACTCTTTTGGATGCCAGATTTGTTAATCTTATGGAAGGGTACATTTGGCTCGATAGTGAAGGTCTTGGTAAAGGATCTACGGCTGTATTTATGGTAAAGCTTGGAATTCGTGGGCGCTCAAATGAAGCTAAGCTCCCATATATGGCCAGAGCTACAGCAAATCATGTGCGGACTAATTTTCCAGGGCTCAAAGTCCTTTTGATGGATGATAATGGGTTAGTTACAAATGGCCCCTATTAACCTCACAATTCCTGCCTTTGACAATTGGCAAACTCTTGAAACTAAAATGTGGCTGCTAATTGATTTAGTGACAAAATATTGGCTGTTATATGGCTGATGGTTAATTCCTGTTACAATTGTTTTTCTGGCCTTCTGATGGTGAACTGAAGTTCTTGCCAAGGGCTCTACTAACTAGTCTTGGTTGTTTCTCTTATTTTTTTAAAATCCAATTTATAGGGGGACCCCAGTGAAATTTTTTCTATGCCGTTGTATAGGAGTCCAATTTTTCCTCTTTTTTTTCCAACTTGCTTGATTTCTTGTATGAATTTCAAGTTTGCTCAGTTTTCGCTCTTGCTATTAGACATCATCTATTCCAAGGTGACAGTTTGATTACTGTTGGCATGATGCAGGGGTAGCAGGATGGCGACCAAGGGGTTGCTTGTGCATCTGGGCTGTGATGTTATGACCGTCAACTCTGGAGATGAGTGCTTGAGGGTGGTTGGCTATGAGCACAAGGTGGTCTTCATGGATATGAGTGTGCCTGGTATGGATGTATATGAAATGGCAGTTCGGATACATGAAAAATTTTCAAAACGTCATGATAGACCTCTCATTGTGGCTTTAACTGGAATCACGGATAGAGTAACAAAGGAGAGCTGCCTGAGAGTTGGTATGGATGGAGTTATATTAAAGCCTGTTTCTGTAGATAAAATGAGAAGTGTCCTATCCGAACTTTTGGATCATGGGAATTTGCTGGAGGCTAAATGAGTGTACAAGAACTACCTTCACTGAGTAAAAGGCTGAAGGATGAATTGAAGCACCACGATTAGAGCTCATGTTCCCCTCTGCAATAATCTTTTGTATATACGGCACAAATTTGCCACGATAAGAGTGGAACGATGGTGCTCATAGTTTAACATCTAATGCAGGCTTATACGTTCTTGTAGAATCAATTTCGGAGTGAGAACCATAAACCATCAATGCATTTATACAGTTTTTTTTTTTTTTTTTGTCAAGGAAAATACTATGGATGGTTCTGCTGATAATTTTCTAAGTTTTGTTTCGTGGATAGTAGCGTAATCACGCTTTTACCAAGTTGCAGATGAGTTTTAGTCTAATAAATCTCCTTGAGAAACGTTACATTGGAATTCTTGTGGAACATGTTGACAGCAAAAGCTAGGCTCAAGAAAACAGGCTCATTGTTCATCAAGACTTTACTGCTATCCCACTGTGTCTGCACTCTGCAGCATAATTCCCATTAATAAGGGGCAAATTCTGATGAGTTAATGATTGATCTAATCTTGGCACACATGGCAGGAACAACCATTTTGGAGTGAAGATTGTGCAAAAGCCATGTAATGAAAAGCCATTGCACTAAAATTAAGCGCAACAAATCACTCAAAGTTTTTAATTATCATGATTGATTGAAATCTGTGCCCATATTTGACAATAAATGCGAGACATTAAACGCATGAGATTCATGAGGGACAATGATTGATGGTGAGCTTTGGGTGGGGGGATGCTGTGGGGACCTAAAAAAGATATCCCACTGTATTCCTGCATGAATGAATAATTATACTGGTGTAGTATAGTTGTAGCCTGTAGGAGTAATGGGGTGCTATTTTTTCTCCTATTTCTTGAGTGTATTTTTCTTGCCTTCCATTGGACCGTGGGCCAATCAGTGTGTGTCAATTGTTGCAGACGATGATTTCTGTGTAGAAAAGACGGCTGGTTTGCAGTTTTTGCTGTTTGAGTAGACAGGGGTAACTGCCATGGTTTACTTTCTTCCATACTGGATATAATTGAACAAATGAGATGGGCAAGAAAATGGTAGGGAATTTTTTATGTTCTGTACAACGTAACATAACAAAAAAGAGTAGCCTTCGTTTTAGTAATACATTTTTCATTTCACTTATATATATATCAAGAAAGGCTTTGATTATATTACGTGAAAATATCCAAATTAACACGATACCTAGATACATAGAGTGTTCATAAAAGGACTAACTTAAATGGACGGGTTCTAACACAATTAACTTAAATTCAGTAGAAGTTGGTTAAGATAAAATTCCGATCAAACGAAAACGGTATAATCTCAATATAGTGGGACCGGTACCTCTTAGTTACTAACTAACTAAGAGAACAAAAATCTTAACTTGACGGCTTTTACTTGCACAGCTCCCCTTAGTATGAAAATGAGAAATGGACCGCAAAATGAAAATGAGAAATGAATCGCAAAAATCTGTGTAGTGCGATTCTGTATTGATCGATCCCTTATATTCTTGCGCAGCCTTACGCTGCATATCATCGTGCTTAACCGTCCTTCCAAGTTAGGACACCAAAATCCTGTCGTAAAGAAACCTTATTGATAGCACTAAGAAAAATTACTGGTTTTGAAATCCAGCAATAAAAAAACGTCCATGATATGTCTTAGCTCATCCTTCTATACGAGGGATCCAAAAACCGACTAACGCCGACACCAAAATATATATATATATATATATATATATATATATATATATATATATATATTTACTGTAACTACAGTAATCCTATAGCCATAAATCGAGCCTCCCGTTGCACTAAGGTCGCGCGCAGCTACAGAGGAGTTGGGTGAATTGGCCGCAGCTTTTTACTTGATCAATTTTCCAGCCTTCTCTTCTTCACTTCCCTTATATCATACTTCTTATAATATGCATGCATTATTTTATATAGGGTGATGATTTTATTACTTCACATTTTGTTATTCATATTTTTTTGATAAAAAAATATTATTGGTGATATAATTTTCTTACATTGATAATAAATAAAGAGTGTTAATAATAAAACTAAAATGTTTAAAATTGCATTTTGATTATATTCTAAAATATATTTTTGTAATTTTCAATTTAATTTTTTATATTTCTAATACACTTTTTATCTCATATTCATTATTTCAAAAATACAAAAATTTTATTTGAAACGCAATCCATACGCATTTTGAGACTTGTCAATGACCAATCTATTACAACTAAAACTTTATTCTCAAATTTAGTTTCTTCACACATTTTGCGGCCTACTTCCCTTTTAAATTATTGAGCAAACTCAAATACTATATTTTTTATTCAACAATCACCCTCAAAACAATCAATTGTCATATTTCAAATCTGCAACATTGATTGAAAAGTACGAATACGTCAATTCAGCACCTTTTCTAAGGTTACAAACGTGAGAAACGTTGTACCTTTTCTTAAGCTATAAGTACTACTAGAGTTTTTCTAAGTTTACAACTGTGAGGACTGAGGAACGTTGAAATAAAGTCGTGAGTCGTGAGTCGTGAGTGATGCAAATTTCTAAGGGTTAGAGCTAGAAAGGAAAAAAAAAGAAAAGAAAACAAACAAACAACAACATGATAGGAGGAAAAGGAGGAAACTAAAGAATTAACTAAAACTAAAAAAAAAAAGAAAAAAAGGTAAAAAGAAAATAGAAAATTTTCCAATAAGGAAGATGAAGAGAGGAGGAGAAAGAAAAAAATGTGTGAAGGTGTTGTTGTTGGGAGAAAGGAGAAGGCAGACATGAAAAAAAAAAAACATTTAGTCAGATATTTTAAGGGATGTTTGGTTGGAGAGAATTAAACTTCTCAAATGGGATTTATTTTGTTATTTGATACTTGGTTAGAGGTAATGGGAATAAAACATTAATAATTAAGAAAAATTATGTTGATTACCTATCTCCCCATCAATCATTAATTACTTTAAACTTAATAACTATTTTTATTTTACTCTCAATACTAAACTACTATTGTACCTCTCTCTCATCATTTTATATTATTTTTCTCTATTCTCTTTTTTCTTTTTCTTTCGTTCTTTTTTCACTATTATTTTCTCTCACATTATTTTTATTATTCAACTTTCTCTTTCATTCATATATATTATTATTTTATCTCTCATCATTTTCTCACTCTATTTTCTCTCTCATTGTTTTATAATATTTATTTCTCTTTCGCCCTCTCACTCTTCTTTCTCTCTCATCCCTCTCTATGATTATTTTCTTTCTTATCATTTTTCTCACTCTACTTTTTCTCTCATCACTTTATAATTTTTTTGTTCTATGTCACTCATTTTTTCTCTTTCATCTCACTCACTCTATTTTTTCTCTTATCTCTCTACTAACACTTTTTTCTCTCTCTTCATTCTCAGTCCTCTTTCTATCTTCCCACTTACATCTTTTTCTCTCTCATCTCTCTTTACTTTTATTCTCTCTCTTCTCTTATCACTTTATAATGTTATTTTTATAATATATTTATTAATGAAGATAAATTTAAAATTTTAACTAATTTTTATTTTCATAGTTGAATTGAACCAAACATCATCATTTACATTAATATCTATGATAGGATTTGAATTAATCACTAATAATGTAATTGGCATTTCCATTATTACTAAACATTCAATGAATCCCCCTGTGATTTTTATTAAAGAATTCGAACTACACCCCAGCTGAAAATTGTGGAATGATTTTGTTTGCCAAGAGAGCATCAAGTATATTCCTCGAAGAGGGCTGCTCCATTTTTGATTGGTGATCCAATAAGTTCAACTGAAACTTCCTCCCAACATCATTTATATCCCCAAAGGGCTCCATAGCAGCCACATAGAGACAAAAATATTCCCATAAAACAACTAACAACTATATTGGATGCTAACCAATGTTATTGAATCCGGATCAGATTAATAGGTTCGACTAATTGAACTAAGAACGGATCATAAATCTTGTCTAATTTGATTAATATAAATTTTAATTAAATCATTAGATCAAATCAGCTAAGCTTATCAAGATCAATAACTGGCTAGATTATTGATTCGATCTTCGGTTCGAATTTAATAAGATTAATGCTAATGGTAAGAAAAGGAAACAAGCCAAACTAAAATGGCTATATGAATTTTCACCGATCAAACGTTATATAGTAAGAAATTCATTGATAATATTTACATTGTTCACTAATTTTCTACCCATCACCAATCATTATGAAATTTTTTTGAAAATTTTCAATATAAATACTATTAATTTTTGAGTTTAAACTATTCTTATTATCCACACTTTTCATTTTTCTTTCCATTTCCTTATGTCTGTCAACACCAAGCCACAAAGAAGGCCCGGGTCATCCAGCTTATATGGAGTTGATTCATCTTCCAATGCCCGAATCATAAAATGGGTTATTGTTATAGCCTGTCTCTGTAAATTGAAAATGGAATTCATCCTTTGTTTTTTCCTTTCCCTTCACTCGGATTTCTTCCGTTTCATCGATTTTGTCCGAATCCTCTTTTCTTCTTAGAAAAAGGGAAGAAGAAGGATGGATCCTCTTTCATTTCGGAAGTTGTTTCTATTTCTACATCCCCTCAAACCATTTAAAATCTTGAAAATATACTTGCCACTTTTTAAGTTTTAAATAATGGGTTTTAGTTTTGAATGGATAACTCTTTGAGGATTGACCTCAATAGAAGCTTCAAACATTTGCAAAAGCTAAGATGAAAAATCAAAGAATTGTCACCTGAGTTCATTGAGTACTAATGTTAGTATTACTCACACGGTCACACCTTCACCTAATTTTCCACTGCAATTGTGGCTTATTCATAACAACATTGCATTGGGAACGATGTAGTTTTCAACGAATTTTGTCCTTACTACCATGATTTTTTTTTCCTCTTTTTAAAAAACGTTTGAGTTGCAACAAAGGCAAGTGATGAGGAAGGATGGCATCCTAAACGTTGAAAGACAAAATTGAAAACAAAAAAACAAAATATACGAAGAAATTGAAATCCTAAATTTTTTGTCCTTTATGATAGAGTTAATATCTTATTACAAATATAAATTAACTTTCGCATTAATTTTTTTCTTTTTCCAGTAACTCTATTAATGGAGAGGTGAGGAAGTATAGAGTGTTAATGTAAAAATGACAAAAAGATAAAATCATTTATTATATTGTTATAAAAGTGAAAAAAAAAATAACAAATGATTTTATTTTTTAATCTCTACCATATGAGTGTCTATGAGTATTCATTATGATTTTTTGTTAAAAATATATTACTCTTTTATATACAAGTTGCCTAAAATGAACAGATAAAAAAAGAAGTAAAATCTTTATTCTGTAATTATGATTGATTTACCTAATTAAGTAAGCAAATGCTATTAAATAGCTAAACTCAATATTTATGACAAATAATAATGTGCATAACTAATTCTTATCTTATTAATGAATGAATTTATTTTTTTATCTTTGTCACATTATTCACTATAACTTTTCATTACAATCCTTCATGAAGATACCATTACTATTCTTTATATAATTTAGCTAAAATGAACAGATAAAAATAGAAGTCAAATCTTTATTATATAATTATGATTGATTTACCATATTAAAGAAAAAAGTGTAGTGGCTAAACTCAATATTTATTACAAATAATATTGTCTCCAATGTCCATTTATCCCTTTTGTTTGTTAGCTTAATTAATGTACATTAATTAAAAAAAAATCAACTTTCAAAAATTATCTTCTCCATGCATCTTTCCTTTGAGCAAAGTAAATTTATATCTTTTTTAAGTTACACAAATGCAAATAAGCAATACATAATTAATTCCCTTTTCATGGGGAATAATATTATTGGGGAGTGTTTGTGAAGTTTTAACTTTAACTTCCATGCTTCATAAAAAGCACTAATAAGTACTTAATGAACCTGTGCAATGATGCTATATCAACAACAACAACAACAACATATGACCACCAAAATATGTACAATCACTGTCATGCCCACAAGGCTACTATTAATCCATCCAAAACAAATCCATCCTCAGCTCTGCTAGCCTCCATACTATGCTATTGTCTTGCCAAAACTGCCCTACTACTTTGTAACACATTTGAATTTATCTGGCCATCTTTTACTCTTACTTTAAAACTGAAGAATCAACTGTCATTCATTCATTCATGGAGTCCAAAACTTACAGAATCTAAAGATTCTGCAAGCAAGGAGGAAAAGTTCCATCGCAGAATATCAATTATCTAGAAGAGCACCAAAACCCAGAGATTTTTTTTTTCCAAAAAAAAAAAGGGTTAAATTCGGCACACTACTAATGTTACAGTATGATTATGCAAAATTACATTTTGATGTCTAATACATATTAGTAGGAGTGACGTCATTTACGGTGAAATTTTTTAAAAAATTCTCATAGCAATTGGTGTAGTATTCATACGACGAAATAAATATTGAATAATCATAGTGATTATTTCTTAGTAATTTTTATCACGTAAATATCAATTTTAGAAAAAATTTATTACAATTTTTTACGGTGTATGACATTATTCTTTTAATCAATGGAGTAACTTCTTGGATTGAAGAATTCGAAGTCATCTAAAAGATGCTGTCATGGACCAGATAAAGGTAGAGTCAAAATTCGAATGCGGCAAAAGATGCACATAGAACGGTTAATTTCTGAATTTGATAAAAAGATGAATAAAAGTGTTAAAAAAAGCTTTATTTTATATGCAATGCATGAGTTAAAGGGAATATTATGATTCTTAAATAAGTGATAAAATTATCTCCCCTCCCCCAAAAAAAACGATGTTATTGTGAACTAGATAAAAAGTATGTGTAACATAAAGTCATTTAAACCTTCGTCTTTTTCCATTGGAAATTGATAAACTAGATAAAAGGTACGGTTAAATTCTAAATGTAATGAAAAGATATATATAAAATGGTTAAATTTAGAATGCAATGAAAATATGATAAGAACCGTTTTAAAGAGCTATACTTACATGCAATGCATGAGTAAAATGAACTATATATATATCGAATCAGAAAATATTGTCTGTATTGTAGTATAGTATGAGTGATTTATTTACAAAAACATAAATTTTTTGAGCCAAGTATACACAATTTAAGAATTTAAATTTATTCGTTTTTAGTTAATTGGCTTATTGCAAAAAAATAAAATTATTCCATACACGTACAAAGGTACAGTAAAAAATAATTAAAAGAAACATTCTATAAATATAGAAAAGTAAAAAACAAAAATTTATACAATCAACTTGTTACATTAGCCATATTTTTAATGTAACAAGTTAATTGTATAAATTTTTATTTTTTACTTTTCTATATTTATAGAATGTTTCTTTTAATTATTTTTTACTGTTCTTTTGTACGTGTATGGAACTATTTTAAGTGATTATATAATAGATGTATGATATATTTTTTTGATTTTTAGAATAAAGAGATTGTATATGATATTTAGTCCTATTGAAAATGGGCAGTTAATAATTAAAAACCAGAAAATATTTAAAAAAGAAAAGAAAAGAAGATAAATAACCAACACAGAACCAAAAAAAAAAGTAAGAAAGAAAAATTAAAAATTACAATCCCAACAAACCTCAAAAAGAGGCAGTTATGATTTATGAAAACCATATCCAGTGTTACAGAAAGGAACAAAAGCAGAGCAGGCTTGTGTCATATATTGCGTGAGCTGTTTCATCCCTGCTCTCGTTTCCCCTTCACTATTTTTAACGTCGTCCATCCTCATCACTCACTTTAATACAAACACTTATAAAGTGGTAAATTCAACCTCCCTTCTCCCATCCAGCCTTCTCTCTCCTCTTCTCTTCTCTCTCTACAACAATTGTTCTACATTACACACGCAGACCCACAGTGGGATATAAAGATATACATTTCGCCCCCTTTCTCTCTTTCCTTTCCTTTCTCTCTCAACCAAAACAACACAACAAAAAGAAAGGTAGAGAAACAAAGCCAAACCCAAAGCCACCTGTTAATACATTCTCAAACCATCACCTAAAACCACTACCACCTGTGATCACATTTGTTACAAAAACCCTTTTAATTAAATTACCAAATTCTCAAATTTTTCTTCTCTGTGTGTATCTTGTCAATTCATTTCTTTCTATTCCTGACCATTTTCTCCAAATGGGTTTTTGTTATTTATTGGCTTGGTAGAGGCATACTCAGTCAATCCATATAATTATTTGGGAGATCACCCCAAATCTGAAAAACCCTTTCTTGGTTGATCTCTCTGATTTTTGGAGAGGAATAAAGATTGGGTTTCTGAGTGAGGAGAGGAATAAAGATATAAACTTTAACTTTTCTTTTTGGGTGATTGAGTCTGGGTGTTTTGTTGTGAAACTAAAGATTTTTTTTTTTTCTTCCTTTGTCAAGGGGCTTTTTCAGTTTTTGTTAATTTGTTTATTGTTGGTGGGGTTTTGATTCCATGGCTGCTGGTGCGGAAGTTTCTGGTGAGACAGCAGTGGTGGAAGTCCCTGTTGTTCAGCCTGATGAGATTGTTTCTAAAAATGCTGATGTTAATTCCGATTCCATTCCAAATTCTGTTCCTCTAACTAATAGTCTTAAGGACTCTAAGGACTCTAATGGTGGCGTTAAGGAGTCTGATTCGAATTCTGATAATTCCAACTCGAAATCAGACATCCAAATGCAAGACATAGTTGACATGCTGAAAAAACTCAAGTTGAATCCACTGGCCAAGGAATTTTTTCCTTCTTCCTATCCTCGTGATCAAATGGGGTTCAATCATTTTGTGCCAGTTCATATGAATTGGGGCAATGATGGTTTTCCCAACAATCGAAGGGTAAATACTCATTTCTCTATTTGCTTGAATTTATTTTGGTTTGTTGAATTGATCAATTATATTTTTACTATGTATGGCTTCTTGTATAATTTTGTAAGTTTTGGTCTGCTATTCTCAAATTCACACTGTAGTTGGTGAGTTGATTAGAGTGTTTGTTAAAACTTGTTTTATCTTTGTTGTTGAATTTCATGCAATAAGGTTTTAATCTTCCCATAAGCACCCACTGTTTGATGTTAGTATTGCTGTGCAGATTATCTGGGATAGGGTAATTAAATGAAATGCAGGAAAAATTTAAGCTTTGTTTTTTGCTGTAGCTGGAAATGAAATTATGTAAATAGCTTTATGGAATGATTTGTCTGCATCGTTCCCCAAAATGAGATTATATGTTTTGGCTTTAATCTGCATTTAGATGTAATGCTGATTAACTGAATCTAGAAATTGACACTCACTAGTTCTTGCATCAACTAATTTTCAGATTATGTATTTAATGCTTTGAGTTATTATCTGCTTTTGATTTGTCTTGATAACACTAAATAAAGATTTTACCTTGTTGAGAAACTGACTTGTGTATACATGTAGTCTTTGATTTCCACTTTTGTAAATGTCAGATAAGGGTTTCCAAGTTTGGTATGCTAAAAATGTTGGTTTGGTTTGTTGTTTGCATGTGCATTGTGCTTTACATCATGTACACATTTCTCGGTTGATTTATATGTATGTTATTGTGTGCATTGTGTTTTACTAGAAAGGTTGTTGATGCTGTGGTTGTTGTTTTCTGAAGTTTGACAAATGGCATGCTGTTTGTTGAACTTTGGTTGTTGCTTAACCATCCAACTGTATGTTGGTTATTTTCTCACATTTTAATGCACACTGATGTAAGCGTTTGCTGTCATACCGCTGTAAGCCATTTGCCTTGTCATCTGGTCCTGTAAATGCTTTTCTTTTTGTCCTGATTATCAAGTAATCCTTGTATATGTCAGTTAGCTTTTTTTTGGTTAATGGGTTTATAATTTCACACTCTCTTTCTTCAATTTTGGTTGTTCCCACAGAGAAGAAATAACTATGGGCAGGGCCGGAGGCGATTTAATGGAAGAGCATATAGAGTTCAAAGAGAAGATAGTATTAGGCGAACAGTCTATGTTTCTGACATTGATCACAATGTAAGTTATGATATTTGTTTTCTGTGATAAAATTTTACCTTCAATTTTTGTAGTGTATGGTATGTACTAATGTGTTTCATGATCTCCTTAAATCAGATCACTGAAGAGCAACTTGCTGCCTTGTTCAGTGCCTATGGTCAAGTAAGTTAATGTTTCAATTCAAAGCTGGATTATTTATGAAATTGTATAGTGTACACCACAAAATGGGTTGAATATGTTTGTGTTGACTGTGTCTTGTAGGTTGTTGATTGTCGAGTTTGTGGTGATCCACATTCACGCCTTCGCTTTGCTTTTGTTGAGTTTTCTGATGAATGTAAGATTGTTGTTTCATCAGTTCTCCTGGTGATGCTATTAATGCATTTGCTTATTTCTTTACCTCTGACCAATGATGTGTAACGAACTTCAACAGACTCTGCACGAGCGGCTCTTAGCCTTGGTGGGACAATGTTAGGATTTTCTCCAGTGAAGGTCTTGCCCTCAAAAACTGCTATACTTCCGGTGAATCCTACATTTCTCCCCAGGGTATGACCAAATGTCTACCTTTGACATTGCATATAAGCTTTACTTTTGCAATATACTTCAAGCACTTTTCTATTTCTGGAACTTACGACTTCTGCCTTTTTTCTTTTTTTGATGGACTTTTGTTTGTAGTCGGAGGATGAGCGTGAAATGTGTGCTAGGACAGTTTACTGTACAAACATTGATAAGAAGGTATATTTTTATCCTTCTTTTGCTTGGGAATTGTAAAGGTTGAACAGTTGGTACTTATTCATGCATTTCCAATACCAGAGTTTTATGTCTTGCATTTCTATTTATGTGATGCATGCTTTATCGCAGATTGCACTAGATAGCTTGCCGAGTTTTTTGCATTCATGTGGTCTGATTGCTCTTTGTTCTGCATGCTTAACAATATTCATATTTTGTAGGTGTCTCAATCTGATGTCAAAAACTTCTTTGAAACTAGATGTGGTGAGGTTAGTAAGCTGCAAAATATTTCACCTTTTTTGATAATTGGTTTGAAATTTCCCATTGAGACATGCTTTTCATTACTGAAAAGGTTTTTCTTCTTCAGGTTTCTCGCCTGAGGCTTTTGGGAGACCATGTGCACTCAACTCGCATTGCTTTTGTCGAATTTTCTGTGGTAAGTCTGAACATATTTTGTCAATCTTGGATGTTTACTACTTTTGTGATCTAAAAAGTCAAAAAGAAGAGGAAAAAACAAAAGAATTGCTTCCTTTCCATATTCTCCTTGTCTGTTTAATTGGGTATTAGTTATTGAAAACAGGAAAGATTTCAGATTTGATGGTGTTGATTGGCTTGGACATGCTTCTGAATACTCATGAATTTCTGTTTATGATCATACCTTATCTTCCCAGTCTTTCGCCTAAGTGAAGCCATTAATATGTAAAATGAATCTGGAAGAACAAAAGAGTGGTCCTGGTAATTAATATTATCCATCTCTGGATGTGAAGACTAGATTTCAATGTGTAATTTTGCATACCCGTTGGATACATTCTGCTTCTTCTATATCTTCAAAAGTTGACATCTTTACTGATAGACGACCCAAAATGCCTCATCACACAATGAGGCAATAATGCGTCATCTTTACTAGGGAATTGTGATTATATAGCATATTCTGAAACAGAGTTTCTTGAATACGTAGGCTGAGAGTGCAATTGTGGCTTTGGACTGTTGTGGTGAGATACTGGGATCCCAGCGCATCAGGTAAAGTTATTGGAGTGATATAAACAGTATATTTGTGGGTCAAATGTTTAGCATGTTGATTTATAGCTCCAAATTAACAAGCTTTTTCACATTGTAGGGTAAGTCCTTCAAAGACACCTGTGAGGCCCCGCATTCCTCGACCTATCTTGCACTAGCTGATCTTTGGAACCAAAGATGGGAAAGGAGTTAGGTGCGATTTTTGAATTGGAAGAGACTAAGGTCCTGGAGGAGGAGTTGTGAAACATAGATCTCCTTTCGTATTTCCATCGTTTCCAGCATCAGTACCTTTTTCTGCTACCAAACATCTCTCTTGACTCTGTTTAAATTAGTTTTAAGGATTGTCCCAATCCTGAGTACTTCTACCGGAATTGATTATTATCATCTTACATTTTGAATTTATAGAGATACAGTTTAGTTTACATGTTGATGGTTGTGAGTGGAAGCCGTATATGTCTCACCTTATTATGCATAGCTAGATAAGAATAAGTGATGGATAATCTCACAATGTTGATTGCTTTTGGTTGATCTTTTCTTACTAAAAAGAAAATGATGCATCTTTGTAACACCTATGCAATCAACATGAAAATTTGACAAAAGGGGAGTTCACTCATGTAATATTGGTAAAGATAGTGCATAGTCATGGTGCATTGGTTGTTTTGTTCAGTGTCCTGCAGAGGTGAACTATTCAATGCTGAATCTGGAGCAAGTTGGTTAACCCGCTAGGAGAAATTTTACTGCCTTTGAGACTAGAATGGGTAGAGTGGCATAAGTGTGTTGGACCCTTTACCAGGACAGGTTTGAGCCTATAAAAGCTGCTCAGTACCGCGCATTATCTGCAACTCTTTACTCCACAAGGCCTCTTTGCACTCCCACATTTGTCCATGTTGTCTCTCTAACGAGGAGGTCTTCTTCATTGTTATTGTTCCAACTGTTAAAATTACATCCGCCTACTTAGCCGTTAAAATTCCATCCACCTGCTCATGTAGTCTCACTAGCTAGGGAGGTTTTTTAATTGTTACTGATCTAATTATTAAAATTAGATCTGCCTACTCAGCTATTAAAATTAGATCCACCTGCCTAGAACTCGTTTAAAACTCAATAGTGGTGCTGTGTGTATTGCCCCTTTTGGCTTTTATCTATAGTACCAATTGGTTATTTCTAGTTTGCAGAGGAATAAGCCAACTATATGAATTTACCAAGATGATTCTGTCACTGATGAAAATTGAAGGGGTAGCTCCTTTTGAAGTTTTATGCTGTTTGACACCCAACTGGTTACTTCCAAACTTGGCCAAATTCTGTGTGTTCAACTATGGACCATAATGTCTTCTGCCATTCTTTGTCTTTGTCAAGCTGGCTGTGTAATTTACTTGTGGTGGTTGGTCAGTCTCATTCGGCCACGGTTTGACTGGGCTAGTTTTTGGTAATCAATCATAACTGAGGGTAAGCAGGCATTTAGGTTGCATCCGGCTTTTGTGTTTGGAGGTTTGGTCAAGGAAGGAGATGGATGTTGTTGGTGTTTTGCAAATGAGAGAACATAAAGATTTTGTTGATTTTTTTTTTTCTGATAATAAACTTGGTACAAAAATCATTTAGAGTTACATATGGAGAGCTACTTTCAAAACTTTTCTTTATCTGTCCCCAAAAATATTCAATTTTGAATCAAGTTTTTAGCGTGTCATTACTCATTACTAATAATAATTGTGTACGCCCATAATTTAATAATAATAATAATAATATAAAATAATATATTAAGTGGTTCATTAAATGTATTGTATTTAATAACTAATAACTAAAGAAAAAAGTTATATATAATTCAAAGTGAATTTTTTTTTTGTGGACAGAGAGAGAAACTAATATGTTACTTTAAGCTTCAATTTCTTTCCACCTTCCACTATTTTTATCTTATTATTACAATGAAAATAAAAAAAAAACACACACGCACGCACACACAAGCATATTAAACTGTTTTATAAAGAGGAAAAGGACAATTGGATTGTTTTTTAGAGTAATAGGATAAAAAACAAAACCGGCAGCATGTGTTTTGGCACTTTTGCTAAACTATTACTGCCGTAAAATAACACCAGTGGTTAACTCCTCCATGGTTGTTGGTTTTTTTTTTTCTTTTTTGTTTTTCCCTCACTCCTCTCTAAATTTTGTAATATATCCCTTTTTTCTAGAAGAACTAGAGCCAAGGGAGTTTTTTTTAAAAAAAATTTTAATAACAATGCTTTTAGTGAAAATTCGTTGTAATTAATATGACGTGTTAAAAAGTCAAAATCATTTATCACTTTATTTTAAAAATTCAGAATAATAAAAGATAATTTTGTCATAATCAATAAGTGATATAACATAATGAAAAATACAAAATCATTTATGATGGATGTATAGATTTTCGAACAGTGACAAGTTGACAAGTTACAGTGGTCCCCTCAGATCTCTCGAATTCCAAGAGTGAATTGATAGTTTAATTTACATCAAATTTCATTCCAATTGTCCCATTTAATGTGACTAAATGCTTTGACTATATATGCATAAACCTTTCTCATTATCATAAAGACCCTTAAGAAAAGGAGTTTGTATTAAATAAAGTATATACTTTGACGTTTTCGTGTTAAAACTTTAGTTAAAATCATTTATTAAACATCTTTAAACATGTAAAATAATAAATAATTATTTTATCTTTTTTATATATTACATCAGTAACTATAATTTTCTACTATAAATTTTTAATAAAAGTATCATTACTATTTTAAAAAATAAAACAAAATATCAAAGCATAAACTAGAGACATCTTCATTTTGGGCCACAAGCAAGCTACTTCACACATGCACAAGTCTTAATTGACAGCCAAGGTTGACAATTTTTGCTAGAGATGAAAGCAAATTAGCAAAAGCAAGGTTCTTGAAGCGGTATGAAAATGGGACCAGATAATTCTCTTGGACCGCAAGGAGCAACCCATTCTTTAGTATTAATCAAACGTTTCCTTTTCTTCTGGCCTCTCTGTTTGTGTATGAACAAAGCTCCACTTGCACACCTCTCTTTCAATCACTTTTTTTGTGTTCTTTATGAGCCCACTTGACCTTTTTAAATTGACATTTTTTTGGGCTTTTCAAACGAGTACTAATTAGTATTTTACTACTAAAGTACTATACTTTATTTTTTTTCCCTCTTAAAATAACCTTTTCAAACTATAATTTCCTTTTTTTAACTTTTTTTTTCATTAGTTAATCCAAAATTTATTGATTTTTCATTTGTTTAAAGAACTCATGGGGTGTTTGGTTATTTAGGGGTGTGGGGTGAGGAATGTGTTCTTAAATTAATGGCATTTGTACCTTGTTGGATCACTTAATTAATTATAATACTTGATGTTGAAGATTTATGCGCCTTAAACTCGTCAATAAAAGCAATACTTAGTATTTCTTTAAAAAAAAATTTGAATTAACCCTGAAATTTAATCTCAGAATGAACTTCAATCTTTGTGGGTTTTTTTATTATTATTCTTTAATTAGAGAGAGTGGAGGTTGAAAATTTGTCACAATGTGTATATTGACTTGTGGAACGAGTGTGAACATGAATGTAGAATTTATTTTCTTGGTCATAGATTTCATACGTGGCTTTCATAAATTTGGTTTTTTTATAGCGCTAGTTGTAGTTTCAAGGCTTCAAAACAAACATGCATGTTCTTTGTTATTTCTTGAATGGATTATTTTCATTTCAAACTAATTTTAAGTCCAACATGTACCAATATTCTGGTAATAAAACACATAGTCGCTATGTCATTCTAAGGTGCTGCTAAATGAATGGATTTTATCAACGTCCAAGAATGAAATATCATAAATTGAACCGTCAAATCGAAAAAATTGGGTATTATCATATAATTTTGTATTGGTTAAATTCACGAATTAAAAATAAATAAACTTGAATAATTGACATCCACTGCATGGTAAACCATCGTCTCTTAGGTCTCCTGACTTATTTTACCTTAAATGCCAACGATAGACAATAATTCCCCTCTCTCCCCAACACAGTTTACAACTTTCATCTTATTATACTTTTCAAAGAGCAACTCTTATTAAGATTTCGCTCAAGATGTGCTAAAGTTAGAATCTCATTATAACTAAGATTCTTGTAGTTCCGGAGGCTTCAGTTACAAGAGAATTAGGAATGGAAAGCTTTTTTCCCCTTTTCTTCCTAACTTTAATATTTATAATGTATTTATTATGATTACATTAAAAATCAACAATTAATTCATTAACCAAAGTTAGTATAAATATCGATCATTACTATTTCACTAATACATTTTAATCAAAAAGAGCCAACAATTGCATTAAAAACTTTGGTTTATCTTCTCATAAATCCCAACATGTCACGTAATAAGATCATCCCACATCTCTTCCAACCCGGGATGTTTCCTAGTTCAAGAACTTGAATAGCATAAAAAATCAAGACTCATACGAGGTTGAATATTGCTCTAAGATCATTACTATATCCACGTTGAACATTACTCTAATTTCAACAAACATTCATGTATATCATTTTCATCATTTGTGGAAGAGTTTGGCACTTCCAAACCTTAGACTGATATATATGTGCCAAATATGGAAATTTGAATCACGTGTCCGCAGCCTAAACTTTAACAACGTTTGCAATGGATAAGAATTAACATGGGAACAGAAACCCAACTTTCGTTGATTTCCGTTGAAGAAACGCAAATAGTTTTGTACCCTATACTAAGGCATGTATTTCAAGATTAAATATTCCAAGCACGTGCACAAAATTATTATCTGCCTTCCATGCATTTTCGTCCATCCAATATTAGTGTTATTTTAATTCAGAGGGTTAATTTTGAGGTCTATGTATAATCCTCACGTGTTTGAGCGAATATATGAAGTTAGGAAGGTTGACAAGAGAATTTATATATATATTGGAAAAAATTTTAGTGTGGTTTGAATTGCTTTTGTAGGTGAAGAATTTGACGTTTGAATAGACTAAGTTACTTTTTCCAAAAATAATAATAATAATAATAATTTTGACGTTAATATAAAATTGAAGTTGGTTTAGTTTCAAATATTGGAATTGACCCATAGTTAAATTAAATATAATTGAAGAAGCATTCCAATTTAAGGAGTAATGTTTTTAGATGTTATCAAGTTGAATTGTGCTGGCTGACTAACTTTCAAAAAAAAATCATATTTTATTTCCTGTCATTTCTTTGGGAAAAATATTTTTTATTTTTTTTAATAATTAGTTTGTTCATTTTATTTTTTTTCTTCTTTTTTTGTTTTTTTTTTGTTTTTCTTTTTTTTTTTTTTTTTTTGTTTTATGTATTGCTTTTTTTTTATTTTACATTAAAAAAACTATCTTTAATATCATCATAGAATAAAATCTATATCCTTTTTTTTTTAATATATATCGTTCAAAAAAATAATAAAAATAATGATGTATATACAAAATTTAATACTTAGTGCAATTTTAGAGCTTTAAATGTACCTAAATTTTTAAGAATAACTTCTCAAAGGGTTTTTACTCTCTCCTTTTTTGTGTTTGTTAATTTACTAAATATTACTCCTTCTGTC
The DNA here is from genome assembly GCA_020080225.1 of Gynochthodes officinalis. Taxonomy (NCBI): domain Eukaryota; kingdom Viridiplantae; phylum Streptophyta; class Magnoliopsida; order Gentianales; family Rubiaceae; genus Gynochthodes; species Gynochthodes officinalis. The sequence continues at coordinate 4,612,571 of CM034623.1, read as the reverse complement.
CAAACAAAAAGTTACTAAATAAATTTACTTCTAAAATTTTGTTTGTTCCATACAAAGAGTTTATCTTTGAATAAAATTTCTATATTATTGATTCTAATAATGACCATCTATGATCTATTATTAAAAAATAATAAGAATAAAAATAAAAAATTATACAATAACTGTGTTGAAGTTTATAAGTAAAAAAATTTAAAACAAATCAAAAATAATATTTTTTTTTTAAAGAACGGAAGGAATTTGACATATGACATTATATCATCACACACGTTATATGAAAGCTAAAGCTTTTAATTCAAGTTTCTATTATTGTACTTAGAATCATTCATCGATCTTTCATTAGAAGTTTATATGTTGAATTAATATACCATGTTAAGATTTAACACGATAACTTGCACAATATTCAAAATTGTACTAAATTTATAGTTTCCAAAGTTATTCATATTTTAATACTTGTGAGTTGACACTTTCCCTTTGTATTCTTAATTTCTTTGCTTTATCTTAATTAATACGATCAAGAAAGAAAATATTGACCGGCAAAAATGTTTGTGTAAATGCCCAAGTGGGTCTATCTTGATCAATACGATCAAGAAAGAAAATATTGACCGGCAAAAATGTTTGTGTAAATGCCCAAGTGGGTCTGAAGTAGGTCAAAATGTCAACTCGATTGTCTTCAAATAAAATTGGCCTTCCAACAGTTTAAGCTGGCAATTTCACTCTATCACATCAACATTGAAGACAGAGACAAAATCAGCAACATCTGCGAAACACATATTTGTTGCGGTCAAAATGATATTGGTTTTTTTTTTTTTTTCTTCTTTTCCCACTTTCTTCCTTCTGGTGCGTGTTATAATAAATTGGTAATTAATATGATAGGAATTGGAAATAAATGCCAGCACCATAATTGAAACCGTGTTGCGTAGACATGGAAAGTCACTAATTTGTTTATTGTTTGGTAAATTTATGAAGGTCCATTGCAAGTTGCAACTTATTGAAAACCTGTAAGCTTTTGAACAAAAACTTAAATGTTTTTTTGTTTTAATGTTAGTTTCAAACATAAGACAAATTAAGATGTTTTGGGTTACTTTGTAATGTAACGTTAAGTGAACAAACTAGGCAACAATATATATGTTTGTCATTTCTCAATATATAAACACCACACAACAGTTCAGACAACAGATCAATCTACAATGAGGAAAGTGTCAACACTTTTGTAAGTATTGATTTTGGTATTAAATCTTACGTCCCAATTCAATTATCTAAAATATGGTTCCATATTTTAGTTGCATTTTCTCTTGATTTGAACTGTCTTTTTTTTTTTTTTCCCTTTCTTTTACGTAAATATTCGCAATCAATGAAAAATAAAACACCAAAATAACTAAAAAAAATTAAGGGTTTTAATTAGTCAATAACTAGAGCAAACAAGACCAACAAATTAACCCTTTTTTCTATGATCATTGGTTTCTTAAGTACTTTGATTTTGACCCGAAATACAACTAAGCAATTTCCTGGCATGTTGGTGGCAAAGAATCGTGGTTTGACGCTTGACCAAATCTTTGGTCCTTCTAGACAGCCTGCTCCTTCTCCTTATCCTCCTTCTGCCAACATTACGATCTTATGGTCAACTTTATCATCCAATCTTTCTTCATTTTTGTCAAACACACGCGCACACACACACACACCCTGACTGAACCCAACTTGCTTAATAACCGTCATCACAAAGACTTCGTTCCGTACAACTCCAGCTGCATCTCTATAAATATCGGGACACCCAACCCCAAATCCATCTCCAGTTCATCATCCCCATTGATCATCATCGAACACTCATCATTCATCACATCCACCTCCCCGGAGAAAGAAAACTCATAAAGCCTTTAGTGTTTTTCATCATCATTTCGTGTTTTAATGGCTGCGGGAGTGTACAATAGAGAACCAGTTAAGGTAGTGATAATCAATACGCAGTACGTGGAAACCGATTCAATGAGCTTCAAGTCAGTTGTTCAGAGGCTCACTGGGAAGGACTCCAAAATAGAGATGGACCCTTCTTCTTCTTTTTCTCGTTACTCTTCATCTTCTTCTGCTGGTTTTTCTAATAAGAAAGATGATAATCATCAGATGCTGCTTCAGCAGCCCAGTAGAGCAAATGTTCCAGTGATGGGTCGAGGGTTGTCGTTCAAGGATTTTGATCGGTTGCTCAAGGAGTTGCCCCCATTGGATGAGCTTTTTCGTCTCTGTGCTGATTAATTTGCCACGTACCATATTGTTTTAACCCACATTTTTCATCGATGCGGTTTGTGCAAATTGGGACATATATCATTCCGGTTTGTGCAAATTGGGACATATATCATTCCGCTATATATGTTTATACAAGGGGTCTTAGATTTTTTTTTTCAAGTATTCATTTATTCTTCCTTTATTGTTTTAAAGTAAATAACTGATTAATTTCCTTTATATAAGATCTTGCATTCTGGCAAGTATATATATTTGTATATGTACATATAAGCAATTTTTTTAGTGAATTTAATTATGAGCCTTACATAAGGCTTAATTTTATCATTCCCTTCTTTTGATTTGATCATGCAGAATTGATTTAATTTGTTTTCTTGAAGATGGTTTACAAATTTGAAGTTAATCAATGGATGTGAACCTAGAATCAAAATTTTGCTGGATGAAAGATGAAATTATTAAGTTGTTTTAATGAACAACAGGACAAAGAAAACATGTTTTAATGAATGTCATGAACTAATACAAGTTATTTTTTTCACAATTTATTCAAGAAAGACAATAAATGTGGCATTATAAGGAAACTAAACTCTTCTTCTCCTGCCGAGTTGGCCACCCAAGAATGTTGGGGCTAAGAGGTCGAGGGTTCGAATCTCACATCTGTTATCCCCTTCCGTTGTTTCCCAGATCTCTTCCCAGATCTCTTGGTTCGGGAGCCTCACCTCGCTATGTATGAGGCACACACTTGTAATACATACATTGAAGTGATAGGGCCATTAATATAATAGAATAAGAGATTGTTGTAATAGAATTAAGATTCTTTAAAAAAAAAAAAAAACAACTCTTCTTCTCCTCAATTATGGTTGTTTGGTAGGCTTCTTCAATGAAATACATTTCCTTAGCATTCACAATAACATGATACAAAAGATTCAGAGATTGGTTTAGTGTATAGAAATTATAACCCAGAGCAAAACAACAAATTACTTGTATCTATCCTAAAGTAGGGTCTAGTTATGCTAAAGTTTTGATAAAATTAGGTTCTTCAATAATGATGGACAATTTAATTTTTGTCACAATCTGGATATATTGAGTAACCATTTAACATTTAAACTCAAATGTTAATGAATGTATAAACTCACGACTAGATCGCAAAGGGTAAACCATTTGTCTTCATGTGATCCAAACGGATTCAAGTGTTCAAAAAGCATATTTACAAAATAACAATGATATTTTAATAACTTTTTATAGTGACTGATGTAACAAGTATGAAAAGACAAAATTCACTCGTCATCCTCTGTAAAAAATATAAAATAATAAAGGATAATTTTGTCTTTTCATACTTATTACTTCAGTCACTATAAAAAGTCACTATAAAAAGTCATTATGAATATTATTACTCTTTACGAAAATATATATAATTTTTTTAATAAGATTTTTTTTTTAATTCTTTGTCGGTATTGTTTACGAAATCTGCTTTTTTTAGGTTATAGTTGACGGTTATTTTTGAATTCTATCTCTACTATAGGACCGTTCTTCCTATATATTTTTTAGAAAATATAAATGATTAATTTTCCTACCTCTTTTGAAATAAGGGTTGTAGCTAGAAGCTACCTCTAGATCAGAAATAAAGGTAAAAAAAAGGGCTGCTTTATATATGTATAGAGTTTACGGTCGATCTTCCTCACCTTCGCAAATAAACAAAGGAAAAAACACAAGAAGCCCAACAGAATAATCTTGATTTTTAACATTCTTATTCTACCAAAGTGGCACAAGAAAAAGTTATTCTAAGTAAAGACATACGTATTTGGTGAAGTTTGGCCGCCTTGGTACAAGTTTTGGTGAGAATACTACGCACCAAATTAAAAGTAGGAATTGGAAAATACATATTCTGTTCTGCTTGAGTTAGGTGTATCTTATTTCTGCCACAGAAAAATCAGCCAATTTATCTCAATTCCCTCCATCTTCTCCAAGATGAAAACAAATATGTATAGTTATAAACATATGTTGTCCTTCCTATCTTCATCCAGCAATTGCAAGTGGGCTGTTAATTTCATCAATTCCATGTCCAATTTGTGCCAAGTTCATGCTATTTGTTTATTAATGCTGCCACCTTTTCACACAGTTTGTAGAGGTTTAAATATCATGATAATACTTGGGGGGTGCCTAGATTGGGGAATGGGATGGATTTTTTGGAAATCATTCCATTCCCCCAACTTGGTTGGGAGAAATGGAATAGAGATAAGGAAATTGATTACCCCATATGGGGTAATCCCTCACACCCCCAATATTGGGGGTATGGAATTTAGGGAATGCTTTATTTTTTAATTATTATTATAATTAATTTATACTAACTAATTAATTAATTAATATTAATTATTATAATTAATATTAATTAATTTATTATTAACTTATTATTATTAAAAGTAATAATTAATTAATTAATTAAGATTAATTTAATTAATTATTCGTTTACTTAATATTATAAATTAAATAATTAATTAATCTCATTTATTAATAGTAATTATTATAATTAATGTGTAATTAATATATTAATGTATAAATAATTAATTGATAATATTAATTAATTACTAATTATTACTAACTAATTAATTAACTAATACTAATTAATTAATTAATTATTAATTAATATAATTAATATAAATTAATTTATTATTAACTTATAATTATTAAGTAATAATAAATTAAATAATTAAGATTAATTTAATTAATTATTCATTTACTTAATATTGTAACTTAATATTATAATTAATAATTAATTAATCTCATTTACTAATATTAATTATTATAATTAATCTATAATTAACATTAATTAATTTATAAATTATTAATTGATAATATTAATTAATTGATAATTAATTAATTACTTAAGATTAATTTAATTAATAACATTTTTATTAATAATTAAATAATCTTATTTTATAATAAATAATAACTAATTAATTAATACTAATTATTACAATTAATTTATAATCAATTTCATTTCCCAATACAAACCAGTCACCATTATTAGCAATCATTTCCATTGACTAGCACAAATCAACCAGCAGAATTATAATGAAAAACCCTACTATCATTCTCTACTACTATCATTTCCATTATCTTTCTCATTCCCCTCCCTCAACCAGGTGTCCCCTCAGGCTTTATTAGGTAGGACAAAATGCTAACATAAATCTAGAGGAAATGGAAAGAGAATTTTTTTTTAAAAAAAAAAGAAGATAATACAAAATACAAAATACAAAATGAGAAAAGATTAAAAAGTCATAATAATTATATGTGATAATAATGAAAAGACAAAATTTTTTATTATATATTTTTTTTAAAATGTAAAATAATAATTGAGGATTTAATTTTTTTTAACGTATCACATCATTTTATGATTTTTAATTAGAAAATTAGATATAAAATAATAATATTGAAATTCTATTTTTTTCATATAAAGTACAATAGTGACAAATTTTATATTTTTATTGACAAGTAAAACATTATAATCATAAAAATTAGCATGTCAATATCATTAACAAAAAAAAATCTTTTTTAACACAATCTTGTCATTCCTTGTAATAATCATATGGGTTAAAAGTACCATGTTAATGTTGGAAAAAATCTAAAAAGTTATTACATGCATGTTAGGATGATGGAGAAATGCATTGCATACATAGGAATCACAATGGAAATTTTGAATGGATAAGTAATAGTTCTTGACGACAAAAATATTTGATCCAGTACAACTTTTGATAGATCCAATGCATTGTCTATCAAAGTTGAACTTTGACTCATCTTTGAAAGGTGAGGACAATTGATCCTCCCCAACAAATTGGGTGAACCAACCAAACACATGGTTAAGAACAAAACCCAGCTTGGAACCATTTGGATCATTAATGAATCATGGCACCATGCACGAGGTATTAGAATGGAGCCAATACATAAATCTTTTCATCATCATCATCATCTTCTCTTCAACACAATTAAATGTTTGGTCTTTCTTAACATCATCGATAAACATTCTTAATTTAATCAACCACAGCACACGAGTCGCAAGGGATGTATGTACAGGTATGTTTGGAGTGTGATGTATTTGAAAAAAGTTATATTAGAATATGTGAAAATTTTGATGGGTATTTTTTTTATAAAAAAAATATTTCAGAGAGAAAAATGCTAGGGAAGATTTTTTAAAATTATATAAAAAGAATTTGAGTGAGAAATTTTAAATTTTAAATTTTTAAATAAAAATATATTTAAAGTGTGATATTTTTATTTGAAAAAATAACCTACTTTTTTTATTTACAAATCGAAATATTTTGTCCAAATATACCAAGATTTTGGTCAACCGATTTTAGATCTGTTGCAATGTAGTCCAATTTATAATAATTTGGCGACAAAAGCAACCACTTCATGGGCCATAATGCCACCTCTCCTTTTAGGCAAAAGTTTATGGTTTATATGTTTTGTGGAAGAATAATAGGAAGTTGACACCACACTCAACAAATTGTTTTTAGTTTCTAGTTAATAAAATTCTCACCGACATATATAGTTTTTTTCTCTCCTTTTTTAAATAAAAAAAAATCTCTTATAAAAATATAAAAGAAGACAACGTGTATCATGTGTTAATGGCTAGATATTTTCTGAATCCTATATATTCGGGAGTTTTTATACATTGAATTGACTTTTTTTAAAAAAAAAAATTAATAAAAATCTAGTACTATATATAATGAAGGGACGTTGAAAAAACTCAAAATTATTGGGATTTACGAAAACTTAAGTTTAAGCCAAGAAATTTGTATCTCCATCCTTCTCCTTCATCTGTTCAACATTTTGCTTTGATATTTCAATATAGATGTGAGGTGTGTGCAGAAATTTACTTGCATAGTTGATCAAAAAGATGCATCAAAGAAAAGACAGCAAAGAAAGTAGAAAGTAAAAATCCTTCACATTCTCCAACTAATTTGCATCTAAAAAGTGTCATCATCACTCATCACACTAGAGCTCAAATCTAGATTTCACTCTCATTGACTTGGGAAAAAGGCAGAGTAAATTGGTTTCACTCTATTGTAGCATTAGGGGAAAAATTGAACCCATCCTCCAAAATTCAATGTGCAATTGAATCAATGAATCCACCAAATCATACCCTCCAAAAAAAAAAAAAAAAAAATCATGAATGGCATCAAGAACAACATGGGGCGGGAGTTAGGGACTCGACAACAGATTTCAGTTTTCTTTTATCGTAAGCAATTTGCGTTGTGTCAATATAGGTTGACAAACTAGGTTTTTTACTTTTGATTGCTATTGATGTAAAGACTATTGTACGCTAACTGAAAATATTAATTTTTTGTGTAATCTTTTGTATTATTGTTCAGTTGTCGCACTTTCTTTCGTAATTTATATCAAATACTACGAAAATCAATTAACCTTTTGTGGCTATGTATTGTAAAATTTACTACTGTAATAATATATCCTATCGTTTGAGGAAAAAAAAAATCATGAACTACAAGGTATCATCCATTTTTTTTTCAATTTCATAATTTTCAGTGTTTTTTTTTCTTTAAAATCTCCTTATAATGAATGAAATACAACCAATCCACTAGGAAGGGGAAAAAAAAACAAAAAGTAGACGAAGAAGAAGAAAAGGCAAGTGCAAATGTGCAACGCTACCAAAAAAAAAATGAAGCATTGCTTCAGCTCGTGTATGCACGCTCGAAAAGTGGCGCGTCATCGAAAGATTCTCTCTTTCTCTCACACAGACACACATTCATGCCTTTAATCCACGTCTCCCGCTCTCTCTGGATTCTTTCCGGGTCTACTACTCCACCAAATCGTGCTTTGCTTTGCTTCCGTCCGTTGTATTCCTCCTTCCCGTAGTTTCACGCTTTCAATGTCTTTTTTTTTTCTACGCATCATTTTCCCCGCTTTTATACAATTTCACGCCGAAAGTAACCAAAACCAAATTATGAACAAACCACGATTTTGGTAAACCCCCTCAACAGAAAGCTTAAATATAAAAATACCAAAGTCTTTTTTTCATTCACAATTTTACTATTGCGTTGAAAAAATAGATTGTCACGAAATTTCATATTAGCTCAAAATAAACTAATGTTTATGAAAACAATGAAATGAATGAGAATTAAGTTCCCCACTTTTGTTGTTGAGTATTCTTTGTAAATAAATGTTGTTTGGAGAACAAATAAAGTATACATGAATTGACATTTCAAAATCTATTTTTATGCTTTTAAAGAAAATTGTATATTTTTTACTGAAAAACGTATTGAAACGCAATCGGCACACCCTGATTTTGTTACTATAAGAAAAACAAATATTAAATAAGCCAACAAGTATATGAGCTTAACTTAATCACAAGATTAGCTAAATCCAACTTATTTATAGAGGTGCTATGACATTATTGAATATCCTTAAAAGGAGAAAATGCTAAGTTAATGATAAATGTATTATTGATGATTTACTTATTTAAAGAAAGGAGGCATACTTAGTAAAAAAATGATAGTAGTAATAGTATGATGCCAAAAAAAGAAAAATAGTAGTGATTAATTTGTAATTCTCCATATTTATATTTTAGGGGGAAAATTTATTTTTCAATTTTATGTAGACAAACTAGTATTAATGATAAATACGAACATATACGAAAAAAAAATCATGAAAAGGGAACAAAACGAAAGTCCGCTGCAAAATTGGACAAACGCTGCGTATAAATTAGACAGAAACACAAACGTCACATAAAGGTCTGATCTCGTTCGCTTCATTCCCTTCTCCATCCCTCAAACACGATTTCTCTACGCCAACAGATACACTTCAATGTCAGCATACAGGAGCACGTAGAAACATGTATAGCTTATCTGCTCCTTGTCTTTATTGCTCTCCCTCTAAGACACGGTTAATGACTTTGGGCAAATAATTCCCTGGTTAGTTTTTCTTTCAGACCCTTTAATATAGTTTCTTGCAGAATTGAATTCATTGCAGTTTTCACATTTATTTTGTGTCTGATTGTGTTTTTATAAGAAGGCAAATTCTGGGATGGCCATTTTTTGTTTTTATAGGGAGTTCTCAGTGAGTGTTTCTTGGGTTGAATTAATTCTGCTATGTGGTGGTGGTTCAGTGATGTGGAAGAAATGGGTTGTTGGTTATCTTTTTTATGCTAATTAAAAGATTGGAGCTTTTTGGGATTTTGAGTTTGAGCTTTATTACTGGAATGGGTAATAAGTTGGGGAGGAGGCGGCAATTGGTGGATGAGAAGTACACGAAGCCGCAAGGGTTGTACCAACACAAGGATGTGGATCACAAGAAGCTCAGGAAGCTCATACTTGATTCCAAGCTTGCACCTTGCTACCCTGGTGACGATGAATGTGATTCCTGTGATCTGGAGGAATGTCCCATATGCTTCTTGGTTTGTATCAGCACATCTTTTCTTGTTTTGGGTTTTATGTTTTTTATGCATTGACTTTGTTGATGTTTCTGTCTTTGATATGTCTAGTATAATTCGGAACAAGATTTATGTTGAAGTTGAATCATGGCATTTTTAATAAGGTCGGATTTGTTAACTTTGATGAAATGTCACTGTTTGAGGAAGTTTGGATTTTTTTTTTTTTTTTTTGGCAATTGATTGGAAAAAAGTATTAACTTGTAAAATTCTCTCTCCCTGGAAATGTTTAATGCTACTGTTTGCAGCAGTATTTGAATTGTTGTATAGGACATTAGAGGCGTGCAAGAACTAGCTTAGGCCAACTTACCTTGTCGGGTAATCCTTTATGTATTCTGTTGGTGTATGTTACTGGACTTGTAGTAGATAAGGGATGAGAAGAGGAAATAAACAACATGTTTGTTTTCACTGTTGTATTAACGTGCATTCTGAAAATATAGTTTTACTGGAATAATAGAAAAAATGGAAAGAAAAGAAGTGTTATGATGTGAAACCTTTGTACGAGTTATGGTAATGTTGATTTCGTATGTTATTTTCCTTATTTGTTTTATCTTTTTTAATCTTTTATGAGTTAAACAGTGGAATTTCTTTGGGTTCATTTCCCCTTCCCCCTTTCCTGGCCTAATGAGTCATATCTGAATTTGGAAAAAACTGTTACAGACAATTATTTGATAAAAAAATATAGTATGCATAAATATTTGTTGGCATTGCATGCCAATTTTTTGTGTTGTATGGATGAACTGCTTTTATGTTCAAAAACTGTTTATTCCCTCTCTTTTCTGACTTTACTGTAAATATTGCAGTACTATCCTAGTCTGAATCGTTCAAGATGTTGCCTAAAAGGCATTTGCACAGGTAATATTGTGCTGCTTATAGTGTTGATGAACTTTGGTCTTACAGAGCTATTGATTTCTGCAATGCTTTGACATGGTGATTTTTTCAATGTATTCTTTTCCATCAGAATGTTTCTTGCAGATGAAGACTCCTAATTCAACTCGCCCAACACAGTATCCTTGGTTTTCTACTTTTGGTTTGATTTCCTTTTAGGTTCTTAAGTTCTTATGTACTTTCACAACTATTGTATTTCGTTTGCTGTTTCTAAGTTTGGATGAGCTTTTATTAGGGGGTAGATTCCTGTTTAACTTCAAATTGAACTGTTATCTTCTCTCATCAATTTTAACATCCCACTGATTGCCGCAGCCTGGTCTTACCCAGAGTAGTTGGGGTTGGGTGGGTGGGAAAATGGAATTCTGGTTTTGTGGGAAGTGCTGAGTGAATAAATATCATGCTTGTGTTCCTTAGTTTACCAGGTGTCCTTTCTGTAAAACATCGAACTATGCTGTGGAATATCGGGGTGTCAAGACGAAGGAGGAAAAAGGAATGGAGCAAATTGTAAGGTTCTTTGTATTTCTAGATCTCATTAATTTATTACAATATTTGCAAGCTCAGAATGCATTTTAATTGTGAATTGTCACCAACTATTTTTAACTCTTTAGGAAGAGCAGCGAGTTATTGAAGCCAAAATAAGGATGAGGCAGCAAGAACTCCAAGACGAAGAGGAAAGGAACCTCAAATGCAGAGAGGTTAGTTCTTCAAACAGTGTCACTGGACCAAGCGCATCTGAGCTCTGCCCAACAGCAGGTATTAAGGTGGAATTAGTAAATGGGTGTAGTTGGTTCAATTGCTGAGGTTCTTTTGCATTTCATTATATATTTTTTATCTACAGCTCCATCTTATAATTCTGTGGTAGAAGGTTCTGCAGTAGAAGGTGATGAAATTGTTGCTTCTCAGGAGCCATGTATTGCATCAGTTGTCAGACCAGTTCCATTCCCAAGGCATAATAGGTAGGCAAGGAACTTTCCAAAAGTCACTATGGGAAATGCATGCTATGCATTCTCAGTCACTCCACAACCCCTCCCCCCCCCCCCCCCCCCCCCAGTTGCTATTCTGTTTTGCCAGTTGCTTGAACTCACATTGATGGTCATAAGATTCTCAGAGAAGTCTGTAATTTTAAAATTTTTTCTGCACGTAAGATGTGGCTTAAGCTTTTTCATTTTTTGTGCTTTTATATTTCATAGATCAATATTATTGAACCTTAGTAGGAAAGAGTTGATGGAATAAGTTATGTTTGTCTGCTTCATTTAGATAATTTGCATACTGCATCTCATTATTCCTTGCTCTTTTCATGTTTCAGGGAGGATGAATTTGACCTGGACCTTGAGGACATAATGGTTATGGAAGCCATTTGGCTGTCCATTCAGGTACTTCTATAAGCAATCGAGTTTTGGTATTAGGATGTTCTCTGCTACTTTTTACCTTTTTATGCTTTTATAGCTTTTATAGCTTAACATAAACAGACACATCAGAGTCTATTTATCCTGGTCAATATCTTATGTGGCCTTCTGCACTTTGGAAGCTCAAAGTAATATCCTTTCTAGCAAAATATTGTGTGCTATTTGGTTGCTTCACAGTATCATAATCTCTGCTGTCTTCTCTAATTGCTTGTTCATATACTGGCTATCACCTTTATCTGTTATTCAATTGAGATGCAAAGTAATCTGCAGTCACCTATCTGATTGTTATATTTATAGGAGAATGGTAAGCGGCGGAATCCTGTCTACGTTGAGCCAGCTCCATCAGAACGATATGTGGCTGAAGAGAACTGCAATTCTACTGCCATGGCTCCAGTTGCAGGATCTACCTCATCCCCTTCTGGTGGTCTTGCATGCGCCATTGCAGCCCTTGCTGAGCGCCAGCAAACAGGTGGGGAGACCTCCAGTAGCTATCAAGCAAACGTGTCTGCATATAACATGCTTCCTGGATGCACAGATTGTGAGTTAGAGAATTTTTCTGCCGCAGGGAGTTCCCTTGAGGTGTCGCCTGATATTCGAATGCAAATGACCAGGGGTGATACGGAATGGGTAGATAATAGATCAGAGGTTGCTGATGTAGGAACCAGTTATGCAGGTTCCAATGATGTAGCTCAAACAGTATTGCCTTCACAAGATGAATCCGGCAATTTCGACCCCATGACTGGTCCTATTGTTCCCGAGAGTTTTGAGGAGCAGATAATGCTAGCCATGGCTGTTTCTCTAGCTGAAGCTCAAGCCAGAACGAGTTCACCTGGAGCTGCATGGCACTAGCCTAGTAACTTCACTTAGTCCATTGACAAAAAGGCGCTACAAGTGGTTGGTATTACTTATTCCAGTGGTACTGATGGCCGGTGCCGGCGACAGCTAGAGCGAAGAACTACAGCTGCTATTGGCTCATCATCATCATCATCATTATCATATTAGCTTGATCATAGCCATGCTGCCATGGAGATGACATTTTCGCCACCACCAAATTTCACCACTGGCAAAGCCTTGAAAATCTCTTCTCTTTCTTTTTTCTTATTTTTTTTATCTATGTATCTCATTGTTGATAATTAGTGCTCGGTTTAGAAACTTTGTTGATAATTAGTGCTCCAATTGATTTCGAAACTTCGGGAGTTTGAATGAAGTGTTTCGATGAGATAAGAATGTAGTGATGATTTTTTTTGGGAGGATTCTTTTGGGTCTGGGTTCATGCTCTCATACTCATTGTCCATTTCAGCAAAAGGTACAAAAAGCCCAAATGTGGCTGCTAGACTGCCCACACATTAAATGATTTTTGAATTTTAGGAGCCTTTTGGTTAGAAGGTTTGGTGGGTGAATGGATAAGTATAAACAAAAATGGGTTGTTTGGTACGTTGGGTTTGGGTTTAATGAAACTCTTGGGGGTGAGTTTTGGGAGTGGGTCAAAACGACGTTGTTTTGAAAATAGTTGAAAAAAAAAAATTTCAACGCTAACAAGCTTTGTTGATGTGATGCGCACCACATGTCAGGGGGGTTGCAAATCCATCAATGGTTTGCAAATTGCAACTCTCATTTTACCTTTTTTCTTTTTTAAAAACAAATTTCACTAACCTATAGAAAATGTTTTTCTCTATAAATTCATATGCACTTTGATTATTTTTTTAACAAGATATGATTTTCTTAAATATCATATAATGTAAAATAATTATATCTTTATTATAATATTAATATTAATATTAAATTTTAATATAAAATTTATTCCATTCCACTACAAAATAATATTAGACAACATAATTCCTATTATTTCATTCCATTCTAAACATTTTATTCTATCAAATTCATTCCATTTCTAAACCCACCGTTTATACCAAACGCTACATTATTCTTCACTAATCGAAAATACTTAAACCAAGTTATTAAGAAGTTATTAATTAAAATTTATATACATTTTTTTTCTTTATTAACTTTTCAATATGGGATTAATTCTATTAATTAAAATCTTATATACATTTATTTTCTTTTTTAACAAGCCTAATAACTTTTGGTTTTCATTTTGATTAGTTCAAAATGCTTGTAACTAATGTCTTATTTACACTTTTTTTTTTATAACTTTTTGATGGGGATTTGAATATTACAATTGTAGCTTTTTTATTTATATTATTATCACTCTTAACTTATGCACTCAATGGCTATTCCATCACGATGACTCGTTTAGATTACTACCCATATTGCAACTTAGTATTTAGCCAACCTAACAAATCTAATATTGGAAAAACATATAAATTCTTCTTCTCTATCTTTGTAGTCACCATTTGCTTTCACCAAATTGACTCGATATAACGCATGCAATACTTTTTCTATTTCTATTCCCACTTTCTTCATTTTATATATAATGTTTATGCGGTTGTTTGATTGTTAACAATAAAATTTGAAATTAATACTTGGATATTTTTGAGGCCAAATTTCATCTTGTTTAATTTGTATGAAAATTATAAATTTTCAAATGAGCATAACTTGTTCAACAAACGTTATAAACAAATTAATTAACTTCTTTTATAATGTTTTTGAGAAACTAGTGTTTATATCTTATTTGAGAGAAATTTTTTGTTATTATAGGTCTGAATATTTAACGCGAAAGAATGGAAAATAAATAATATATGAGGGAGTAAAGAAATGAAGTTAACTAAATAATTTTTCAACATCTTTTGCTATAATCACCTTAAGAGAAGGCAATTTGGAGCTTTTTTAAGTGTAAAAAATAAAAGAAGAAAAATAAAAATCCAAGTTGAATAAAAGATACAGGTTGACATCAAAATCCAATAATGAATGCAGCCTCCTAAGCCCAATCAACCCAAGTTGTAGCAATTACCTGTTGAAGATGGCATCAATTCATTTAAGTTTAAAGAAAACATCACAATGACAGCAAATATAAATCTACTTTAGACTAAATGGAGAAAATAGTAATACATTCAACTAGAAAATGGACAGAAAGAGTGTGTTAACGGGGACAACACTCAACAAGGGGAATACTTGGCTGGCGGAGTTGTTACATTCACATTTAAGCTTCACATGCAATGTTTTTCTGCTTCAAACCATATTGGATATATGATCAATCCCATCTACCTACCTCTCTTGGTTTCACATTCAATTGTGTCATATCATATAGTATAATTTTGGAACTCCTACCCTTTTTTTGCGTTTCTCCATATTGTGAATAAATGCAAAGTCACGGCATAGATAGCCTTGACAACACGTAGAGAGTAGAGACTATTCATTCTTGTTGATGTAATTGAGGACCACAACAAGCATATCATGTAAACCAATTCATATAATATCTCTTTGCTAATTGAATGTTGGGTAGTTTCCTCATGTCGAATCCATGTCACATGAACCATTTTTTCAGCCAACAGTGGTCTAGATGATTTGGTATTTTCTCCATCGATGCCATTATTCACTCATCAAAATTGTATAAATGTCACGTTAGTAACAGAAAGAATTCGCTTGCCTCTTTGTGCAACTGAATAGATCTTCAAGATTGTGCAGTGAATAGTGCAGAAAAAAATCTAGACATAATGGTTGTTGCTGCCCACTTGTGCAAGCTGATTTTTTAATTTTTTTTTTCCTTTTTCAAAGTTGGGATTATTGTAGCATGTAATATTTGGGGTAGGTGCAAAGTGCAATAATACTTTGCTTATAAAATGATAGGAGTAAACAAATGCAATGAGTAATTCAAAGCATGTGATGTGTACTTGTGCTAGCTCTTCCACATTACAGACAAAAAATGGAGTCAACAATTATCAGTTCCTTCAAAAAGTTGGTTTTCAATATTGGGAAATATGATAATTTGGAATCTAGTTCTTTTGGCTGATTGTGAGAATTATATCCAAGGCTTTTTTTTTATCTCTTTATTAGTTAAAAAAATAGTCAAACTGTTTGGTAGTTTTACTAAATTAAAATCTCACATGTCCAGTAATGAGAACAATTAGACTCAAACTTTCATTTTCTACAGCCAATGATTGATTCACATAATTTGCTTTTATTCTCATCCCACTTTTAGGTTCAAAAGAAAGATGTAGTAATCATGTCAATGCAATCAACTTCGAAAAGATTTGAATTTTTTGTTGTATAGGAACTGACTTATGAATAATTTAGTTAAACAAAAAAACTTATTGGACTAATGATGCAATACCATTAACACATTTTGCACCACAAAACAAACTATGGAATTGGGAATCCCCTCTTTAATGAACAAACCAAAATCTCACTGTCAAATATTAATATACAATAATGTTATGCACATGATAGATGTTCAACTTGCAAATTTAGCAAAAGGGCCATTTTGTTATACATGGGATTCCTTGTCTCCCTTGATTAATTTCCTTCAATGCCTCATAGGGCCATTCAGTATTTGTAATTTGATCCATGATGTAGAGTTCATGTTCCCATACATTATAGTTTTTCATGCCCATAACACCTAAAAATTAAAGTTTTGCACTTATAAGAGTGAACTGATTCATGTGATTGACTACTCACCATATAAAACTATCTTGTGATCTTGGATTTTCTGATATTAATCTCCTATGTATGGCACTATGAAATCACCGCAATCCTCGGTCTTGCACAAAAGTATCCTATGTTTGGAGAAATTGTTTTAGCATGTTGTATGCACATTCTTCACTAATTACATGGGGGGTTTGTGATCCAATCGTGTGCCTGAACCTCTAGCATAAATTTTCACTAATTTGACTCACTTTAACCTCCACTATATGCACTTATCCATGAAGCCTTAAAAAAAAATCTGGGATTTTTGTTTTTAATCCTTTTCTGATCTCAAAATGGTAAGACCGTAACAAGCCTGTTGTCAACGAAGAGACATGGATTTCCTTTTGGTCCTCAAATTTTTCAAAGTTATAGGAAGATTTTCAAAGCTGCATGGGTGTACTAAATGCACACACTGTTATCCAGATAGACTCTAAGGCACTGTGTGCATGGGTGTGTTATGGAACCAAGAAAATGGTTTGAAAAGAAGCAAAAAGACAGTAAAGATAGAAAGATATAGCTCCGGAAGTCGGATTTACCCACATTGTTTTCCGCAAATTTCAAGCGCCTCTTTTGTTCAACCTTCAAATGATGTCTTTTCCTCTTCCTATTTTGCAAATTCTCTCATGGAAACAAAAGTTCTGCTTAAAAAAATATTGTGTATACGCAAGTCATATGTGTAATTTACTTTTAAGGAATGTTGTAGATATAATTACTATGATAACGCTATTGTACTTTGAAAGTGTACACTCTTAGTCTACGTTCAGACAAGTTATTCTTATTTATAAATAAAAAAATTTTTAAATAAAAATAAATTATCTAAATACATTTTTATTTTAAATTTAGAATTCAAATTTTTTTACTCAAATTCCTCCAACATAATTTTAAAAAAAAATTTATATTTTTCTTCTAAAATATTTTTTTTATTAAAAAATATTTATTAAAATTTTTATACATTTTAATATAATTTTTTTTTATTTGTAAATAGAAATGCTCAGAGCTGCCTACACTATTCACCATTCAATAATGGTGTTCACACTGCCCCACAAAGGCATCAACGGCTTTAATTTAAACTTCAAACTTCAAACGTCTCTCTCCTCTGAATTCTGAATCTGCAGCTTTTGTTTGGTGATAAACTTTTTACTGCTTATTCTGAGCACTCGTGTTTCAAAAAAGGAGCTGTGTTTATATGAGAGGCATGCATCTGTAAATGCCACAAACAGTGCCTTCAAGCTAAAGCATTTTTCCTTCACTTTTTCATGTGGGATTGTGAGGAAGAGCTTCACTTTCACCTTTCTCTGTTCTTCTCATTTTACTTTAGTTGTATTAGAACCCTACAAATTGTCAATCTTTTGATGGATATTCTTCCAATGATCAAATCTTTCATCATTACTTAAAAGAGGGGAAAATATTCAGGGTATGATTCTGTTGTCTTTATTCTTTTTATATTATTTGCTTCGCGGTTCATTTTTTACCTCAAAGGCCTCCTCTCTAAAGGTTCATTTGCTACCTGTATTTCTGTCAGTTGCTGAGAAAAGGGTCCAATTTTGAATCTTGAGTGCGGTACAATTTAGATTGTGCATTATTTGGTGCTCAGTGCAGCCATCCTTCCCTCGTGGGATCTTCTTATCTTGATTTTGGAGATCTAATTGTTAGCTTTTGTCTCTTGGTATAGTGGTTCGCTCTTGTGATTTCCCTTTTCGGGTGGTGTTTGTTCAGTTGAATGCATGCATGTTTTGATCAAATTTTTCATTTTTGAAGTTTCAGATCTTACTATGTTTAAAACTTTTACGATTTTATAGCTGTGTATGATGAGACCTTGTATATTATTGGTGCCTGTTTCACAGTTTCCTTGAAGTAGTTTGTAGTTGGTAGTTTGCCATACATTTACTTCTTGACCATTTCTAGCACTTTGTTGGTATAAGCTACGAAGTGTTTGCATCACTGATTTGCTGCTTGCCAGTGCATAGAAGTGATCTAAACTGAGAAACTTGATATAACTGGTAAGCTATAAGTTTGGTACAGACAATACATAGTACCAGTCTATGCACAACTTTGGCGGCACTGATATATGCCCACCGAGAGTGGACTGCAATTTTAGAAGTTTTGCAAAGCACGCTTCTGCTAGCTTTTATCATGTGCCTTACTGTTTGTGTACTTTCTTCGGGATGCAAAGTAACCCTTGTTGGTAAGATTGGGTCAAGAGGGGTTCATGCATTTCTGAACTTAAAAGGACAACTTTCTCATATAAATAGGGGTGAAATTTTAGAATACTACACACGCAGACCAGTAAATCTGAGGGAGCTACTTAGGAGTTAGGAGTGCTGGTAAGTTCTGAAGTTGCGGATCCCTTCTGCACTTGAGTGAAGTTATATGTGAAAAGAGATACATTAGAAATTCTACACTTGTGTTTTGCAGTGTCAGTTTGCGCGTACAAATTGCCATTAAATTGTTTGTTTGCTAATGAAGATTGGACTGGAGGGACCCATTTTTTGTCTAAAAATTTCAAACTAATTTGCTCGGCATACCATTCTCAAGTATCCCCTTCTTATCTTGTTTAATTTCAGTTAATTTTTGTTTTTTTTTTGTTTTTGTTTCTCTAGTAATTCTTGGTAGATGTCAGGCACAATGATTCATGATTTCCTTGGGAAACTGCAGAAATGGTATGACCGAGTTGTAACAAGCTTGGTTGTAAAATGTGCCATAGTGATTATCTATTGGTTTTTATCATTCTAGAAATATTATTGCAGAAACTACTCATGTGTCTGTGATGCTAAATTAACTCCATTGTGCCATAGAGATGAATAAAATTACTAGCAATTTGGAAATTGTACATCATGAACCATTTTATTTCCCTTTGAGCCAGATATGTTGACTTTAGTACTTGCAGTTTTACATGTATAAATGTATAATGTATTTATCATTGTTCCACATTGTGCAGCTCACAGTTCTGCTCTTAGCTCGATCCTGCGATCACAAACTCCAGAAAGACTAGTCCCTCGAGCCAGTGAAATGCCAAGATCATCAAGGTAATTAATTACTCACAATGATACATTACTCGTGATGTTTCATCTCTCTAGTTTTGCTGAAAATGATTTTGTGTCAAGCAGTGGACCAGAAATGCCTCAAAGGCGATCTCCTCGGGGGCCTTCTCAACTAAGGACATCTAGCTCTGATTCTGACCCTATGCATCATCGTGGAACAATTGATAGGAGCCCTAAGCTAGGAGGGGATCGACGATCTCCAAGGGGTTCTCAATCTGACACAATGAATCAAAAGAAACTCGGAACACGAATTGCAGACTTGGAATCTCAGCTTGGACAAGCACAGGAAGAGTTGAAGAACCTCAAGGAGCAATTGGTCTCTGCTGAGGCAGCAAAGAAAGTAGCTCAAGAGCAACTTGAGAGAAAGTCAAAGAAAACAGTTACTCCTGAGCCTGTAGAGATTCAGAATCAAGAATCCAAAAGAGGAACTGAAGTTCCTGAAGATAACCAGCAGGAAACTGATGTTTTTGAAGTTCCGGTTGAGAAGGTGACAATTGAGGCTCCTGTTGAGTTTAACCAGCCAGTTAATGAAGATGATCTCAAAACCAAACATCAACTTCTACCAACAGAGTCGCCAACCATTTCAGAGCCAGAGAAGCCGCCATTTGATGAGTTGGCTCTGAAAAATGATGAAATAAATGCACTGAACACCAAGTTAGCAGAGAAGGAAAAAGAGCTAGGAGTGTTTGTTGAAGAAAATGAAAGCCTGAAAAATCAGCTACAAGAAAGATCTTTAGAGATATCAGCATTTCAGCAGAAGGAGGAGGAGACAAGGAGTACGTTGAATCAAGTGACAAAGGAGCTAGAAGCAAGTAAGAACAACGCCGATCAAATTAAAGAGAAGTTGGAAGCTGTAGAAAAAGCAAAAGAGGAATTAGAAACTGAAATGAAGAAGCTTAGGGTACAAACAGAACAATGGAGGAAAGCAGCGGATGCAGCAGCAGCAGTACTTTCTGGGGGTGTGGAAATAGATAGAAGAATCTCCGAGAGGTGTGGATCCATGGACAAGCACTTTGGTAGTGTATTTGAAGCACATGGTGGTGGATATAATGGGTACATAGGTTCACCTGGCATAGGGGATGATGCTGATGATGTCTTTGGAGGGGGAAAACGAAAAGGTTCTGGCATTAAGATGTTTGATCTGTGGAAAAAGAAGGGTCAGAAGTGAGGTTCTTAGGGAGATTTCTTTCAACCTCAATATTTTTATGTTTTGTTGGTATGCAAAATGGTATTCCTACCGTTGTCAGTTTGATTGCAAGTACAAGGGCACTACGCCAATATTTTGTTGTGCACTTCAGCACCATGCTGAAAAGTGATCCATATAGAGAGGTTTCATAGAACTTCTGCATCTTTTGCATTGACCAGAGACCAGCAGTTGCGTAGTTATTGTCCAACCTGAGAAATGGTTAGTTTGCATCTAGTATATTTGGTTCCCTATAAATTGTGGTGATTTTCAATTTTCTTCATGCTTGTCATTTAAATAGAAACCTAAACATCTCAAACGAGCAGCAAGGTGATTCTTGCAGCATAACCATTCCGCCATCCATAGTTTTTGACGGAACTTGCAAAATGCAGAAACAAAACACAAAAAACGAAGTACTATGAAAATAAAAGCGTCATTTAGTGTTGCTCATAAAATATTGAAGAGCTAATGAATCAAGAAACAGAATATTTCACAAACAAAATTTCACACTGTAACACCCAAAAACAAGATTGAGAGTGGAAAAATAAATCGGTAATGCGACCGATTGTTTCTCACAGCTATCAACCCGCTATCCCCTATTTCACTATTAGGAGGGAACTTCTGTCACTTCCGGTAGCTAGGGGAAAGTCTTGGATGGATTGCTTCATTCAATCTGAATCTGATGAACTCAAAGATTGCAAATCCAATTTCTGTTGCTCCTGTTATATCCCAGCTAGTATACATGTTACAAAATGTACTAGTCATCTTCTTCACTTTCATATAATTGGCATAACGATTGCAAACCAGTGCTTCCGGTGGTTGAATTGTCTACCGTCTCTTGCTTAACTTCTCTGCCTTCTACTGACATGTTGCCATCTGAAGCTGAAGGTGGTTTCTTCTTAATAGAAACTGCAACAGTTGACGACTTGAAAATAAACTTTCTTCCATTTGATGACCCAGTGACATCAGCTTTATCTGTTAGCAGTAGCGAAATGAAGAACTTCATCACTCCCTTAACAGAACATATCAAAACAGCAAATAAAAATTGCTTATACAGACATTAATACTCCAGACAAGTTGAAATAACAAGAAAGATCTTTAGATGGGTAACAAACCTTTGCCCAGAGGGTTGGCTTTTGTCAATTCATCGGTTGAATTCCCTGGTTGGTCTTGAACCAGTTTCATCCTCTGCATTAGAAAAGCACACGTTAAGCTTCAACCAAAATTTTCATTCCATCTCCAAATATAACATCCAAATCATACTTTTGCTATCTCCAAATACAAAGTTTTTGTCAGTTGAGGGTCCACACACAGTAACTTTTATATCAACATGCAATGAAAATTAAGCATAAACATTGTTACTTTGTTTGAGATGTTTTAAACCAGAAATATAACATCCAAATCATACTTCTGCTATTCAACCAACTGAATCCAATCCATTTCAATCCCAATAAATACAAAGGAAAAAAATGACAATGAGATTCACAAATTTGTGTGTGGGGCAAGATACTAACTACTCTCCTCTTAAGATTTGAGTCATCCTGCTCTCCCTCGCTCTTAGTTCAATATAGAGCTGAAGTGTCTACTGAACTACTAATGTGGTTGGTTTACACACATGTTCTAAACCATAACACTCAATCAGGATATGAAAGATTAAAAAGAAAACAAAATCCGCACCTTTGACAGAGCATTAGATTCATTGGTAGGCATGGCCGAAGGTAATTCCTCATCATCATCATCATCAATATCATTATCATCAATCCGTCTTACATACCCTCCACTTGATCCCTGAGTTCAAAATTTTTGTACCATGTTAAATACAAGTTTAGCCTCACTTATGGAAACAAAACCATATAAGACAGGAGAAATTGGAGAATCAAATGCCTTACCTTAAATATGGATCTTATAAGAGCTTCGTCTTCTTCATTCAGCTTCCTTTCCTATCAGCATAAGCATTTGCATTACACTCCAATTCCAATTCATTTATCAAAATTCATGCAAATATGTATAAACACAACATCGCTCCATGTAGCATTAAATGCGAGCCAAACCCAGTTCTCATTCTGAATATTAGATATCAAGTATGATAATCACTATTATTGATTCTGTGTGCATGCATGAGTTCTAAAGCATAAAAATGCATCCAATTACACTGAGCGAGTAGATAATCTAAATCAACACAATCTGAAAAAGCACATTTAAAATACTTCTGAGTTAGGCGTGCGGCTGAAAAACAGAAAAGGTGAACAACAATCTAAGACTTTAAGGAATCCAGGTTTTATCAGGAATAAGTGGATCCAGACTAATTTCTCAGCGTTAGTTCCAACTTTAAGCATTTACAATATGGAACAGATAGTATGACCAGTAATGGTAAAGTAAAAGACTACAAAACATAATTAACAAGTAAATGAAGACATTTATGATCTTGAAATTCAACATAACTAGGTGCAGACCAACTTTCAGCCTTATTTGAAGTTAAATGAATGTCAGTCAGGACATGCAAGGAAATACATTCAGAAAGTCAAAATAAAATTCTAAATCGAGTATCTTTTTGTGTGCTCTTTGGATGTGTTCATGCATCATAAATACATTTTCAATAAAATTTGCCTCAAAAACATATTAGTGGAGTCAAATCTAAAAGTCCTGATATCCCACATTTCAAGCTTAAACACAGATATTATAACTAGCTACCTCAAAAAATTCAGCAAAAACTAGTAATAAGTTACAAAAAGACAAGGAGCCAAATACAAAGAATGCATTGAAGACCCAGTAAACCAGTTTCGGCACCATACCTTATCCTCTTTTGACCGTTGTAAAACTTCAAGCATTGCATCCACACTGACAGATGCTTGTCTTGACTGAAAAAGATAGGAAAACGGAGAAACTTTAGCATACATTCATGCATTCCCAGGTGTAGGTATGCATTCACATACTAGTTATAACTTAGAACACAATTCAAAGCGAAGAAAGGATCACCTTCATAGACTTCATTTCATCTAAAGCAGCAATTATATCCATTTCTCGTTTTGAGTCTAAAGTTCTATTCTCCAATGATTTCACAGCATCTCCCATTTCTTCAGCATCCCTTTTGCGCTTCTCTTTATCAGCTTCCTATCAAGATAAAACAAAAACAAAAAGTAAATTTAAATGCACAGATTTTAATAGACAATACCAAATCCAGGCAATCCTTTTGTTGAAAAAAATACAAAGATAAAAATTCACCTCATCCTCTGCGCGCCAGGGCTCAAAATTCCTCGTTGCACCAGATTCAACCACATAATCTGAATTTTTTGGATCTGTCTTATATGTAATCTCAGACGAGCACTTTGTACACTTGAAATAGAATCGGAATATTTGAATCCCCAAGTATGTCTGCAGAAAAAATAGAGCATCCGTACTGAGTTCAACCCAAAGATCAGGATAAGATTAGTTCTCAATCGAACACCATTCTAATAAAACATTAACCAGTCACCCACTGAAAAATTCAACAAAAATTAACCTCCAAATGCATATATCCATGCACAAAGTAAACAATAATACTTTGTGCTTTGTGCAAGGATGCTGAAAAAGAAATATTTGCAAACATATAGTGGATGCCATTGATACATATATGAACTCAAAAACTTCCAATTCTGAACTCCGAACTAGAAAAAGAGAAATTGCATAACAGCATGCTAAAAAAGTAAACTTGCAAGCAGATAATGGATGGCATGGATACATATAAGAACTTTAGACGCCTAAACGCAAAACCAAGACTAAACCCCCGCAATGTCAAACACCAAGATAACAACAACATGGGTATCACCAAAAGCTAAGCACAGAAACCTTAGAACAGAAAAAAAAAAAAGAAAAAAAAAGAACCCAACATATAAAGATATAAAAATTTGCAATCGCCTTTGAAGTAAGTACCTCTCCAATTACATCTTCCTTCCTGGAATTGAACTTTGTACCCTTATAAATGTAATTCCCGCAAGTACTACAGCGAATACTCATCGGAAGCATCATCCGAACTTTCATCTGTTGGTTCTTAGGTTGCCTCCGCCGTGGAATCTTCGCCGGATCGAAGTCCGGCGGGTAATACTTGTTCAAAACTTTTCTTTCTCCCATTTTTGCCTCTTCTCCTCAATCGAAATTCAAAACCCTAACCACAACAAAAAAACCAAATCCTTTTAACACTAACTCTCAGTAAGAAATTTAAAAAAAAAACAAAAAGTTGAGAATTTTTCTTCCATGAAAACACGAAATTTAAAGGATATAATGAATTTTACCTGTTCGACGATCTTCACGCCCACCCAAACTTCAACTGTGACCGGCGGCCTGACGGATTATTTTTTTTCCCGCTGGACTCCAAAAGAATATAATTGCCATTGCGGAAGTTCCCATTTATAGTGGCGGTTTTGAGCGCCTTACACGACATCGTTTCGTTCTTTTGAAGTTTTACGATGTCGTTTCGAAGCACAACAGTATTAAAAAGGGTTAGTAGAAGACATTCCGTTGCCGGGACTCGAACCCGGGTCTTTCGGGTGAGAGCCGAATATCCTAACCATCTAGACTACAACGGAGGTTGCGTAATGTCAGTATTAAAAATTGAAAATTTCTATTATAAGCTAAAACCGCAAAAATAGTTTTACAGCCTTTTTTAACTCATGCCTCATAATACATTTGATACATTATTAAATGATTCATTTTACAAAAATAATTAAAACTTTTTTTTTTTTTTTAAGACGGGAGGAGATCAATTTCCACCCCAGCGTACATTAGTATACCAAAAAAAGAATGTAGGCATATAGTTTGCCAGAGTTCATTCTGCTCATCGCAATGCTAGTTCAAAACTTGAAAAGTACAAGAAGAATTGTATTAATTTGGTTCAATATGATGAGTACGTGGAAGTAGCGAACAACATTAACAGTAGCATGAAGGGAAACCAACAAATGCAAAAACTACTCATAAGCATCTCAATTTGTATCTCGGCCATTGAGCGAGTTTGTTTAAAACCACAAAAAGGGTATAGCCGGCTGATATTTCAGTCCCGACCAACAATAAGCATATCTTTAGACCAACTACATCATGACAGCATTCCAAATTGTGGCTGGGGATAGGTAGGATCAAATAAACGGAGTTCAAATCTACAATAATCAATGGGGTGCATCATGTTCATCTTGAGCCTCTGGTTTCCCAATGAGAGATTCATTACTTTGTGAGCTTCATCGAGTCCACCTCATTTAGTTACCTTGTAGCTCTACAGAACACAGAGAAAGTTCGAAGCGATAATTTCAGCAAGATATCGAAGTAAAGAACAAAATATGAGTAGCCACTCTCCAGTTTTCCGAAGAAAACTATTACTTTTTAGGTTCAAGCCCTCTACGCACTGAAATCAAGAAGATAGTAGAATACAGTTTTTGGTTCTAAATCCAGATTATAACTTGATCGGGAGTACATACCTTTACTCTTTTCAGTAATTCCTTAGCTTTCTCGTTATTTTTGAAATGATCACGCACAGGCTACAAAGGACATGAGAGGATTAGTTAACTCGGGTGGTGTACAAGGGAAAAAGTGAAATACAAATTGTATAGAATGAAGCTTTTAAGTTCTTAACACCAAGTGCCAACACATTACAAACTGTCCTACTCTGAATTGACAATCTTTCAACTAATATAATTCATTCACTTGGAGGTTGAAGAACAAGAAACATAGAAGTACAACATTTCCCACTCTTTCTGTGCACTTGTCACATCCAAAAATCTTGCGTATTTCTGTTCTGCATCATTTGAATGTTAATATCGACAAAAAGTTAAATCCCCATCTAGAAAAGACGTGCGCATGTTCTTGTTACAGTGTAACACTGGCCACTGGGCTAACAAACATATTCCCCAGAGCACATCAGTAAACCATTCAAGACAAAATGAACTCCATCTCCTTAATCAATTTAGGAGAACAGAAAGCCATTTTATTTTTATATTTGTTTCCCACAATTTCCAAAGCTGATCATCATATATAACTCAGATTCATAGAGGAAAAAGTCATGCACCTGCAATATATTGTTCAGTGCTTTTGTTAAGGCAGGTTTGAGATCACCTGGATGCAGGTTACCATTTTCATAGTCGTCAGCCAGCTCTCCAAAATTCTTGTAGATCCTGCAGACAGAGGAAAAATAAGAAGTTTATGGCTTGGGACCTTTCTGAAGCCACAACATGGTATATGGTCAAGATTTATTCATGAGAAACATATTATCATCATCTATAATGCGCATCAAAAAGGAGAGAATCTATTTACATTAACAGTTTCAGAGACTGAGAGCTTAGGTATATCAATAAAGGAGGGAGGGAGACAAAATCTCCAAGGGTGAAAGGAACTTACTTATCACCACCATTTTCAGCACTTCGAGCAACCTTAAACTCATTAAACCAAGGCAAAATAATGTATTTGATATATTCCAAACAAGGATTTGCCTCCACAATTTTTGGAGGGCAGTATGCCTTCTTAATCTTGAGATTTACATCAGCCTGTGATGAGCAGCTTAAAGTATATTAGCAAATAATAATAATAATAATAAGTAACAAGAAATAATTAGCAGTTTAAAGAATAATTAAAAGTAACAAGAAATAATTAGCACAAAAAATAATTAAAAATAATTAGCAGTTTAAAGTAACAAGAAATATAATAATCAAAAGAAAACAAACAATCAAGCCACTGACTCCATTCAATTCCAAATCAAAAACTGCATCATAATCCCATATAGAACAATACCTCTTCATCCTCCATGAAGATTGAAGAAGATGAGTCACTCTTTGACATCTTTTCTTGGCCTTGCTGCAAACCAGGTAGCATGTCTACAGGTCAAAATAAGGCAACAGCTTAATATATATCAGCATGAAAAGGGTACAATGAGGTTTTAACTCCAATATCAGTGTGAGAGCATACGATGAGACAAGATGATAGGTTTGTTTCTCCTTTTGATATCATCACAATACTCCCTTGCTAACATATTCACTTTCCGCTGATCCGTGCCCAACTGACAGATGTCAGCCTGTGAAATTAAATCATCAAGTTAATTCATGTATGTCCATAAAGGAGTGACAAACCTTTGAATCAACATTAAAAGTTCAAAGATACTATGGGTCAACCCTAGGCACAAACATTTCCATTTGAGCAAGTCACCTTGAGGAAAAATATATCTGCGCACTGCATACATGGGTAAAAGATTTGAGCAGCTGTCAACTCCTCTTGCTCAGAACGACCCATAATTTGACAACACCTTCAGTTAAGTGAAAAAATAAAACCAAATTATTGACCTAATACCACTATCTGCATTTTAACTGAGAACTAAAGTCCTGAACCAGAAAAGTAAGTATATAAAAACCTTTCACCTCATTATCCTAGGAAGCTTATTCCTTCGTGCTATGTCCATTACAAGGGGCCAGTATTCATGAGCTCTTGAGTTAATCTCCTTGGAAGACCAGAGAAACTCTACCTTATCAGCTTCAAGATTCATCCCCACAGCTTTCCATATTTCAATCAAATATTCACCCACAACTTGGATTTTCTTCAGATCACCATCCATCTTGTTGTTTAACTGAGCAAACCAATCAGCAATCCATATTTTGACTTTGCATCCGGCTGAAGTCAACTTGTTCACGTTAATTGCCTTCATGACACCCTATTTACAAACAACTTATTATAGAGGATGCAAAGATAACAAGAAAATACATAAGCATTAATAATGTTAAATTCGACACAGAAACCTCTTTCTAGTATCACTACTCAAAATCTACTTTTTTAAATCATATTGAGAAAAGAAAGCAAAGTAAGCCTCAACTTTGCTAGACTCTTTCATGATGTTATTCAGTAGGGCAGCATTTTCAGTAAAATAATGTATTCAAGCTGCCTCATTTTTGCAAAATTCTTGAAAGAGCCTTCTGATTGTGAACTGGTGCAAAAAAAAAGAAGAAAAAACACGCGCAAAATGCTGAAAGACTTATATGAAATACTCCAAAAACATCAAAGCACCAAGCCAAATAACAACAATCTGGAAGAAGCCACACTTATGACCCAAGAATTTAACTACATATAAACCTGCTTATAAAGAATGTCACGAAAATGCTTTGTTACAGTTATTTATACAATGACAACGGATTCATGCGAAGAGGACCATAGATTTACTAGCTAGAGGACAGTGCTGAGAACTAAATAACAGTTTATTGAACTAAATAGCAAACGATAAATAACATCCTTCACCTCAGAGTTCAGATCATGACTTTCAAATTCACCAATCAAGATTAATTCTTAGTTTAAAATTCACATACAGTAGTCTCCCTTGATTGATAAGAATAGCAACAACTCCACAACATGTTTACCACTTCAAAAATGTCAACACGCGAGTCATCATGAATTGAAACAATGTGACAATAGAGTAAGAGAGAAACAACTTCAACAAAATAGATTTAAGATCAAGCATAAAGTAAGACAGACAAATCACTAAAATCAGAAAGTGACAAATATAGATTCGATACACTCACCAAACCAATAATCCCATTATGCTAGATACTTAAAAGATACAACTTTGATACAAATAACAAACCTGAGCAATGTGCATTCTCCCGGATGGCTCAAACCCATCATAGCAAATGGGCTGAGGTTTGTTGGCCAAAAGACCCATCAACTCGTCTTCCTGAATGCACTCCTCTCCAATACTCCTCACGATCTTAAACTTCTCCTCTAAGCTCATCCTATTCAGATAAATTGTTAAACAATCATTTCCTTTCCCAGTTCTTAAAATTTAAGTAATACTGAAAATCAAAAACTTAAACCAATCCATAAAAAATTATAGAAGGTTGTCTGCAAACACAATAACCAAATAATTCAACCCAACTCAGATCATATATGAACTTGATTAAACAAATAACAAATAGCATAAAAGAAATTATCCTTTTATCAGATCAATTCACGAAATGAAATATCAATGAATATAGAATGAGACGGAGACGGGGAAATACTGTGAGGTAGAAACTTGATCCGAGGAGGAGGAGGGTTGGGGTTCAGATGAAATCGTGACAGACGCCATGGATTCCGACGGAGGGGCAGCGTCGTCCATGCCTGATTGACCGGAGGGTTTAGGGCTTGGGCTTCCTGCGAACTGACTTAGTGCAGAGAAAACGAAAAGGTTTTCGGAGAGGACATGAGTGGAATTAAACATACATTTGAGCAAATGAAATTCCGGCACGTGTCCTGCCCGCATCTTAGTTGCCGATGATAGCGTGGGCTTTTTTTCTTTGTTTCCTTCTCTCGACTTGTGTTATGTATTTGGGTCTGGGCTGTTTGGGCCAACTCCCAGACCTTGTCACCTTAGTCCATTTCTGAAATGCAAATTAATTTTTGTGCAATGCTGAAAATGATTCAAATGTCTTCTTGAAGCCCGAAAACTTTTGTTAACAAGGGAACTCGCAGCTGCTACATACGCACTGGGTAAATTCTCCTCTTATGGAGTAGTCTGCAAACCCTCATAGGAAAAATAAACCGCACTAGACAAGTTTTGTGCGACGGGCTTAACCAAAAAAGTGTCAGCAGGAGAATTGGAACTCGTGACCTTACGATTACGCGCTCACCCACCACACTTGGCTAATATGTCTCCATCGACAACTTGAGTGATTGGATTGAACTATTTAAGGGACGAATATTGAATGACCATCTTAATTTAATCAGAAATCTAACCTGTGTTATTAATATTAAGGTTTTGTCCAAACAAGCAAATAGACCATCATTGAGTGTCTTGTTTTAACCACTTAGGGTAGCCCATTTGTATAAGGGATGGAAATGCATCAGCAAGAGTGCATCAGAAACAGGAATGGGACTGGCAAGCGCATCCACTTTCCCATCACTTAGACAGCACAATAATAACGGAAAGTGCTTTCAGACATAACAGGAACTAGGCTTCCATTTGTTTGGATTGCTGAACTGCATGATGGTCAGACCTTGGCTTCTAAAGCCAAAGAAAATTTCTCCCTCGATCCGTTTCAGACAGAAACGTGGGCAGTTTTAGGTGTGCTTTATGAGGTTCGGAGCATAGACGGTATTGTTTAATTATTCAAACGAATTCTCTTCTTCTCTTACAATATTTAAAAAATTCACAAGACTTCTAATCCTTTCCCGGGATTAATTTTCGACATTATGAGTATTGTTTGTTCTCTGTATTGATGTAAAATAGTCAAAATTATTAGGGATATGATAACCAAGACGCATAGATTAGTGCATAATGTACTATTTACATAATAATTATCTATAATATAAATAAAATTCCTTGTAAAAAAAATTTGGCCACAGGGACATTGTCTCTTGCTATCTCCCCCTTTTCCTCCCTCTTATTTTCCGATGATTAATGTACACAAAATTATATGGTAAAAAATTTCACCCTCTATCATATCATATGAAACAAAAAATACATACATCCGCTTTGATCGACCATCTTTCAACAAAAGAAGTTAGAATTGTAAGCAAATTCTCCTACTAACACCTACTTGGTTAAACCTGTCGCATAGGACTTGCCTAGTGCAGTTTACTTCTCTTGTGAGGGTTTGCGGGCTATTCCATATGATGATGGCGTTTACCGGTCGTCTGCCTTTGTCAACAAAAGAAGTTAAAATTGTAAGAAAATCGGTACCAAATACATCCTACATCAGAACGTCTAACTGTGTAGCAATTTTGCTAGACAAGATGGGGATGATGACTGAAAGGACAATTAATTTCTCTTAAATATTCGAGTATGTAAGGTACAATTATGGATACAAACTTTCGATTTGGAGCGAAGGGATAAAATTTTAATTGTCTGATGTCAAGTAAGGCTATTCGTGCTGTAATCGGAAGATCTCTTCTCCCATGATATGAGAGAACAAGTCGAATGACTCCAAATGGAGGTGAGTGTTCACTTTACGCTTTTCCCCAAGGTGGGGGGTTTCTTTTTCAGCAATTTAGATAATTGGGAAGATTGTGGAAGAAATCCCTTGAGGTAATTAACAATTCTTAAGAATCAGGCTTTATCACAAAATGCAGGAAAAGGTATACTCTTTGGATAGAGATTTAGGAGCCATGTTGGAGCAAAGGTATTATGGCCCTGAGTTTGATAAGAAAGAAAGAGAGATGCGGAATAAATGTGATGTGAATATGACAACGAAGATTTTTTTTTTTTTTTTTGGGTTAAGAAGAAAAGAAATAAAGATTGAGATAATAACAAATAAAGGAAAGCAACCAATAGAAGTTGAATATTTTGGCTCATTAATTGTGCAGCCAATTGAAGCCAAGCCCATGCCCCATGCATCCAAGCTTTCAACCCAACTTGGGACCATGTCTAATGTTTCTTCCGCATTCAAATCAAAAACACTGGATGAGGATGGTAAGATTGATGGGAAATTTGTGCGAGCCCATGCCTGTTGTTCAAGCAACACTAGTTAGCTTCAATCTCATCCTCCTCCTCCAGCACAATCCTATCCTGTTTTTTTTTTTTCCTTTTTCCCTTGAAAAGACTCAGACCCTTCCCTAACCATTCGTATTAGACAAAATTTACATTCGCAAATGTCAAGAATCGACCCACTGATTTGTACAAAAACACTGCATTTGTCCATTGAAATGTTATAAATACTAGTACATGTTACTAGTAGTTTGAGTGCCAAGTTCTGAAAAATTAGAGAGAAAAACATCGTGCACAGCAACCCTTAATTTGCATAAAATTTGACCTCGACGATCTGACATTGTTTCTGAAAATGGAAGCATTGTTTGTTAGACGATGCACATCCCATGTCATCAAAGGGATGGTTGTGGTTGACGTCTGGGATATTTGTTTCCTGCCATCCCAACACATACTTCATCTTAACCATAGCACGGACAGATTGGCATCGAACTCCAGGCTAAAAAAAGGCCGACAAATGTAGCAGTGGAGGATATTGAGAAGACGTTTCGCTCCTCTTTTGGAATTTAACTCTCTAAGACGAGGACGATGATGATATTTGTGTTTGTGGTGGTGCCTGCCTTTTGGAAATTCCAAGTACAGTTGAGGAAATCACAATAATTCTTCGATGTTCTGCTTTATTTCTTTACTCCAATGTTGTTTACAAATTATTGCTCTGTTTTAAGGTACTTATGAAATGGTCATTTGCCTATAACTTTGGTTCATGTGTTTTTTTTTTGGCATTGGAGGAACATAACAAGATTTGCAAAGAGGATACAAAGCCATGAACAAAATCTTCACTCAAGTATTTGTAAATTTGTGACCATTTCCTCTTCTTTTTCTCCATTTCAGTTAATGCATGGCAACGAGCCAGTGGAATTGGAGATTTTGGGTATTGCAAGTTCTATACTCAGACAAGCATAGTGTGCCTTTCCTACTAAAATAAGCTAAATCTTTCACTCAGTTATACCATCCCCTTTTCTATACTTATTGCTCCCGAATTAACTAAGGTAACAGCTTCTGACCCACAAAATTCATGAGAGTCAGTATCCTTTTTTCACTCAGCAGTAATAAATGAAGATGGAGAAGCAACTGTACAACTGTACTACTGCACGAGTATATATCAAAGGGTACAAAGAGAGAGAGGGGAAGAGGTACAGCTTCTTTCACGACTTGTCATCCCCTTGAGATGTTTGCATGACAAAAAAGGTTCCATCATTCTTATGAAATCTTAAACAAACAAATCATCCCACGAGACTTAAAGGGATACAAAATCAAACTGGAGTTAATTCTAGACACATAAATCATCCACCAAGACTTCTGCAGTATCTGCATGGATACGCTAATAATGTCGAACTCTCAATGTATATGCATCTTGTGAATACATGAATCGACTCTTCAATTTTAACACCTGTACACCCTCTGCAGAGATCCATCACAAAATTGACTCACAATAATGTGGAACCTCTAACATGCATGCACTTGTGCATCGTAGCATCCAGCAAATTTGTAAAATTTGGAGGTTCAACATGTCCTTCAAGGAATTAGGCTCCAACTTGCATTCCAGAATCAGTCATATAGTGGGATATTTTAGCTGGCAAATCAGTGTCCTATGCCTAGCACATTGGCCCATCGGTCCACTTTCTTGGAAGTCCTGACCTCTGACTTTACTAGAGCCTCTAAAATCCAGTTCACCATAGCCTAAAAGGCTGATACTGGGACTCTGAATTGGAAGATTATCATAACTGTTGTCTACAGGCTTCTCCACTGCCAATCTGGTGATTCTTCACCCTTCCATTTCACATGAATTTAATGTACACAAGTGTAATTAGCCTATGCCAGACCACCGGTTGTGTCACTTGTATTATTGGGGAAGAGGTAGCAGATAATCAAAGAGAACAACACACTGAATGGTGAAATCTTAAGGCTCCAGAATCTAAGTACAGCCTACTTTGTTGACTAAGATTAATTGGAACTATGTGCTGTCCTCTCCCTCTTGGCCAAAAACCAAGAAAATCATTGTTGATTGTTATTTTCCATGTGGGATCACAAGGATAACAACAGCCTTTCTGATTTGCTCTTGACATTTCATATATGAGAAAACCTTTTCAATGTTATAAGTTCAAGTAGTTCTGCAATAAATATGCAAGCTTTAACTAGATTTGACCCATCCAGTTACATTCCTCAAGCTATTCAAGACTAGTAATATTATGATCTCAAGGATGATGAAACTGAAAGACAACTTCAATGAAGAAATGGTGGCAACTGGCAAACCAGCAACAATCTACAGAAGCCAAATGTTAATGGTCCAACTCTTGCATTTGTTGGGTGATAAATTAAAAATGCCCCTTTGGAGAATATGGTATTCTTGTTGGAATTTTACCGCCCCATTTAAAATTATCATGAACGTAGCAATGCGCGCTGCCAATTGAAATTAACAAAGCCTTCAAAATTCTTGTAAGACTGGGCATAAGATTCATGATGTACTCCTCTCTTGTTTTAAAATTGGAGCTGTCACTATTACCACCAATTATACTGTCCGAGTGTGTGTCCAATGATTTAATAGATGCTTTGATTTATCCCAAAGAAAGCTTAAAAAAAAAAAAAAATGATGCTCCTACTCTTCTTGTATTCACGGTTGATCATTCGATGAATGGTCATGTTTCTTTTATCATTTGACGGTGACAACAAATGAATAATAGACGGTTGACAAGGAGACTATGATGATGATTTTGAACATTGTATATTAACAAAATGCCCTTTAGTTACAAAAGAGAAAGAAATAGCAAGAGATACAACGTTTGCCA
Organism: Gynochthodes officinalis; assembly: GCA_020080225.1. Classification (NCBI taxonomy): domain Eukaryota; kingdom Viridiplantae; phylum Streptophyta; class Magnoliopsida; order Gentianales; family Rubiaceae; genus Gynochthodes; species Gynochthodes officinalis. The sequence continues at coordinate 4,577,561 of CM034623.1, read as the reverse complement.
TCAGCGGAGAAGGGAAAATTCAACCAAACTATCCTAAATGCTACATATATGTAATATTGGTCTCTTGATTTGCCCATTTTCCTAACAAAAGTGGGACCAAGGAAATATAAATATTATGAGGCTGCAATTTTCTCAAAGAGGCCAAGTCTATTATCAGCAAGTCTTGACTTGTATGCAGACTTTTTGTACTCGAACCATGTAAACTCTTTGTACAAGCTGTCTTTACCATCCATAAGTGAAGGCAATGGAGCTAATTTCTCACTCAGAGGTGGTCCTCCAAAATAAATCATTGAAACCCTTGATTCGAAACTGTTGGCAACTACCCTATGCCTTACACTCTTGAACCTCCCATTTGTCAAAACCTGCAAAAACACCATTAAAAAAAATCCCATTAAAATAAGATTCCAAGAATGACAAACAAAATATCCATTCAATGAAAAAGGAAAGCTCGTTGGACCCCATCAATACCAAAATAAAGAGAACTGAAAAAGATTGTACAGAATCCGCCTTCAACTTTGAAGAAAGAAATTAAAAAAAAAAAAAAAAAGTTTGTTAATGATCATGAAGAAAGTAAACTCTAAGATTTTCTTATCCCGTACGCAGCACTTAGCTGAAAGTGACGTTGAAAGCATTGATGATAGGGGCATCTATGAAGATTCTCTTAATCTATTTTAGTCAAAACTGCATGTTTTTGCAGAAGTCCACTACACAAGGTCTAGTCAAGAAGGATAGCGCATTCCAATTTGTTCATCCATGGATTTGCTCCCTCGTGAAATATGACCCCCAGAGAGAAGTAAAAAGGGAAAAAAAAACAACAACATTATTTCATGGCAGTTCTGAATAGAAAAAAAATTCTTTGCAGTATCACAACAGTGCCATACCTGCATTAAGTCACCAACATTGATAAAGAAAGAATTCTGATCAGGTGGAACGGGTAACCAACTTCCGTCTTTCAATGCAATTTGAAGGCCAGAAGTGTTGTTAGATCTGAGAACAGAAATGATTTGTGGGTCAGTGTGCTCTCCGAACCCAATCAAATTCCTCCCATGCAGGTCTTCAAGGTCAGGGCATGGAGGATAGTAATTTACTCTAAAAACAGAGTCACTCTGTTCATGCATCAACAGCTTGCTGAACGCATTCTTTGGTTGAATATTCAACCCCTCGGCCAACTGTTCAAGAATGTCACAAGCCATTTTTTTCACTGCTGACACATAATCATCTACAGCAACTCTGCAACAACCACAAGAAATTCTCAGCAAAAAATAATCATAATAATAATAAACAAAAGCTTCTGCTTACATAGAAAAGTTGACATTTTGAGACAAACTTACTTAATTTTTTCTGGGGTCACACCAAAAACTGACTCAAACTTTTGGTAATTGAATTCAGGATCTAACAGGATGTATTCCACCCATCCCACGTCGCCACTAGCTCCAATTTTCTTGTTACCATAGCCAAAAGGGTTAGGAGGGCCTGCCTTTTCCTTCTCAGATAGGGGCAAAGAGAAAAACTTTACAGCTTCAGACTCAAGTCTGGAAATGAATTCGGTGGGAATTCCATGATTGATGACCTTGAAGAAACCAAATTCTTGGCAGGCCTTTACAAGAAGATGCTTAGAGTCAGGCTTTGAGAGGTCTATCAATGGAATACCAGGGAATAATGTATTAGTTTTACATGAATTCATGACTATGCAATACTGTTCCATTGCTGGTTTGGACAAGACCACCATTTTGCCTTCCTCTGGTTTGGACGCTATTTATGGGTGATAAAGAAGATGTCACTGGATAATGAAGTGGAAAAACTAGGAGAACTGGCTTTGGGTGATATGATCAATGAGAACTGTGTACTCCTTCTTGGGAAGAGCCAAGGAGAGGTGAGCTGTGTGTAGTAGGGGCTGAGTATGAGTTGAGGCAATTGAACACATGGCTTGAAGCTGCTGCTGCTTGTCTATTTATAGGGATTTTTTTGCCAAACCTTAGGAGAGAGAAAAGTGGACAGTTGAAGTATCAACATAAATGTTTCAGAACTTAACTTTATCTTCTTGATCTCACAAAGTGTAAACAGTCCAATCCAATCCGCCCACAGTCACGCGCGCGCGCACACACACACAAATTTAATGCACAAAAATCAGGTTACCAAGTGTAAACATGCACATATGGGTGCCTGAAGCAAAACGTGTTACAATGACCAAAATTGAGGGCATCCCAAGGGGAAAGAATGTCTTTCCATTTCATGGTTTTCAATGCTCTGCCTAGTGAAAAACGTGACATGAAAATCGCATCCTTGTTAAAATCACATCATACATAGTACTTTTCTATTAGAGGGCTCTTGTGTTTTTTTTTCTTTCCCTCAAATACCAATGTGATATTCTAAACATTTCAGAATTGATAGTAATTCAGAGCAAATCTTGCTGCATAGTATGGTATCAGACAAGAAAATCAATCTAAAGTCTTTTGTCCTTCATCTTTGATTGGGTACATGACATTTGTACTTCTACAATCTTTAATCACAGTGGTAAAGTTACTTTTGACCTCCAAATTTTTACCAGTTCATCAATTCTGGCCCCTCTACAAGAAGCTCTCAACTTCATGTAATTGTACTCATTACCAAATTCTTGGATGCTTTTATGGGTTTGATTTCTTAATCTTTGGTTGACGAGGTGTTAAATTACTTTAGTTTAATTTAATTCCCTACCTACTAGCATAGCTCAGGGAAGGTCAGGCCAGCACTTTGAAACGTGTACATGGACAGAAGGGACAATGAAGGAAAATGTAATGCACTTGCAGTCATGACCTTTCTTTTCCTAATGGTGTTAAATACATCTAATCAGCTAAGATGGTTTCAGTGCATGTCCATTTGTAGCAGTCCCAATATCATCCACGCATTTTATTTTCTCGTTGAAAGTTTCATCAAAATTGTTTGGATCATATGATCATGAGTGCTTATTATTATTGATTTACTGTTCTGTTGGTAGTCTTGCCCAGCCACGGTAGGTTTTCACTGTTAGAAAGTTTTCTGTTCATCTAACCGACCATGTGGTGTGGGGCTTCATGAGTTGGTGATTGTGTGTATGTTTTTTTTTCCTTTCTAGAATATGGTCGCTTTAAACTATACTAAAATCTAATTGAATGTTCGACTTGAGATTCAAGAGGGATCCATATAACATCACGCTCTACTAAGCATCGAGAGTGATTGTAAATTTATGGGTATGTTGTACAATATGTTGCGTAATTCAATCTAAAAGTATTTGCAAATAGGCTAAAATGTGATACTAAAAATTGTGTGTTGAAAATATTTCATACGTCTATTAATCGTGTAAAATAGTGTATCGAAAGACAATTAGGGGACAGTCTATAATTTTTTTTTAAAAAAATAGCCTATTAAAAGTAAAAAAATTATTTAATTGATTTGTTATATTAAAAATAAAAATATATAAAAATAAGGACATATGAAATATTTTTTTCTTAAATTTTGGACCTTTTGGTGCCCTAATCATGGAGTGCATATGAACTCAGCCATTGGAATGCGGAATTCTAGGACAATAATTTTGATCATTAGATTAAAGTTGAAGAAAGTAAACATCCTTTTAGCAGAAGAAACGAGGGGAAGAAAATTGTGATTTTAAATATTATTATTTTCAATATTCAATTAGGTTAAGTATAATCTTTTTGATTAAACTACTTACCCAATTACAAAATTCCACTAAAAAAATGCACAAAATGGGGATAATGAATAAGTTAGGAGATGGTTGTCCCCTTTCATTGGGACATCACCTTGCTCACATTCATAACCAAGCAATTACTTTCATTCATGCCCAGCTTTTGGAGAAATCTATTTTTGTTTATTCCACTTTAGGAAAGTTATTAAGATATTTTAATCCTCGTTCTATAAGCTCAATCATCAAAATGCAAAGAAATATTTAACTTTAATCGTATTTTTTTTATACTTTTTAATATAAGGTATTACATTTACGAATACTTGATTTAGAAAAAAAAATTTACTTAATAAAGATTATCATTACTTTTAACAACGTTCCTGTAAATATATATTCTGAAACACTATAAAAACACGTTATGAAATACAGAACGTGTGGACTAATAACAAAACTACTACAGGAAGTCTTCCTTCTTCAATTGATTAGTGAAAACTTACCAACCAAAAAAAATAAAAAGAATAGGAAGGGTATGGGTGATATCATGCCTGCATAACATGGCATGATGAAACAAAATCATAATAAAGTATGTAGTATGGTAGTTTATAAGAATGCCCCATTTTTTTTAATTCTGATTTCATCTTCAATTATACTTTCTGATGGAGGCAGCCATACTGAAAATCAGGAGTTGTCTAAATCAGGGCTGAGTAGACAGTCAGTCAGCCCACCTTTTCAGCCATGGCTGATGCAGTGGGACCCCCTCTTTTTAGCCTTCTTCATCAACCCATTATTTTATTTCCAACAAAAAGTTTTTTTTTTCTTAAAAAAATACTTTATTTTTTTATGAATAATATTGTTTGTTATTTATTTATTAATAAAAACATAAAAATATAAAAATAATATAATGAGAAAAAAAAATGTCAATATCGCTGGATTTATTAAATATTTGTCTCCTCTTTTTTCTCTCTTCATTTTCAAGGGGTGATTTTCTTTCTGGCAGTGTGCAATCTGTTGGCACTATCAACACACGTGTTAAGAAGATAGGCCCCGGTTGAATGGGTTAGAGGTTGACGCGTGTATGGTTAGGGACAACATAGTCCTTATCCTCTGACGTGGCCGCTTTTAATTCGTACCTTTTGCCCATGTCAGATTATGTTAAATTATGTCAGAAATAATTGTTGGAAAATTATGGTACGTGGATGGGGAAAAAATAATGTTTGGTTACATCAAAATAATAAATTTTATCATTCCCGTCAATTATGTTGTTGTGCCCCTCCCCCTCTCGAATAAGAATAAAACTACTCGGGAAATGAGGAGTGGTGCAGTCAAACACGAAATGTTTTCTACCCAGATTTTATTTAACATCCATTGTCGATTTGACAGACAGTTGTGTATGAATTACGTTTCAAATCAAATCAATTGAAATTCACGTTCATTATTGTATATTTTTTTTAAAAAAAAATTATTTTTCTCTTTAAAATATTTTTTTATCAAAAAATATCTACTAAAATTTTTACATATTTTAATATAATTTTTTTCAAATAAATTATGATCCAAACAAAGCCTTTAACGTTTTGTATATAGAAAAAGGCCCACCATGTTTTACCAACACAAGTGAATTCGATTGAACAAATCTGTTTCCAACAATTTGTAGGAATAGTGAAAACTCTTTTTCTCAATCTATTGCGTACCAAAAGAAATACGTGCAAAATGCTAGAGGAGAGTGAAGACTTTCATTATGCGTTTTGAGGGAGGAAGAATAAAATCTGCCATGATAGGATTTTGTCTCATGAACTTCAAAACACACACACGTACACGCACAAAAAAAACACAACACATGCAGTCAAGGTTAGAGAAACGTCCTCTCATGTCTCATTTCTTGTTTTGAGTTGTATTCATGAGCAGGATTTCTTGCGATTCTCACCATTGAATCAAACATAATTGCGAGGTTTAAATGGAGGGGGGTTATTATTATGATGACAGACATTTGTCGTCCCAATACCATTCTGATTATTTTTTCAAAAAAACATAATCATAAGCTAGAATAGCTATATATTCGTGATTAAAGGCAAAAGCCCTGGTTAGAAAATGGGATAGATTTTCAAAAAAAAAATTTAATTAGAAAAGAAAAAAAAACGAGGATCGTTCAAATGGAATTCTTGGTGAAAATGATTGATGGGTAAATATTTACAAGAGTCGCTTTTGGTCCCAAATGGGAATAGTGTCAATAATTGGTTCCTTTTAAGATGCATTGTTCCTATATTTTAGGGGAGGAATGTGCCCATCAACAGTGGTTTTTCACAGTGCATTGAAAGCAATTTCTCAATGGGAATGCCCCCCACCCCCCTCCCACCTAAGGCTCTGCCATAGACCTAAAAAGATATGGAAGAGATGCCGAGGTACCTTCTAACTTGCCTCCGAGGGACCTCACCTAGATGAAGTTTCGTTAGCATATTTTTATTATGTTCATGAAATCATCAATAATTATCTACGCCTGTGCCATGCCACTATTCTTTTAGATTTTTGCATTCTTGATGTGACTTGAGAGTTGAATACTCACATCAACACTAGTACAATTCAACAAGGCCCTCCTCACGAGTCACAACTCCTAGAAGGATAACGATTTTTATTTTTTATTTTTTTTAATTTGTAGTGTAATAAATAATAAATAAATTGAAAAACAAAATTTTAGTTTCCCAATTGTCTATGTTTTGATTATAAAAAAATTATACACTATTATTATTAATTATTTTATTTCTAAATTACTTGTATCGTTGTATCGTGTAATACAACGGTTGTTAAGATTGATGGGTCAACTGTTCAATTGGAATTCTTTGTGAAAATGATTGATGGGTTAATACTTATAAGAGTCGCTTTTGGTCCCAAATGGGAATAGTGTAATAAATAATAAATCATTTGAAAAACAAAATTTTAGGGTGCATTTGGACAAGGCATTTCTATTTATAAATGAAAAAAGTTATATTGAAATATGTGAAAATTTTGGTAGGTATTTTTTTTATAGAAAAAGCATTTTGAAGGGAAAGAAAATTTTTTAAAATTATGTGGGAGGAATTTGAGTGGAAAAATTTAAATTTTAAATTTTGAAATAAAAATGTGTTTAGATAGCTTGTTTTTATTTAAGAATTTTCTTATTTACAAATGAAAAATACCTATCCAAACGCAGCCTTAGTTTTTCAATTATGCATGTCTTGACCATAAAAAAGTATATACTGTTATTATTAACCTTTTTTCTTCTAAATTACTTATGTCGTTCTATCATGTAGTACGATAGTTATTAAGATTATTTACTTTTATCTGTAAAATTATAACATTCGTAGAATCGTTTTGACAGAATTCAAAATTTTTAAATTAAGTGAGATTATATAATTTATAACATTTCTATCATGTTAATTCAAATCGACTCAAATCGAATATCCAATCTACATATTATTTCACGAATATTCAAAACCAAATCAAACCAATCTTATCTAAGTTATACAAATCGATTCTGCATCCCAACTCGTAAAAAACAGACATTGTCAAATCAAATTAATTCACATTCTCATTTAAGCAGCCTTAACCGCTGTATACATATGATCTTCTTAACAAACAAAGGCAAATACAATAAAGCTAATCCCCCAATCTTGGATTTTCCAAACGATTAATCAAATTTATCCTTGGCATTTTTTCTTTTTTTTTTTGTTGGGGGAGACAAATATCAAGATGTTGGCTTTTAGCCTCTATATCTTGAAATGAACCCACCCAAATGGTGCAATATTGATACCAAAAAAAAACCATATATGTGTTGGTTTGTGATTCATGATCCCAATTGCCGCTTTAGATTATTTTTTTTTTCTTTCTTTCTTTTCAAAAACACAAAAGAAAAAAAAAATTTTGTAGTTAAAAATGCCACTCGTGGGATTGAATTGGACAGAAACTAAGGAAAGGAATATGATATTATTCCTAGTATACCACGGGAAGTACAGTTCTTTTCCTCCCCCGCAGGTAAGTCAATAATTAGGCACGCAGTTGCTTGCATCATTGCGAGTAAAATTGAGAATTTGGTAGGACTTTGTTATCAACTGTTTTTTTTACGTTGATTGAGACTTGTAATAGACTAATAATTAGTATGTCAAATGGCCTTAAATCACCTTGATGTATTGAATGTTTCAATAATTGTGTCCACCAAGTAGTACTTTTTGTGTGTGGTTTTTTCAAAATAATTTAAGCTTGACAATGTCAACTATTTTCTATTTTAAACAATTAGGCAGGCTAAGTTAATCAATAATAATGCATTAGAATGTGACACTTATCGATGAGACTATATTGGTTAGTATTATATTTTTGAAAGAAAAAAAAATTGATACAAATACTAATACAAGACTAGATCAGGTCATTTTTCAAGAATGATAGTAAAAGAATTTAACGCTATCACTTCAACATGGAATAAAGAGTTATAATTTGTTTGCTTAATCATTGATCCTTAAATCAAATTTCAGTATTTTAGTTTTTAATCAGTATTAAACAGAATTACTGAATTCAATTCTTCTTTAGCTTTTTTTTTCTAAAAAAAAAGTTTACTTTTAATTTGATATAATATTTTTTAGTTATAAAATATAACACACTTTATATATTGTTCAATGTAATATTTTTTATTTTTTAATGTTAACTTAGACTTACATTAATATTATCAGTAAAAATAATATAAAAATTTTAGGTTTCGTTTGGATTGTGTTCTATTTGAGAAAAGTTATATTGAAATGTTTGAAAATTTTGATAGATTTGTTTAATAGAAAAATTATTTTGGAGGGAAAAATATGAGGAAATTTTTTTTAAAATTATATGAGTGGATTTTGAGTGGGAAAATTTAAAATAAAAATGTATTTAGATGTTTTATTTTTATTTTTAAAAAAATTAACTTTTTATAAATAAAAATTTTATCCAAACAAAGCCTTACTAATTTTTTAGTTTTAAGAAAAACAAAAAGCTTTCAAAGTAAATTTTTTTTTTCAAAGACGCTGAAATCACGGCATTGAGAAATGAAGTGGAAATGTCCGCGTGGAGAGTTTCAAAATCACGACCGCCTTAGGAGTTAGGACCACAAAATAATAACAACTTTGAATAACAAAAATGTCCCATAATAAATGTCAATGTCTCAATCGAGTTGGAATTGGATTTGGATTTGGATTTGGAGTTCTTGAATTTCTGGCAACCGGCATCAAGATCTCTTGCAAATATTAATACCAAAGTTGAAGAGAAAAGGCATAGACCAAAAGATTAAAAAATCAAAAATATTTTTTGATTATGTACTTTTTGTCAATTGACAAATTAATATATCTAACGTTATTAAAAAAAAACCAAAAATGCTTTTGAGTTTATTACAACCGCACGTGGAGCTGTATAGTATAGAAGAAATTGACGTGGTTGGTTGAGATCTTGGGGTGGGTTGTGTTAGAAAGGCTGGACAATGGCAATGGCAAATGGACCACTTCCAGAGTTGCACTCATTCGTGTTCATTCCGTGTCTATTCTATTTCCTTCGTCAAAAATGAAATCTGGGCACCCATCCATCACTCATTTTCTATATGGTCAATTTCAGGACATTTCTTGTTGTGGGATTTCTCCATGATGCATAGTACCTTTTGATGAAACACTATTGATATCCACAGAACAAATGTAAATTAATGCATGGATTCCTTATCCATTGGATCCCTTGTGTTTCCTTTTTTTTTTTTTTTCAAAGATAGGTATCAAGTCAAATGCATGATGTTGGTGTGCTATATAGTCCTAGGGAAGAAGAGTGAGGGCGTTCACACCTTGGGCAAGCATTATCTTATGAAAATTCAGACCACCATAACTTTTTCAGGGTCTACTTTTTTGTGTCTTCCCATGTGTTGATCTTGATCCCAATGGCCATTTTTTTTTTCAATTTTTAAAGTTTTTGGGGTTGGTTTAGTTTATCAGAAAGTTGACTAATCTGGGATTTCTTAAAACGCGAAATTAAGAAGAATCTTTCATTGTCCGGGGTGCTTTGATTGGGAAGATTTTCATAGGAAGATACTAAATTAATGCATTCTGAGTAAAAGATTGGAAGTCATCAGTTTCCTTCATTATTGAATGATTTTTTGCAATTAGGTATGGAGGGAAATGATACCCTTTGTCGTTGCAAACTAAACATGGATAGTGGGATCAACATATTCGGTTACAATTTCTGATGAATAATTCCCCTTTTTATTCTGATTCTCTCAAGAATGTGTAAAAGGTCGCATGCATCATTGTCGCCAGAAGAATCTTTGCCTTTACATTATTGTACAAGTGTAATTTTTTCATGTAGAATTGGCCAATTATTCTTCTTCTCATGTCCAAAGAAAGTAAGACATGGCTCACAAAAACACAGAAGATGCATATGTATCTAACCCTTATTTGGCACTTCATTTCATCAAAAATCAATCATAGGTTTCTCTACCCTATCAATCAACCCCCCACCCCCCAAAGAAGAAAAAAAAAACCCTTTAAGGGTTTTAATTATTACTTAGAAATGTATTGATATTTGAGTATTTTAATGTGATATTCAATTAAAAACAATACCAAAAAGAAATGAGAATCAAGATTCAAGAAGGGATAGAGTAGCATTTAATAGGAGTCTTCGTAAAGTCTACCCACACATGCAACCCTCAATCAAGATCGGTTGAAGATGCCATACAAGAAAAGGGACAACAGAGGGAATTTCTTGACGGCCAAATTTGTTGGTCAAAAAAAAAAAAAAGAAAAAAAGTGGGCGCTGTTCATGGCCGACTAGACCGACACAAGTCAGTCAAAAAATCCTTCAAGTTGGAGACAACTTCTGCCATGCCAACCTCTTAAATCTCTTTCTGTGCATCCTTTTCGGGTCAACACGTACCTGCCGACTTCTTCTTCTCTTTTTGCATGCTTTGTTAATTCATCTTGCTGGAATTGAGCTTGCAAATTAGCCTTTGTCCTTGGTTTTCCAATCGTTGAAATTGCTTCAAAAGTAAGTGTGAAAAGGTTGAAAATTTGAGTGTGCTAATTGAAATGGTAAACTGTACTTAAATTTTTTTAATGAATTGATTAACGGGGTGTTGCCCGCAACGAGGGAATTCTTGCTTGATTGTCTCTGCCATGAATCTTTATGCATGCTAGAGGACATGTACATGAAACAATCAACAAAAGTTCAAAGATGCCCATGCACACGTGCATATATAAATATTGTCAGCTCCTAAACTATTAGAAAAAAAAGTTGAGATGGAATATTAGTTGAGCTATTAGAGTTTTGTGATGCTTTTTTAAATATTAGAGGTTTGATATGGCAGGAATTGAATCTTTGTTATAAAATGAGCAATAGAGGGGTCCTATGTATAAGAGTAGAGATTATCTAAAAAAGGAATGTAATACTGTGAGAACTTATTGTATGAATTATTGTTATTGACACGACTTTTATGTTTTCAAAATAATATTTGTATCATAATAAAATCACAAGATGAAATGTAATTATATAGAAGCTTTTTACACACAAAGATCATAAAAATCGAATCTTTTGTTAAAGATTAGGCCTCTGGATTGTACGATTCTTGGCTGAAATGACTTACAGCCACTGTGGAAAATGAGAATAAAGATAGTGACTTACAAACCGCCCACTCAATTCAGCACCATTTACTATAAGTTTTGGTGGCGTGATGGAAGTTTAATATAACTCTATAAAGGAATTTTGGTCAAGATCCAATATTGTACTCAAATCAATGAGGATAGTGACTCACGGAGTGCAGTGGTGAATTCCATTAACAGATACAAATTCTTTTAAGGCGGGTTCTTGTGGTGGATTGATGAAAGTTCAAAAACATGGTGCTGGTGTAAAAGGGATAGAATGGAAGTTCTATCAAGGGATATTGCGCAAGTCAATTCAGATGATCATATCAATGAGATCATGCCGATGAAAAGAAAAAAAGCAAGAGGATTCCAATTTTGATTGATGATGCAGACGTAGATTTCCGGCTTTGAATTTTACTCTGGGTTGTCCAATTGAATCCCAAAAGCTGGCATCGTTTAATGGGAATCCCAGTCCACCAAAGAATAATCCCAAGAATTCACTTTTTTTGGTAATACGAGTACTACTTGTGTTCCACGTTTCTTCGAGTTGAAATGATTTGAGGATAAGCACTCTCTTCCTCATCTGCAATATTTCTTATTTAGTCTCCAAAGGGATAGGACTTTCCATTTTCATATTGTCATGCCGACCGAGAAAAGAAAGCATGTCCTTGCACTTGATTGCAATTCTGTACCAAAAAAAAAATATGACAGCAGATTTGATGTCGAAGTCCCACGGGACGCATCTTTCCCTGAGGTGAAAAATGAGTATTTGGATAAACCTCAAATCACCTTTCACTATTTGCCACTCTATCCGTGCTGAGTTGCTGACAGTATTCATTTCTGCTAGACTATTACCACTTGCCAAAAATTGTAGCAGATGGAGAGACTCTTTTTCGTTTATGGTAAGAACAGGACAGGCTTCCAGATGTTCTCAGTAGGATATTCATCTGGGCTCCTTTGGGATGTTACTCTCTGTTAATTCGTATTATGCAGATGATTGTCTAATTAATTAGTCATAATGCCTGTACTTTTACTTAACCAATAAAACTTCAGGCTGTCACATATTTATTGGTTTGCTGCGTAGGACGACTCCAATATGAACCTCAATGTAATCCAGAGATGGCCGTACCACTCACCACCATCAATCCAACAAGTTGCAACATAATTAAGTAAAGTCTGGTTACTTTTCAAATCGCATTTTCACATCTTACAAGATACATATTACGAGTTACAGATTATTTTAAACAAAACTATGTTTTTAAAAAACAAACCATAAAAGCAGCAACTTGTTTAGGACAACTCACAAATGGCCTTCTTAATCTGCAACATATTCTTATGACATTAACTAATAAAAATACAGTTTTATAGCTAATATCATAACTTGGCTTCAAGTAATCTTCTAACTAGGTCTATATTATGCAATGCATGTTAGCCTAATTTCTACCCCAACCATAATACTGGGCTATTTTTTATGCAAGATAAAGAGGCTCTCCAAGGACACTATGATACGCCAAGAAGAAAGACATTTCAGCCCAGATTAGCTCCTGCAAAATATTTAAGGTGTAACATCCTAAAGAGTAAAAGGAGCTTGCAGCCTGAAACACCAAGTATCAGCATAATGGTGTTATTATTACCTCACGAGCAGTGTGCACTTTCTGTATTCACCAATATGAAGAGGAAGGGCAAGCTAGGTGATTAGGGTCCCTTTAAATAGAGTGGCAAACTGCTGCTACCATGGATCAAGGAAAATTACTGCTTTTTGAGTGACTAAAGAAATTGGTGCAAAGATTACTTATGAGTGAAATTAACGAAATCAGATCTTCAAAAAAGCCAGATAACCTTTACAAATGGAAACAGTAATAATATTAGATAGCCTGAAATATTTTGTTAATAACATCTGAAGTGTAGCCACGAGTAAAAGGTCTCACAACATGCATCAATAATCAGCTAAAGCATTTCCAAAGAAAGGAAGCTCAGTAGCTTTTATTCTAGCTGTGATTCTTTTTCCCAACTTTCTCTTTAGATGCTAAAATAATCCAGTTTCACATTTTATATTATTATGACATATTAAGGAGTTCGGAATTGTCATTAATATTTTGGCCATATCTTTCACACAGAAATTGAATAACCTTGAGTTATCTACAACAAAACCCAATTGTTCCAACCAAAATTCTAAACTATCAAGTACAACAGGTATTAACTATACCTTAAGCAATCAAACAAAGCATTACATATCCAGTTTGTAGACACTGTAGCTCACATCCATCAGTCACATGCAGTTTCAGTTAACAATGTTTTCAGATCATGTGAAGTATTGCATCTACCACTAGGCAGATATTCATAATCACCATATGGATGTAGAATCCCAGAATGAGAATATCACTAGGACCCACAATATCATAATAGTACAGGAAATTTGCATAAACTAAAACAGAGCAAGCAGAAGAAGTGACATGAGTTTTCACAATCATCAAGACTACATTGTTCATCAAATGAACAATTAAATCTACTCAGTATTCTCTATTCCCCATTTCTAGTAAAGCATGATTGACTTAAAGTTTCTAGCACTTGAAAAAGGAAATTAAAAGAGAAACTGAAGCATGGTCTACAACACATTAAGATTCTCTAGACCAAAAAGCCAAGTTATGTGGTTTTACATGGGCTTTAAACATTATGAAAATGTTATCTTCTTCACTACATTTGTTAAATTGATGTCTTTATTCCCCTACTGTTTTCATTCAGATGTAGTAGTGAAGTATCTTAAACAATCAGTATTTTACAATTATGCAATTTTAGTAAAGAGAACCAATGTCCTAATAAACTTGGAAAAACTACACAAAAATCAGAATTTTGGGATAAGCATGAATAAATATTATCCCTTCTGTTAAAAGGATAAATTTTAGACACTGTAAAATGTACACTTGAACCCTAATGCCAAACAAATGGATGAATAGGCTTCTAACCCAAGGCCGATTTCTGACGCATGCTAAGCTTTAGATACAAATCAAGCTTTGCTCCAACTATAACTAATAATGCATGTGAAGTTGTAAACCTTTATACCAACTATAACATCACTTGATTCTCTCTTTCTTTTCCCTCTTCAATTTTCACTTCCATGGGTTCCTGATGAGCCATGTCATAAGTCGTGTGCACACCAACTAAAAGATAGTACACTGCCATTATAGCACTGCATATGATGAATCGCCAGAAAGCGACAGCACCAAGAGATCCTATGAGAAAGATATTCATCAAAACTGACACCGATGGAAACCATGGAATAAGGGGGACACCCCAAACTTTAGGAAACTTCCTCATTGGAAGCATTGCCATTCCCAAAGTGCCTACAAACCATAAGACGCCTGTCACAACATATCCAACCCATCCTCCCTTGTTCAAATTCCAAATGATCGTTAATCCAATTGATGAACCAAATATGACAAACAGGCTAGCCAGGAATTTAATATGGTCGCACCTTGGAGTGACATCCTTAGCATAATACCGCCGAACAAGCAAAGCAACAGCCATGAGCATGAAGATGAAGAGTGTGCTAAAAGATAGCACACTTGACAGCACATCCAAGCTTGAGAAGAAACCAACAATGCAGCTAAGTGTAGTTACCAACAATGTGGCATAAATTGGTGTTCCTGTTTTTGGATGAACCAGAGCAAACCAAGGGGGAATCATATGAGACCTCGCAATCTGAGTTGTATATCTAGCCTGTCCCATAGATCCAACAAGCAAACTTGTTGTCATTCCCTTAAGAGCACAAATGCCAACAAGATATTTGGCCCAATTCATCCCAATCTTCTCAAATGCAACCGAATAGGCAGCATTTACATCCACCTCTGTATAGTTCACCATCATAGCCAGTGCCAATGCCATCAAACAATAGATGATAGTAATCACAGACATTGAACCAACTAAACCCAAGGGTATATCCCTCGATGGTTTTTCGGTTTCCTCAGCCATAGTAGCGACCATGTCAAAACCCGTATAAGACCAATACACAACAGCAGAAGCAGTGAACACCCCCTTAGCCCCATATGGGAAGAAGGGCGTCAAATTTGACGTATCTGCATGAATGAACCCAACAATAATAATAAAAACAATTATCCCAGCACTTATCAAAGAAGTTACCCATGTCAAAATCGAAGTCCTCCTAGACCCCGACATGGCTATTCCATTGCATATCAACAAAACCGCAACGGCAAGAGGGTCCAGTAAATTGAACCCTTCAGCAAAAGAATCAATCTTTATCCTTAAAATATCGGGATTACTACTAATAAGGCTAGCAAAATATGATGACCATGAGCGGCCTAATCCAGCAGCACCCACAATAGCTTCTAAAAGAATATTCCCAGCAGCAATATAAGCAACAAAATCACCCAACTCAATACGAAGAAATGAAAATGAGCCACCAGCAGTGGGAACATCAACAGCAAATTCAGCATAACAAAAGACCGAAAGAAGGGCAGAGAACCCAGAAATTGCATAAGATAAAACAATTGCAGGGCCTGCATCATTATGGGTTTCTTGACCAGTAATGCTAAAAATACCTGACCCCACCACAGAGCCAAAAGCAAGCCAAACCAGATCCCACCAAGTAAGGCATCGGTGCATGGGATTTTCTGATTGTTTCTTCAGCTCGACGAGCTCAGTCGTGTCGGAGGAGCGGCACAAGAGTCGATCTTTCAGTCGGTGAGGGGTGTCGGAGACGGCAGAAAGGTAAGTTCCTAAGTTCCTGAACGTGGGTTCTGGATAAAAATCATTTTTGCTGAATCTCCAGTATGACTTCGTCGTTGCGGGCGGTAACTGCTCCATTGTGACGGCGCTGGAGCCGGCGGTGGGTCGTGGCGTCAACAGAGAGTTGGTGAGATCTTGAGACCACGTTTCTCGATGGAGGGTTGCAGGTGTCATATTTGGGCTGACGAGGAGAGGAGGTCTGAAGAGTTGCAATTAGGTGGAATCCCGGGAATCATGGAGAAGGACGAAAATGGGTCAACTTTACTACTTCATGAATTTTTCCAAAACAAGGGACAGATTCATAGCCCTTCGATTCGCTTTGGAAACATTGTACGATCGTAACAGCCTGCGGTTCTATTCAGAATATGAATCCAAAGTGTGAAAAAGGGGCCAATGTTTACTTGTTCTAATGTCATGTAAACCTTCGGCCCGACTCAGTTGAGCCTTGTAATAATGTATGTAAGATTAGAAGTTTGAAATAATAATTGTGAAATAAAAAATATATTAAAAATATAAAAAATATATATTTTAAAACAATTAATTATACATACTTTAAGTATATATTATTATTGTAATTGACCAAATAAAAAGAAGCAATAGTGAAAATGAATTGGTAGGTATATCATGTGATTCATGTATTCATGAAAAGAAATTAACATTTGATTGATACTTAAATCATAGTTTAAGAATGAAAGTTCAATTGAATTGGATTGATTTGAATAGTGATTGACATATTAATACTTAAATAATTGTTTTTTTTTATTGCAATATTGGATGATCATTAACGTGGCAGTTTTAAATATTAGGCTTTGGGGCCTTAGAAGCTTTTGCTAGAATAGAATAGAAAAAGAAAATTGTTGTCCATATTCAATCTTTGTTGTTCTCAATTTATTTTAAATTTAAGAAAGCTCAATCTAGTGGATCAACAACGCTTTAGCTTACGGGCCTAGGCCCTAGGGTCTTGTATCTGCTTACGGGCTCAGGGTCTTCCCACTGTTGAATGGAGATATTAGGATGCATTGGATCATCTTATATAACTTATATAACTGTGATGGTTATTGGGGAAATTAATCATAAAAGTTAACTAGTAAGATAGAATAATTTAAAACTATATAAATCCCACATAGAATTTTCATGTGAGAACTAAGGATAATCATTACAATCCACCATATTTTGCATGCCGTGTTCACAAGAATATAAATTATATAAACCCCATGTAGAATTTTCATCTGAGAACTAAGGAAACTTATTATAATCCACCATATTCTGCATGCCGCGTTCACAGGGAACCCACAACAATAGTTAATTTGTGAGGTAGAAGAACACAACACCATATAAATTTCACATGAAAATAAACCAAGTGGAATTATTTAATATAAACCCCACATGAAAAATTCATACTTTTCATGTGAGAATCAAGTAGAATCATTACAATTCACTTACGCTTTGCATACTACGTCACCAAGTGGAATTATTGCTTCGAATTATTACAATCCATCACGCTTCACATGCCGCGTCCATGGAGAACTTACTACAAAAGCTAGCTTGTGAGATTGAATAACCAATGCCATATAAATCCCATATGGAAATTTCATATTTCTCATGCTAGAATCAAATGAAATTATTACAAATCACCACGCTTTGCCTACTGTGTAACCAAGTAAAATTATTGTTTTTCACGTGAGAATCAAATGAAATCATTACAATCCACCACGCTCTACATGTTGCGTCACCAAATGGAGTTATTGGCTTTGCACTAGATTTTTTTCTTAAGTTTAGCATTATCAACCTAGTTTTGGGCAAATATTGCAATCCTAGCGCCACTAACCAACATTAGCACAGTTGGAGTGATTAGCTCCGATATTTTTTGTCATGATCCTTGGAATAACCTATCATAAAAACTAACTTGTAATATGAAAAAACATAAATTTATATAACTTTCAAATGAAAATCCAATACCTTTTATATGAAACCAAGTGAAATCATTACAATAGCCTATAATAGCCCAATAAATATTCATAAGCAGTCTTGTCCTATCTATTTGGGACTTATGGTCTCTTTTGTTAGGTCCATTTGCTGATATTTGATGCTTCCTTAATCTTTCTTTTCCCTACCAAGAAAGGTAACAAAGAATCATACGTACGGCACTTATATTTTGCTTGAATAGAAATATTTGTGCTCATTTTGTCTCAAAAAAATAAGGGCTACATATGTATTATCTTCCAGAATGCAAATGTATTTTGAAATATTATTTGAATTAATAATTTATTTTAAATTAAAATATTGTATGAATTATTATAAGGTGATAATTAAAACATTAAAATGCAAAAAAAAAGAGTAAATTTTAGTTTCTCATTTTAAGGTTTTATTTTTGGTAGTTAAAATGAGTTTTGAAATTCATTTCAACACAATTTTTAGGGATTGCTAGATATACAATATTTTACACATCGAAAAATGTGTATGAGATGAAAATGAAAATATCAAACCATACACAGTCTAGTTTATTTTTTAAATATTTATTTTTTCTTAAAATAAAAGTTCACTTTAAAATGAAATTTTATAATACTCTTATTAATAATGATTACATATAGTCATAATTCAAAAGTCAGAATAAAAGTATAAAATTATATATTTAATAATGCATTAAATAAATTGTACCTAATAAGTAAAAATATATATATTCAACCAAAGTGAATTATTTTTTTCTAGGAGAGAGGGAGTATTTGGTTTTGTAAGGAATTATGGAAGCTTTCAATTAATGGAAAAGAGAATCTTGTGCAGGGCTTGCAATTCGCTATCTAAATCAAAGGATTCATGTTTGGTTAAAGAAGGGATTTATGGGAAGAGAATGAAAAGATAATTTTATTTCATTAAGTGACTTTTTTTCCTTTCTAAATTGAAGAGTTTAGAAAAAGCTTCTACTTTGTTAATGAAAAGTGAAAAGAAAGCATACTAATTGTAAAGCAAGACAAATTGACTTTAGTTAATTCAACTTGAAACACTTTGAACCAATTAAGAAGTACAAAAATAAAACTATTCAATTTACACAATAAAAGACCATTAATCAATTTTGATATTGAGTTTTTCAACAAGTCTTATGAAATGCTAAACATTTTGAATAATTGTGAAAACAATGAGTTACATTTACATAACGACAATTAGCTCAAGCCTAATTGTTCATTAATTGCAAGTTGTAGGGTTTGGTTTTGCCTTCTTTTAAGGCCAGTAAACCTTACTAATTATGGCCCTCATTCTTGAAGAAACATTTGACCACGTATAATGAGCCAAAACAGCTCCTAATGAAGTGTAATTAAATATCTATATGTATGAAGTAGTTAATCAAAGTACAACTTTATTAATGTGATCAAAGGAGAATTTAGGACACAATTGAATAGGGCCTACGTCAATGATAAAGGGCTCATGACTTCCCATCATATTACATGGGATTGAAAAGGAAAGATTTGGTGACTTAAGACAAAGGACCCCATCAATCAATATGTTAATGCATGAACTCTTAGAATATGGGAGTAAAACTTCCTTCGTGTGCATGCATGATGGTGGAATAATAATTCTTTTGATTTGGTCATTGTTTAGTAGTTCAATCATGAAAAATCTGGTTTGGGAAAGCGTATAAGAAGGTTGTCTCCAAAAGAAACATATTTCCCTATCCGTTTTGAGAAACAAAGTGTACTTTAACTTCACTATAGCTTTTTTTAATTATTAGATATAATATATTTTAATATATTATGCAAAATTTTATATGTTTTATTCTTACTTTCAAAATATGACTATATATAATTACTATTAATAATGGTATTATGAAAATTTCATTTCAAAAGTAAACACTTTTTTTTTAAATAAATAAAGATTCTGAATGTAAACTTTTTTTTTTTTAAGGATGAAAATATTATTTAATTTTATGTTCAAACCAACTAAACTACAAGGGCACCTAGCCAAAAGGACCACACAAATAGACTCTAACCAATTAAAGCATGGGTGTATATATATATATTTTCAATTTTACAATTCATAAGGAAACCTTTAGACCAGCAAATGATCTTTGAATTTTGATCTCTAAACTTTTAGAAATGTCCTAGTGAAAATATTCAGAAAATTCATTATATAAAGTAACAAGTAACCTAAAATTTAACTATAAATTTAAAATCTCAAATCATTAAATTTTTTGATCATCTTATTAAATATTTCTCACAATCTCACGATTTGATATCAATATCATATTATTAACATTCGTCTATTCACGAACCTCAACAACATTTAACAAAAGTTCAAAGCTACTAATCACTAATTCAAGAAAAGGGGTACAATGAAGCACCATCAAAGAGCTAACTAATTTGCACTAGGCTCATACTTCTTTCTTAACAAATCCATATTTCTTAAATGGTTTTTTTTAAAGTGTGGAGTTCTTGGTGATTTTCTCTTTATTGTTGAAACCATTACACCATTACAATGTTTGGTCCACCATGATTAATTGATCAAAAAGACGAGGAGTT
The DNA here is from genome assembly GCA_020080225.1 of Gynochthodes officinalis. Taxonomy (NCBI): domain Eukaryota; kingdom Viridiplantae; phylum Streptophyta; class Magnoliopsida; order Gentianales; family Rubiaceae; genus Gynochthodes; species Gynochthodes officinalis. The sequence continues at coordinate 4,557,051 of CM034623.1, read as the reverse complement.
TCTTGTTGGATGATATCAATGGACAATGGGCCATGAGAGATGATGGAAAAGAGAATAAGTTTTGTGGAAAGAAGCGCAAAGTTGTACCATTTTCTTCTGGAAACTATAAACAGTCCACAGGCCTATTGTGTCAAGGATTATTACCCTCAAATCTTTTTTACGAAAGAGACAAATCCATCCGTTACAGCTTTGCCCACCCAATGAGTCCAATATTGCATTATAATCATCTGCAAGAACCCAAAAACAGTACCATAAAAACAAAAGCAAAGGGGGAAGCATCGAAACAATCCCGCTCCTCTTTGGAGTTTGGGCAGTGTTTGTCTTAATTGGAACTGTAAATCTTACGTCAATTATTTATTCATGGCTAGAACAGTAATGATTGTGTCTTATCTCTTTATGTTAGATAGGGATTTCTCCCTCTCCATGATGTAATAGTATAACTTGTTAAGAAAATAATTCTTCAAAGATTTTAAAAAAAATTTGGGATAAAAATTCTCATGTTATAATCAAAGCAGCAAATCAACAAGGTAACATAAAAAAAAAAATTAAGATAAAGAATGAATTTTAAAAGGGATATAGGACAATAATTCATGCATTAGAAACAGGGACAGAGCATCTTATTGGGAATAGTTACAGAAGAAAACATACTCTGCCTTGCTACTGTTGCAAATTGTCTCTTCTCTGACTAGGCTCCCCCCTGATGCAGCTCACATGCTCCCTCACTCTCCCACTTAGCTACACCTCCTCCAGCCCCCAATCCTCCCATCTTTCCCCCCTTACCAAGGCATAAATCAGGTCCCACAAGATAATTTCTTCTATAAATCCTATTTGTTTCTAGGATTTGTTATATCCATGCATCACAAAAAATATAATATAATTTTTATCCTACAATTACTATATTAATTACTAGGTGAATATGATTATTATTTTTTAAAGACAATCTTTTAATAATTAATATAACATTCACAAAATATTAACTATTACACGAAATTACTAAAAATATTTAGTAATTTAATGAAATTCAGTCGAGAGTCGCTAGTTTGATTTGGGTTGTGTTTCATTTAGAAATAATTTTTTTTATTCTTTACATTTAAAACGATGAATTTTTAAAAAATATTTTATTAGTATATTTTTTTTAATCATCTGTCATAATTATATCCAATTTTGCATCAAATTTTGATTATAGTAATATTGTCATTTTAATAAAAAATTTGATAAAATTATTATGGAGTGCTAAAAATATACACTAATAAAATGTTATGGATATTTTTTTTATTATTTTAAATGTGAGAGATAAAAAAAATTATTAAAAAATTATGAAAAATTATTTTATCGATTATCTTAAAATATTTTATCCATTTACTTATAAATTGATTGGGTGCATTTATAACATTATATGAATAGAAGTCAATTCAATAGAATGATCCCATTAACTTTCAAATGCCAAGGAATGCGATTACCAACGTGACTAATAAGTGCAACCCTTATCGTACATACATTTTGTTAATGAATAATGATACACATAATCATACATACATTTTGTTAATGAATAATGATATATATAATGACTTTTTATAATAATTTTTAATAGTAATTGATATAATAAGTATGAAAAAATAAAATTATCTTTTAATATATTACATATTTTAAGAATTATAATAATTAAATTTTAATTTTTCGTACTTATTATATCAGTTGCTATTTGTTAATTAATGTGAGAATTTACTTAGGTTTATTACCTTGTGATAGAGTATTGTACGACACACTCGCACGTTGATTGTTTTTGTTGTGCCCCGAAGACCAAAAAAAACAAAACACGTTGGTCAAAGCGCTGTGAGAAGTTCGTAGCAGCGATCACGCTCATTACCTGCCTTTTGGGTGCACTTAACGCCAGAATCATGTAATGTCATTACGTAATCATGCCCGTACACGTGGCACCCGGTTAAATTATTTGGAAAATCCCGAACATCTGATGGACCCCACGACCACCCCCCATCAGATCAGATAATCCCATTTTTAACACATCAGTAGTGGTCTAAGTGGGTTTGGACTGCTCTCTCACTCGGCTGCTCTACATCACAATCTGTCCTTCACTGATTTTTTTTTTTTTTTTTTGGAATAAAGAAGAGGAATTCCCCACATGCACACATTCAAATCCAACGGCCCAGATCATGAATCTTCAGGTGGGTCCTACTTCTGTTTTGCCTTGCACCAAATGGGATCTTGACACGTGTAAAAAGGTCCGGAGAGGTTGTGTGGTGGTGCGCAGAGGGTAATATCTCCTGGTCTTAAAAGTAGACCGAGGAGAGGGAGTAGGGAGGGGGGTTGTCTGCTAAGTGTACAGTGTGTGGTGAGGCCAATGTGAGAGAGAGAGAAAAGGGGGGAAGCGGTGAAGTGTAACTGTTTTTCTTACTATCTGAGGAGTGGCGGAATCTTTTTGGTGGGTTTAATTTAATAAGAATTGAGGAGGAGGTGAAGGAGGTGGATGAAAATAAGGAAATGTTGGTGGGTTTTTCTTGGCACGACGAAAAAAGGTAAGCTTTGAAGGAATATATTAACCTACCAAAATTCTTTACTTTTTTTGCATATATATTTTTTTAAATTTTTGTTCAGTGTATGCTTACTTCTGTTTATGCGTAGATGGCCTTATGTATTTATTGTTAATCATAGAATTCGGTGTTTGGTTTCATCTGAGTTTTGGTTGTTTCTGTAATTTATGCTAAAAAGATTTGATTTTTAGCATGCTGCTCAGCAACTTTTTGCTTGTTCTTTTTATTTTTTTTGGGTCGGGGATGAATGACGGGGAAGGGGAATGCTGTGCCTACAAGGGTTTTAATTTTTGTTTGTTTTTTTCCTCAGGTTGGAGCCTTCCTAACTAGTTTGGAGCTGGGGATTATTAAGTCGGATATAAAGATGTAGGTGAAGAATGGTTTTGGCCCTTGGCATTCTCATTCTGATACATTTAACTAATTTGTTTTTTTGGGGTATAATCAAAATTTTTTCTTTTTTTGGTTTTTTTCATAATTGTTGATGCAGCTTGTGTTGGATTTATGTTGCCTTAATGTTATGTAGTGTTTTAGATCAGCAAATGTAGTTCATTCTAAGCTGATTCTGTTAATTTGGTAAACGTGTTATTCAAATAAGTTTTTGCGCTCAGTTGCATTGAGAAAAGTTTCATTCTTGAATTTTTTTTCAACTTTTTCTGTATTTTGATGAATAGAAGTTTATAAATGCGGAATCAAATGAATTGGTAGTATTTGCGAGTTTTTATCACGGCATGAGACACGTTTGGTCTTGCAATTAATGTGTGTCAGTGAACCTGTACTGACAGAGAACAGAGCCAAAGATCCTTAAGTCGTGGGAAGAAGAACAGAGACAAACAGATATAAATATTGCAGTAGCTGTTAACAGTTAAAGATGTGTCAAGAATGTAGTCTCTTCAATCACACTCACCAATTTGTTGGTTATGTTCTTTTTTATATTTCCTTGACTGAATCCACATTACTCAGCATAGAACAAACTTCAATAACACTTTAGATCATCCAGCTGGATCTTTCTAGTCCATGCTGCTATATCTCAATTTACATCTGTCAAACTGGAATGATATTTTTATTTATTTATTTTTATTTTTTTGGTTTGGTACTGGTTGGCACATTGTTCTTTTGAATTAGTAAAGACTTTTGCATGGACATTTTGGGTGTGGAGATGTTCTCTGGCTGAGGAGTGCTCAAAACTGAAGAGAATTTTGTAGCAATTCTTTTTCTTTCGTATTGAGAAAACATTTTTTGTTTCTATGTATGTCGTTGAAACGGATATGTAAACATAATTTTGGTTGAAGACATTTTGGCTCCTAGTTTGAAGTATTCAAGCAAGAATACAAGAATGTGGAGGTATAATCAGCTCCTCATTATGCTAAGCTTGCTTATTGTTCAAAGAAGAAATTGTAAAGGACATAGAAGGGAAATTGGCAAATATTCCATAATTTCCACTTTGGGCAGTTATCAAAGTTGGAAAAAACAGATTATTGTTCCACTTGGTGGGAAGCTGCTTAAATTTGAATGCACATCCAGGCATCTCTTGAATTATAAGGTTGCAATGAAAAAGTAAAGATTTAAAGTTATGCCTGCTTAATAACATTTTCTGCTTCTTCTGCTTCTGCTTTCATTTATTATCTGAGCTGCTGCATGTTATTCTAGTCACTTGAATAATGAAGTTGATGATGCATTCTACCTTTGCTGATTGCATGTTGGTTCAATATTTCTTATGTAGTTAAGTGAGATCAGATTTTTGGAAGCATTTTCAGAAGGAAATTGGACATGAATGTTCTGGTAAGGACATGCTTGAGCCAAGGGAAACTGATATACCGGCCCTATTTCTGGTGTTCGTTGTGCTTCCCCTGGTTACTTATATCTTACTAGGAAAATGGAGCGAGTCAACAAAAAAGAAAGAGAGGATAAGTTTACTGACCCAACAGGCAGCTGAGGAAGCTCTTAGGTTTGAAGCTATGGCTGCAGCTAGTGTTATCCCTATATTGCCTTTGCCAAATAATTCAACTCATCAGTGTGCCAGATGCCTTAGTCCAGCTACAACTCGCTGCAAACGGTGCAAGTCTGTTTGGTACTGGTATGATTAAATCCTTAATGCCTTGTGTGTAAAAGGTCCCTGCTTGAGATCAGCAAAATGAATCTTCATTATGGAAAATATTCATTATGGTATTGTAACTTCTATAGTTTTCCTAATCAGTTAGTCCAAAATAGCCTACATCAACTGATGCATTATCTTCATCTTCACAAATGCCATCAATAGACACTACCTCAAGCCATGAATTAATTGTTGAGATTTCATTCATTTTTCTAATTTGTTAAGTTTACGTTGCAGTTCTGGGAAGTGTCAGATCATTCATTGGAGGGAAGTTCACAAACATGAGTGCCAGCAATTGGATAACAACTGCAGCAACTCGTCTCCTAAACTTTCCTCTGACAGTGAATTTCATGGTAGAGTCTCATTTGATGCTAGAATGGATTTGCAGTCCTTTGCGGCCAATATCAACTCACCCATCATCGAAGAAACACCTTCAGATGATGCAAGTCATCCATCTATGGGCTTGTCACCTTCAGCCACCACAGCTGGTACAAAAGTGGAAACTTCTGTGGCCCCTATGTTGGAGAGAAGACTGACAGACAAGAGGACATTTCATAAAAGCTATAGAGGCACCTTAAATAGAGTTGATGAGCCCCCGTCAGATTGCTTTGATCAAGAATCTATCAGTGGTGTTTCCTGTTCCCCATGTAATATTCCGGTAAAGGATGCTTCCGTCAGAGAAAAGGTTCTTGTCCTTATAATTTGTGATGCATAAAGCTTATGTTTCCACGTTATTAATTCTAAAGATTTTTCGTACTTTTGGTTAGTTAAGAGACTGTAATTCTTCCCAAGACCATGATGTCAACATCTCAAGTGGCTTGAGTAGAGTTCATGCTAATTCAAGTAGTTCATGGGAAGAACATCACATGTTACAAAGGCAAAACAAGTGTGCTTTTGATGGGAGAAAAACTCATGCCACCTCAAGTTCCTCAAACAGTGATATGAGTTTTTCCAGTACTCAGTCAGATTCAGTTAATGGAGAAAACTTGCAGAAGAGAGATTCTACTTCTCGTGATGAAGTATCAGATAAATGTTGTTCAACTCAAAGGGCTTCAACAAAGAGAAGCAGTAAAACCAAAAGTGCATCTAACTCACTGGGAACAAAACACCATAAATCTCCAAAAGCCATGATGAAGTCATCAAGAGATCAAACATGTTTAGATCTGGATCAAAACGGTGTAACAGGTTATGACTCAAGTAAGTTCGATCATATTCAGCTTATCCAGGGTTTCTTTTTGTAATTTCACTTACCAATATCTTGTGATGCAGAAACTACTAGAACTAAGGATGCAGTCCCTTCACAGGGAAGTAATGCTATTACCGGCAAAGGAATTATGAAGATGATTGGTCTCGTGAAACCATCAAAACTTGAGAGACAAGAAACTTCGCAAGTAAATATTGACCGGTATAAGAAAATTAAGGTCAGCATGTGGGAAGCAAATTTTTCTGCTGTGAGTTGCATGGTTTAAATAGATCAAAACAAATGCTGTTTTGGACATTACAGCAAGAATTTATTTCATTCCATTGAAGTTGGTTTTATCCAGTGTATATCCTATGATTCAATATTTATGCATTTGTTTTCTTGTCTAATTTGCAGATGCTGTTTCCATATGAAGATTTTGTGAAGTTTTTTCAATATGAAGCATTTAACATATCTCCTAGAGGTCTTGTAAACTGTGGGAATAGGTATTGTCAGAATTCTTACTACTATTCACTGTAAAAGTTGCAGCAAGGCAAATTTACTGTTGTTTCAACTATTTGTCAGTTTTCAAGTATTGATATTTGTTTTTCCTTGCAGTTGTTATGCAAATGCAGTGTTGCAGTGTTTAAGCTGCACAAAGCCTCTCACTGTCTTTCTGCTCCGAAGATCACATTCTAGATCTTGTAATTGATTTATTCATTCTCCATTCTCTTAGTTGCCCCATTCACTAGGACTCTCTCTCTTCTTGTCACCTATTACACAGTCTCTCACCAATGTATATGTGCTCACTTTAGATAGATTTATATAAATGAGTGTGTTTATTTCTGGGGTTGAAGAACTACCTAACTAATCTGTTACCAAAATTCCAGGCTGTGTGAGAGATTGGTGCCTCATGTGTGAACTTGAACAACATGTGATGATGTTAAGAGAAGGTGGAGGTCCACTTTCTCCTAGCAGAATTCTGTCACATATACGTAGTATCAATTGCCAGATAGGTGATGGAAGTCAAGAAGATGCTCATGAGTTTCTGCGGTCAGTCCTAATTAATCTGTGTATGCATTGCATTCTGTTTTGGAATGAACATGTGGGAAGGTTATTTAATAATATCATATGTGGATTTCAACTGTATTAATCTTCATGTTTTATTTTGATAATCCAGGCTTCTTGTGGCATCAATGCAATCCATATGCTTGGAGAGTTTGGGTGGAGAGAAACTGGTTGATCCCCGATTGCAAGAAACAACCTTTATACAGCATACATTTGGAGGGAGACTCAGATCAAAGGTCCTTATTTCTTTCTATATCTATTTTTCTTTTCTTACTGATGGTTTGATGTCAAGAATCTTTGTTACTTTTTGTTGTCATTTCACAATTAGGGAGTCATGAATTTAAGCATGCTTACAGGTCAAATGTTTAAGGTGTCATCATGAGTCTGAGAGATCAGAAAACATTATGGATCTTACACTGGAGATATTTGGCTGGGTGGAGTCACTAGAAGATGCCTTAACACAATTTACGAGCCCAGAAGATCTTGATGGAGAAAATATGTATAGATGTGGCAGGTCTGTTGAACTTGCAATTTTGGTTGACATTCTTCTGTTAAACTTAAAGCTGAAGTTTATGTGGTTATATGACTCTTTAACATTCTTTAATAACCAGGTGCGCAGCCTATGTTCGGGCACGGAAGCAATTGAGTATACAGGAGGCTCCAAATATTTTGACTATCGTCTTGAAGAGGTTTCAGGTACTTTTGCATGATTGTGTTATTGATGCTGGAATTGCACAAGATACATTGTAAAAGTTTGAGTTAATCACGACTATCCTTGACATGGACTGTCAGTATCCTTATTTATGTGTTTACACCACATAAGTTATTCACCTTTGTGGCTTGGGCTGGTCATACAGCTTAAACTGGTTAAACTCTTTCATTTTGGACTTTTAAGATGGTGTTTTTATGAACGATATGTTTAATTTTAGAATTGTTGTTTGAAGGAATATAACTATTTTAAGTGTTCAATCTATCAAGCCTTGTATGTTGGACTCCCGTGATGCTTAAACTTATTACCTTGTAACATTTCTTCATATTTCAGTGATCTTGGTTTGAAACTTTTGTTCATTTATTAGTTAGCTACTCTGTATAATTTGTCATTTCTTGACGTAAATTGTTCCAACCTTTGCTATAATTGTCAGGAGGGAAGTTATGGCAAGATAAATAAGTGCATCTCATTCCCAGACATACTGGATATGGTCCCTTACATGACTGGGGCAGATGATATACCTCCACTTTACATGCTTTATGCTGTTGTCGTACACCTGGATACACTAAATGCATCCTTTTCGGGCCATTATATCTCCTATATCAAAGATCTGCAAGGAACTTGGTTCAGGATTGATGACACTGAGGTAAACCTTTCATCGATGCTCTTTGAATAACAGTGATTTATGATAGAGCTATCTTATGCAAGTGCAGAATTATCATTTCCAACCTTGCATCTGTGCAAAGAACAAGTGCTCTTACTTGGTTTTGTAATTTTTTGATTATTTATTGGGCAAAGCTAGTATTTTGGTGGACTCTACTTTGTTGTATCTCGCTTAAAAGTCTTTCGGTTGCATCTTTTCAATATCTTATGGATTCTGTCCTGGCTTCTCACATTGACGGGGAGTTATGTTCTTATCACTTGGTCTCTAAATTTCCGTATCATGCTAAAATGGCAGGTACAGCCTGTAGAAATGAGCCAGGTGATGTCAGAAGGAGCATATATATTATTTTACATGAGGTAAGAATTGCTCTATATTCAGAATCTTGAAGTTATCTTGGTGACTGTTAGATGGAGGAGGCCTGTTATGATGGTAAATGCATCTAAAGTGTTGTTAGAAGTACAATATCTTTCTCCTTGTTTTAAGTAGTACAGTATCTTATGATATTAGAGAGCAAAACCTATTTTGGAATGTGACTTGCGAGTTTCATAAATTTAGCATCTTGTAAGCATTTGAAGAATTTTTGACTGAACCAGTACTACATGCAACTTGATTGTCTTGTCATGCTGCAATTGGCAGCAAAAGCACAAATCTCCCAATTCAAAATAGCTTTACTGTATGCAATTAGTTGAAGCCTATTAATCATTTACTTTTCCACTGGGCTGTTCTCAAGATCAGTTACCCATTTAAGCACCCGATTATTGTATGAGTATTAATGGAACTTTCTTCAACTGACGTTGTAGGTCATCGCCTCGCTCAGTTAGGGCTTGCACAAGGAAAAATACCTGCCATCAAAATCAAGTGATGCCAAAGCATTGGTCTGGAAGTACTCATAAGTCTTCAAGACTAGAGCAAAGCAGATCTCATCACCGTGTCTCTGATCTGGATCCTCCTGATCATAACTGGGGCACTGGCTTTACCCATTATGCATCAGGTCTCAGGAGTGTGAATGGAAATGTGAATAGACATCTTGCAGAGGCATATGCTCAGTCAATGAGCGCAAAATTTTCAGATGCAACATCAAGTGATTGGTCCCTCTTCACAAGCTCGGACGAAGCATCTTTTACTACAGAGAGTACAAGCGACTCTTTCAGTACTGTGGACTACTCTGATGCAAACAACATAGATCCTATCTCTTCAATCTTTGGCAACATGTACACATCAGGTTATCCTTCTCAGAAAACTCTAGCATGTAATATGTTCTCACCCAGCAAGGCTCAAACCAGGGTTTTTTCAGAACAGAAGGGCTTTGTTGTGGAACACTTGATGCCACCTCAACCTCCTCCAACCAGGGTGTTGAGAGGAAAGAGTTCAAAAAGGGTGAGCTTGTTGACTGAAGCTTTCCAAACCCATGGCATGCATGTAAAATATGGGAATGACACCGGAACTGGAACATCCCAAACTTTGTAAATTGTAAGATATGTAGAGATTCTGGGAAATCCGACCCATTTTTAGGATCAAAATTTTAGCTAGGTTCAGTAGCTAGCTGTGCCTCATAATTTTTGGATTTTTAATATTTTACCGGATGGGGCACATTGGTGTTTTAGTTCAGATATCTAGAAAGTCGAATATCCCTGTTGTATTTAAGTAACTTGCCATCAAAAAGCATCAGATTTCTCATGCTTTTCTCACTAGGTCAATTGTGGACTAGAATTGGGTAGTGAAAAGTTTAATACTATTGCGTAAATGCAAGGCCATTTCATCTCTGTTGGATTATGAAACGGAGATCAGATTCTTTGTCTTCAGTATCACTCGCTAATGGTGTCTTAAAATGCTCAATAGTCTACTAAATGAAAAGTACCCGCTAAATCTTACTAGATGCGGCGAACATAGTATATAGAATTGGGGTTCTACACAGAATCGATTTAGGGTAGCAGAATCGGATCGGTGGGATCGAATCGTAGAATCGTAAGATTTTACAAAAAATGAGAAAATATATTTTATAAATTATTTTAAAAAGAATTATTGTTCGGTGAATTGCAAGCGTACAATATCAACAAGTAATAAAGTGATAAGTAGAGTATCGTTCCCACGAGGATTGTTTTCAATTTAACCAATTACTTACTAATATGATTAATTCAACAACAAGCTAGCCAATTAAATTGTTTTATGGTGAATTAAACTAAAGAAGGAAAAATTAATAACACTTGATAAAAACAACAAATAAGATGTTAGAGATTTCGATTTCACTTAATCAATCCTAATTAACTCTCTTGACTTGTCATGCAATTAAAAGTAAATTCCAATTTATGATGGTGAAATTTCCCTAACGTAAATTAATAGCCGACATCGGTCTAATAACCCTATTTAGATTAAAATCAACTCACACTTGGTCTAGGTGAATTTAGATTTCTAAAAGTATTAGGAACTATGGAAATTCCTGGATTCAATCTAAGTAGCCACGACTTAGTTCTACTACCGAAACCACATGAACAACCTAGATTATTACGGTCTAAATTGAATTCACGGTTTAATATCACATGAGCACATGCATGTTATCTCCACACGGTATCAAACAAGCATAAAAAATCAATTAAGTGGTGATCAATCACCTAAAAGCGTTAAGAACATGATATTAAACTCATAATTGAAATATAGGTCGCATGTACAAGTCTTAAGAATTAATTATTCATGATTAAGATCCATCTAATCTCTAACAAAAGAAATTAGAACATAATGAAAGTTAAACTAACAACAAAAATAAAAATAGACATAATTAAAATTAAAACAAATTCTGAAAATTAAAATAACTATTATTTAATAAATAAACACAAAACTATAAAATAGTTAATCCTTGAAAATAAAGGACAACTAGAAGTTCATAACAAAAGAAGAAATAAAACTACTAAAATTAAAACAAGAAAAGAAAACTAAAATTGCTAAACTTTAACTAAGTAAAGAAAAACAAGAAAAGACAAAATTGAAGACTTGAAGTCAATGAACAAAATAAAATTCTGTTGCCTTTGTTTCTTTCACCTGTAGCTTCCAAGGAACAAAAACAACAGATTTGCTGCTTTCTTTTCCAGTCCAAGTTGGCAGCTGCAAAAGCTAAAGAACGATTAAGACTCGACGGGAAAAGCTTGAAGGAAACACAAGAAGACGGCTGAAATTTCTGCAGCAAACTAATCCGAGGAGTAGGCTGAAGTACTAAAGAAAACGAAACACAAGAAAACAAGGGGAAAAGTTGGCTAAAAACCGGCAAAAACAAGAAGAAGAAACAAGAAACTGTGGCTGTAGTTCTGCTAAGAAGACCGAGAGAAACTACTACAAAGTTCAGAAGAAAACCGAGGAGAAGACTGAATGTTCTTAAGAAACCCGGGAGCAACTACTGAAATCTTACTAAAGTACTGAAAAGAAAACAAAACAAAGGAAAAGAAAACTGGTAGCTATAATTCTCTAAACTAATGAAAGAAAGGTCGGCTACTGCTAAATCTAAACTAAAGGAAGAAAATAAAACTGAATGGAAGTGCTACTACTACTCCTAAACTAACGAGAAGAAGAGAGAAACAAAGGACCGAAGAGTGGGTTGCTTCCTTTGATCATCTCGGTTGTGTGCTTTATATAGAGCAAAAGATTGGTTGTTTATTTCTAAATTCTACAAATCCAAATCCTTCTTTGTTTTGCTCTTTGTCTTCAACTTGTCATCGGTTTCCTTTGTTTCCAAATCCCAGCCAACTTTTGTTTCCAAATTTCAGTCATATCCAAATTAGTTTGCAGCTCAGCTTGGTTCTTCTTATTTCTTTTTCCCAATTTGTAGCTGTTTTCTTCTCCCTTCTCTTTGTGTCTTTGTTAATTTCCTTTTCCTTTGTTTCTTTGTTGTCCGAATTTTTGTTACCAAATTTCAGCTTGGTTTCCTCTTTTGTTTGTTGTGGTTACTTGGCTGTTTCTTCCATGCATCTTCTAGAAGTTTTCCTTCTTTGTATTCCACTTTGTTTCCTTTTTTCAGCAGCTCGGCTTTTGATTTCTTTGTTGCAACCAAAAGAGTCTTCTTTGTCTTTTTGTTGAAGTAAATTGGTCAAGCTTTGATAAGCTTTCTTGGCTATAAAGTAACAAAATAATTGGTTAGTCCTTTAGAAGAAAAAATTCAAGATTAAGCTCAAAAGTTCTCAAAATATTAGAAAACTTGGAAATCATAAAATCAAAGGATAATTTGGCCAAAATATGTAAAAACAAATTAAAACACAGGCCAATTTCTAACCAAAATTAATAAGAAAACCCTATATAAAATAGAGTTATCAATTATTAATCAATATATGAATGAATATGTAAAAAATTCATGTATAGTTTATAATTAAATGATTTTATTTTAATTTTAATTTTTTATAATATTTTATATAATTTTTTTAATATTTTAGTAGTTGTCGTAGTCGAAGGGTATTTAAGTCTAATTTATTTATTTATTGTTAAAATCTAATAAAAGCATGATTAAACCAATTAAATTGTTTATATAAGTATAGATATTAATTTTACTTAGATATATAAAGTTTTTTTTGAGTAAATTTAATTATATTTTATTTATATAATAAGGTAGAATCGGAATTAGAATCGAGATCGTTTTAGTGAATTAGAATCGTAGAATCGTAGGATCGGTGAGATCGGATCGGGATTCTGACAACTATGGCGGCGAAGCAAATGAATTGTTTTCTGATAAGGTTTGATTTGCTTTTCATTTTCTTTTCTAGCTCGCGAGTTCGAGAGAGAATCTTTTTGATTAATCAGAAACAAAACGAGAATTAATAACAAATTATTGAGTGAAATATGTAGGTATGTACATAAAAAGCAAAACATATATTGTCTAGTTAAGGGTAAAAAACTGAGCTAAGAGGCAAAGATTTCCAGAGCCAAGGAATGAAAGACATATGTTGTTACCATATTCAACAGTAACAAATTCTGCTTGAAAAAAGACATTGTAAGCTTTTTTTTTTTTTTTTTTTTAAAACCATGGGATTCCTCAACTGGCAACTTGTTTAGTTTTGGCTTTGTTGACTATGTTAGCCATATCAGATGCTCAGTAATTCAACTCTTTTAGGACAATTTACGTGATTATTGTGGAAGGGAAAATCTTAAAAAATATATATTTTAATGGAAAGCGTATCATTAGATTTGTACAAACATACATAAATTTGTATCCTCCTCAAATAAAGATAAGAGGCAATAATCTATGGACATTAATAGCAATGAATTGGAGGAGGAGGGAATATGAATATTAATTGGTGGCTCGGAACAACTCCAGAGCTTCACCAGTTGGTGAAATGGTGGAAATACGAAGCTTCCTATATTCTTCAAAATCAAATGGCTTGTAGAGAAGAGGATTTTCAGAATCCACCAACTCTGCTGCTGTTCTCACTGTTTTATCTCTGGGTGCTAAAACAAACAGCGCAATTGAGACACGAATCATTGCCTTATAACACTTCACTCTATGCTTCACGTTGCAGAATCTTCCATTGCTCCATACCTGCATGCATGGACACATACATGCCAATACAAGACGTCAATAACAAAAAGAAGAATGTCAAAAACCGTCAAAAGATTTACTCTAGAAGAAGTTATTACGGAGTCGGGATTTTCTAGTTACGATCCCTCCCACTTTAATGAAAATTTTCAATTACTGGGAAAAGAATTTTGTTGTGATGCTAACCTTGCCAACATCTCCAACGTTAGCAACAAGGGTGCCTGGAATTGGATCAACCGAAACCCATTCCCCAGTGAGCCTGTTCACAATTTCCAAGCCATTAACTAGTTCATCATCCTGCAAAATTGTAAGGAACCCGGGATCTGAATGCGTTACAGCACCAGTTGATCCCAAACTTTCTTGGCTGTAATTGTACTTGTTCATTTGTAATTGGCAAATCCAACCTTTGAAAATCTCTCCACCCAATAATCCATACCCCTCCATCATCCTTCCACCAACCTCCTTTGCTACTCCATAAATGGCCTCTGAGTACTTCAATATCGTCTCCCTGCCAAAACACAACCCAAAAAAAACAACCAAATTTAAAGCAAATGGCCAAGAGGTTGATATATAAGTTTTTTTTTCGGTGGGCTATTGAAAACAAGAGATTTAATTACCTTAGCTGGGTAGAGGCATTAAGTTGAGCACAGAAATCATCAGCAACACCAGGATAGCCCATGTCATAGATATTCAAGCCTTCAAAATACGGGCTGGCCAGATTTGGTGGTGTGTATCTTTGGCCAGGTCCTGGAGGAGCATTTCCTTGCTTGATTTCCAGTGGAAGATCCAAGAGAGATCGGCAAACGCCCTTCATTTCAGACAAGAGTTCCAATGGGATTCCATGATTAACAAGCCTAAAACAACCCCATTCTTGGGATGCTTTCACTATTTTCTCAGCTAGACCACAAGGGTCTTTCATATCAATCACTGGGACTGAGCTTTTAGTCTCCATGTGATCTCCAATATATGGGTTCCAAGTGTGTAATTCTGACAAATTTTCTGCCTTTTTGGGAGTTGCCTAAGCAATTGAAGTACTTAACTTGAGTTCAAGTGCACCTCAAATTATGTTTGCAATCCTTTTATAATGGTGGATTAGAATTAGAGTTGGTGGAAGAAAGTTCAACCAAAAGAGAATAGTAAAACACCAGCGGGGGAAATTGTACATCTTTGAAGCCATGAATTTCTGGGTGCTTTCTTTGATTACGTCATCTCTTTCTAGTAATTCTTTGACTTGTCTTTTCTCTTTGGTTTATCATATTGATGAATTGCACATGTTTCTTGAGATTGAAAATGTTAAAATAAAATTGAAACTACAAAGAAAATGGGAAGTGGGATTAATCAAACAAATTTATTTGATTCAATTGGGACACGAGGCCATGCTTGTTTGCAACATGTAATTGTAAAGATTTGATCCCAACCTTTGAAGTGGTTGTTAAGATTTCTGTCCATGCAATTATTAAGATTTATAGGGTAGTCACTCAACCTCACCTTCTCATGAGCAAGGTACTAAAAGCAAAATATTTCCCTAAAGGAGGCTTGATGAGTATAGAACCGAAGGGAAATAGCTCGTGGCTTTGGAAAGGCTGAATGGGAGTGAGATATGTGCTAGCAAAAGGACTACGATACAAAGTAGGAGATGGAAAAACAATCCGGGTGTGGGACTCTCCATGGCTCCCTGATAGCAAAGATTTCAAGCCAAAACCAAACAACCCCAACAAGGATAAAGTAATGTGGGTGAATGAAATTCTACTGCATGAGAGTAACGGCTGGAATAAGGAGTTGATATCGTGGTTATTTGAGAAGCAAGAAGCAGCAGCCATCATGCGGCTACCGACGGGATCAGTAGGAAGCCAAGATCAACTCATATGGCAGCACAGCACTACGGGAAGATTCACAAATCAAAGATATCAGCGGATACAGGAAGCGGCAACATCCCGAGGCATAGCGAATCCAAAGAAGAATGAAAACACACGGAAGGCAATGTGGAGGTTCAGCTGGAATTTAGACATCAAAGCCAAACTAAAACACTTCATTTGGAGGTGTTGTCATGACATATTGCCAACCAAGAAAGCACTGCAAAAGAGGAAGATGACACTTGACCCAATCTACCAAATGTGTGGGGAAGCTGAAGAGAGCTTAGAACATGTACTGTTTAACTGCTCAAGGGCAAAAATAGTTTGGCGCCTTGCCCCGGTGCGATGGCACGACACTGAAGTTGTTGTACTACACTTCGAAGAATGGTGGCAAGAGATTGGCAACAACACCAAGACCTCTCTTGGGCAGGAAAGAAGCCAACTAACCGTGTACATATTGTGGATGCTTTGGAAATCAAGGAATCTATGGCTCTTCACAAGCGAATGGATGCCGGAATGGACTGTAGTGGAAATCGCGATGGAAGAATGGTTGGAATACAATAAGGTAAGGATATGTGAGGAAAATGTGTAACTAGGACTGTGTTTAACATTTCAGTAAGTGGTTACTTTAGAGAAGAGAGGAAATAGTATGTTGGAGATTGAGTGGATAGAATAACCTCTCTTAATTTAGGAAGGTTATTTGATTCACTAGAACTTTAGATAGAGTCTTCGTAACAAAAGAGATGCTAGATATGTTGAAGGATAAGAGACAGACAAGCTTTGGTCAACTAGATGAGTCAAAGAGGGTTCAAATCAATTGGAACCATACATGTATCTTTTCACTTTGTGACACACAAAGTTTATATAAAGACTATTTTCGAAAAAAAAAATTATTAAGATTTATAAAATCATATAAGTGTTAAGATTTGGACAGACCACTAAACAAAAGATGTAATTGCTCCACCAATTGTACCTTCTATTTTTTAAAGAAATTAAAGGGGTTGTCAAGATCTCAATCATGCTCATGTGAAAAAAAATATATTTCATTGTGAAAATTTCAGTCACTTAATTTTTAAGATTTGATTGACTAATTGTATATTCTATCTTTTTCTTTTCCCTAGAAATTTTTTGTGCTTTATGTGCTTTAATTCCCACTGTGAATTTTTTTTGCCCAAGGACTATAAACAGTAAACCCCACAAACTTTTTTCCCATTGTGAAGTCAGCAAATATGGTATTTTTAGGAAATTGATATAGCATTCTAGAAGGGGTAAAAAACAAAAAGAAGCAAGCAACAAATTTGATTCTCTTATTAATAAAATCCCATAACCATCCATAGTCAAAGTTTCAACCATGTAATTGTAACCGAAATCTGTTGATTATATTTTAAAATGTGTTTTATTTTTTTTAAAATAGTGATTATAAAATAAAAAATATATTTTTGAAAAATTTAATTTCTACACACCTAGTTTCGTAAAAGTTACGTTTTTACCTATCGTTTTCATCTCCATTTTTTAAAAAGTCTTGTTCAGCGACAAAAGATTTTTTTCTTTGTTTTTTTAAAAGAAAAAACCCCCCAAAAGAAAAGGTGGACATGGTGGAAAATTAAAGGTCAAATTCATTGTTTGGCGATCTAGTTAACTAAGCAACAAAACTACACGCTTGATAGACGTGTGGAATTGCATTAGTGGTCCACACTCAAAAATTGGCACTAGAAAAAGTTAGATCCTGGGATGCCAAATGGTTACCATAGGTGCAACACAGATTACTTCAAAGTGCAAGAAAGAACTTTCTGAGGTGCCCCTGGTTGTAGGGGTATTCAATATTTGGATAACCCGAATATCCGGATAACCAGAATATTCGTTCGAATCTAAATCGAATCGAAAACTGAATTTTTAGATTTTTGGATTTTGGATTAAACCGAAACCAAACCGAAATCTGAATGTATATTTATTTATTATTTATGTGTATATCTATTATATTTATAATTACATATAATATATATTTATGTATTATTTATATGAATATATATTATGTTTATAATTACATATAATATATAAAAATAAATTCAGGTTTGGCCGAAAACCGAATAACTTAAATCGAATAAACCGAAAACCAAATAAACTCGAACCGAATAAACCGAATAACCGAGTAACCCGCCTTATGAATACCCCTAGCTGGTTGGGGGGAATGGGAGGGAGGAAAAGTGCCACTGGTTGGGGGAATGGGAGGGAGGAAATAGAAATGAAAGTATTCAATGCACTTGGTTGGGAGGAATGAATGATATACATTAAACTTTGATTATGGGTTATCCTCATACCTCTCAATATTGGGGGATATGAAAGCTATTAAATAATAATAATAAAAAATTTCTTTCCCCTTCCCATGATTAATAATGATTTTAATTAATAATTAATTATTTTAATATCATAATAAATAAATAATAATTATTAATTATTATAATTAATATAAATTAATTTTTAATTAACTTATTATTATTTAATAATATATAAATAAATTAAGATTAATTTAATTAATCATTCATTTACTTAATATTGTAATTTAATATTATAATTCATAATTAATTAATCTCATTCATTAATATTAATTATTATAATTAATCTAAATTAATATTAATTAATTACTTAAGATTAATTTAATCAATAATATTTTTATTAATAATTAATTAATTTAATATTATAATGAATAATTAACTAATACTAACAAATCATAATTATTATAATTAATTTATAATTATAATTAATAATTATAATCATTTCTAAGTACAAACCAATCATTACTCCCCGCTACTATTATTTCCCATTACTATTATCTTCATTACCTTTACCATTGTCTTAGATGAACCAACCGCCCTGGGTGCTTTACCCGTTTTGCAAGTAATCTTATTCTATAATCCAATACAACGAAAGTGATGAAGCGGGTGAGACTCGAGTCGTCCACCTCTTAAAATGGTCAAAAGGTCCCGCCGTCTGAAATGCTTGGATATCAATAGAAAATTGTAGATTTGGTGGAAAAGTAAGACAAATCATTCTGCCCCTGAGGATGAATATTATATATAACATTCACACTACATTTCTTGATGATTGAGAAGGTTTTTGGAATCATTCGGGTAGACGAATAGCAGCCACGCAGCTGAACCAAATTCTGCAGCAAAGTTAAGGTGGCTCTTGAGTCAATTTAGAGGTGCTCAAGCAAGCTATCTCTGTAACTCTGTTCAGTTGGCAGCAAGGAATATGGCCAAATATGGTGGCTTGGATGTAGTGCGACACAGACAAAACCGCCATAGACTGCACATCTTCTTCAATTGTTGATAATATTATTTAATCCCAAGCACGAGACAGCTTGGATAAGCCTTGGCAAGCAGCATTTGAAGTCCAAAAAATACAAACTCCCAAGTCCAAAGAGTAGAATAATAAAACTATACTATATCTCAAATTTGACGACTACAAACTAGTTTACAAAAAGTTGATCACTCCTAGCTTAATTTGATTAAGCATAACCATTGAAAAGCTAATCAACCGTGATTGTTCTCAAATAAGTTGGTCACACCTAACTTCTGTCAATGTCAAATGTTACAGGCTAATTAGGAAACATGTTCACAGTTGAGCTGATGCTAAACTGGCTGCAAAATCTCATTTAGTTCATTTGCTAAATGTGTATGTTCCGATTTCTTGTTAGGGATATGCATATTATTGGATTGATGAGAACCTAATGACCAAACATCAACTACTATCAACCTATCTGCACCAGGGTCTATCTTTAGACTCCTTAAGCCAGCCTGTTCTGTAGGCTCCTCACTGTCTCATTGCAAGGACAGGGCAAACATGTTCTGCTGGCATCAATTAGGACACTGAAACTATCATACGATCAGAAGATTGCATCTTTATTTTGATTGATTTGTGAAATGATCAAAACAAGAGTTAAAAGAGAGAGATGGTGATCAAAGGACGACATAGTAGGTATAACCAAATGACAAGATTATGGAGCTGATCACCATTACTGTATGCTACTTATTATATAGCCATTTTCGAATTAGGTGTACAGCCTGATGAGGTTGTCTCACATCCCTACAGTATTTTCATTCCACTGAAAGGTCAGCCATATCTCGTTCACTCTGTTTGCAAACTCAAATGGTGAGTTATACTGAGCAACAGTGTAAATAGTTGTGTTCTCTCCTGCATGACTTTTTTCGATGGCATTAGCCCAAGCGGTTCCAAAAACACTCTCATTCAAGACAGCAGCTTGAACTGCAACATTGGAATCAGTCACAAACCCACCGAATTGCCTCACGGCAACATAAGTTTTTCCCCATCTTTGGACATGAAGCCCCTCGGCTGGTGGAGTGTTTTCCTGATTAGCCTTCGGAACGTAGAAGCTTACAGTAAAAGATGTGGCACAGAATGGTCCATCACTTGGTTTAACTTCTGTTATCACCGGAGCTGTCATCTCTATTTTCTCCTTATACTCATTCTTGCCCTGAATGTAGTCAAACAGCCTGAAAGTTTACATGGAAACCAAGGATTAGTGGAAAGCTGCTTCCAATTTCAGGTGCAAAGTGCAAACCTGGAAATGTAAATCGGTTAAATGAGGTGTTTTCAATATTAAAGTTTTGAACCAAAAACTTCCGAAGAATCACAAAACCTCAGACATGCTTATATGCTGCTGCCAAAGGGATCCAATAACGAATTGTTGCCAGAAAAAATGTTTCAGTACGAATTGAGATAGCATAATGATGGTTAGATGTGATTGCTTCGAAGCCTAAGGCAACTTTCTCAAACATGATGATTGCACAAAAATCAAACTGAAAGGAAAATCAAGTGTTTGCAAGATACAACAAAAGCCTTAAAACTCTTTTCAGGATAATCAAAAGGCACATGAACTGTTTAGTTGTCCCTAAACAGTTTTCTTATGAGAGCAACAATTTGGTGACAATTAAACATATTTCTTTTCTATCATGTTTGATTTTATCATTCGTGGGTCAGAACACCAAAAACCTCAAAATTCTTCAATTACAATTGTTCAATCAAAACAGCGTTCTCCAAACCAAAACCAAAACCAAAACTCTGCGGTAGCTAACACAATTGTTGCAGTGCATATCTTTCGTCAGAAATCTCTAAAGGGTATAAGGATAAACTCTCAAATCATTTATTGCAAGGCCACAAACTTAAACCAAATGTAAATAACTGATAGTAATTAATGATAAGAAGAAAACGACTGACTTCAAGAAACCAGTTCTAGTGGCCTCCACAAACGAGATATCATCAATGGGAGCAGTAGACATCCACACTGCCGAGTTGTACCGCCTAATTTCGAACCCATTCCCTGAATCAATCACATCATAGCTGGGGCATTCTATACGATTGCATGAAGGAGGAAATATGCCAACAGCAGGGGCTCGGGCATTTTGCTTTCTTGCCAATGTAATGCCTAAAGGCGATGCACTTGAGAGCAAACTCCATAGAAATGTGAGCTTCAAGATATGAACAAAACCTGCAGCCATGACTAAACTTCCTTAAATTGAAGTGGGATTTCCTTGGCTTTGAGAGTTTTGTAATGATTCTTCAAGAATTTCGAAACGATCACAGCCCAAGATAAGTGTTCTTGAATGAGTTGGATGTTGTTGGGGGAGTGTGAATTCAGGGGTTCATAAGGTGACACGTGGTTGAATTATATTATCAGAATCTCTGTGAATTTGTGAAGCATATGCCAATTTGGAGTAAAATTTTCACGTTTCCTGTGGATGGTTATGAAATTGAAATACATTATAAGGCAACTTTTCACAAATGTAGCTGAATAATTTAGGTGTAAAATTATTTGGTCAAAATACATAAATTTAAGAGCCAATAATTTTTTCCCTGATAACAGTTTGTATGTTATACATTGTTTTTGACTAAACAATGGCTCAATTGATTGAAGTAGATTTTAACCCCTGAAAAATGTTATGGGCTAACTTTCTCAAATAAGGAAAATGTGCTATTGGTGCTAATGATTTTTTTTTTTTTTAAATTCTACAATTGCTGTTACAACACTTCTATCCATTATGTATTCCGTTGTGTACATAAACTCATAAAATGATGGGTATGCTATGAGCACACTATCATGTCATTCAATTTCATTAATTTTTAATAAATTTGTGTTCACGTTTTGAGAGAGCAGTTCTAATTATTTAAAAAACTCTTGATTTATAATAGAAAATTATATGACAAAGTTGTCCAAAACAAAGTGATAATATTGGATATATTTTGTTGATTGTCAAAGAGAAAAATTAATAATCAGATTAGGTGATTATTGAACAAATACACAGTTCAAATTGGCAAAGAAAAACATTTTTAAGATTGGGCCAATTTGATTTCCGTTTCATTTCTGGCTGTTTATGGACTCTGTCAAGACATGAATTAAATATAATTGGGCCACTAGACTGTGGCAAGTGGATTTCGAATGCTGAAAGTTAGTGTTTTACTCTCATTCGGCCCAGGAAAATTAATTTTTCCCGTTTTAGAGTTGTTCTGTAATAAAAATTCTAGATTATATCTAGATTATAATTTTTTTTTTTTAGATTTAGCTTTTTAGAATATTTTTTTATTTATTTTTTTCCCATTATTATTTTAGAAAAATAAATCCCCAGGCCTCAATGTTCGTTCTGTTTTTGATTTCACAAATTTTCTTCAACATTTCTTGCTTTTTACATCCTCTTTTCTGAAAAATATAGGGATTTTTTTTTTCTCCAAGAATTGAAGGTATGAGAATCTATTGAGCGCATGGTTCACCCTGCCAGAAATGGTTTATCGTGCATGATTATTAGTGGACAAAAGAATAATCTAATGAACCATTGAACTTAGTTTATAAATTCTTTTTGAATTAGTTAAAATAATGAAATTGGCTGATATTATAACAATACTAAATAGTATAAATATCATTATAGAATAAGTTGATCATTAATTTAGAAGAGATGATTAAGATCGTAATTTATTTTAGTTATTATATTAGAAAACGGAATTTTAAAATGGCACTGTATCTAACAAAGTAAAGGATATTCATATCGATCAAATTGCCTTTGAAATAATAATATTTATAGTAAAAATATTTAAAGAATTTTTAAACTAACTAACGTAACATTTACGTGACAAACATGACAAACGATTATCGAATGATATAAGTGATTATTGTGTTGTAACTTTTATTATGTAAATGATGGAATCTCCTGTGTTATAAAAAAATAAAAATAAAATAAAATACCATTTAACATATTACACTTGGAACATGAATATTCAAGGTTGCACAAGGCCTTTTACTCCTTAACATTAATTTAGGAATTTCTTTTGCCAGGTTGCGTAGTTACCTTAACAAATAAAACATTATAAACCATGCAAAAAGTCAGTGATTTGATCATAACTGGGGTAGTATTCTACTCAATGATTCCCCAACTATAGAAAAACATATCCATTCCCATCCATCATAAAATTTGATTTACTTGTCCACATATACTGATTCATGAACAACCCACAAAATTTTTCCTTCAAAATCATGCAATTAAAACAGTGAAATGTTTGAAGATGATTGCATTTGTTAGTATATTACCCGTTTGCATTTTTCTCATGGTTTTGATTATATGAATTTATGTTTATTATCAATTGCACCTTGTAGTTTGTCAAAACTATCAATGCCCCTTAAAAATAACTTTCATTATATTTAACGGATTTAATGAGCAAAATGACAAAAAAATAAAGAAAAAGAAAAATGCAAATGCGGCACAAGGTAGCAAATAAAATGCAAAAAAAAAATAAATAAATAAATAAAAATAAAAGATGAAAAAAATTAGTCCTAATATTTTGCAAAATTTTATCGTACTATATTGCAAAATTTCGTATAAAAATTTCATCCTTAAAAGTCGTCCTAAAAAAAGAAAATACAAAACAAATGCAAAGACGACGCAAGGCAGCAAATAAAATACAAAAAAAAGAAAAAATTTAGTCATAATATCTTGCAAAATTTCTTCCTAAAAATTTCATTCTAAAATTTTGTTCTGAAAAAAAAAAAATACAAGGCTGATGCAAATGTTGAAGTAAGAAAGGTAATTTCGTCCAAAATTTTTAGATTTTTCTACAGTAATAATAGAATCCGTTAAAATGAATTTATATGTTAAAAAATTTTAAAATCTAAAAAGGTATTAATAGTTTTAAAAAATTACAATGTACGATTGGTAATAAATATAAATTACATGGGTATTAATAATTAACCCTAATTCTTTTCATTGTGTATGTATCACTTTCTCTAACACAATAAAATACCATTTAATATATTACACTTGGAACATGATTATTCAAGGTTGCACATGGCCTTATACTCCTTAACATTAATTTAGGAATTTCCTTTGCCAGGTTGTCTGGTTACCTTAACAAAGAAAACATTATAAACCATGCAGGAAGTCAATGATTTGATCATAACTGGGGTAGTAGTCTACTCACTGATTCCCGAACTATAGAAAAACATATCCCTTCCCATCCACCATAAAAGTTGATTTACTTGTCCACATATACTGATTCATGAACAACCCACAAAATTTTTCCTTCAAAATCATGCAATTAAAACAGTGAAATGTTTGAAGATGATTGCATATGTTATTATATTACCTGTTTGCATTTTTCTCATGGTTTTGATTGTATGGGGGATTAATCATTGCAAAGAAGCCCAGAAGACAAAAGCTAGCAAGCTTCCCGTCAACGTTGCTCCTGCGAAAAGGGCTTCTGCTTCTTCTTTTCGCACGTACGACGGACATGGTACGGCCAGTGCCCCCTCGAGTGGTAATGGTGCAGCGGTCGATGGTGGGACTGCTGGTGCTGCTTTCGCCACGGTGGCCGCTTTGGACGGTATAAGTATGGATGGTGGTGGTAGTGGTCACGGTGGTGGTGGCGGAGGCTGGGGCTGAGTTTATTTAAAAATCATGCCGCCTGTCTAGTGAGAATTTTTTTTTTCCCATTTATGAATACAGTTGATGTTGTTATTTGAAATATGGTTTGGATTAGTCAGTTTGTGATTTTGTAATTTGCTTATCACAAAAACTACATAAACTTTGTGTTACATCGAAAGGAATTAAGAAGATTTACAAATTTGATTAGAGAAGAGTTATATTTACTTATTTGGTATTTGTATATTTTTTATATTGTCTATTGCAATTCTTTTATTTATTTATTACATATTTGAAGTGAAATTTGAATTCTTGCCCTTTGAGATGAAGCTAATAAATTATAATTGCTCGATCCATTGTTTATTTTCATATTGCAATCCGTCTATATCTCAATCTTTCTCCATGGCTGCACCATTGGTAGAGTGATATGTTTGTTAACTAGGAAAAAAAAAATACTATTGAATTATTTTCGATGTGCGCTCTACCTTGTGGCTTTGAGCAAAAGAAAACTCCAAGATCCCACAAACATTCATACAATTTAATAAAATTAAGCTTCTGCTTGATTATGAATCCATCCTACTCGTACACTATTTCAATCCCCTGCACTTATACCATTGACCCAAGGTTATGGCCATTTCTTTGGGACCAAAGAAAAATAAAGGAAAAAAAAAAATCCTCCCCTCACAGGAAAAAAAAAAAAAACCGTTTCGAGAATTGAACTTTTGTGATTAAAATTGGTCATTAATAGCCTATTTTGCATTGACAAAAATCGTGTATGATGTATTATAATATCCACAGGGAATGTGAAATTTTTGGCTGTCCAAGTTGGCATATCCTTCACAAATTCACAGATTCTGGTGATATGATTCAAACCACCGAGTCACCTTATGAATCCAACTCATTCAAGAACATTTATCATAGACTTTGATCTTCTTTTTGCTCTTATTAATCAACTTATTTTGAACAGCCATCACAATCGATACTCTTGAAGTATTATTGCAACACTCTCAAAGCCAAGAAAATCCCATTTCAGTTTAAGGGAGTTCAATCCGATATCAGTCATGGCTGCAGGTTTTGCTCAGCTCTTTAAGCTCTCATTTCTGTGGAGTTTGGTCGCAAATGCATCAGCCCTTAGCATTACATTGGCAAGAGAGCCAAACGCCCAGGCCCCTGCTGTTGGCAAATTTCCTCCTCCATGCAATTAATAGTATAGAATGCCCCAGATATGATGTGATTGATTCAGGGAATGGGTTCTAAATTCGGCGGTATAATTGAGCAGTGCGGATGTCCACCTCTCCCATTTATGATATCTCGTTTCTGGAGGCCACTAGAACTGGTTTCACGAGGTCAGTTTCTCTCTTTTCACCCTTATACCCTTTGCTTAAACACTTAATTAGGTAATTTTCCTTTCAGTTTGATTCTTGTGCAATCAATGTTTGATAAAGTTGTCTTAGGCCTCGAAGCAATCATGCACATCTAATTTTCCTTTCCGCTGGTCCTTGGTTTCCTGGTAAACTTTCAGGCTTCTTGATTATATTCGAGGCAAGAACAAATACAAGAAGAAAATAGAGATGACAGCTCCAGTGATGACAGAAATTAAACCAAGCGACTGACTCCATTCCATGCGTCTTCTTTCATTGTGAGCTTCTTTGTTCCCAAGGTTAATCAGGCAGATCCGCCACCAGCCAGGGGGCTTCACGTCCAAAGATGGGGAAAAACTTATGCCGCCGTGAGACAATTCGGTGGGTTTTTGACAGATACCAAAGATGCAGTTTATGCTGCTGCCTTAAATCAAAGTATTTCTGGAACCATTTGGGCTGATGCCATTAGAAAAAGCCATGAGGGAAAGAAGACAACCATTTACACTGTTGCTGAATATAACAACCCTGTTGAGATTATACAGAGAGTGACTGAGATATGGCTGACCTTTCTGTGGAATGAAAATAAAACTATAGAGATGTGAGTCCTTTTGCCTCATGAGACTGCAATATAATCCCTATGGTCTGTTGCATAAAAATTTCGAATGCAGCAAATGCAAAAAATTATTTAATCCAAAATCCCACGAGAGTTTGTCCATACAAATTAATGAAATTTGGCTTGAATTTAGCCCATCTTTGATCCTACTCATACATTATTTCGACCAGTTCCTCTCATACTATTGACCCAAGATTATGGCCATCTCACTCAACACAAAAAGAAAAAATAAGAATAAAAATAAAATTCATGGACTCACGCAAACCTGAAGAGAGAGAGAAAAAAACCCGTTTTGAGAATTGATGTATTTCTCTATTCTTTTGTAACTAAAACTGATCATTAATAGCCTCTTTTGCAATGACAAAAGCGTGATAGATGTTTTAGAAAGCTCCTAAGTTTTTCCTGCATAAAATAAACAAAATCAGAACAAGTATAATAGAAGGAAATTAACAAAAAAGAAAAATTATGTACCCACACAAAATTGTGAATTTCCCTTCCCATTTGATGTTGTTTTTCTGGGTTTTTTCTTTGGTTGATGGCACCATCCTTCTTCCTTATTGTAATCTTCTGTGACTATGTGTTCATATCTCCATTGCTTATTCTTTTTCCGATGAAATATCCGACGATATGACAACCTACTTTGATCGAAAGAGAGTGGCGATCTCCATTTCTGTAAAAGTAAAGCTTAATCACTTGAACCTCATACTAAGCAAATAAGAAGGGAACCAAAAACCAAGACACGTACCATGTGGTTGTTCTGTTGCAATTTAGGTTGTATGACATTGAAACACCTTAGTTTCCTTGAGTAGGCAAGGAGCTGAGCACGGCGATCATAGCCCTGTGTTGTTCTTCCATTCGTAGGATTTGGAGGTAAATTAGTTGTTGGTTGAGTCCTTTGATGGGAACAAAATATTGGTGATTCAACATAGACTTTGATTATTACATCTTTCATGATGAAAATCTTGTATGTATGTATGCATGATTCGATCTAATAATAATATAGTCTTTCTCACGATTTGAGTATAATCTTCTTTGGAAGTGAAGTGGGAGCATTCAAGATTTGGCCGACAATAATGGATTCAATGTGATCCTACCTTGAAGGGGTTTAGTCAAAACTAACAAAATAAATTACACTGGAAAGCAAATTAACGATGAACTCTTACTTTATAGGGAGAAAGTATGAGTTCAAATTTTTTGTCTACCTTATTATTGTGTACGTACCAACACGGTCTTACTATAAATGCATATGTACCGGTACGATCCTATCATAAAATTTATAAATTCGACCGAAAATAATTTTAATGAAATGATGTGATTTTAAAATGATAGTTGATACACAATAAGTGGGAAAGAGAACCTCAAGTACAAGGAATATATAAAGTATTAAGAAGGAATTATGATTTTAGTAATGAACCACTATTGCTAACAAAAACAATGATAAAATATTTACATTGAGTTCTTGGCTGATGGTTACGCGGCATGCTGTCTTGTTTTTATCTCTTCTATGTGGTTTTTGGCGGCTTGGTGGGCGAGATTTACCCAACACGCTGGTGGGTAGTGCCGCATGCAGTTAGTAGTTAAAAAAAAACGATGATAAAATATTTGATGACTAAAAAATCTTTTTTTTTGATAATTCTCTTTTATTATAACGGTACTTCCTCTTTAATTAGAAGGGATAGATGACGACGGGGAAAGAGAATGTCAAAGAGGGAGCTCCAACTCTCTCCTCTTAGTCTCGACAATGGTTGTGTAAATGTTGGGGCAATTCGGTGGCATAGAAATCTTAACTGAAAAGGGAAAGTCCTTGCAATGTACGGCCAGAAATGGCAATATATGGACACTTATGACAACGTTAAAAAATTTGATGAATCATAACTAAATAAGGAAAGTACTTTCAGAAGTACGAACATAATGATTATCCTAAATGGATTAGATTATACTGACCTCTATAAGAGGATTGCGTCCATAAAATTAGAAAAACATCTTTATTTGTAAATAAGTTGTCATTGGTTAATGAACTTAGCATGGGCAATTATTGTTGTTGTTGTTGTCCTGTCAAGGGTGCCAATAAAAGTACTACAGCGACTACAAAGGAAGCACCGAAAATAATAGTACCACTACCGGCGCGAGGCCGCAGTACCAGAGGTCTAAAGGGAGCAAGAAGTGGTCAATATGACGGGGATATGATGATTCTGGGCGGAGCTGCTGCTGGGGTTGTTGCATCTCAATCCACGGCTGTTGATAAAACCGTGGGCGGTACGACTGGTGCGGGCCAAGGTTGCTGTTGCGCGGGCGGCTGTGCTTGTGGCAGCTTTGCGGGTTGTAGTGGGGGAGGCTGCGGTGGCGGTTGTGGTGGCGGAGGATGCGGTGACGGTTGTGGTGGTGGCGGCGGCTGTGGCGGTGGTTAGACCGCTAATTACTTACTAATTAGTTACATGTTGTAAATTTCCGAACAATTTCGTACGTTATGCTTATTAGTTTTTACCTTTCTCTTTTATTTTTGGGAATTTTTTAAACATTGTGTAAAATTTAATTTCTAAATTTCTAATCAATGGGAATTTCATTTTTATTCTTCTGGATGGACCAATAGAATTCAAATCCTCAATTTCCTAGAAAAATCTTAAGAAATGCAAATATTTAGAATTTCCTTGCAACAACCTGGCAAGTACTGATTTAAATGAAAATTTTATAATATGTTTTATAGGTAATGAATATATACAATCCATAATTAAAAATGAGGATGTATTTTATGATTCCCAATAAGTTGTAATTTTTAATTGTGAACATCTTTTTTCTTTAAAACCAAATAAAAATAATTGTGAAAAAAAATTATAATATCTTTATTAATAATAACGATTACTAAACATGTTCTAACTCATAAGTAAAAAAAATCATATTAAATTTAAAATGAACTATTTTTCTTTTAAAAGGGAAAAAATATTATCTCAATACTTATAAAATGTGGGTTGCCATTGACTTTTGAAAAGTCAAGGTTATGCCAACAAGTTACAGCTAAAAATATTCTCAGAAGTTAGGCATGCGACTTCCTTGACATATAATTAATTAAGGAGTCCTAAGTACTCCTAACCAATCTTTATAAATGATCAAAACTATCAAAGATTTAACTTCAAAAAATCTGTTTGTGCGGAAATTAAGGTTTTTGAGAGAATGAAAGGAATGGAGCTAGCACTAGCAATAATATTTCTTGCAATATCGGGCACTATGGCTTTGTGCTATTCCTGTGGTGCCGGTGTGATATGTTGCACGCTTGTCCGCGAAAGAAACCATCGCCGTCCGGTCACCACCACCACTGCCCCTCCGGCACTTCCACAACAAGGGGCTCGTCGAGACTTTGAAATGGGTAATAGTAATGAGGAGAAATAACAAAAGCAATCAAGAGAACATACATGGTGCAGATGCACAAATTAATCTCAAATAATTTCAGCCATGCAGAGAGGGAAGTTGTAAACTGATTAATTCAATTTGTGGGTTGTTTTTTTTTGTATATTTCCATATGCTGGCATGGCAAGTAAAATTGTTTTCTATGGACAAACATAGATCATGTTTACATGAAAGTTAATTGTTGAGTACATTTTGTTATTGTTTTGAGATCTTCTCAATTCGGTCAGATTTCAGGACATTCTCAAATAGCAACCTTGTTTGTTTCCCTTTCCAAAACAACAGCATGACACAAAGTAATACTAAAGTCCTATCTGAAAGATTCCCAAAATTGTTTCAAGTCCATTAACAATCTAAAAATAAAAAATTCATTGCAGTAAATATCTTATACCATATAACTAAAAAATATTGTATTTACTCCAAACATATTTTTTTCCTTTTTTTTTAAATGGGTGGAGTATTATACTTTATAAATAATAATTACGTAAGATGAACAATTAAAAAGTAAAAAATAGAAATTTAAAACTACATAATTAATTGCCCCCTTAGTGAATTATGCTCATAATAAGCCTAAAAAATAAAAAAAATATTTCATATATCCGTTGCATCATATAAAATCGTGCAATCAAGGGAAGATAGTTTATTTAAATATTGGGGGCAAAAAAATTAAAAATTTATATGTTTAACTTAGTATACTAAAAATAAGGATACAATGGCATAATGGAACATTTTTTTCTTAAAAACATACCTTTTAACTATATACTAATGGTCATGCAGAAAAGTATTAGTACATAATTAATGGTTATAATAAAATGAATAATGATACAACAATGATTAAATATAGCAATTTTTTATCGCCAATAATGTGTAATCTTAACGTGGCTCTCCATGTTATTACTATTTTAAAAAAAGATAAAAAATTAAAAATCCATGTTATTACTCTAAAACAAGCAAAGAAATTACAGATCGGCAAACCCAGAAGAAAACCAACGCAGCTTCTTCTTCTCTACCCAGTTTCCACGATATGCAATTTTTCGCCCTTCAGCAATTGTCAACACCGTATGGATCTACAATTTTTCACCCTTCACCAATTGTCGAAATCTAATTGAAACTGATACAAACAACCTCTTGAGCAAGAAGTGTGGTGGAGGGATTGCCCGATGTAAATATGGGATTGTGGGTCTGGTTTCATATCTATTAAAGACCAAGAGAAAATTTCAATGTGAAAGTAGAACCAAATTTTAGGGATGTAGTGGGATCTTTCAACCTTACTTTGGTAGTTCATGGGGAAGCACACTTGCTCTTGCATACAGTCAGACACACCTTGAAAAGGTCACTGGCTTGGTGCTACGGGGCATATTTTTGCTGCGCAAGAAAGAGATTGATTGGTTTTATGAGGGTGGCGCTGCTACTATTTTTCCTGATGCTTGGGAACCATTTAGAGATCTTATTATAGAGAATGACAGGAGTGCTTTATTGACGCCTATAACAACAGATTAAATTCTGATGACAAGGAAATTGTAGATTTTTAATTTCTTTTCTCTTTTAAGAGAAATGATATGGATTTTTAATTTTTATCTTTGTTTAAAATAGTAATGATATGGAGAGTCCCGTTAAAATTACACATAACTGATCAGATAAAAGTCGCTATATTTATTATTTAGTCGTTGTTTGTATTATTACTCTAATGAAATATCCACTCCATCAATAGAGCTATTATTTCGTGAAGTTTAAAAAAAAATAGCATTAACAAAATTATTACACACTAATATTTTGATTGGTCAAGAATGCCGCAATTGATATTGTTCTTTTTCCAGCAGGAGGAGGATACAAAAGCTTCCTTAAACTGGAATTTAAAAAAAAAAAAAATTCTCGTTCTTTGGATCTTAATTTGCAGCCACAACGTTATATAAAACTACACAATAAAGTTTTGAAGGGGGGTTTTGTCCTGATCATTGAATGCGTCAAATTAATTAATAGCTAGACAAGGACTTGTTCGAACTGGGTTCAAGTTTGGCCCTTGTGTTCGGACAACGTTATATATGTGATATGGTATGTGATTAGGCAGAGGCTCTCAAAGATGTTCTGTTGCAGATTCATAGGAAGTCGAAAAAGGAGCAAGGCCACCACTGATCACGACCCAAAACAGCCGTCCGCTGTTAAACCAAGCAAAGGTGGTGTTACTTCCATTCCACCACCGACGTACGTCGATCAAAGGGCTGTTAACGGTGGGAAGAGAGATGGGGATATAATGATCTTGGCTGGTGCTGGTGCTGCGGTGGCGGCTACAGCTGTCACGGCTGCTGTTGTTATCAGTGCGGAAGAAGAACAAGCTCGTGATAATAATAGAGCTAGCGGCGGCGGTTGTGGAGCTGCGGTTGGTGATACGGGTGATGGTGGAGGAGGGGTTAGTCAGGGTTGCTGCTGCGGCGGTGGGAGCGGCTGTGGCGGCGGCGGATGTGGTGGTGGGTGCGGCGGCGGATGTGGTGGTTAAAGTTTAACGACTTATTATCATAGTTCAGTTCTCCTACGAGGGAAAGCTTTGGTTCTTCATCATCATTTCGGATAAGGTTTGCATATTTGGCTGATATTTTCTATATCTCAATCGTAAGATTCATAGCCAATGTGATTTTTCGTGCCATTTTCTCGTGATTGGATTCTATCCAAGCAAAACCAATTCTTAATTCCAAGTCAATTTCTTCTTGCCCTTTACGAGGTCAGCCATTATAATTGATCAACCTTAATTAGAGCTTCCCTGTCTATGAGTTTCAATAAATTAGACAAGTTTATCCAAGGCAAATCAACAGAGGATAGATACTCTGTTTGAACTATTGTGTACTAATCGTGTGCTATTGATAAAATGACGTAGTTTTATTTATATTAGAATTTATGCATTTTATGTTAGATTTTAGTATTTATTAATGAAATTATATCATTTTATTGATGAAATACAATTAGTACACAATAATTAGAATAGAGGATTTCAGCTAAAATTAGCATGTTGTATTTCTCTTATTTGAATTAGGTTTGAATCAAATTTTCTTTGGAAAAAAAAAAAGAGGTGATTTGAGTAAAATTCAACTTCCCATATTGAAGATTAGTTGATTAAAATGCATATATATATAATTAAGACCTTTGCAAAGCTCGAAGTTTAAAAAAGATTTCCAATTATGCAAATTAAGTTTTGGTTTTGATTTTTTTATAAATTTACTTGAGAAAAGCTTGCCTTAACAAGTTAAGGCTTTGATTATTTAGAGAAGGTTTAAAATATTGACAAGAAATAATAACAAATACAATACCATAAAATGATCAAAAAAAAGTTAACAATTAGAACAGGAAATGTACTATATAGATGGTCCAAAAGAGTTTACAAAATAATAATAATTTTTCAAGAATATGCGAAAAAGATGTGATCATGGGATTCTTTACTTCTGTTGTACAACTGGGACTGAATATGGACATTCTTAATTACTAAACAAATTGTCCAAAACGTACCATTCATGCATATACATCACGTAATATTCCAAATTGGTCATTATAGGTTTTGTTTAATATACGACCTTTTCATTTTGGGCATATTCTTCAAAGCGACAATCACAAGTGGCGGAATTTTCAATTTTGCAGCTCAACTCCCAAGAGACGTGATACCATTATATTATATGGTACTGAGTTTAGTTATTATCTTTCTTAATTTTGGAACTTTTGTACGACCCTGAATTAATCTATTATACATGGTTCATCAAGAAAAGGCATTAGACCAGATATTCAAAAAAAAGAGAAAAAATTTAAGCAATAATCATTCTTTTCTCGTGATTTCATGATAATACATAGCAATACACAATTTATTAAGCCTCCATAAATAACAATATTTCCATGAAAATTTTCAATAAATTTTTTTAATGACTATTTTTTTGAGTTCTTAAATTCTTAATTGGTAAAAGTTTAAAATGATTATGTCTTGACCAGAAAGAGAAGGACTCAATGATTATTTGCTTCTCAGAATCAGGAGTAAAAATTTGATAGACAGAGATCACATGAAAACTTTGTTTTGATATTCATACATAAAAATTATGCAAATCAGATAGATCATGCAACTAAATTTACATATAATATCATCAGTTTATTACCAAAAACAAAACATTTATGGAAAGTAAGGAAATATCTTATTGTGAGTAACCATAATCCAATCGTATTCTTCTCTTTCCCACCAGCTTTAAACCAGTCTTAATTAAATTAATGATTGCACAAGTAATATATTATTCTAATGCAATTGGCATTAAGGAAATTGATTAAAAAGAAGCCAAAAGATTTCTTACGCTATTTTGTTTGTCAATTCAACAACGCGAAAAAGAAAACAATGAAACTTGTAAACAAAGACAAAGTCAAGTCTACGTGACAACAACACACATCTATATATAGCATCAAAGTCTGCTATTGAATTTCCAACGTATTTTCCCACTCATATCCTAAACAATTAAATGTTGTAAAAAATTCATTGCATTGATCCCAATTATTACTCCATTTGTTTGCAGAATATTGAATTCTCATATACCCAAATTACAACTAAATAAAGTTGATGTGAGGGAGAAGATAGATATCATTGTTCATAGTGAAAAATTTGAAAGCAAAATGGAATCTTATGTGATAGCAATCATTGTTTTTCTCTCTGCTTTAGCAGCAATTATACTGTTGTTTTGTTTACGGAATCTTGGAACCCGAAGAAAGACTCCTCCGGTCAATAATCCTCGGCCTCCTCTGGCCTCCTACAATTATGACGTTGAGAGAGGTCAAACTGCAGCCGCGGCCAGGAGTAGTGCAACGAGGGATGGGGCTGCTGCTATTGCGACAGCAGAAGTGGTTGGAGATGGTGGTGGAGGTGGAGGTGGAGGTGGTGGTGGTTGTGGTGGAGGTGGAGGTGGAGGTGGTGGTGGTTGTGGTGGAGGTGGAGGTGGTTGTGGTGGTGGTGGAGGTGGATGCGGGGGTGGTTGTTGAGGAGGAGGATGTGGAGGTTGAAATGGATCAAAACCATGCATGCATGTTTTCTGTAATTTTCCAGCTCTGTTTGGGGGTGTTTATTGTACTAGTATCTGAATATATGTGAAAGAGTTATTCATTAATAATTCATTAGTGGATTGGCTTGTTAGTTCTTTATGTTTCTGAGTAATCCTAATACAATTGAACCTAAGCTTGAACTTGAACTATATTCTAATGAAAATAAATACCTATATAAGTTACCAATCGAAACCCAAAATTTAAAAAAAAAAAAAAAGCTTGTAAAGCCATGTGGAAAAACCAATTTATTTTATGGATCTTGGTATATAAGGAGCCTATGACAATTCAACTTTGGATTATCTACATAGGATAAATCAAAAAAGGGTGAATTACATTTACTATCCTTGTGATTCGTGTAAATTATCAATCGAATTCCGAGATTTAGTAAAACTACCAATACTTCCTTAAGAGGGCTAAATGTTATGAATTTAAGGGGGTTAAATTTATGAATTTAGTTGATTAAAAAGGTTAAATGTTATAAATTTATCAAATTGAAAGGGGTATTGATAGTTTTACGAAATTTCAAAATTCGATTGGTAATTTACATGAACCACAGAGGTAGTAGATGTAATTCACCCATTAAAAAAATACCATTCAATCTGCCATAACTTCATTTCTTAGAAAATTCGTGCAATGGAAGATTCGAAGTTTAAAACTTTTTACACTAAAAATATTCTTTTAAATGAAAATATTCGTGTTTGGATGGCAACTCAATATATATTAGCCTCATTAAAAACTTATATTCCTTGAAAAGATTTTACCACATAAAAACATTTTTTAAATAAAAATTTAACTTTACAAGTAGTGATCAATAAACCACCGATTTCATTTGTTGAGTTGAAAAATGTTCAACTTATCAATTCATCCCGTAAACTACCATGACATCATGTAATCTATATTGGTTTAATCGTATTGTCCAAATTAAGAACCATAAAAATTATCTATTAAAATACTATGGTTATCTACAAAATCAAACAATTGATGATGTACAAAATCAGGACAAAGAGGTTTTATTTTAATTTATGAACAAGTAATATAATTTATTTCCAGAAAATATGGCATACATTATTAGATCTATACTGGACTTAAAAAATTAAAGTTTTATTTCTAACCATTTATTCATTGATTAGAGATAGAAATGGAACTAATATCATCAGGCTACTAATCCTACAAATTCGTAGCTGACAAGGTCTTTTCAGCCCTTGCTTAGAATGTATTTTATGATTCCCAATAAGTTGTAATTTTTAATTGTGAACATTTTGTTTTCTTTAAAACAGAATAAATATATTTTTGAAAAAAAATTATAATATCTTTATTAATAATAACGGTTACTAAATATATTCTAACTCATAACTAAAAAAATCATATTAAATTTAAAATGAACTATTTTTCTTTTAAAGGGGAAAAAAATATTATCTCAATACTTATAAAATGTGGCTTGCCATTGACTTTCGAAAACTCAAGATGATGCCAACAAGTTACAGCTAAAAATATTCTCAGACGTTAGGCATGCAACTTCCTTGACATATAATTAATTAAGGAATAAGGAGTCCTAAGTACTTTTAACCAATCTTTATAAATGATCGAAACTATCAAAGATTTAACTTCAAGCAATCTGTTTGTGCGGAAATTAAGGTTTTTGAGAGAATGAAGGGAGTGGAGCTAGCACTAACAATAATATTTCTTGAGATATCGGGCACTATGGCTTTGTGCTATTTCTGTGGTGCCGGTGTGATATGTTGCACGCTTGTCCGGGAAAGAAATCATCGCCGTCCGGTTACCTCCACTGCCCCTCCGGCACTTCCACAACAAGGGGCTCTTCGAGACATTGAAATGGGTAATAGTAATGAGGAGAAATAACAAAAGCAATCAAGAGAACATACATGGTGCAGATGCACAAATTAATGTCAAGTAATTTCAGCCATGCAGAGAGGGAAGTTGTAAACTGATTAATTCAATTTGTGGGTTTTTTTTTTTTTTTTTGTATATTTCCATATGCTGGCATGGCAAGTAAAATTGTTTTCTATGGACAAACATAGATCATGTTTACATGAAAGTTAATTGTTGAGTACATTGTTTTGAGATCTCAGTTTCGTCAGATTTCAGGACATTCTGAAATAGCAACCTGTTTGTTTCCCTTTCCAAAATAACTGCATGACACAAAGTACTACTAATTGAAGTCCTATTTGAAAGATTCCCAAAATTGTTTCAAGTCCATTACCAATTTAAAAATAAAAAATTCATTGCATTAAATTTCATATACCATATAACTAAAAAATATTGTATTTGCTCCAAGCAGATTTTTTTCCTTTTTTTTTTTAAAAAAAATAGGTGGAGTATTATACTTTATAAATAATAATTACGTATGATGGACAATTAAAAAGTAAAAAATATGAATTTATAATTATATAATTAATGGCCCCCTTAGTGCATGTATTATGCTCATAATAAACCTAAAAAATAATAAAATATTTCATATATCCGTTACATCATATAAATGGTACAATCAAGGAAAGGAAAGATAGTTTATTTAAGAGTAATGATAGAGATAGTGACAAATCATAGTGACTTTGTATAGTGACTGATGTGGCAATCATGAAAATACAAAATCATCTAATATTCATCATCATTACAAAACGCAAATAATAAAGGATAATTTTGTCTATTCATGATTGCCACGCCAGTCACTATATAAAATTATTATAATTTGTCACTATCTCAATCATTACTCTTTATTTAAATATTGGGGGCGAAAAAAAAGATTTATATGGTTAACTTAGTATACTAAAAAAAAAATTAAATGGAAGTATGGAATATTTTTTTTCTTCAAAACATACCTTTTAACTATATACTAATGGTCATGTAGAAAAGTATTAGTACTTAATTAATGGTCATAATGAAATATCCACTCCATCAATAGGGCAATTATTTCATGAAGTTTCGAAAAGAAATAGCATTAACAAAATTATTACTCACTAATATTTTGATTGGTCAAGAATGCCGCAATTGATATTGTCCTTTTTACAGCAGGAGGAGGGTACAAAAGCTTCCTTAGACTAGAATTTTAAAAAAAAAAAAATTCTCGTTCTTTGGAATTTAATTTTTGCAGCCACAACGTTATATAAAACTACACAATAAAGTTTTTGAAAGAAACCGCTCATGTTGAAACAACTCAACCCACTACTTAACCCATAAATAGGAAAATAACTGCAAAAGAGTAGTAATAGATAATTTTCCTATGTCTGTAAAAAACAACGTATATCGAAATCTGGCAAAAACAGAACTCTGCAGAAAAAGAAAGAAGTTTTTCTTTTGACTCTCTCAAAAAGTGCAGAGAAAGCATTTAATCTATAGAAAATAAGGTATGTCTATTTTGTGATATACTTTTATTGATCAGTGATTCAAGTTTTTATTTCTGGGCATATTTCTGCATAAATTTGTTTAATGGAATTAGTTTTCAACATTAGTATCAGAGCCTAAATTGCTTTTTTTCTTGTCATTTGACATGTTTAATTAATGATTAAACATAAAATTTAAGAATTGATTGAAAGTTTATATTTTTTTTGGTATGAATTTGTTTCTGTCAAGTATGTTCATTAGCCCCTATTGTGCATTTTTTAAAACAAATCCAGAATGTTATAGGTTGTGATGTTTGCATTTTTTGAAACCAAACATTGTAAGCTTTCAATCGGTATATAATATGTGTAATTTGGATGAAAAACGAGAGTGATTCGATTCTCCAAAATCTAGGGTTCATTATGATTGAATCTAGAAATTTGTTTTCCAGACATCAGCATATCAAGTGACCATGTTTGACCGTCTGTATCTCTCGTAATTTTTGGTTGTGATTTACACCTCCTGTTCAATTGAAAACTAGACATTTTAAGCTTCAATATGATATAGATGAAGGAGATTCGAGTCTCCAAAGGTTTGGTTTCATAATGACTGAATCTGGAAATTTGTTTTCCAAACTTGAACATGATCAAGTGACCATGTTTGATTGCTTGTATCTCTCAGAATTTTTGGTTATGATTTACATCTCCTGTACACATAAAAACTAGATATTTCGGGCTTTAACATGATATATTGTATGACCAATTTAGATTTAAGATGAAGGAGTTGCACACTTGACACTGAAAATCTGAATTTTTAATGTTCATGAAAGAGGGTTGACTTCTCGAAACTAGATCTTCCCGACTCTTTTTGGTAAAATTGAAAATACCAATAGATTCAGGGAATTTTTCTTAAATTATGTTGATTTTTTTGTGGCCATAGGACATCAGGAAGGCGGCACATGGGTTTCACGTGCTACCATGTGTTCCCATAGGCAGCGCGTGGACCCCACGTGCTGACATCAGAAAAAAAAATTTGTATTTCTAACATTGATTTCTTATATAAAATTACTTTGTTGTATATAAGGATAATGAGTATCATTTACTCTATATTTGTTGCAAAAATTATGGTTTTGCTTATGAGATCTCCAAATATAGTGAAGACACGGGCACAAAGAGCAAAATTTGCGAAATTCAGAAAAGCATTAACAATTTAAGTAATATGGGAATAGGTTTTATGCCTGATGATGGAAAAGTTATCTATTTGAGACAAACACTTCCTGAAAAATGGCTAACAAGGCTTGATGAAATTTGTGAAATCGAAAGGATGAACAATGAATTCCCTAACTATAATAAGCTAGTGAAAGCTTTCTTGAGAGAATATATAAAGATAGGGGTAACAAAGTCATCAAGTCTTTCAATGAATTCAAACTTGCGCAAATAGAAAGGAATAGCGCACGGTTACTCCTTGGCTACTGAAATCAAACATAGAGTTACCAAGAAAACTTTATGAGTCATTTCCTACTTGGGTTAAATTTATTAGAACTTGAAGTTAATCATTGGTTGTAAATAGTAGATCTCTGATGTAGTTTAGAATGAACATTTTATTTGTACTATTTATATTAATTTAAAGTATATGTACTTTATTTATGATCTCACATATATTTGAATATTTGTATGATTATGCTTAATTCATATTTTATTCATGTGAGAAGTTTTAAAAGTTTTAGTAACTTTAAAAAAATAATTTTTTACATAAATAATTATTTTAATAATAATTTCAAATTGGGATTTTAGATGATGATTGGGAATATAGTAAACTTTCGAATTTAAAACATTATGTGAAATTATTTATTAATATAATTAGTTAGTGTAAAATTGATGCATAAATGATAGGCATTAGTAATTCGTGCATATATGTCTGTAGAGCTCTGTGTTCAAAGACAATGACTTCAACATCTAAAAATATCGTAACTAAACTCAACAAAGGAGAAAAGTTGAACGACAAAAATTATGAAATCTGTAATATGAAAATCCAATATGTGCTAGAAGAGCAAGTACTGGATGCTCTTAACCAAGTTATGGAAGAGTTTGAAGATGGGAGTACTGCTCAACATCGAGGGGATAAAAAAGCATTTGCTACATGAAAGAGGAAGAATTCTTTCATGCGCATTACGTTGTTGAGTAGCATGGACAATGATGTTATGCGAGAGTTCAAACGTTTTGATAATGCCAAGGATATGTGAATTTCTTTAACAACGAGGTTTGATAGTACATCAGTTACCAAACTAAGACAACTCACTCTAAGATTTGATTCTTACAAAAAGCCTCATGGACAGACAATGAAACAACATTTGAGGCAGATGTCAAACATGATTACTAAGTTGAAGGATAATAGCAACATATTAACTGATGAGCAGCAAGTGCAAGCAGTGATTCATTCATTGCCTCCAAATTGAGAACATATGAAAGTCCACTTGACCCACAATGAAAATATCAAAACTTTTAAAGATGCTGTGAGCAATCTTGAGCTAAAAGAGAACCACTTGCTGGCGGCTAAATCAGAAACTAACTATATTATGCAGGTTCTAGTTCACAAGGAAATTCGGGCTCTAAACGCAAGCATCAAGGTGGGCAGCATAAGAAGTGGAAGGGCTAGGGAAAAGCTTCTTCAGGCAAAAAGCCAAAGTTTAACTACATGGGAAAGGAAAGCGTCATTTTAAGAAAAAAAATCTCAAAAGTGAAATGTTTCAACTGTGGCAAAAAAATCACTTTGCTCGCGATTGTTCCGAGCCAAAGAAGGTAAAAACCCTTTGTACTTTTGAAAGTACAACTTATGTATCAAGTTCTATTTTACTAACTGAATCTCATCCTTTGTGAACTATAGACTCAGGAGCCACATACCATGTAGCGAAGGATAGAGATGCCTTCGTGGAGTTTCGATGAGTTCCACAAGGAACCAAGTGGATATATGTAGGAAACAACTCTAAAGTGAAAGTGAAAGGAATTGGCACCTGCCAATTAAACATGCGTGGTGTTTGCACATTGTTCTTACATGATATCTTATATGCTCTGAAAATACGTCGGAACTTAGTTTCTATGTTGGTTTTAA
This sequence comes from Gynochthodes officinalis, assembly GCA_020080225.1. Classification (NCBI taxonomy): domain Eukaryota; kingdom Viridiplantae; phylum Streptophyta; class Magnoliopsida; order Gentianales; family Rubiaceae; genus Gynochthodes; species Gynochthodes officinalis. The sequence continues at coordinate 4,515,634 of CM034623.1, read as the reverse complement.
TTTGAACTTTTATACTAATGATATTGACTTGTTTTTTGGAACAAGTTATTATGGTTCTAGATATTTTCTGGATAGTTTTATTATGTTGGATAATTTCTATAATAACGTTAATGTATGTTATTCTTTATTCATGCCTTCTAATTCTTATGAAAGTGATATGAACATATGGCATTCTAGATTTGATCACATAGGCCAACATAGAATGAAAAAATTAGCCTAAGAGGGCTTATTAGGCAATATTGAAAGTGTCAATTTGCCTATTTGTGAATATTGCCTGGAGAAAAAATCAACACGAAAACCATTTGGAAAAGGAACAAGAGCTGAGATTCCTTTGCAATTGATCCATTATGAGATCTGTGGTCCAATGAATATAAGAGCAAGGCATGAGGCTATAAACTTTATCACATTTATAGATGATTATATTCTATTCGGTAATGTCTATTTGATTTCTCATGAATCTGATGCATTAAGTTGCTTTAAGAAATTTATGAGCATGGTAAAAAGTCAATTAAACATGAAAATAAAAGCATTAATAACCGATCGAGATTGTGAATACTTATCTAATCAATTCAGAGATATTTGTGATGAAAAAAGAATAAAACGACAATTGACTATTCTCAGGACTCTTCAACAAAATGGTGTTACGGAGAGAAAAAATAGAACCTTACTTAACATGGTTAGGTCTATGATGGCACAAGCTAACTTACCAATTACCTATTGGGGTGATGCATTATTAACTGCTGCATATATACTTAACCACGTGCCTACTAAATCAGTTACTTCCACTCTATATGATTATGGACAGACCGAAAACCCGATTTGAGTTTTCTCAAACCTTGGATGTGTGCTACCTAAAAAAAATATAGAAAATTGGGTGCAAGAGGTAAAAAGAGTATTTTTGTACAAGATTTGACATTTGTTTTGCACTTAGAATGGTGAGTAGATACTAATTCAACCCAGGTTAAACACATTGGAATGTCGTTAAAAGGATATTGAGGTATCTGAGAGGTACTGCTGATTATTCATTAAGTTATCAAGAAAATGATCTGCAACTTGAAAGCTATACTAATGCTGATTGGGGAGGAGATTTAGATGAAAGAAAATCTACCTCTGGATTTGTTTACGTACTAAATAATGGTGTCATTTCTTGGAATAGTAAGAAGCAAACATGTATAGCCTTATCAACAATGGAAGCTGAATTTTTTGATCACTTAGGTGTTGCCAAACGTGCTGCAAATCTACTTTTGGTTAACTGTGATAGCCAAACAGCAATAGCATACACTAAGGATATTAAATTTCATTATAAGACGAAATATATAAATACCAAGTAAAATTTTGTATAAGTCATTGTATAACAAAAGAAAGTGAACGTACGGTATATGTCTACACATATAATGATAGCAGATCCAATGACAAAACCAATCCTTAGATATGTGTTTCTTAGTCATGTGAAATCTCTAGGACTGTGAAGAAGTTAATGTATTGAATATTTCCAAAATTTCTCAATTTATACTGCCTAAGAGTTTATTCAACATTTATGCATATTAATGCTTAGTGTATTATATTATATTATCGAGAAAGTATGTCGGACAGATGGAAGATTAGTCCACTCATAAGGGTAATCGCCACTATTACTATGTGATAAATAGATATGAGATAATTTTAAACTTATTATCTAGATGATAATTGAGAGTTCAAGCTTAAAATATGAATGTTGCCTTAACAAAGTGTTAAGATGATGTCATAATATTAATTATGTCTGAAATTGAAGTAACCGAGATATTTTTCTTTATCTGTCTTTAATGTCAGATGTGAGTTCTGATGGATTGATATTTAAAAGAAGTAGATATGTGAACTCAAGTTAGACATTGGGAATGTCTGAACTATCATCTGTACGGTATTAAGTGTAAAGACATACGTCCCATGGGAAAAGGAGAAAAATATTGTAATACATATTTCATACTACGTATGTATAATTCGACCACTGTGAGTTGATGAAAGTTTTGATCTCAACTTTCAAGCCGTGTCAGACTCATAAAGATGAGATTTCCTCAATTAAGTGCTCTTATGACTCTTATATTATTCTTAAAATTTTTATTCAATGTTTGTTATCTTAGAATGTTGTCCACGATCATGAACGATGCGATCTAACGATACATTTCTAGAAAAAGCGAATTGAGTTGAAATTAAGAGATTGAAGAAAGAGGAAGATCAATTTGTTATTTGTCATATTCTATTTTGTATTTACAGGTCGACCAATTATGATTATTTTGAATTTAATCATAATTGTGAATACAATATATAATATTTAAAGCGATCAAAAACAATATAATGTGATTGATTGATCTAGGTACTGCATATATGACTTACTCTAAATAGTTATGCTTAAATTTGAGCTGCTATATATTCCTAATAGATATATAACAATAAGCTCTTAGTGTATACTGATCACATAAATTATTTACTTGTATAAACTTTGTAAGGAAGAAATAGTTATGATTTGTTTATCACGGGCGAGTGGGCGATGAAAGAAACCGCCCACGTTGGGACAACTCAACCCGCTACTTAGCCCCACTACTTAACCCATAAATAGGAAAATAATTGCAACAGGACAGTAATTGATAATTTTCCTATGTTTGCAGAAAACAACGTATATGGAAATCTGACGAAAAACAGAAGTATGCAGAAACTAGAAAAGTAGAAAAAGAAATTATATTTTCTTTTGACTCTCTAAAAAAGGGGCAGAGAAAGCATTTAATTTGTTAAAAATAAGAAATTATTCATTTTGTGATATACTTTATCAATCAGTGATTCAAATTTTAATTTCTGGGCATATTTCCACATAAATTTGTTTAATGGAGTTAGTTTCCAATAGTTTTGAATGGGGGGTTTTGTCTTGTTCATTGAATGCGTCAAATTAATTGATAGCTAGACAAGGATTTGTTCGGACTGGGTTCAAGTTTGGCCCTTGTGTTCGGACAACGTTATATATGTGATATGGTATGTGATCAGGCAGAGGCTCTCAAAGATGTTTTGTTGCAGATTCATAGGAAGTCGAAGAAGGAGTAAGACCACCACTGATCACGACCCAAAACAGCCCTCCGTTGTTAAACCAAGCAAAGGAGGTGTTACTTCTCTTCCACCGCCGACGTACGTCGATCAAAGGGCCGTTAACGGTGGGAAGAGAGATGGGGATATAATGATCTTGGCTGGTGCTGGTGCTGGTGCTGCGGTGGCGGCTACAGCTGTTACGGCTGCTGTTGTTATCGGTGCGGAAGAAGAACAAGCTCGTGATAATGATAGAGCTAGCGGCGGCGGTTGTGGAGCTGCGGTTGGTGGTGGAGGAGGGGTTAGTCAGGGTTGCTGCTGCGGCGGTGGTGGTGGTGGGTGCGGCGGCGGCGGATGTGGTGGTGGGTGCGGCGGCGGATGTGGTGGTTAAAGTTTAATGACTTATTAGCATAGTTTGTACTCCTACGAGGGGATAGCTTTATTATTATTATTAGCATAGTTCTGTTCTCCTACGAGGGGATAGCTTTGGTTCTTTATCATCATTTCGGATAAGGTTTGCACATTTGGCTGATATTTTCTATATCTCAATCATAAGATTCATAACCAATGTGACTTTTCGTGCCATTTTCTCGTTATTGGATTCTATCCAACCAAAACCAATTCTTAATTCCAAGTCAATTTCTACTTTCCCTTTACGAGGTCAACCATTATAATTGATCAACCTTAATTACAGCTTCCCTGTCTATGAGTTTCAATAAATTAGACAAGTTTATCCAAGGCAAAGCAGTAGAGGCTAGATACTCTATTCGAACTAATGTGTACTAATCTTGTGCCATTGATAAAATGATATAGTTTGATTTATATTAGAATTTATGCATTTTATGTTAAATTTTAGTATTTGTTAATGAAATTATATTATTTTATTGATGCAATAAGATTAGTACACAATAATTAGAATAGAGGAATTCAGCTAAAATTAGCATGGTGTAGTTCTCTAATTTGAATTAGGTTTGAGTCAAATTTGCTCTGGAAAAAAAAATGACGTGATTTGAGTAAAATTCAACTTCCCATATTGAAGATTAGTTGATTAAAATGCATATATAATTAAGACCTTTGCAAAGCTCGAAGTTTAAAAAAGTTTTCCAATTATGCAAATTAAGTTTGGGTTTTGATTTTTCTATAAATTTACTTGAGAAAAGCTTGCCTTAACAAGTTAAGGCTTTGATTATTTAGAGAAGGTTTAAAATATTGACAAGAAATACTAACAAATACAATACCATAAAAAGAAATAACAGTAGACATTTATTGACAAGATCAACAAAAAGTTAACAATTAGAAAAGGAAATGTACTATATAGATGGTCCAAAAGAGTTTACAAAATAATAATAATAATAATAATATTTTAAGAATATGTGAAAAAGATGTGATCATGGGATTCTTTACTTCTGTTGTACAATAGGGACTGAATATAGACATTCTTTTTTCTTGACTAAGGAACGCAACCGCTACTAAAGGTACGCACTGGGTAAACTCGGCCCCTATTTAATAGCCCGTAAATGAATATGGACATTCTTAATTACTAAACAAATTGTCCAAAACATACCATTCATGCATATACATCACATAATATTCCAACTTGGTCATTATAGGTTTTGTTTAATTTACGACCTCTTCATTTTGGCATTTTCTTCAAAGCGACAATCACAAGTGGCGGAATTTTGGAGCTCAACTCCCACATAGACGTGATATCATTATATTATAAAGTTAATATCATTTACCTCCTTCAAAATTTTGGTTTTTATCAAATCGAACTCCGTTGTTTAAAAAATAACAATCAGCTTCCTTGATTAACAGTCAACCCAAATTACTTCACTAAAATTGGTAAAAAAATGCAAAAGCCCTAAAAAAATCTGAGTTTGAGAAACAACGTAGAGTATGAAATAAAGTTCTTCACAAGTGCAATACAAGTTTTGCACAAGTTCTCAAAATCATTTTATTTTTTCATCTTTTTTGCATAAGTTTTGAGGGCTTTTTTTTTTTTAATCTTTTTGTCAATTTCAATTAAATAACTTGGGTTGATTGTTAGTCAAGGGAGCCAATTGTTATTTTTCAAATTATGGGGTTCGATTTGATAAAAGCCGAAATCTCGAGGGAGGTAAATGATATTAACTCTATATTATATGGCACTAAATTTAGTTATTATCTTTCTTAATTTTGGAACTTTTGTACGAATGACCTTGAATTAATCTATTATACATGGTTCATCAAGAAAAGGCATTTGACCAGTTATTCAAAAAATAAAATAAAAATAAAATCTTAAGCAATAATCATTCTTTTCTCGTGATTTCATGATAATACATAGCAATACGCAATTTATTAAGCCTCCATAAATAACAATATTTCCGTGAAAATTTTCGATGAATTTTTTTAATGACTATTTTTTTGAGTTCTTAAGTTCTTAATTGGTAGATGTTTAAAATGATTATGTTTTGTCCAAAAAGAGAAGGACTCAATGGTTATTTGTTCCTTGGAATCAGAAGTAAAAATTTGATAGATAGAGATCGCGTGAAGATTTTGTTTTAATGTCCATACATAAAAATTATGCAAATAAGACAGTATCATGCCTAAATTTAAATATAATGTCATCTGTCTATTACCAAAAACAAGACATTTATGGAAAGTAGGGAAATATCTTATTGTGAGTAACCATACATAATCCAATCATATTCTTCTCTTTCCCACCAGCTTTAAACTAGTCTTAATTAAATTAATGATTGCTCAAGTAATATATTATTCTAATGCAATTGCCATTGAGGAAATTGATTAAAAAGAAGCCAAAAGATTCCTTACGCTAATTTGTTTGTCAATTCAACAACGCGAAAAAGAAAACAATGAACTTCTAAACAAAGACAAAGTGCCAATTTGAACAACACACATCTATATCAAATACTAGTCTGCTATGAAATTTCCAACGTATTTTAAACATCATATTCTGCATATACAAGAGTGTAATGGATCTTTCCCAATTAACGTATTTGGTTGTGGAGGTATTGAATTCTTGGTGGAGATGGAGTGGGTGGTGGTGGGTGGTGGAGTGGGAGAGGGTGGTGGTGAGTGTGTGTGGAGGTGTGGTGGTTGGATGGAATGTGGAGGAGGAGAATATATCAATCATTGTTCATGGTGAAAAAATTGATGCTTTTTGAATTTTTTTTTTATTTTTTTGTTCTTTGTTTTGGCTTTATTTAATGTACTAGTTGATTATATTATGTGAAATAGTTTGTCATTAATAATTCATGGAGTGATTGCATAAATCATGCTTGAACTATGCTGCTGTGAACAATAGGACCTATGCTTGAGGTGGAACTATAAAGGTGGGAAATGAAAAAAAAAAGGTGGAAAAAAAAAAGGTGGTGGAAAAAAAAAAATGTGGTGGGTGTGGTGGTGGTGGGTGTGGGTGTGGGTGGTGGTGTGGTGGGTGGAGGTGGATGTGGGTGTGAGGGGGAATGGAAAAAAAAAATGCAAAAAAAAAAAAAAAAAACCATTTCTGCATGAAATCATTTGTTTTTGTTGTTTGTATTGAAAGGGAAAAAATTGTAAATCAATAATAATTAATATAAAAATAGTATATTAAATAAATAATTCTTTATCTTATTAAGTAAAGTAATCCTAATACAATTGAACCTAATATACTTGACTATATAAAACTTGAAAAAAAATAAAATAAATATGAAAATATATTTTCCGAAAAAAAAAAAAAAAAAAAAAAAAAAAAACCAACAAATCCAATAAATCCATTTCACTCAACTTATCACTTTTATGCAATAACCTCACCTTTGCTTATCATGGTGATGAAAGAAAAAAAAAAAAAAAAAATTTCAATCATCATCAACTTTAGTTCATAAAATTCATGCAATGGAATTTTCATCTTTTTTTCTTTTTTTTTAAATTAAAAATAAAAAAAATTATTTTAAAAATTAAAAATATTGTTTATTAGGCAATTATTATTAAAAAATATTTAAAAAATTAAAATTTTTAAATTTTTTTTTTTTTTTTTCTTTTTTTTTTTTAAATTTTTAATTTTATAGTAATAGATCAAAAAACTAAATCAAAAAAATCATTAAAAATCCAATTATCCATTCAATCTCATCATACATCATACCATCTATATATATAATCATATAATCATATTTAAATTTTAATTAATAAAAAATACTAAAAAAAAACTATCTATTAAAATACTAAAAAAACTAAAAAAATCAACAAAATCAAAATCTACAAAAAAAGATAAAATATTTTTATTTTTAATTTTATAAAAAATATATAAATTATTTATAATTTATAAAAAATTAAATATTAATTTATAAATAAAAAATTTTAAAAATAAAAATTTATTTATTCATTGATTCATTATTATTAGATTACTAATCTAATCAAATCTCTAATATAATTCTACTAAATTAAAATAAAAAGTTTGCTTTTTCAAAGCTTGCTATTTTTACAATTTTAATTTTTTGTACAAAATCAAACAAACCATCAAGTTCAAATCAACCCAACATCTTGATACAAATGAGGCTGGTATTGGAAAAAAAAAAACAAGAACTGGCTTGTTATTATGTTTTTTAAAATATTTAAAATTTAAAAAAAAAAGTAAAAAAAAAAATTAAAAAAAAAAAAAAAAATATAAAAATTTTCATAAAAAATAATCATTTAAAAATGATATAATCATTATAATTATTAATGCCATGTCTTGCTGCCCATAATATCTATATTATATTATTAATAAATTGAAATTATATTATTATTAGATATTATTATATTTGATTATATATATATTTTCTTTTCTAATATAAGTGATTACCACCAAAACATCATCAATCATTTTATTTTTACTTTACAATTATTATTTATTTTGCATTCATTACATTTTTATTGCATTGGTTGTTGTGTATTGTTTGTTTGTCTTTGATTGTTTTCTTCTCTCTCTCGGTGCATGAACCAACAACGCACTAACTTAGTTGTTTTGAACAATTATTATTGGCTTTTACATTTTTGATTGGCATCAGACGATCTTCTCTCATAGTTTAGAAAAACATGCCCATGCACAACATGCTATCTCCCAAAACTAACATAACATATATGATGTCACTAACCATTCATGGCATGGTTGGTGGGTGGTGGTTAGTTTAGTACTTTTTTTTTTTTTTGGAGGAGAAAAAACTAAAAAAAGTGAGATAAAAAAAAAAAAAAAAAAAAAATCATAAAACCCCGTGAAAAAAACTTACTTTTCATGTAAACTCCAAGTGGAATCATTACATCTAATAAAAGGTTTTATATGGGCTAACAGTAGGAGAAGAAGTCAATATCTTCAACAATGAGTTTCCTAATGTAATTTCTTTTTGTTTTAAAAGAAAATTTTAACTATCCTTTTATTACTTTGTATTTTGGCACACATTTTCAATCCAATACTTCCAAAATATGTGGGTATTTTTTGAAGTATAAAAGCTCAAAGTTTTTACTCCTTTTGTCGCAAGAAAAATTTTACTTTTAATTTAGTATAATTTTTTTAATTATAAAGTACAATGAATTAATGCATCATTAAATGTATATATTTTTTTATTGTATCTTTAATTTTTAATTTTAAACAATACATAGTTATAATTAATAAGAATAATATAAGAATTTCATTCAAAAGTTAAAAATGATCTTTTTTTTGAAACAGAGAAGTATTTTCTACTGTTTATTTATGTCTTTTCAAGAACAAAGCAATACTTAAGAACCTTGATTTCGGGGTTAGAGAGTAATTAACATCTTGTGTAGTGCCTGTGCCTGTGCCTGTGCCGGTGCCAGTGCCAGTAGGGATTAGTGGGACGATGGGCAAGCTCACATGAAATTTAGGTGCATTCACCATCATTTCCTGGTGGTACACATGTGCATGTGCACCAAATCTTGTTTTATGTTGGGTAGTCAAAATCCAAAACCACAAGAGATAATAACAACACTTCTGACTTCTTGTTAACTTGTCAATACATTATCCCATAGGGGACCAAATTTCATTTTCTTAATCCAACCCTTTGAATTATCTCAATCAGCACAACTGCCAAGCTGCACTGAAGAATCTGAATTCCAAAAATGTTAATCAAGTTATATCTTCCTTATTTGTTTGGTAGAAAGTGTTATCTACTTAATTATAGAAAGTTCCACAAGCACCCACATCCAATCAAATAATCAATTTCAACTTCTTTTCCATTAGTAGTTTTCAATTCCCTATTGACTTACTTTCCTCCTAATTACTATACATCTAACTTATTATTTATTTCTTGTAAATGGAAGGTGGGGTGGGGGAGGGGAGAGAAGGCTTAATTGATGTATATAACGAGTTTTTTTTAATTCAATTGGAATAGTTGTTGAATCATATCACATTGTTCTGATAATAACAATTAAAAGTTGTTAAAGACAATGACAATATTATTAGAAAGAGATAATATCAAATACCTCTCGAGATTTTATTAAATATCAAATCAGACTCTAAGGTTTGAAAAATATCAAATAACCCCCTGTAATGAAAAAAAAATCAAACACCCCCTTGACTGCTAGTCAATGGAAACAAGTTGGAAAAAAGACGAAAAAATCCTCCGATATAAAAGGTAAAAAAAATATAGTTTAAAATTCTAAAATAAAATTTTAAAAATACAAAAAAGGCAAAAGTTAAAGACAAAAATTTAATATAATTATTTACACTATAATAATTTTTTTAAACTAAAAAATAAAATTTAAAGATGAAAATTTAATAAAAGTTAAAGACGAAAATGACAAAAAAAATTGATGTAGTTTAATTTTTAAAAATTTTTTAAAAGACAAAATTTAAAGATAAAAATTTAATAAAATTATGTAAAATTTTAATGTAAAAAAAATTATTATATAAATACTTTATTTTTTAACTTCATTTTTTTTTTGTATAGATACTTTGTTTTTTATATGGAATTTTTATTTGTCATTTTTTCTTTAAATTTTATTAAATTTACACCTTTAAATTTTATTTTTAAGTTTAAAAAATTTTATTATATAGTGTAAATAATTTTATTAAATTTTTTTCTTTAAATTTTACCTTTTTTTAAATTTTATTTTAGAATTTTAAACTATATACTTTTTTGTCTTTTATATCGGAGGATATTTTTGTCTTTTTTCTAACTAATTTCTATTAACTGTCAGTTAAGGGGGGTGTTTGATTTTTTTTTCATTACAAGGGGTTATTGATATTTTTCAAATCTCAAGGTCCGATTTGATATTTAATAAAATCTCGAGGGGGTATTTGATATTATCTCTATTAGAAGTGACGGTTTCAATATTTCCCATAGCTTAATCCTTATCAGAGGAAAGAAGTTATAATGCATTTACAATTATTTCGATATGTGAATTATTATACCATTTTGTCTTATTCCATAATACTATTAGCTTTTGGGTTTCCTAGAATTCACCATTAGATATAACCCAAAAAAATTAATGGCATTCACCGAAAATTTGCATAATTGTTTTTAGGGTATGTATGACCTAAAAACACCCCAATTCTTAGCATGTTACCATATCTATCAACATCTTGGAACATCTCATGGTATAAGATCCGGCAATCCTACATCAAATACATTAAACAAAGGACAATTTTGCATGAATTGTGATTTATTTACTCATGTAACTATTTAGGTTTTTAGACAATTAATGGGATATGTTCCTCTCTCTCACACCCAAGACACTATCGTTATATTCCATCAAACATATATGATCTCAAAAGATATTGTCCGCTATGCTGCCCTCTCTAGCGGTATCTTTGGCTTCTGAAAAGCTATCTGTTGGTAGACATGGACATATATCTAAATTTCTTAACCATCCGTGGTGTGGTGGTAAAGCCCTTTTGATTTCATTTCCAACATCACATGATTGGTGGGTTGATGTCATCTCCCACTAGTTGCAGTGTGTAGTTTCGTGACAGATTCGGACCATAATATTTGTTCGGTCGGTGCATGTAACTTCACTCTGTCTTGATGCATGTGTGCACTAATTTAATGTTACGTTAGTACAGTATGTATGTGAATCACACGGATCATTATCATGATTCGGGACAGTGTTTATTCTGGTATAAGTTATTGCTTCTTGAAACTTTTGTTGATTGATTGGTGAGTTGATGATGAGAAACTTACCACGTGGGCTTTGTGCTGGACCACCAGCGTCCATCTTCTTAATTGAATCTTTCGGTTTTGGATTGTGACATTAGTGTGTGTGTGTGTGGCTTTTTTTTTATTTTTGTTTTTGTTTCTGGGGCTTTGGGAGTGCCCTATATAAAGAGATGCTTTAGTTCAAAGGAGCCATCGTGATCCATTCATAGCAATATATCTATCTTCCTAACTCCATCTTCTTTCCACTAATAATTGAGGTTTTGTTCTGGTTTTGGAAAAGGGTTTTCAATTTTCTTGCTCATATTCTCAGATATGGAATGCATCAACAGCCAAAATCATGAGTCTGGCAACTCTCAGCATGATGCCCTTCTAATGTCATTTCTTGATGATTCACAGGTAGAGGATTACTGTGACAACGAAAAATTATCAAGCATGATAAGATCTCTAGAAGCCGTAATTGATCAGGGTATCATCCATGTTGATCAATATGTCGTGGACAACAACAACAGCAATTGGATGAATGATCACTTGTCTGGTCATGATCATCAAGAAGAGTTGGAAGGTTATGACGAGAGTACTTCCATATCACAGCATGGTTTAGATTGCAATTGGATGGAGATTGAGATGGATCATATGGCGCCTTCTTCACCAAGAGATGGTTTTGCTGCTAATTGGTACATGGATCCCTGTGGAGCTGAGATGGATAATGCAACAACAGAATTTGGAAATGAGATGAATAATTATTTTGAGCATTTTAATGGGATCTCTTTTGAGGATCATGAACTTGGATCTCATAGTCCCTTCTGGCAAGAACCTTTGGCGAATTAATAAATTTGGAAAAATTGTAATTATTGTTTGTAAGTAGTTTGATTATTATGGAAATGAGAATGAAAAGTACTATTTTTATGTCCTTCCTTTTTCCTTAATACGTTAGTGCAATTGAAGTTAATTTCACTAAAAAGAAAAATCTGTTACCTAAGAATTTGAAAGAGTATTCCTCCTACTTTAAATCTTAAAAAATAAATAGAATTTTTAATCACTATATATATATTTTTTTAAATTTCAACTTTAATAACTGTAATTTTTTTTAGAAAAAAATCACTCAACTTACGAAAATATTGTAAAATTAGTCATTCTATTGAAAATGGCCGAATTTGAATTAGGTAATATTCGTACTTCAATCGATCGGAGTTCTTTCTCCTCTAAAAAAAACCCAAACCAAACAAAAACAAAAAAAAAAAAAAATGATAGAATTTGAAGGTGATTATAGGCTAAAAAAGAAAGGATTTTTAAGAACACAACGTCAAAACACAACCAAAACTTGACCAAAGAAAGCGGACAATTGATTTTACATTATTTTTACAAAAAAAAAAAAAAAAAAAACAAAAACAAACAAAAAATTTTTTTTGAATCAAGCTTCTTGCAAAAACAGGAGGCCAACCAACTTTTTTTTTTTTCTCTTCTCTTCTTTTTTTTTTTTTTCTGAAAAATTAAAAAATAATATATCTTATTTATAATACTAACTATTAATACTATATTGGATTTGGTAACTCTAAAAAAAAAAAAATTCGATAATATTAATAAATCTAAAAAAAATAATATAATTACAAATTATAAACCCATATTAGAATATTTAGTTAATTCTACTACATCCTCTGACACGGCCGCCGCAGAATCACTATGTTGAAGTCCACTGACTCCTTAGTCTAACCCTTGATAAAACAAAGAAAACTCATAACAAAAAATAGAATTTTTACCAGAATGGATTCTTCAGATCTGTGTGGGATAGGGAATTTTTTTCTTTCCATGGGTGTTGATTGTGATTATTTTTGGATGGGTTTTGAGGAAAAGGTTTGTACTATTTGAAATTATCCGAGCCACATTGCCAAAATTCATATAAATCACTGAGTTGGGTTCTTTCTTATCTAATCTACTAACAACAACATAAATCAAACTCTGTTTTAATTGCTTCAAAATATCATTAATGAAACCCAACATCACCAAGGAATGGGGCATCTGGGCATGGTCTATCAAGCCCCAAATTACCTTGATTCCATGCTCAACCTCCCAAATTACTTAGTAATAGTATTGTGCAATGAGATAATTTCCCAAAATTTGAAATCAATGACTCTGCTAAGAAGAAGATCTCCAAGAAATTTGCATAATAAACCGGTGCGAATATAAAGAGGAAGAGATGGTGGAGGGCTTCTCCATTTCCTTTATTTACACACAATTAAGAAGCTTCCATGGATTTAAAAATCCTTTTTTCTTCAAAACTAAAAAGCTTCCATGGATGTTATCAACAAGTTTCCATGAATCTACTAATCCTTTATTTACTAAGGGTTTTTTTTTTCATTACTACTAATCATTTTTTTTTTTACTAAAAAAAAAAAAAAGAAGACTGCTACCAAAGCTTGCAAGAATTAGAAGAAATTTGATATTTAGGTTTGAAAATGAATTTACATTTCTATCATAAAATAGCATGCATCGCGTGTGTGTCTTTCCGTCGCACATAACAATCACTTTTGATGGAGTTACTAAACTTTGTAACTTTTTTTGTAAGTTTAATAACCTTTTTAGTTAAAAATAAGTATAGGGATCAAAATTGGAATTTTAAAAAAGTATAATAACTAAAAAATGTATTTATTCAATCTTAAATTATATGTTTCTATATCTTTTTCATGTCTCATTGTGCCATGAAGAACTTTTTGGTTTGGACTTAGAAAGCCTAAATGTTGCGATTTGACAAGAAAGGGGAACATGTTATAGGCTGCCTTCCATGTACATTTAGGATAATTCGATAATTTCATGGACGAACTTTGCCTCGAATATAGAAATTTTGACAAGAAAAAAATTAGCTCCATCCTTTCCCTATGATCAAAATATGCATTGAATTCTTTATAAATTAATGTACATAAACAAATAGCACTTTGAATAAAACGTAGTCAACTGTATGGTACATGCTGCAAGTTTTGAACTGCTTATGATTATACATCAATTAGTCAATTTATCTGCAACCGAATTTGCCTGTGGATGGTAATGCAAAAATGAATGATATACTTATTTGTATATCAGCAGGCCTAAGGCCTAAGGAGTTCAGTTTGTAGCACATGGGCCGATAGCACGCAGATCAACTATATATTAACGAAACTATGGGCTTTGCAATTAACATATACTATTATAGTTATTAGGTTTGTTCCAATGACCACCCAACATGTGTTGAGGTTAAGAAAGTTTTACTCGATATTATATGAGACATATTGTTATACGTATTATTATAATAAAATAGGCATCACATCGTATGAGGCACATTATTATATATATTGTTATAATAAAATATGATTGTTTTCAAAAATAAAAAAAAATACTGTCATAAGATTGGGGTTATTTTGTAAAATGTACCAATTAGAGGGATCCAATTGTAATAAAGTGATTGAAGTAGTTAAGCAGTAACAGAAACCGAATGGCAGTGATATGGCTTGGCGGTGGAAATGCCCATATATGTACATACTGCCTTTAGTCTCTAGAGGATTCAGGCTGATTGTTGTGTAACTCCTTGTTACTCATTCCAATAAAACCTCCCAATCTCCCTCCCTTTCTTGATCTCACTTCATCCTTCATTCTGCATTCTGCATTCTGCATTTTGCATTTTTCCCATTTGAAGCATTGTTTCAGTCAGGAATTCAGAGTTCTTAGCTCTGAACCTGGCAGATATATGCATTATTCAAAGTTGACTTTTTAGCGGGAACTGAAGTTCATCTTTGGGCCTTTCTGCAATAAGTCCCACATTCGTCTCTTTAGTCTGGATGCTCTGAGTCTGAGCCAATATTTTATCAGGGATGCTTAATGAGTTTGAGAACTGTAAAGGATAATTTCGTTAATGCTAAGTTATGGCGCTCAATTCAGTATCGACACTCTATAATCGTTTTTGTCCAAACCCGCTTTGATGCTTGAATGAGAGTTAATTGTCAGAGTTTGGAAAATTTCACCATAAATGGGAGAGTTTATATAATAAAGTAAGAGTGTTGTGATAATTGTGTTTCTTTATTGGTGAAATCACATTTGTCAAGATAGTAACGGGACACAATTTGACGTTGAATTTGATTATAGGTCAGGTTATGACATGATGCATAACTCAACTAATGATAAATAATTTTATCTTTTTTAATCTCACTAATTAATAACTTTAACAGACCTCTTTGTATCCAATTACAATCTATTTCTCTTAGGCCCAATGACTCCTTGGCCATTGGCCAATCGTCACTCAGAGCTTCTAATACCGGAGCATCCAACCCACCATCATCCAACACTAGATCCAAGTCCAAGAAGGAGGCGGTGAAGGTTCCCACCTAAGCAGAATTTCATATAGTCCAAGATGACTAAGATGTTAACTCTTTTTGTTTTCAGTCTTTTAATTTAAGCCCAAGTGTTAGTAGTAACTTTAAGCCTAAATTAGTGTGTTATATAGGCTAGTCATCTTTTACTTTGATTTACAACCCCACCTGGACTAGAGGCCCCTTAGCCAGGCGGGTTGTAAATCGAGGACAGACTCCCACAATATTTCAGCGAAAAATCTGCCCCACGCGAGGTTTGAACTTGCGTTGCAGGAGGATTTCTCCCCACATCCACATCACCTCAGACTTACCAACTCTTCTCCCCACATCCACATCATTGTAAATCGAGGATGCCAGACCAAAACCCCAGGACAGACTCCCACAATATTTCAGCGAAAAATCTGCCCCACGCGAGGTTTGAACTTGCGTTGCAGGAGGATTTCTCCCCACATCCACATCACCTCAGACTTACCAACTCTTCTCCCCACATCCACATCAGCTTTTTTAGGGTAAACTTTTATAGTGGTAGCCCCATACCCTAAACCCTACTTTGGCTTGGCGTTAGTATACACCCCTACCACGCAGAGTGAGACTTGAACCCAAGACCTCCCTCTGGAATACCTTAGTCCTTTGCCACTAGGACAAGAGGACTTTGGTAGCTAGTCATCTTTTACTACTACTATGCTTAGTTACCTTAAATAAGTTATTAGCTTACATCCCTTGTTCTTTATAAATAGGTAATGTTAGGTTTTGTTTGAGGGAGGCAGAATGATGGAGTGAATAATCCTTTGGTTATGATTTCCTGATTGTCTTTATTTTTGAATCCTAAATGCCTTTAGTTGTCTTTTACCGAATTTATAGTCTTCATCCAATTCTTGCATAGTTTTCCTTTGATTTTATGTGCACGATTTTGTTGTCAATTTGTTTGAATTTTCCTTAATCTTCTGCCTTAAATGTATTTTGATCGTCTCTTCTAGTAGTCATTGTTGTATACCCTAAACAGACCGAATCTGGACACACTATAAGCCTACTTAATTTGCCTAAAATCCGCCCATAAGCATACTTAATTTGCTTAAAATCCAGTTTCCTTAAAACTCACTCGAGCCCGTGACGCATCAGCTTCGTCCTTGATTAACTTAATTGATCGAATCAGAGGCTTGCAACTTTCGAATTTTTGCCATAAGTATCATTACCCTATGTGACTATTGAGTGACACTCGATCGGATATACAATATTTACAGAATATGATATCATTTGGTAAAGCTGGTGTATACAGCAGTAGCAGTACCTTGATTTGTTATTTCAAGGGTGAAAAAAGGGTCGCAGGTTTTGGTCAAGCAAGCACAAAGTATGTGCAGTAAGTTCTGACATGACTTTTAGCCAGTAGGCTGCCTTGATTTCATGTTTGTTCATACTTAAGAAAAGATGCATTATTAAGCCACTAATAATAGAGGAAGAAGAGTCGTCCAGCATCCCAACATAATATGCTCTTTCGAGGACTTTTATGCGTCTCTTAAGAGGTAAGAAACTGCTATTCTCTTCTAAATGCATTCTTATTTCTTAGCTACCTTGGCTGGTCTTCCCTCTTCACTCTTCAGTCTTCATATCATAATATCATTTGGCTAGTAGCATGCACGAGTGCCCATTAACTTTTGCTGAAAAATACCCATTGCTACACTACACCTACTCGAATTAAAAGAACAATGAGGATCTTTATTTAAAGTCAGAAATTTTAAAGGTTGTTTAAGAAGTTCTTCAATCCACAAAAATTTTGACAAGTGTTTATTGAGGTTGCTTTTCATCTTTTCAACTTTTTAATCCGATAGAAGACAACATGTACACCACATCAACGCCAGTCCTAACGCTGAAATTTGAGAACAAAAAGATGGAAGTGGATTCTTTACAGCCAGCAAGAAAAAGTAGCTTTATGTTCTTTATTTACCAGTGTCCAAATTGCATGGCAACTTCAGAAATGAAACCATGGTTCCGGGTTGTAATAAATTTTCATGAAAATGGCATATGCAATAAAAAAATGCAGTTGTCACTGTTGAGGAGGTTGAGTAATAAAAAAATGCAGTTGTCACTGAACAGAACTTTCTTTAACTGTTTCTTCAGTGTTTCGGAATTCCACTGTCAATTTACACTATACTTTATGTGTCAGGCAAAACATAACTAGTCCATTACAGTTGTCCAGTATAAATTGCAAAAGCTCATGAGGGTGGTAACACCGCAACAAGATACATCTATCAAACTGGACCAGTTTTCTCGAGTGTACGATGAAACTTAAGTCTGAAAAAAAAAGAATATTATATATTCCTAATCTTTTAATCTTCTCACATTCGTGGATCAAAACACAGAAACCTATGAACAGGTACTATTGCAATATATTTCGGTCTAAAACATAGTTTTGCATTTCAGATCATCAAATTTTGCTTATATCCTTCCAGCAGCTACAACGATAGTTTGTATATCATAATCTAATTTGGATTACGGGGTGATTCAACTGAGAGGATAAAATTTTTAGACTAAATAAATGCACTGACACTGTAACTAGATTTATGGGCATAAATACCATCAATTACAAGTCCGATCTACCCCTGTAAAAGGGCTTAAAACCAGTCATGGTGGTCACTGGGGAAAGCCAGTGGTTAAATTTTCCTTGTCAAACTAGGGAAAGACCTTCTTACCTGTACCATGGTTATCAGTCAAATGTAATTCCTTAGCCAGGTGAGCAATGACTTTGGCTCCCAATGCCAATATAGTGTTTCCTCTTTTCCCCTCTCCCTGGCTTTCCACTTTCCTTTTATAACATTAAAATACCCGCCAATCACACTGACTTCAAAAAAGGCTCATTCCAGACTCCTACATTGATGAAAGTTCATACGAAGACGCAAACCCAAAATTCATCAAAAGCAAAAGCGAAAAAGATCAAAAACACCCCACCTAAAAAAGCATCCCAAAAGCTAAATCATACTGCCAACAATAGCAGCAACATGTATATACATCCAAGATTCCATTTTTATACTTCCATAATACTCATGCATTTGCAATATTCCTGCTCTTTTCTATTCCCATCCTCAGTTTGGCTCTCCAAACAATGGCAGAGATTGTTCCTGCAGAGCCCGCCTATGCAAGCACTAGTAATTCAGCAAGTACAAGCAGCAGGAGAGCGTATCTCACTACTAATAAAAGACCCTTTCCATTAAGTATCACTTCCGGGCATGATCCTGTGCCTGAGCCCTTTGATAGTGAGAAGTTGCCCGTCACTTTGGTTTCGGAAATTCAAAGATTTCTTCGTGTGGCTAATCAGATTGAACTTGAAGAGCCTCGTGTGGCTTATCTTTGTAAGCCCTTTAATGATTCTGTAGTAAAAATTGAAACTTTTGCTATTCAGGGGAAGAATTCAGTGTTTAGCATGCTGACTTTTTATTTTTTTTTAATTGGTTCACAGTGTGTGGGTTGCTCTTTACAGCTGTATTTGAATGGTTAAACCAATTTTAGACAATGAAAAAATGCGTGTGTTTTTTTGTCTTCATTTTTTTGCGTTTTAGGATTTTAACTTCAATTTTTTCGTGGTTGTTTTTGAATCTTTGTTCCTTATTAACTGTAGCAAGGATTCTCTGCCAATTGATTGACATGATATTCTCCAAGACACAAGTGTTTAGGTAAAAGAATGGAATTCATGGAGGATATAGTATTTGTTTTTTGTTTTATCAATCTTCCTTTATACCAAATTCAGCAAGGCAAGGTTTAGTGGTAGTTGGTCCATATAATTTGGGCAAAGCATAAGGGACCAGAAAAGGATGACAGTTTATGTTCTGTTCTTTGTAGTTGGGACTTGGGAGTCTTAAATTTAAGCATGCACTGATTTTGAATGTATTTGGTACAATGACATTAAAACATGAATAATTGCGTTTTTTCTTTTTCGTTTTTTTTTTTTTTTTTTTTTTTTTTTGTGAAGGCCGTTTTCATGCATTTGAATTAGCACACAACCTGGACAGAAATTCTTGTGGTCGTGGAGTGCGACAATTCAAAACTTCTCTTCTTCAACGTCTTGAGCAGGTATAATGTGATTCTTTGATGTCTGAATTAACCTTTTTGATTTCTCTACTTCTTGGGATTTTAATTTGCTTAGCTCCAAGTAGTAGAAATTCTGCATCTGTCTACTTTTGTACCTCACACAGGATGAAGATGTTACAATTAGGAAGAGGAAGGACAGGAGTGACCCACGAGAACTTAGACGCGTTTACCATAAGTACAGAGACTACATTTTCCAACATAGTGGAGACAGTAACATGCAGAACAGGTGAAGATCATGCTGATTTAGTTCTTTTGCTATAACCATTTAGTTAACATGAGTTGAGAAAACCTCCTCAATTGTGTCATTGAAGTAAGAGTATAACTCCCTTTCAGGGAAAAGATGATCAAAGCACGTGCTATTGCTTCAGTTTTATTTGAAGTATTACATACAGTGACAAATGCAGCGGGTTCACAGGTTTCCTTGTTTCCTTTCCCATATTCTTTATAGATTATTATTTTATTTTCTTGTTTGTTTCCAGGCAATGCTACCCTAATGTAATATACAGTATGTGATTCTGTGTACTTTGTAGTCTGTTGCAGAGACTGATGCCATCAATGCAAAATCTGAGCTTTTTGTGGCTTATAATATTCTTCCACTTGATCAGGGAGGGGTCAACCAAGCAATTATGCAACTCCCTGAGGTCTGATGATGGGTACTAAAGAAGTTACTACTTATAGATAGTCATTCAATTAAAATAATTTTCTTTCAACCTGTTGTCAAGCTCTAGTTGCTGCATTTTGGGATGCTATGCTTTGAAGCATCACTCCGTTCTTGGCCCTCTATATTTCACCAGCTCATTTGTAGTATATGGTATTCATAAAACCAGCACTTGACTTTTGACCTTGAATCTCAGATCAAAGCTGCAGTTGCTGCTTGTCGCAATGTTCGTGGTTTGCCATTTGTTGAAGATTTTAAGAAATCGGTAATTTGCTTTGATTTGTTGGACTGGCTCCAGTTTTGCTTTGGATTTCAGGTAATTTTTTGTTGTATTTTTTTATTTGTAATCTAGACAAAAAAAAAAAAAAATCTTATTGAGTTGATTAGTCATTTAGAGTTTTCACTTTCAGCTCCCTAATTTCTGATCAAAGAGAACTTTTCCATGTGAACATTGTTCCTCTCCTTTCAGAAAGGAAATGTTGCAAACCAAAGAGAGCATTTGATCCTTCTCCTTGCTAACATCCATATACGTCAATCTAACAAGAATGCTTCAGGGTCAAAGGTGCTCTTACAATTGTAACATGTCTTCTCTACTTTTAACTGATTACTTCGGTTAGTTTGGATGTTTATTCTGTTTATGATATTAGCTAGGTGATGGTGCTGTGGATGCATTGATGAAGAAGTTTTTCAAAAACTATACCAATTGGTGCAAATTTCTGGGGAGAAAAAGCAACATACAGTACATTCTACAATCTAATACTCCTACATTCTTCAGCCAACTTAGGATGTTCTGTCTAAAATACACTACACATTTGAATTTTCTTCGATATCAAAATGCAAATGATTTTAGTGCATTAACGCTGATGGTCATTTTCTTTCTGTTGTGTTCCCTGTCAATGTAATTGTTTTTCTCTTATGTTTTCTTATGTTGTTCCACATGATGCATAAATTCCTGGTTCTTCACTGATATTATGTTGACTGGTGCAGGTTGCCATATTTGAAGGAGGAGGCACAGCAATATAAACTTCTTTATATTGGACTTTATCTTCTAATATGGGGAGAGGCTGCAAATTTAAAATTAATGCCAGAATGTCTCTGCTACATAATTCACCATGTGGGTTAAAAGCATTTTCTTTTGGGTGCATTACTTGATGGGTGGTAGACTTCATTGTTTCATTTTCTTATTAAAAAAATTACCTCAAACTTCTGCGATGTCCTTCTGTTTCAGATGGTGTATGAATTACACAGCATGCTAGTTGGTGCTATAAACATGAACACGGGAGAAAGGATCATGCCAGAATATGGAGGAGGACACGAGTCTTTTCTTAATAATGTAGTCTCCCCAATATATAAAGTTATACATAAGGTAATGAAAAGTTCGGAACTTCTCCTTAACTTGCTTTAACAGTGAATCTCTAACTATGGTCCAATCAATGAAGGAAGCTTTGAAAAACAGAAATGGAACAACTGACCATGCATCATGGAGGAACTACGATGACCTAAATGAGTTTTTCTGGTCAGAGTTTGATCTAAATCTTCTACTTTTGCATTGTTATGAAACATGAAAAGATAATCATGAGGTTCTTGTTGCCTAAACTTCTCAGGTCAGAGGATTGTTTTCAGTTAGGTTGGCCCATGCGTCTAGAACATGATTTTTTCTGTACACAAATTTCCAGCAATCGCAAACCTTCTAAACATCAGAAATCAGATAAGACTGATGAAGACCTGAAGAGTGCTAATGATGATGAAGAAATGGGAGTATGCTTTGCCTCATACTAAATGCTTAATGTTATAACAGTATCAACTATTATATCATATTTAATATTATCTTATGGTTGTTTTCAGGCTACCACAGATGAAGTGCGGGAACCAAAATGGCTAGGGAAGACAAATTTTGTAGAGACTCGCTCATTTTGGCATATTTTCAGAAGTTTTGACAGAATGTGGAGTTTTATGATTTTATGCCTTCAGGTTTGTCTTGAAGAACAAGATGAATATTGAACTTTAGTGTCTCATTTTCTGCTAGTTAGCAAATCATTCAGCCATTCTTATTTCTGTACAGGCGATGATAATTATGGCATCCCACAATTTAGAATCTCCAATTCAAGTGTTTGAAGCAGAAATTCTTGAAGATGTCATGAGCATCTTCATTACATCTGCGGCTCTCAAATTGATACGAGGTTTTTTCCTTTTCTTAGTACATGAGCACCATTTTGTCTCACAAAGTATAAGTATGAGATGGGAAAAAAAAATTGGTAGAAAAAATGGGGAGAAAAATAGCTTCTACCACTACGATCCTAGATCTTTTTACTTGATGCGCGTTTGAGGAATTTCCTGAAGGTTGTGTGTTCTGATTTCTTCTTCTTCTTCTTCTTCTTCTTCTTATTTTTCCCCATTTTATCATCATGTGACTTTTTACTCTTTATCAATTGAATGTAATGAAAATATTTAGCGACCAGAATTCTCATAATTTCACACAATAAATTTAGATTGAAATATTGGAACTCAGCCTCAATTTTTGTCTAAATAAGAGAAAACTGAAAACTTCCCTTCCACTGCAGCTATCCTTGATATCGTCTTCACATGGAAAGCAAGATGTACAATGGACTCCTACAAAGTCAGAAGAAATGTTCTGAAGGTTTTGGTTCCAACAATATGGACTATCGTTCTGCCCATTTATTATATTAATCATAGAGGGAAATATACTTGTTATTCTCGACACTATCAGAGCTGGCTTGGAGAGTGGTGCTATTCTTCCTATATGGTTGCTGTTGCATTTTACTTGATGACTAATGCTGTTGATGCGATTCTTTTTCTTGTGCCCGCGGTTGGCAAGTACATTGAGACATCCAATTTGCGAGTATGCAATGTGTTGTCATGGTGGAGGCAGGTAACATTCCTTCAAAGAAACTCCTCTTTTCTATGTTTGTTTCAAACCTATTGCCTGACTATTTTCCGAGGAAATATATATTCGATTACATTGTCATTCTGAGCTTTAGTAATGCTCTGCAAATTTCACACTACTCAGCCTAGGTTATATGTTGGACGTGGAATGCAAGAAGGTCAAGTATCTCAATTCAAGTACGTAATTGTCCATGGTGCGATCTATTTTATTTTCTGATGGTGTTCTTTAACGATAGATTCCTGAGGTATTCAAACCTTGTGTGGCAATAGGTATACTATGTTTTGGGTGCTTCTATTTGTGAGTAAATTCATCTTCAGTTACAAATTTGAGGTCAGTGTTTTTCTTTTTCCATTCTTTCGATACAAAATGCTAGTGCATACCCCAATTTACTTCCTCCTTCCCATACATGAGATGGTATTTTTCCTTTTTGGATTCAACTTTATGTTTTTCTGCTAGAGTTTTTATCTGCATTTGAAAATATTTTTTCAAACAACAATGTTATTTAATGTAAGGAAATTGTATATTAAAGTTACCTCATGCATACAAGTATAACAGAGGAACTATTAATATTCTTTTAAAATGTGCAGATTAAACCTCTTATGTCACCAACTAGACAGATCATGAGGATTGGGGTTAAGAATTATGACTGGCATGAGCTTTTTCCTGAAGGTAATTTATTTTTCTGTCTCGTCTGATTATCTGTTAACAAGTAAGAGATCATTCACTGTACTTCTATTGTCTGGTCTAATGTTTATTCATTCAGTCAAGAGCAATGGTGGTGCAATTGTTGCTATTTGGGCTCCTATTATACTGGTAAGATAAATCTATACTGCAAGCCATTTGTTTTATAGATATATTCTCATTTTCTGTTTTAGGAAGATGTCTTATTCTTCTACTTCTTGTCAGACTTTCTGGATTAAGTTTTAATGGTTTGGTGTGTGCACAATCAATTGTCTACCTTTTCAGGTATATTTCATGGATGCACAAATATGGTACTCTGTCTACTGTTCAATATTTGGTGGAGTTTATGGAATTCTTCACCATCTCGGTGAGGTAGGATATCTCTCTTGCTTGCTTAAAACCATTGTGAAGATGATCTAACTCATCTTTTATGCAGATTAGGACACTGGGAATGCTGAGAAGTAGATTCCACACTTTGCCTGATGAATTTAGTGCTCACCTTATCCCACATAAAGTGAAAGATAATAAGGAAGGAGTCAGTAAGTGGTTCTTCTCCCAGGGACTTCAAAAGGTTAGCAGACTTTTCTGTTTCTTGATATTTATGTTGTTAATAGTTTTTAGATACTTCTAAAATAAAAATCACAATAATGATGAAGCTAAACTTTCAGGATTCAAAAATCGAGAAGAATGATATTGTGAAGTTTGTTGTAATGTGGAACCAAATTATTTGTAGCTTTCGCGAAGAGGACATCATAAGCAACAGGTTGCATATTCCTGTTACATTCTTTGATGCAAAAAAAGTGGTAGAACACTAACTATAGTATGTTGCAAACTCAGGGAGATGGATCTGATGAAAATGCCTTTGTCATCAGAACTTTTTTCCGGCCAGATTCGTTGGCCTGTTTTCCTTCTAGCAAATAAGGTGTGTTTTTAAATTCGTCTCTTCCATAATCATTCAATGTTTGTTAAGAAATCTCAAACCCATGCTTCTTTGTATACAGTTTTCAACTGCCCTGAGTATGGCAACAGATTTTCAGGGAAAGGATGCCGATATTTTAAGGAAGATCAAAAGAGATGATTATATGTACTTGGTTGTAAATGAATGTTACGAATCATTGAAGTACATTCTTGATATCCTTGTAGTGGGTGACCTGGAGAGAAGGTAGAGTAGGTAGTATTTTGATGTCTTGCGCCAATATAAACACTCCCAAGTGTTTTTCTTTTAAACTTAACATCTATGAGTCCCTGCATTTTTCAGTCATAGTCATGTAACCTGATTTCTCTGTCATTCAGAATTATATCTGGAATAGTGGATGAAATTGAGGAGAGCATTAGAGGGTCAACACTTCTTGAGGACTTAAACATGAGTGAATTGCCAGCATTACACACTAAATGTGTTGAATTAGCTGATCTATTGGTAAACTGAAACTTCAGTGTTTTGTAAAATAAAAACCTTGAAACCTGTCCAATTACTTCATCTGACATGATTTCCTTCATTAAGGTTGAGGGAAATGAAGACCAATACTGCCATGTTGTGAAAGTTCTTCAAGATATACTTGAACTTGTGGCTAAAGATATGATGCTGAAAGGTTGCAGGTAATCTGTAAGAACTTTTTGAGTTGCTTAGTATGTTTTGCAATCTTCCTTACTCATATCAGTTTGAACGATCACAGGACATTGGGTTCCCTTTATGCACACCAAGTAGAGGGAGATGACACTGAATTTTTCTCAGGTGTAGAACCACAGTTATTTGCATCAGCGCATTCAATTCATTTTCCTTTACCAGATAGTGGCCCTTTAATGGAGAAGGTTCTTCTCAGCTATTAATTTTATTTCTCTTTTCATGAACTGTGTACAGTTATAATTTCTACTATACTTGGTTCCTTTTATTCATTTATTTTTTTAAATTTAGATAATTGAATGGCTGTTACATCCGTAGCACCAGTTTATTGAAAGACAAAAACCTTTGCATATGGTTGAGCTCATTATGATTTTTTTTTTCTATAATTCTAGATCAAGCGGTTTCTTTTGCTGCTTTCTGTCAAAGATAAAGCAATGGACATACCCGCAAACCTGGAAGCTCGAAGACGGATTTCATTTTTCTCAACTTCTTTGTCCATGAACATGCCAAGTGCCCCAAAAGTGCGAAACATGTTGTCTTTCAGGTCAAATTCTTGGAATTTTTTTTAGACTTTAATTTGTGAAGCATTATTCCAATTTTATTCCTTGAAATTTTTTGTTGCTAAATTAGTTGACAAAGAAGATAGAGGATTGTACTATATATTTCAAATAACATGAACTGAAATGGCACAATATTATAATAACTACCCTCTGATGTGGTTAAATGTTTTTATTTCCTTCTTATAAATAAGGTTCTATCTATCGCAGTGTTTTGACTCCACACTACATTGAAGATGTGAAGTATTCATCAAAGGAACTTCATTCTAGCAAAGAAGGAGTTCCAATTCTCTTTTATATGCAGAAGATATTTCCAGGTTGCTATACATTGGACCTCTTGAGCGTTTCATTTATCTATTCTTTTCAAGCCTTTTGAGTGTGATGGGGATAGAGTGTGTACATTTCATGTAGAATAGAATGAATTGCTTAACTCCCCTTGTTATCATTGTTTCTCAGATGAATGGGAGAACCTTTTGGAACGTGTTGGAAGTGAAAAGCTTGGTGTATCAAATAATGAAATCAATGAGGAGGATCTAAGGAACTGGGCTTCTTTTCGAGGGCAAACTCTAAGCCGAACAGGTTTGTGATGCTAACAATTTTCTGGGAAAATCATGTCTGTTTTCTGGATTATTTTACCTACTAACAAATAACAAGTAATAACTGTTCATTTTCTCATTTTCATCAAGACAGTGCGTGGAATGATGTACTATAGAAAAGCCTTGAAGTTGCAGGCATTTCTAGACATGGCCGAAGATGATGGTAGGTTGAATTTTCTATCTTTTCATGATTGAATTGGAGGTGTTTTTGTTACAGCAAGAGCATGATCGGACACCTCCTTCAGTTAAGCTGATTCGTCCAAAATGTAATCATTTGAACCAGTTTCAAAATGTTAAATCTCTTGAACAGATATTCTTCAAGGTTATGATGCCATAGAGAGGGGAAATGATACATTATCAGCTCAACTTGATGCACTGGTAGACATGAAATTCACACATGTTGTTTCTTGTCAAATGTTTGGTTCACATAAATCTTCTGGAAATCCTCAGGCTCAAGACATACTTGACTTGATGATAAGGTACCTTTCCAAACCGGGAAAAACGGACATTTCGGGATAAAGAATGAAGTGTGAAGGAAATTTTACCTACCTAAGAAACACCAATAGGCTAACTAATGCATGGAAGATCTGTTAGCTGAAAAATTAGTTCTGCAATGAAATTTATGTATCCAATGTTGCTTTGTAGGTACCCTTCACTCCGTGTTGCTTATGTGGAAGAGAGAGAAGATATTGTGGTGGGTGAACCAAGGAAAGTGTATTCTTCAGTATTAGTTAAAGCTGTAAATGGTTTTGACCAGGTATCACAATTGATCTTTGCAGAAGTTTTCAGATATGACCCAATTTTGATTATGTTTACTCATGCAACTGAGACCATTAATTGATTCATCGAGAAATATGATTGATATTTTTGCTGCCTCACCTTGTGCAGGAGATATATCGCATAAAACTCCCAGGTCCACCAAACATTGGGGAAGGGAAACCTGAGAATCAAAATCACTCAATAATTTTCACCCGTGGTGAAGCTCTCCAAGCAATAGATATGAATCAAGTAAGCCCAGTTTTAAATTAGCAAAGATCAGATGTTGTCAGGATATGTGTTCTAACAATTTTTAATCTTACTATAGGATAATTATATGGAGGAAGCTTTCAAAATGAGAAATATTTTGCAAGAATTCACTCGTGACCGACAAAAGAATCCTCCCAGAATTCTTGGGATGAGAGAACACATATTTACAGGAAGGTCAGCTCAAAAAGAATCTCTTCTCTTTGATCATTACTGATGATGCACCCATTTTTATTCACATGCTGAAAACCTTATTTACCTGTCCACACTGCAGTGTATCGTCTTTAGCATGGTTCATGTCCTATCAAGAGACCAGCTTTGTCACCATTGGTCAAAGACTTCTAGCAAATCCACTCAGGTAGAAACTTTCCTGATGAATTCCAATGAGAAAGAAGTGTTAATTGGTGAAAGATATGCAGTTATATTAGCAAATTTTGCAGGATCTGTATGGATAAGATGTATAAATGTACAAAGATAAAAAATTTTATGAGTTTCGTTGAAATCATTTTAGTAGTTTGAAATACTGTGGCATTATTTTCTCACCATCTAACGGTAAAATATCGTAAAGCAGGGTTAGATTCCATTATGGGCATCCTGATGTGTTTGACAGAATCTTTCACCTAACAAGAGGTGGAATTAGCAAAGCATCAAGAACAATAAACTTGAGTGAGGATGTTTTTGCAGGTAGAAACGTAGTCATTTTTCATTTCTTACCATATGAATATACTACTTTGTTTGCATTCATCATGTAATTCTGTTCAATGCAGGTTTTAACACTACACTTCGACGGGGGAAT
This sequence comes from Gynochthodes officinalis, assembly GCA_020080225.1. Classification (NCBI taxonomy): domain Eukaryota; kingdom Viridiplantae; phylum Streptophyta; class Magnoliopsida; order Gentianales; family Rubiaceae; genus Gynochthodes; species Gynochthodes officinalis. The sequence continues at coordinate 4,487,206 of CM034623.1, read as the reverse complement.
ATCACTTATCATGAGTATATGCAAGTTGGGAAAGGCCGTGATGTAGGTCTCAACCAAATTTCGAAGTTTGAGGCCAAAGTAGCAAATGGCAATAGTGAACAAACTCTAAGTCGTGACATATACCGCCTTGGGCGTCGGTTCGACTTCTTCCGAATGCTCTCTTGTTATTTTACTACCGTTGGATTTTACTTTAACAGCTTGGTAAGTTTGTTTGGATTCTGAAACCTCTTGTTTTTCATAGTGCAAATATCATAAATTTTTTATATGGATCACAAGTTCAAAGCTTGTATGCCTGTTGACTCTTTGCAGATATCTATAATTGGAATTTATGTGTTCCTATATGGACAACTGTACCTTGTTCTTAGTGGTCTGCAGAAGGCATTGGTTGTTGAGGCAAGAATACATAACATAAAATCTTTAGAAACTGCTCTGGCCTCTCAGTCATTTATCCAGCTTGGACTCTTGACAGGCTTACCCATGGTGATGGAGATTGGACTTGAGAGAGGATTTCTTAATGCTCTTAAAGATTTTGTTCTCATGCAATTGCAGCTGGCTTCAGTTTTCTTTACTTTTTCATTTGGAACAAAAGCTCACTATTATGGTCGAACAATTCTTCATGGAGGGGCTAAGTATAGACCAACAGGTCGTAAGGTGGTAGTGTTTCATGCCAGCTTCACAGAAAATTACAGATTATACTCAAGAAGCCACTTCATAAAAGGATTTGAAATAATGCTTCTGTTGGTTGTTTATGATCTGTTTAGGCGATCCTACCAAAGTAACATGGCATATGTGTTAATCACCTATGCAATCTGGTTCATGTCAATGACTTGGTTGTTTGCACCATTTCTGTTTAATCCCTCTGGATTTAACTGGGGGAAGATAGTGGACGACTGGAAAGATTGGAATAAATGGATCATGCAGCAGGGTGGAATTGGAATCCAACAAGATAAGAGTTGGCACTCTTGGTGGCTTGATGAGCAAGACCATCTTCGCCATGTAGGGCTGGGTTCTCGGTTGATGGAAATCTTGCTTTCATTAAGATTTTTCATTTACCAGTATGGGTTGGTCTATCACCTGGACATATCTGGGCAGAACAAAAACTTCATTGTATACGTGCTCTCATGGGTTGTCATTGTCGTAATCTTTCTTCTTGTCAAGGTAACTCCAACCCGCATCATAGTACTATTTGATAAGCATGCAGTTTAGCGCTTTCCTAACGTAGATAAAACTTTTACTGGTCCACATAAATCTCAAATTTTTATAGGACAGAAAGCCTAGCTGCCTATTAATTTGATCGTTCAGTAGCAACAAAGTCATTTTCCCAATGGTACTCATTTTATTTTCTTGTGATAACATTAGGCAGGCGGTAAATGAGTATGTTATCTAAAGCCCTTGAAGAACTGATAATATTTTTTACCAAGGATATTAAGCAGTGATTGGTTTTCGGGACATGACTTTCCTCAAATTTGTGATGTCTTCTTCGCTGTACTAACATGAACTTTCGATCCAGGTGGTGAATCTGGGGAGGAGACATTTCAGTGCCAGTTATCAACTAGCATTCCGTCTATTTAAAGTATTCCTTTTCTTAGGTGTTGTGGCTACCGTTGTCACTCTGGCAAGAATTTGTGATCTATCTTTGAGGGATTTGGTTGTTTGCTGTCTGGCTTTCCTGCCAACTGGCTGGGGATTAATACTGGTAAAGAATAAACTCTACTTATTCATTAAAGAAGCCAACTTATTCTCCCCTATTCTTCTCATTGGGGTGTCATTTTTATTCAGGTTGGACAAGCTGTGAGACCCAAGATTGAGGGAACTGCATTATGGCATTTCACCAGGGTCTTTGCTCGATCATACGATTATGGGATGGGTGTAGTTCTTTTTGCACCCATTGCTTCTCTTGCATGGCTTCCCATAATTTCAGCTTTCCAGACTCGCTTCCTATTCAATGAGGCTTTCAGTAGGAGACTGCAGATTCAACCAATTCTTGCAGGGAAGAAGAAGAACAAGAACACATGATAAGACTACATTTCAATCTACTGTACATACTACATAAGGGTTGTACATGCAAAGTCAGAGAAATACCATATTGATGTTCAGTTAGGATCACCTATTATAGTAGTGCATCATACTTACATATCATTGATTCACATGATTAAGGCCATAGGCTTAGAGGTTAATGCTTGTGTAGTTCGTAGTTTATTCAGCTTTATTCAACAGTTAAGATGAGATTATATAACCCCTGTAAATCTGGATTTTGAGCTTTATTCTAAAAGATGAAACAATTTCAAGCCAACCACAAATTCCAGATTAATAAACAAGGAAGTGGGATCATAACCAGCTTATTGTCAATATTTTGTTATTATCTATTCTCTTCGTCTCATCAAAACTAACATTTTGATATATATAAAAAAATTACAATATAAAAATTTCAAAGTATCCCAAAATCTCTAAAAATGTACAAATTACTACAAATTCAGTTGAAGGTTAGTTGAAAAAGTTAGGAGAATTAGGAGGATAAAAAATTAGCACTTTCAAAATACATTTTTAATTTTTTAATATATTTTTTATTTTATATTCACTATTTAAAAAAATATCAAAATACGTTAGATAATAAAAAATAAAAATCATCTTCATAGTTCATAGCATGGAAAATAAAAATATTCTTTTTAGCTTTTCACTTAAAAAAAAACTACCTCAACCTGCTACAGTGCTGATAATTGAGGAGCAGAACTTTAGACATAGAGTTCAGTCATCGCATGAGCTCCTTTTGTTCCCCGACCGGTTCAAGTGCCCAGGTCAGCCATGATATCTAGCTCACTGCTTACCAAGAATTCCAATTTCTACCAACCCATATTCCGATTTTCTCCGTTCTGTCAATCCCTTAATCAAAGATCAAAATTTTCAACCTCCTCGCGTTCATTTTTCCCATACCAAGAATCTGATATTCCTGACTTAACCAAACACAAAGATTGGTTAAGCCCAAATGAAGTCGTTAAAATCTTCCAGTCTCTCAAAGATCCCAACTTTGCTCTCCCTGTATTCAACCAGATATCGCAGCGCAAAGATTATAAACCCAATGAAGCCCTTTACGCCACAGTCATCAATAAGCTTGCTCTTGCCAAGAACTTTGATGCCATTGAAGCCCTTATGGAAAGAGTCAAGCTTGAAAGGAAATGTAGACTTTCCGAGGATTTTTTTCTTAATGTTATTAAGGTATATGGGAATCTAGGTGGGAGAATAAATAGTGCTATTAAGACCCTTTTTGATATGCCTAATTATAAATGTTGGCCTACTGTGAAGTCTTTCAATTTTGTGCTTAACTTGCTGGTGTGCACTAAGCAATTTGACGTTGTTCATGAAATTTATATGGGTGCTTCTGAATTGGGTGTTGAAATTGATGCTTGCAGTTTGAATGTTATCATTAAAGGGTTGTGTCAATGTGGGAAATTTGATGCTGCATTTGCTGTGCTTGATGAGTTTTCTAAGCAGAATTTTAGACCTAATGTGAGGACATTTTCAACAATAATGCACGGTTTGTGTGAGCGTGGCCGTATTGATGATGCATTTGTGGTGTTGGATAGGATGGAAAGTGATGGTGTTGAGCCTGATGCCGTTACTTTCAACATATTGATTTCAGGGCTTAGGAAGAAGGGAAGAGTTGAGGAGGGGATTAAGCTTTTTGATAAAATGATGCTCAAAGGTTGTGATCCGAATTCAGGGACTTATCAGGAGGTTTTGTATGCTTTACTTGATGCCAAGAGGTTTGCAGACGCGAAAGAGTTTATGTATAAGATGATGAGGAAGAATGTAAATCCAAGTTTTGAGTCTTACAAGTTGGTAATTCAAGGATTTTGTAGTGAAAATCTTGTGGGAGAAGTGGATTGGGCATTGAAACAAATGGTGAGGCAGGGATTTGTCCCCAAAATGGGAATGTGGAAGTGCATTCTTCAATGCCTGTTTTCTGGTAGTAATACTTGCGACTCTTTCCCTTATGAAGAACTTGTGGGAAGCTAATCCATCAGGAATATTCAAAATCTTGTTACACGTATATAATCTACTGATGGAAATATTGACATCTCCATGAAATCACGGGCCAATGGTCTTAATACTTAAAAGAGCTGAGACTGGAATTGCTGAAAGACTTCCACTTTGATTTATTTTCAGAGAACTCCCAGGGGATCGTGTGTTCCTCCTTCAAGATATAGCCCTGCTTAACAATCCCAATTCCTGATTTCCTTCAATCTTCACTCTGCACTAGTCAGTGTGGCAATTAACCTCGAAACAATGCTCCATCTGGCATGTGTTGGTGTTACTTGCCTCTTTTGTGCACCTCCTCGTGGTTTTCACTGCTTCAAAAGTAGGAAATGATTCCCTTTTATGGTGCCACGAACGCGATAGCGGAAGAAGTTTGCCGCCTCCAATTCCACAGCTGCCCAAAATTCATTTTTCATGTGAAAGAAAATTGTATGGTTTGATTTTTGATACCAGATTTTAGACCGGGAGCAATGGTCCGCAGGGCTTCCTTCCGTACACACTGCCATTTCTGCTTCTAATAGATTCCTTGGTTCCCTGACAATACCTTTTGTGGTAAGCAAGAGAAGAGCTGCAACATCAAGGCAGTTTCGAAACATCGAAAGTTTGACAAAAGCTGTTCTCCCATTATTCTCCAGACTCACTTCAATAAGCGTGCAAGAACTATACATGTACAATATTCCTGAAGAGTCATGTATATACTTCTACTACTACTTCTAGTGAGATTTCTGTTTAGCTTACATTGAGAAGATTTTTCTAGAGTTTTGTGCTGGCTGTTTCCATACTTTCTTTGGGCATCAACTTCAGCCTCAGTCGCCACCTCTATTAAGAAAGATAACAGACCCATTATCCTACTATCAATAGCATCAATTATAATGAGTCAGGGACTCATAATTCGGAAATAAAAAAACAAAGAAATTTTGCTATCGAACTCCCAAAATAGATTGAGCTCGAAATCTGAACTCATTTTGTAGTCAAAATAATAGATAGAAATATTACAAATAAAGCTATTGCCACACCCATTAAAGGAATTGTTCCCCACCCCGAAGCTACTTTACAAACTATGGGAGAATGGAGTGATAGAAATTAGAAGGTTTCATGGGTTCAATGAATAGCGCTAATATTTTGTATTCTTGTTCTTTATCGTTCTTGTTCGTTCATGACTAGAGACGATCATCAATCATCATTAAAAAGCCCTTGAGAACCCAAGTTAATCGCAAACTACTTTTACATTGCCAAAATAATTTCTATAGAACTTCTATCTTACTATATTTATTTCAGAAAACACAAAAACATTTTCCTCATTATCATACTTGCTGGAAAATAAATCTTACGTGTAGTCCTTCTAGAGTTTAACTTCTGTTAACAGATCTGATTACAGATGCAAGATTATGAACAATCGTGTGTAACTATATCCTCTCTCATGTATAAAAATCATGTACAGGCAAAACTTTACAGTAAAGACCAGATTTTGTATTTCGAGTATTACTCTACAAGCCAACAACACCACCCAACCGGACTAAACTACCTCTTGACACGCCAAAAAAGACTACTCCACCACCTTCAAATCTCCATCAGGCGGCTTTCCACTGGTCTTCTCAAGGGCTTTGCTAGTCTTAATGCCATCAGACTTGAGATCACTAATTTTAGATTCTGGAATGACCACATTTTCTGGTCTTTCAATCTCGATTGAATTATCATCTGAAGATGATGCAATACTGTTTTCAGTGGGATTAGAAAACTTTTTATCATTGCCTGAGATGGGGCTGGATGCAAGTAAAATGGGTTCAACACCAATTGATGTACGAGGTTCTTCCATGGATGAATCAGATTTCACAGAAATATCCCTTTCTGTATCCTGTGATGCTGATTCAGGTGTTTTTCTTGATCCCTTCCTAGAAAGAGCATGCTTTATGCCACGAGCAGATTGCTTCAATATGTTTTTTGCCATGCCTTTGACATTCCCCTTGTTTGGACTTTCAGACCCACTTTCGGAACTTTCTTTTCCATCTGCTTTTGAACTTCTTCCGGCGTCATCCACAATGAACTTCACTCCAATTTCCCTTGAATTCATGGATTTAAGATTAATATGTGGAGATGGAACTAGATCTTCAAAGGAAACAGACTTCTCCTCGTTTCTCTGTCTCCGATGAAACCAAGATCCAACCTTACGGAGGCTCTTCTGCACTTGGTTCGGTGAACCATTTTCTTCTGCACCGTTGCTGTCAAGCTTACCAGATGCTGATGATCTGACACTGCCTGCAGAGCCAACACCCCCACCCTGGATTTCTGTGTCAAATCGCCTACTCTTCCCCTTCTTTGGCTCCCAAATTTGAGCAACCTCACTCCCAGGATGATGAACCCATATCCCAGTTTCTTTCTGCCCCTCTATATCAACAGGCTCAAATACATCCGCCACCTTCGCAGATTTCTCAGATTTAACAGATAAGAAAGAATCTTTATTAGTTGTATCTGTTGCAGAAGAGTCTATCCTGTAGTCATTGATACTTACTTTTTCACAAGTTTCATCAAACCCCTGCACATGCAATACCCTCAAGCACCTTAGCATCAAGAACAAATCCATGTTTTGAACAAATGTACGTCTGACAAAGCCTAGTCACATTATATTTGTAGGATCCCTAAAGAACCAAGTCGTCATGTACTGAGACAATCAATTCCTCCTTTGAGTTCTTTGTTATTCAGGTTTTAGAAAAATCTATCGCAGTATATGGTTCCTTAGAGGTCATAAAAATAAACTGGGATCCAGAAGTCTCTGGCCAACATTATATTCAATTACCACAACATAAGAAGAATAAGGATACCTTTCCATTGCCCTCAACCACAGTAATTGCAAGATGCAATCTCCCTACTTTAATATTCTGAAGAGGCAACCACATGTCATGGCGCTGGCCATCCCTAAAATCATTTAGGTTCACAGAACATTCCCTGAAATTAATACAAACACTGTAGTCAGCTATTTTGTTTTTGAACAATAGGAGGACAAATAAATATGCTTCATGCATTTCTTTAACAAAGGGAAATCAGGAAAACAACTGCAAAGGCTAAATGCAATTCTCAGTATTAAAATGCACGCAGGAATTTTGATCCCAAGTCTCAAGACATGGGAAATGATTTTTTCAGGGGGAGAGAGAGAGAACAGAGAATAGAAAAAAATTTCTGCAAGCAAATGTTAATATTTCTGATTTGCTGCTCCAGAACCAAAGTGAAAATGAGCACATACCCCATCTTATCATCAACAAATCGGTCTTTGTCACGAGCTTCAATCACAAGAACATTTGGTGATTCCCATGTGCAGACTGGAATTTTAAATTCCTCCTGCCATTTTGGAGCCAGTGTCCTCTTTTGTGTCTTTGTCCTAAATCTGTAAGGGCCAAGCTGGCCCTTGACATAAGGATCAGCCAATCCTGAGAAACGTTGTTCAGCTGGTCATTGACATGTATATTTCCGTGAAATTAGTTATTCTTGCAAGTTTTCTTAAAAACAAAGTTTTGAGCTAACCATTCAAATCTGAAGGATTCATTTCAGCTCCTTCAATCACTTCCACAATAGCATGAGCTACAGGGTCCTTCTCATCAATAGAGAACCAAGCTTCTAAAGTACACACAAAGTAATTACTATAAGAACAAATAAAGTGTAATAGAGATAGAGATTCTACTAAAACCAGTACTCGTCACTGAAGTTTCCTGATAATATTGAAACCACCAATATATGTCAACTGCCTATTGTTTTATTGAGAAAAAAGAGATGGAACCCATAATTTTCAGTCTTTAATAATGGATGAAATATATCCTAATCACTAAAGCAGGAAATTATCCCTTCATAACTTCCCAAATTCTACCAAAAATATCAGAAATGTGAGCTTTCTTGCCAGATGCATGCACCAGTTATATACATGTAAGTTTACATGCTCACTTTCAGCATTAACACAGGCACCAAAATGTACAGCAGGGTCATAATGTTACCTGGCTGTGGTGCAGCAAATTTCTCGACATCAACTACCAACATGTTTGGCTGCCAAATGCGACAAGAATTTAGTCTTTCAGTTGCACTTAAAATCCAATTCTCAGAATGCTAAAGCTCTCATGATGTAGAGTAAAAGCAAGGGAAGAATAAAATGTTAACAAATTAATGAAATTAAAGCCTTGCACTTAAGCTAAAGGGAAAATGAAATCTTCTAAGCTAGAGAGTATCACCTCAACAAGTGTCTGCTCAAAGGCAATAGCCAGAAGCTTATCCTAACAAAAGAAAACAATGAATACCATTAGAGAGATGAGAGAGAGAGAGAGAGAGAGAGAGAGAGTGTGTGAATGTTCTGTAGTTACTTACCATCCATCCTGCGATCCCTGGTAGTTCAGTAACATCAAGGCCATGGGTAAATATTGGTTTCACTGTCATCTGAAAGTATGGAGGTTCTGCAAAGCATAGCCTCAAACGACCAATGAAAGGCCAGTTTCGCACAAACTTCACCCCGATCACGGCCTGAGGAAAAAAGGCATAAACTCTCAAGAAAATTTCTGTTTCAGGATTGAACTAGGATGGAACCAATCCTTTTTTGCAGCAATCAGCAGTCTCAAGATGAAGCGTTAAACAGCAATTTATTAATAGATGAACATTAGAAGTTTAGAACTTCCAAATTGGGAAAAAATGAAGCTAAAACAAAAAAGTGTTTATTTTTCCAGAGTATCTGAATTACCCAATCATTCTGTAAAAATGGCATGAAAATTTTAAGATGATAAATTGAGGCTATGAGAGGAACGCATGAAAACCAGGTAACCTACCTTTCCTTCAATATGCATGCCTAACAGGTGCAGCTTCGTCCACATCCCTAAACCTAATGCTTTCCTAAGCTTAACTCCAAGCACAGCACCCATGTCATCAGCAGTTCGGAAGTTCATTCCCAACTCAATTGCCTGCAATTGATAAAAATTACTATGAAATTAGTATGAAATGCTAAAAATATCAAGAATGCTTGCGCAACTGCTGAAGATGTATGGTTAAGTCAAAATGAATACCAAGTGATCATCGTCATTAGAATGACGAAGAACCCTCATTTCTGTAAACATGGGTGGACTTCTCCCCAAGTATAGTTCTTGAACAACAGCTTCCTTCTAGATATTTAATTAAAAAAAAAAAAGACAAGAAAAACTCAGCAACTAGAATCAGGATGCAAATGCAATGATGACTACAGATAAGTCACAGCCAGTTATTGACCACGAACAACTTAGTAACAAACTAGCTATAAACTTCCAAATTGCATCAACATTCGTACAACCGGAATGCTGGAATCAAGAATATTCGGAGGCAACCTTTTCTGGTACAAGCACAATACATAGATGACAAAAGTTGTTGTGTTTAGTTGCATACCACTGTCCAAGGTTTATACTTTTGTAAGAACCATGGCACAATCGGAAGTAGAACTTTTTGTGAAAGAATCTGCTCCAAACAAACAGGCCACATCTTTTCAACGGCATGATTCAACCACCGCACTGTTTCAGAATCAGTAAGAATCTGCAGAAAGCCAAAAGAAGGGAACTTGAGCATCCAATTACTACATCTGTCAAACAATCAATCTCAGAAATCTCTTTCCTCCAAAAAGTAACTGTATCAATTCCAAACATCCCCGTTCAATTAACAGAAAAAACAAGAAAAGGAAAACAGATGGAAAATGCTTTAACTTTTCATTGGTAACATAGCAAGAACAAAACTGAACCAATCAGCCTATTCAACAGCTGTTTGCACTACTTTTATACTATTATTCTTTTCATTGCATCACCAATTTCGTTCTCCTCAAATCAACTTAAGCAGAAATAAACACCGGCCACAACTATTCACAATTTTCACATCCGCAACAAAAGAACCATAGTGAAAAAAAACAATGCCCTCATTATTCTTACCCTTCTTTGATTAGAATTTCTTTCCTCATCAAACTGCAGATTCTTCCTCAATTTTATCACATACCTCTCATGCACCTTCAATAATATAAACATCAAAACTTAATAAAACAGAAAAACAACCCACAACTATATTTTAAAAAAAAAAACACAAAGGCACACTTACTAGAAAAAGATAAGTAAAGGAGAGAAAATAGACAACTGGGCTGCAATAATCGAATGAATTAAGCAACCATAGAAAAAGAAACACAATAGCCACATGATGCAACATTGATGCCTCCAATACACTTCCCATCTTCAACTACCTCCAATCTGTGTCTCTAAAAAAACAAATTACACAGAAACACAATCCAACCCTTTTCCAAACATCCCACAAGAAACGCAAATCACAGCATCAGAAACACCAATTCCAAAACTACAAAAGAATCCCACAACGTTGTTAATGTTTTTACTATTAAAGAACAGGACAGGTGTGCCTCGGGTGGTGAGATTGGATTGCGCTGGGTGGGTTTTAAGAGATCTGTGACAAAAAGAAAAATCTTCCTTAACTGGGGGAGGGGTTGAAGCAGTTATATACAGTCATGGGAAATGGAACGTTGAATGGAATAAGATTCAAAGAAAGAGTAAAATCCATCGGAAAAAATTAAAAAAATGAGAACCGCCTGAAACGCTTCCAATCGCAACGAAAAAAAATGTATTGGGTCATTGGGTGTGAGACTGGCTATTCGGGCCCGCGGCGGATGTGGATTAGTGAAGTGGGTCATCGTGGATTTTGTCCCGGTGATCACCACGTGTTGGCGACATTTTGCCTTGGTTAAAAACTGTGCGCGTTTTATGAGGACTTAACCGGTTTTAGTCTCGCCATTAATGGAGTTCATCCATAGTTTAATTTGGTATTACATTCATTTATTTCCTAATTATTTTACCACATCTAAATTTGAAAATATGGTTTTGATCCATGATTTTTTATTTTGTTTTTCGGGGTAAATTATTTGATACCTAAGTCAGTATTTAGTTAAAATATAATATATTATGAATTATCAGAATAGATCATCCTATATAGTGGTTTTCCTCACGTATATATCTTTTTTCTGATAAAGATGGATTGATTATTATCTTTATCTTATTTTAGAGAATTGATTGTTATCTTTATCTAACCCGTTTGTTTTATTAAATGTATTGCGTGATAATGATAAAACAGTGTTACAGATATTAAAAGATATTTAATGCATTGCGTATGTGTACCTTATAAAGATGTTAATACGGAGTAGTCCAATCATTTTATTAAATGCATTGCGTGAATAATATTTTGCAATTTAAACATTAAATAAACAAATGGGAATGATATATTCTTTGAATTTTTAGGTTAGTGGTTGGATTTCATAGTGACCAATAACTAGTGAAAGTTTTTAAAACTTTACTGACAATCAACTTTTCTATAAAGAGAAAATGTTGTTACTTATGGAAAAGTAAGTTTGAAAATATATGCTTTCTTCTACATTTGAAATCTAAAAAATATATGGAAGTGAACCAATAATAAATGTTTAAAAGACCTATTGGGGGAAGAAGGAATATTCTACTAATTAAATCCAGATCTCCATAGTCTTGCCAAGAGAATAAAACAGTAGAATATTCTAATCATCATCAAGAACTACAAGCAAGCCTGTAAAATGCTGAAATAACCCCAAATCAAAACCACTAAACACTCTTTGAGTAAATTAATGAAATTGATCATAAAGTCACAATCTTGTATGGACCCAAGTAATCCCTACAAACAGAGACAGCGACAATGAGGTCTACCAAAGAACACAAGCGGGTTCCACAAGAAATGGTTGATCAGAAGAGATGCTGGCAAATTCAGATCAAGCTGTGTGGTCAAATTACATGCAAAGATACACGCACCCAACACTGCCCTTACATATGTATTGATATGATGATGATCCTTTGAGTAGCGGACAGTTGGAGACCCACAAATGATTCCTCAGATGACATGCAGCGTCGGCAAATAGTCGTTTCTCCCCCCTTGCAGGCCCTACTTAGGACAAGCTCATCGCCAAATTAATCTGTATCTTAAAATTATTTGTTGTTTAAATACAACTTACGTACGTCGTTAAGCGAATCCTATGCCAGCCATATTAAGCCGCGTAAAAGGGTTTTGGGATTCCATCTTTTCTTTGCGTTATATAGCGAGTTTTGACTTTTGAGTGTAGAATTGTAAGTTATTATTAACAAAAAGTTGTATTTACTTCAAAGTGGGGACGAGAGTAATTTTTTTTTTTTTGGAAAAGAATTGTACCGTATGAAATAACATAAGAATAACTTTAAATTTAATTAAAAAATATGCACCTTTTCTTTTAATTCCTTATTTTTTATGGAAATCGATAATAAATTTTTAAACCCGATTAGATTTTATTAAATGTAGTATAACATATGAACGAAATGGACTATTTCACTAATCGATTATGAATATGAATAACTCACAATTTATTCAATTGTGAGGTAATAATCGTTGTATGGGAGAGATGACCCGTTTGTAGATATAGAATTTTTTTATTTTTTTATTTTTGGTTATTTTAAAGAAATATGTGCAATGCATACTTGCATTCGATGGAAGTTGGAGGTACAAGAATCCAGCTATAAGCATAGTTTTTTAGGGTGAGAAATGAAAAGATAAAATGAGAAATTCATAAAAGATAATGTAAATTATTTTATTATTAATAAAAAGTTATATCTACTTAAAAGTGGAATAGTCAATTTAAAAGTAATTCTTTTCGGTATAACTGTTGCATACATTTGTTGTTGTCTTATAATCTTTTTTTAGTTCTTTTATTTTTGCTTTTGGAGTGAAAAAACAAAGTGATGATTTTGTTCATTTCCATTGAGGGGACAAGGTGAATAAAGTTTGGAGTTGATATCATGAAAGTCACTTTCAATTTAGCTTTTCACCCAAAACAATAACTAACAATTGCCTTTCTTAATCTGTCGGCATTGACAGCTTGAGCCTTTGGTATGGGGGAAATGGGATTTGATTCTGATGAAAAATTTTTTTTATTATTATTTTTTTGCATTTTTTGGTCCTGTTCTTGAGGAAATCGAAAGAAGACAAGGAAAATAGTGTCATCGGAGCCTACACATAATTAAATTATAATTCGAATCATCTTTATTCGTCAAAGACAATAGAGAATATGTCATTTCACTTGTATATATCCTTGCTAACCTATTGCTATTGCAAATTGTCACAAAAATTTTGTGCAAAATTAAATTTAGAATTGAACCCTTTTTTTTTTCTCCATAAAATTTACCAATCCAAAATATCATTGCCACATTTTCGTTCTGCAGAAAAGTCCAACAATTCTAGAATAGCCATCACTTTCCTACACCCCCAAGTCCCAACAAAACAAAATGATCATTTGGTGTAGGTGATGATATTTTGGATCCGTAAAATATAATATTTTATCACTAATTATACTTTTAATGATAAAAAAATGTTAATTTAAAAAAAAATAAAAAAGAGTACAATATGTAAACAGGGCAAATGGAACCGTCAAACGTATAAACAGAGAGTAATGGATGCCTTAATCCACTGGATTTTGACTAATGAGGCAGTCTTAATTGACTGAATAAATTATTGTGTGAGTAAGAGTAGAATTAATTAAATTAATATGGAACGGTTGTGGAAGTTGGAAGCAGCAACAGAACATAAAGCACAACGCTCTTTGGACTTGGTCCTATATTTCCAAAAGAAACAAGAGACTATGAACTGGTTTGTACTGTATTTTAAAAATGTATTTTTTAAAATAAATTTTTTCAGATTTTTAATATATATTTTATTTTACAATTACTATTTTAAAAAACATAAAAATGCGTTCTAAAACAAATATTGTATTTAACACTTACTCCTATCTTCTTCTTCTTCTTCTTGAAGTGTTTTGAAATCTTTATACTATTACAACTGTTTCTATTATAAGGTATCCCTATCTATGTTTGAAGCTATTTCTATTATAAAGATATGTATTTTGATGTTTCTACACTATTACAACTATTTATATTATAAGGATAGTTTAAAACTGTTTCTATTATAAGGATATCCCTATTTATGTTTGAAGTTTTTTGAAATCTCTACACTATTATAACTGTTTTTATTATACAGGTATTCCTATTTATACTTGAAGTTTTTATTATATCTATGCCTCATTTGTCCTAGGAAGGGAGTCTCATCACTATTACAACTATTTTTATCACAAGGGTATCCCTAACTATGCCTCATTTGTACCAGGGAGGGGGACTCATCACTATTATAACTATTTATATTATAAGGGTATTTTTATTCAATATTTCTATTATAAGGGTATCTCTACTGACAAAGAGAACGAGGAAGAATGTGATGACAAATTAAAGGTTCAAATTCCTATCTTTTTTAGCCCAATTCTCCTTTATCATGATTTAGTGGCCAAGCCCAACAGTTTACTCCTATCCTTCATCCATGGCAAGCTATAGCCTATATCTACATAAAAGGAACCGATCGTGGGCGTTTCGGCTGGTTGGCCCAAAACTAGGTCCAATATATGTCGAATTCCAACTTAACTGGGTCCAATGCACGTACCCAGTGAATCCCAACTTTGTTGGGCTTTAAATAAGTGGAGGCCTGGAAAGGGACAATGAATTTAAAAGCGAGTTTCGCGTCTTTTTACTTCGGAAGAATTTATTTGAGTAAATTGACTGAATATTGATTTTTTGTTAAAAAAATAAAATAGTGTTATATTTTAAAAAGTTCAAAATCTACTAAAATTTACGTTTGCAAAATCGACTTCAAAGTCCATTTTCAACAAATTGACCTCATCATTAGTTTCCTCTCACCACAATCACATCGCTTCCCTATTTTTATTCATCACATATTTTCCAATTAGTCTTTCCTTTTTATGTCAATCAATCAAATTAACGTAGAAAAGGAATGAAAAATTACAAAAAAATCGTTCTTTCTTTATATCTGCTCATTTAATTCTTTAATTGGAAATGCTTAATTCTTTTCTTAAGTTTTTTTGGATAGTTTTGGGTAGTTTACCATCATCATCATCAACCACTTCCTCCGGGCAAGGCCTTTCTTCATGGATAAGCATTGCTGGGATGGTTACAACGACCAATAGAAACTGGGATTCTGGTGGAGAGGAATGTTGAGCCTTGGAGAAAATGGGCAATCATCCCAACTTGAATGGGATTCTAAACCATGACCAATACAATGCTTAAATTCTTCAGGGTTTTTGGGCTCTGGCTGCTGGAAGGGAGAGGGCTCTGGGCAAGGGAGGGATGAAATGCATAAGGGAATTGGAGGAATGGGCAATTTTTTTTATTTATACAATTGTGAAGTTTACTTCTTCTCTCTCAACTTCAGTAGTTTTAGAACTTAATTAAAAATTACAATATTTATTTAATTTATATTAAAATAATTAATATTTATGAAAAAGACTCTAATTTATTTACTCCATTTACTTTCTCTCTTCCTTAAAAAAAAAGAAGATTATTTTTAATTTAATATATATTTTTAAATTATAAAATATAATATATTAATACACAATTAAATATATTACATTTTTTATTCGTATTTTTTAATTTAAATTATTTTTTAATTATTATTATTATTATTAAAAATAACATAAAAATTTTACACTAAACAAACTATTCACCAGCATCTATCTATTAAGACAATGACAAATTTGTTTCTTCTCCCCTAAAACTTGTAGCAAAAATTTGTTTTATGTAAATTATTTTCATCATGAATAAAAATTCTCGAATATTAAGTAGGAAAGAAATTGTAATTATTTCTATTTTTCAAGATATAATGATGAGAATTGTAATTATTACTACTTTTCGAGATATAATGACAAACTAGAGGGTTCGACACCTTTGGTTGAGATATTTTGTGGCTCTTAATTTTTGCATAATATTTGAGGAGTGGTAATCTTAACTCTAACGCATCAATTTATTTATTTCTCCTAAGAATATAGAATGAGAAGATTTGCTTGAATGTGGTTTTTCCCATTTTTTTCCAAAAAAAGAAAAGAAAAGAAAAAAGAGAGTAATAAAGTTTTTCTTTTTCCCTAAAACATAAAATATAAACGAGAAAACGTGGGAAAGGGGCCCAGATACAGTTTAGGGCGCCACCTCGTAAGGTCCTTCGGGCAACCACCAATGGAATCCGCTTCAGCACTGCCAAGTGCCATGAACATCATCACCCATAGTAATTAGAAACCCAGCAATAAACAATTGAAACTCCACCAACAATCAATCAATCAAAACAAAATCCCCGCACCTTGAAAACTGCGAAACTATTCAGATTCATCAATCCCAAAGCCCAGTTTCCACAAAATCATCAAACATCATTGGTTCTCCGACAATGTAACTATGTAAGCAGAGGATGTAAATAAAGAAATCAAGAAATTTTCATCAGCCAAGCTGTTATTGACAAGGACAACCAACCAAGACCCGTTTCGATTCCATCGTAATTAGTGTACTACAGTTACTATTATACTGCAACTACTTCGCAATAACAAGAATGATTGCCTGTCGATTCTTGGGTTTCTCTCAGGTTCTCAAGTTCCCATCGTCTTCCATTTATCCCACTAGAAGTGTTCTACCTCAAACGTTATTTACAAAGGTAAGTTCGCATATGGATTCCTATTCGACGGCGTCTGACTCTCAATTAGCTCGCCCCAAGCTTCTGTTTAGACAGCTTTTCGAGAAGGAGTCTTCCACTTATACTTATCTCCTTGCTGATGCTTCTCACCCTGAAAAACCTGCCCTGGTATTGGATACGTTTCTTTTCTATTCAAGATTACGTTTTTATCGGTATTCTGGTTTTGGATATGTTTCTGGATATGTTTTAATGTGGGTTATGAATATTTTGGTGAAAGAGTTTTTATTTTTATTTTTTTTAACCATTTCCCCCCTTAAGTTTATGTAAAGAAGTACATAACTTGGTGATGGTATTCTGTTTTGATGCTCAATCAATATGAATTCCTTTTGTATTGTTTTGGGGCGTTATTCATTTTGATCCAAAGATGCCTGTGTTTCTGTAGCTCTTACAGGCTTATTTGACTTGTTACATTAATAAAAGATGCAGGTGGCGGGATCAAGATTTATTTATTTATTATTATTTACTTTTTGGGATGGCCAGTCAATTCATATGCTGGACCACTAGGTGTTGGGAACTAATTGACTTTAGTACAAGAGAATAGAGACCTAGTGGGAGGCCAGAAATTCGTACTGTGAAGGAAGTTATGGATGTATTAAATGGGATGCCAATGAGGAAGTTGAAAGGGAAGATTTTGAATGCTCCTAAAAAGAATATTGGTAGCTTGGCTCGGTGAAACTGAAAAACAAAACAAGTTCTTTGGCCAGAAAATTCTGATTTTGCTGGCAATAAGCAATGCTTCTCGCTCATATATTTTCTGATTGCGGACGAATATTCTGGTTTTTATTCGTGATATTCTGCTAATATGTTACTTTATTTTCAACTTTTGCTATGTACTGGAACTCTAACATAGGTACAGCAAAGAGATATAGCATGCTCATTTAGTTCAATTCATTTGTTGTTGCGGAATTGAAGAATTTGCTGATTCGATTACTCAAATGTGCAGTTGGTTGACCCTGTAGATAAAACAGTGGATAGGGATCTATCTCTGATTAAAGAACTCGGTTTGAAGCTTATCTATGCTATAAACACTCATGTACATGCTGATCACGTTACAGGCACTGGGTTGATCAAGGTAGGTCACCCTCTCATTTTGCACAGAAAGTTACCTTTAATAATGTGTCATTCTCAGTATGGACAATTTTCTTTACTAATATATCATTCTCACTCAAAGTAATGCCAGGAGGGTGAGATTTATGGGCTGTCACAAAGTCAATTTTACCAGCATTTTCATTTACTAAAATTTTTTGTGTTTGACTAAATTTGCAGAGTAAGGTTCTGGGGGTGAAATCAATCATTTCCAAAGCAAGCAATGCACGAGCTGATCTTTTTATTGAACACGGGGACAAGATTCAATTTGGTGATCTGTTTCTTGAGGTATATAAAGCATGTCAACAGTTATTATCTTTCCATGTATCAAGTTGTTGAGCATTGTGGAAGTACTGCAGAGTAGCTTCTTTCTATTGAAGTTTGTTTAGTCATGATATCACGTATAGGTTATGATACACTCTGTGTATACATATTGCATTTGCCAGCAGTGAGCTCATTGAACACAATGACCTTCTTACGAACATCATCAAGTTCTGAACTATTAATATTGGCAATATGAGTTCTGTTGCAAGCAGATGTATTCATGCATATGTGAATTCTGCCCTTAACAAATGGTTTGTGAATTGCAGGTTCGTGCAACACCTGGCCATACACTGGGTTGTGTAACATATGTTACTGGAGATGGACCTAATCAGCCTCAACCAAGAATGGCTTTCACCGGTGATACTCTATTAATCCGTGGATGTGGTAGGACGGATTTTCAGGTATAGCTATTTCGACAAAGGTTGGAGCAACCCTTGATGGACAGCAAAATTCCATTTTATTTTTGTTGATGTGGAGAAAAATACCACTTTTGTAAATGATTTTGTGCCTTTTATGTAGAGGACTAATTGCTTGAGCACAGCAAAACCACCCATGGAACATTTGCTTTCAGCTTCAAAAATTCTTTTGTTTCCTTCGGATTTCTGAGGGAATCTAATTTTGTACTTGAGGATTTGATTCTAACGTTCTTTACATGTTCCGTCACAGGGTGGAAGCTCAGAGCAGTTATACAAGTCAGTACATACACAGGCAAGCATGATATAATTTCTATATGCTTAATGGAAATGCTGTAAAAATGTTGGTAGCATTGGAAAGTGAAATGCATTTGTCTGTGTTGTCTTTCCTTGCTCAAACTTTCTTTTCTCTTAACCCGGTCATCTTATTGCTCAGATTTTTACATTGCCAAAAGACACCTTGTTGTATTCAGCTCACGATTACAGGGGATTTACAGTAAGTAAACTACCAATGCCTCTTCCTTCTTCTGACAATACAGCCTAGTTGCTCATGCATTATTGTTTCCCCATTTCAGGTCAGTACTGTGGAAGAGGAGATGATGTATAATCCTCGCTTGACAAAGGATGAGGTAATACCTAGTTTCCGCTGATACCATATCATTTGTTATGCATCAGGAATAATCTTAACACAAATTATGCACTCAACAAACCTAGGATATTTCCGAGGACAAAGCATTTCCTTTGTCTTTCTGCAATGATCTAAGTAGGCAAATTGTTTATGCAGGCGGGATTCAAGAGCATCATGGAAAGTAAGTACCACTTGGGAACTTCTCATGTTTTTCTTCCTCTCTCCCCATATTGCTATTTATAGATGCCATTAGAAATGCCATCAGACTTCATTGAACATTGCCAAGAAGATCATAAGATTTTCTCCCGATGACAGATCTGAAATTGTCATACCCAAAGATGATTGATATAGCAGTCCCTGCAAACATGGTTTGTGGATTGCAAGATGTGGAATCCAAAGTCAACTGAGGTTGCTTTCGGGCTTTGATCATTTCGTGCTCGTGGAAGATATCGCAAACCAATAGCAGGATTCTACGCAGCAGGGGTGAAAACAGCACTATATACATACCATTTCAGTGGCAATATTAGAATAAATTGTACTGAAAGAGTGTTCTTGAAGGTGTTGTATTCCAACTGCAGGCATAATATTGCCATTAAATGAAGTAATTATAATTGTATTAAGATCATTTTATGCATACACTTCTAACATCCTTCCACCATGAACCTTTCTTTAATTTTTTTTAAATTATGTTGAGAAAACGCTTAAAAATTCAAAAATCAGAACGAACAATGAGTTAAACTATGATAGATGTTAACTTTGTAGTAGGGAAAATATATATGGAATACTTGCAAGTTGCAACATTTGATACCTGTTATAAAGCGGGCATAAAAAGACAAAGCCAATCATGTGACCTGCTAAGCAGAAGGCCTTGTCACATGCCAAAGTCTCATAGCAGTATTTCCTTGAATATATTTTGTGTAATGTAGTTTTATTTTTTAATTAATGTAAATTTTCTTTCTTTTCCCAACAAAAATATTTCGGCTAATTCAATAATATTACACTAATTTGACTTAAAAATTTCAATCAATTTATTTGTGCAAATTATCCAAAAACAAAGTTTGGCCAATGGATCGTAATCCCAAGTCAATTCAGATTAAATTAGAAGTTAAGTCAAACGAGATTATACCAAAGCCTTGTAAAAAAATAAGGAAAGAGAATCAAGAATTCATTTCCCCAATCAATTTCAATAATTGAAGTTGAATTTAATTTTGCTTTTAATTATCCATTTTCAAACTCGATCAATCATATCTTCCCTGTCTCCACCTAGTCGAGGGAATCTCTCTCTCACAAAATGAGTGAAGAAGGCAAAGAGAGCCACCACTCCCACCACCACCATCAACACCACCACTACCAGGGAGAAGAAGTGCAACCACCTCCACCTCCGCCACCCCAGTATGGAACTTTCCAAGGAGTGCCCAGCTACCCTCCACAGCCGGTGATCGGCTTCCCTCAGCCAGTTCCTCCACCTGGTGCCTCTGAACCACCACCCTATGCTCATGGTTATCAAGCTGTCCCAGGTAACCACTTCTTCTCAAACCATTTGTACCTTTTTAGTGTTTCAATTTTGTATTTTTATTCGTTTGACGTTTTTGGATCAATGGATATTGCCTTTTTCCAAGTCATATTTGGTCAAAAATGAATAGAAGTTGAAGAGAATTGAGTAAAGATCCGATTTTTATTTAGGCTTCCATGGATATCAAGTGATTCCATATTTCTCTTACTATTTACGGTGTCAGAATTTCATGTAGGGGCAAAGGAAAAATAACCGTAAGAAATTTTAGAAAGCAAATAACTGAACGCATGGGCATGCATAAACATGGTTAACAAGTTCTGCCAAATGAAGTGGCGATTGCTCCTACTGGTCCCCTCCCTCCGCCAGTGTCGGCTACCAAAAAAATATCTAATTTTAAGAAACAAATAATTGAGTTGAAGCAGAGCCCTCCTTTTCAGTTTGTAGTCTTTCTTTAGAAATTTTAATTTCTCCTGTGCTGTTAGTTTTAAAAGAGGGCCAGCTGCATAGAATTCTCTTTTTAAAATGGAATATCTAAGGAAAAGAGCTAACTCGCATTCGAAGCAAACTACTTGTCAGGACTGAAGCCATGCCTTTCTTAAAAAACCCATTCTCGCCATACCATTTCAGAACGAAAGTCTCACCCTTGGGTATTAAAGGGGCGAAGTTAGTCGATGTGCTCCTTTCTGATCTCTTACAGCAGCATGGATGCTATTGAGAGAAAGCTTCGAAAATTCCTTTAGGGTAACCGGGATCGGAATTTAACCAGTCAAGTCAGTTCCTCCCACCTATGTCCCCGGCTTTGCTTTCTTGTCCAGAACCTCTTGAATTCCATACTAGGCAACTAATCATCATAAACTTGTTCATTTTAATCAAGTGGGAAAAGAGTGTATGCCATTGACATTTTACATGACATTCACCCATTATCTGTACTATCAATAGGATCAATTATAACAAGTCACACACTCATATTCCAGAAACAAAAAAACAAAGAAATTCACATTCCATGTTCTGAGAAATATTTACCATCCGAAAAGAGGAAAAAATGGAGTCTTTGTCTAAAGAAATGTGTCGAGAAAGGGCAGTTGTATAGAACTTTTCAATGAGATAGTGCTTTTTCAACTCTCTCAAAATGGAATCGATTCCAAACATACATGCCATGGTTCCTTACTTCGACAGGGTACAAATATCTAAATTCATAGTGCTTGTGACTGAAAAGAAAAAATCTGCATAGATATATTTTCTCTGCTAATTGGGGCTTGATTTGATTTGTGAGTGAGCGAATCAAATCTGAATGGTTATCTACATCAACCTCTTGTTAATTTGTGCTCTATTGTTTTGAATTGAACTGAGCATCCAATTTCTTTTTCCTTCTATGTTTTTATATGGGGAGTGGACAATGCACTCAACCTCCAATCCATTAGTTTTACTTAGCTGTGTACACATCTTGGTCAACCTCTTGTTAATTTGTGCTCTATTTAGGACTGTATACCTTGCTTTTTGTGTGTGTCACTTATTGTTTTGAATTGAACTGAGCATCCAATTTCTTTTTTCTTCTATGTTTTTATATGGGGAGTGGACAATGCACTCAATCTCCAATCCATTAGTTTTAGTTAGCTGTGTACACATCTTGGTCAAACTTCTACATATATATTTTGAGATTTGTTGAAATATCAGGATACGCTGTTGCTGAGGGGACACCTGTTGTGAGAGAGCGTCGTCTCCCATGCTGTGGCATTGGTCTAGGCTGGTTCTGGTAAGTGGTTATGTTGGATGAATAACTTTTAGTCAATTAGTTAGGACACTGGTACTAACTTGTTGGACACTGCAGGTGTTTTTCTTCAACTTTTGGTTTTCTAATAGTTTGCATATTTTTATACAGTTTTGTCTGTTTTAACCGCACTGAAATGTTGACCATTCTGCCGTAGTTGGGTGGGACTATTCTAAGTTTGTTGGATATTTTCAGAGGAGGAAAATTGAAATAATTTTATTGGTTTTTGCATAATGTTAATGTTTCATTTTCGATTTCCTGTCTCCAAGGCTGAAACCTGGGGTTGGATCCTTGAGAATTGAATGGCTTAGTTATTGAGTTTAGAAAGTCATACATTTTCATCAACAGGATCCCTTGTGATAATTGAGTTAGCATTGAAGCACAGAATTTAATCTGAAGTTTATTAAGAAAGCCTTAAAAAATAGGTTTCATTCTGACAATAAATATCAAAGATGATGAAAGGGCAATTATGCTGTTGTTCCTTTTCTTTATAAGTCTGTGCTACATACATGATGTAAACATATATCCTGATTTACTGACTTAGGGTAAAGATAAATTTGGCATACAAAAGCTATTGTTGTACAATATCACTATTCAGGATTTTCTCTGATAAATCATCATAATGCAGTATGCAGAAAGTAATTATTGATAACGATTTTTTTTTTATATCCGTTTCATGTGTTTTTCATTATGTTTTTTAGTGACAGATGATTATATCCTCAAAAAACTCCTATATTAGTAAACAGGATTTGATTATTTTGTTGAATTTACCTTTTGTATTGGACCTGTTCATTTTACGAGCCTGATGTTAGTTGGGAAAATGATGTAATATTGGTGCTGCTTATTTAGTTGTTTTAGCATCTCTTTGAGGTGAATGCAAAATGATTTTTATATACCAGACTAAAATGCTTTTTTGTATAGTTTCATTATTGGATTTTTCCTTGTGGGCATTCCCTGGTACATCGGTGCGTTTATAATACTTTGTGCCAAAGTTGATCCTCGAGAGAAGCCTGGATACATCACATGCACTATTGCTGTAAGTTATCCTTAATTCTCTTCTCAAATCAAGAAGGATGCTACTGATTCACCCAAAAACCTTGATTTTGCTATTGGTTTTACCTAATCAGGCTGACATGTTTTGTTTGTGACTTGCTTGTCCTGTTATTTATAATTGCTCAATTCACCTTGTCGATTCTAGGCCCTGCTCTTGGGTGCCTCTTTGACAAAGTATTTTAACTTTTTATTAGTTTGATAGGATATGCTAATTGTTGTATGTATTTAGCCAAAAAAGAATCTTTGTACTCAAATTTCTGGTCACATAATATGTTCGTTTGCACGTCAGTGAAGTAGGTATTCTTGATCAAAAATTAAAATTCTCGTGTGTGAAAGGCAGTCACAGTAACAATTCTTCAGAGGGTTTAAAATGGCTGGTGAATTCAACTATGTTGTTGTAAAACTTGCTTAAATGCATGCCCATGCCCATTACAAAGGAAAGAATGGAAGCCCTCCACACTTTGAACTTGAAGGATGAGGGGTATATTGATCTGTTGTCTTTAGTATTATTCTACTTCAGTCCCATTCAAAAAGAAGCTTTGTAGTACTCCCACTAGTGTTCTAATTGGGCATCTTGCTTATGTTTGCGCGCGCAGGCTATTCTTGCTACTATTGCTCTTATTTTTGGATTGACGAAGAGGGACTGGGACTGGTAATCTTGCCTAAAGAGCTGTACAGGTTCAGAACGGGCGGATGTACATTTATTTATGTTGCCAAAAGTTATTTGAACTGGATTGTGGGGTGAATAATTTCTTAGTTATTTCATTCTGGTATGTTTGTGTGAGGATTGCATCTTGAGCTTTGACATTGATATGATATGGATTGCAGTAAAACTTCAGTACTCAATGGAAAGCTTTGCCTATTGTTGACTTGACTACATATTGCATTGAAGCTAAGAAATGATCAGTTATTGAATTTAGGTTGACATATTCGGCATTAATTATATAGTTTGTCTTTTAAAACATATTTTCATCTCACACACACCTGTTTTCTAACGTGTTAAAATATTATATGTCTAGTATTTTTTAAAGTTCATTTTTGAAAATATATTTTGAAACACCTTTTGAATTTAATGTCAAAACATATTTTGGTATTGACGTCTCAACTCTCCCCTCCCTTCCTTCCTCGCCGTCCGTCTCTCTTCCTCGCCGATCGCCTCCCTCGAGTCCTCGGATCTGTCCTTTCTTCCTCGCCTCTCCCTTCCTTCCTCGGCTACATCAGATTCCCGTCGCTTCCTCACCTCCTCAGGTACGTCTCTCCCTCTGTCCACCTCTCTATCCCTTTCGTAGCCATTCCCGGTCTCTCTCTCCCCTCCTTGGCCGTTTGGATCTGCCTCACTTTCCCTTCCTCGGTCGTCTCCTAGCCTCTTTGGGTCTATCTTTCCCTCTCCTCCTTGACCGCTCCCATTCCCCTCCTCGACCGCATCTGATCTCCTCGGCCGTCTCCTTCGTTATCGCCTCTCCCTCCCCCTCATTGGCCGTCTTTGTCTTCCTCCCCCATCCTTTCGGATGTTCCCCCCTCCCTGCCAGCCCTAACGTCACTCCGATTACAATAAGGTTCACTTTTTTCACTTTTTTTTTTTTTAATTTCAGATTTACCGTTTATATAACATTTTAAGATTTCAAATTTATTGATAATACAATATTTTAATTTAAAATATATTTTAAATTATTAATTTATATAGCATTTTAAATAGTATTTCAAAAAATAGTTTTAAAAACGCATTTTGAATATGATAAAAAATAAGATTCGTTTTGAAAATATAAAAATACAAAAAAGAGCCTTTAAATATGGTAAAAAAAACACAAGATAGGTTGAAAGGAGACAAATCTGCTCGAGTGTTTGAATTGAATTGACAAATAAGGCATCCATTCAATTTTTGGGTTGGATATATGAAATAATCACCTCAACATGTAAACTATTCAAACCTAAAAAAAGAAAAGAATCCTCTATTTAAAAGAGTCAAAATCTTAGTTTTAATCCGTTTAAATATTGTAAAAGATTATATAATTGTAGTAAATTATTTTTTACTACCGCAAAATTATTTGGATTGTATATTGGCATGGTAGGCATGTACTAATTCTTAGTTGGAAACATAAATTAATGAAGTCAATATTTGAAGAATTCAGATACATAATGGAAAACAATTCCCTATTTAATCAAGTCAAATAAGTGAGCCAAATTAAATAATTTCTTTTTCAATTTAATTGAAACGAGATGGGCTGGAAGGAGACATATCTACACATAAGATTTTCGGTGACACATTTTAATATTTTCATATAATTATTTTAAAATATCTCGTTATCCATGCTCTAAGTATTTATTTTCATATAATTTTTTTTTTCGTTTTAGATATATATATATATATATATATATTTTAATTAATTTAAAAAAAATTTAAAATAGTTTTTGTACCAAAAAAAGTTTGAAAATATAAAGTGAATAGAGAAAAATGAATCTTATACTAAAATATATTAAAATGAAATAAAAATAATTATGTAAAAACATTAAAGTGCGTTACAAGGAATAATACGTAAAAATATTACAGATAATGTTTTTTGAGAAAATCTCTATTACACGCAAAACTAGTGCGGTGCAATATTACACGTGTTTTGATTTGCCAGTAAAATAAGGGATCTACTTAATTCTTAGCTGGAAATATTATGAAATAATCAACTCAATATTTAAACTATTCCAATCTAGAAAAGGAAAACAATCCTCTATTCAAACATGCCAAATAAGAGGTAAGCAGCAAAATTGTCAATTATAAATTGATAAATAATTTTTTTTATTTTTTATATTTAAAATGATAAAAAAAGTTTTTAATATTTTATTAGTGAATTTTTTTAATTTTTCGTTACAATTTCATCTAATTTTCTATCAAATTTTGGTTGTAGTAACACTATTATTTTGATGAAAAATTGGATAGAATTGTGACAGAAGACTAAAAAAATACACTAATAAAATATTCGAAATTTTTTTTTATTGTTTTAAATGTGATGGATAAAAAAAATTATTAGAGAAATAGTAAGGGACTATTTTGTCGGTTATCTCTATTAATTGTAAAGAGCCAAATTAGGCCTGTGTGGACAAGCTTTCGTAACGTATTTTTGCACTTTTCAAAAATATTTTATTAGTTTTTAATGAATCTTTTATCTCACAATCACTATTTCAAAAAATGTAAAAATTCATTTTGAAATGTTATTCATACAGGCAAACGAAAAAAAAATATTGCATACATCCGTTGTACATTTGTTTTTAATATAGTAAACTAATCCCATAATTTTATTTTTTTTGTCTACTATTATGTAAGAAGCTATCCCCTACTTGTTTCTGATTACATAATCTGACATGGTATAATGTGTGCATAGAATATTTTCTCCAAATTAAACAATTTTTTGGTAGCAAGATGGGTTGGATGGAGACAAATCTCCACCATAAATATAGACTAGAAATACAGCTTTGGATTTGAATGGCGTATTAGGCATCTAATTAATTCTTAGTTGGAAATATTATGAAATAATAAACTCAATATTTAAAGCATTGGAATCCAAAAGGAAACAAATCTTCAAATTCAACATGCCAAATTAATATTCAGATAGCCAAGTCAAACCATTACCAATTTACCATAATTCAGGATGGTTATTTTTATTTTTTTCTAATTGCTAATTTTGTATATTGTACGCAATCTTAGGCATGGTAGAATAAGAACTGATTATGATTCTACACCAAAAACAACCGAAATCTCAGTGATTTTTCCATCTAACTTTAGTCTTCGACAAGGGCTAGGAATCTTCCTGCGGATAAAACAACGTGGGCACAATGGCTTTCAAAAGGAGGAAAACAAGGGCGAATTCGATCGAAAAGAGGAAAACAATGGCGGGTTCGATCGAAAAGAGGACAACAATGGCGGATTCCAACGAGGGCCGTGAAGAAAATCATGAAGATGGTGATGATTTAATCAGTGAACTTCCAACCCATTTGTTGTGCTCAATCATCTCTTTTCTTCCCACAAAAGAAGCCGTTGCAACCAGCTTGGTATGCCGAAGATGGAGATATTTATGGTTGTACCTCCGTCGCCTGGATTTCGATGCATGGTTCATGACGGACCCATGCAGTAATCTTTACGTTGAAAAAGTACTTCGTTCTCAACGGAACAGCTTTATCTCTTCTTGCCGGATTGTTCTCACTGGAAGTCGGCGGAGTTTAGATGAGGAGAAAAGTTGGATTCAGTTTCTCAAGACCCAAAAACGATTGGAGAAGCTAGAGATTATTTTTGAAGGGAAAGAAATCCATCCGGTTTGGCCTCCTGGTTTCTTCAATGGCAGAAATCTTCGAGTACTAGAACTTGGACATGAACTAACCGTGATTCGTGATGCATCCCCTTTTGAAGGGTGTGTGAATCTTGAAACGCTGAATCTTAATTCAGTGAAATTGAGTGATCAAACCCTCAAAAACATTATTGAAAATTGCACGGTTTTGGAAAATTTGGCCCTGATACGATGTAAGGGATTGAGCTATGTCAGGATTCGTGATCAAAGGCTGAAGCATCTCCACATTGATGATTTGCATCTGAAAAGTTTTAAGCTGCGCTCTGAAAGTTTGAGGGTTTTGTCTCTCTCCAACTTTTGGTGTTCGTCAAATGACATTGATTGCCCAAACCTTAACGTGCTTCGAACTGATCACAACAGTTCAGAGATTCTTTCAAGGTTCAGCGGATTATTGGTGAGTTTCCCTTTTTTTAATTAATTTGATGGCTTTTGTCCGTAATTCTTTTGCTGATTCAGGATCTTCTAAGCATGATGTTACTACATCATAAAATTTCTAAATATATATAGATAATGGGCACCGTCTGAGTTTTCCTCCAGTCCATTAATGGGTTATTATTGTTGTATGAATAAATTCTCCATCCACAATCTTAAATGCTGAGATTAGTGTTTTACTTGGTATTACTTGTAACTTTATTACATGTAGCTTCCTTGTTTGATAGACGAAACAGATACATAATTCCTTGTTCAAATTAGTCAGATGGTTTTCTTCTACTAAATACGATCATCTTACATTTTTTTAACAGTTCACGATGGCGGGATATGATCAACATTGTCTGATTCCACATACAAACTTGGTTATTTTTGTTGTTATTATTGCGACTGACATTCGTTGCTAGATTGAAACTTGGACATGTTAAATATCTCATAAACATGCATAATATGAAGCTCTTCAAATTAGTAAGTTTTACTATCAAACACTTTGCAAAAGAACATTTTTGATGGGATAGATGGAATACAACTGACCAATGCCTTTGGTTTCATGACGTGTATAGGGATGTGAAGATCGAATTGGCATGGAACTGTGTACCGTACGGACATTGCACTCAACTCTTGATCTGGATGATTGGTATGACCTCATAGTACTCCGTTTCATCTTCAGAGCTTGGTACAATCTACAACAGCTTTACATTACCAACGAGGTATGTGGCAATTGGAGTTGCTTTATTATCGTTTTTATGCTTGTAGTAAATCACTTACATTTGATTGATATTTTCCTAACATTTTGGGGTTTATGTATTTCCAGTTTCATCATGAATATCAGCATCATTCTCTCCCATATCCCCAGGTATTGTTTTGGGCAGGAGAGTCGACCGATTCAATCTTGTATCATCTCAGAGATGTTCAGATAAGGGGTTTTAGAGGCAGGGAAAAAGAAATGTCATTTGTTAGCCATTTGATAAATAATGCAGAAGGTTTAGAGAAACTCGTGATTCAATTTGACAATGCCTGTCAAAAACATGTTGAAGATGCCAAAAAGGAGTTGTTATCACTATCAAGAGCTTCCACCAATGCTTCTATCATCTTCAGCGTCTTGAATCAAAAAAAGAGAAAATAAGCAAGCAAGTGAATGATTATTTTGAAAGTGGGATGTTGTTGACCCTTTCTCTATTTTATTTTGTAGTTAACCATATATATATGTGTGTGTTAGATTAATGAACCATATTGGAGTTGTAAACCTAGTAAGATATTCGGGTCACTCCATTGTTTGCTAAGTTTGAATTGGATATTTTAGTTTCTTGTACAATTATACAAGAGATTTTAATTTGGATTTGGATTTGGTTTTGGTTTTGGTCTTTCGAACATACTCTGAAAAAGTTAAATACACTAGATTTGGCTTAATAAGTAGACTTTTGGCTACATGCTTAGTTTTGTATTGAGGCTATGGATACACAGTATTTGGCTTAATATAGGACTTTTGGCTTTTGATGTGTTATTCAGAATTGCATTGTATTTGACTTCATGTGAACCTTTTTGGCTTAATAGGGACTTTTGACTTCTGATGATACTTAGTTTTAGATTCTAGGGTTGAATTTGCTGGTGATAGTTTTAGGTTCTAGCATTGAACTTGAGTTCATGTATTTTTGGCTGGTCGATTGCCAAATTCATTTCCTTGCTGAAGTTGTGAAAATGTGTTTGGACATCAAGTACCAACTATTTCAAATCTCAACATCTTAATTATCCCTTTCATCTGGGTATGGAAAACTTAGAATTATATTCCTTAGAAAATCAAGAACTGTAAGGGGATATGTTGTCCATGGGTTAAAACACTCAAAAGGGTTTATCATCTCTTCTTCTCTCAGGATGGTTGATGATATTGCTAAAAGAATATATCAGCATTTTAATGCCAAATGTACATCCCATCTTAGACAAAGTTTTACACGACTTTGATGACCTAAATTCCTCTCGTGATACCATTCCTCGAGTAAAGCAAGTCTTGATGCTGGACTCCTTAAACAATCAACCCCAGTAATTTAGTTCCAGTCTTCTTATTTTATTCATATAATGGAGTTTAATCTCCCTTCTCAGGAAAAAAAAAAAAAACAAGGGAAAAACAATTGAATCTTTTTGTTTTTTTTTTGATGAACGTGCACCACGCTAAGTAATATTTAAAGTGACATATAATTTTCATTCTGTATTTTGGTGATGTAGTAGTAGTAGAAGATGCCTACTTGGAAGAGAACATACAATACAAGACAATGCACCACAAGATGTTAAAAAGAGTTGGACCAAATGCGACAAAGTTGTGTGCAATATACGATTATAAGTAGACCATAGTCCTCGCATAATTTTGTGCTCATTCATCATCTTCCATCATAGCCTTCACTCTCATCTCATTCTTTCATTCTCGCCACATTACAGTAATAAGAAAGCTATAGTTTTCCTCCTTCCTAAAATGTTAGGAATGGAGGTGAACTTCCAGCCAATTGCAGTGTTTGGTTTTATTAGTCTAGCAATTTACTGGTTCTATAGAGTGGTGGATTTGTACTGGTTTAGGCCAAAGAAGCTGGAAAAATGCTTGAGGGAACAAGGTTTCAAAGGGAACCCATATAGACTATTTCCTGGAGATCAATATGAAAGTGGCAAATTGATCAGGGAAGCACTGTCCAAGCCTATTGGGATTGATGAAGATGTCAAGAAACGCATCATACCTCATATCCTCAAAGCTGTCGAAACACATGGTATGCAAAAATTCTTGCATAATCACTTGAAATCTGGCTCTAACCTACTAACTGGAAATTAATAGGAAGCTTTCATTAATGCGTGTGTGAAATCTTGTGAAGTTAACGATTCGGTTTTGAAATAATTGCAGGCAAGAAGTCTTTTATGTGGGTTGGAAGAATTCCCAGGGTGTTTGTGACAGAACCAGAGCTTATAAGAGAAGTATTGACGAAGTACTACAAATTTCACAAGAACCATCATGATCTCGATCCAATTACCAAATTCCTCTTGACTGGAATAGGCAGCTTAGAGGGAGATCCATGGTCCAAGCGTAGAAAAATCATCAACCCTGCTTTCCATTTCGAGAAGTTAAAGGTGTTAATGATCTCTACTTAGCACAAAATCTTCTTGAATATTATGCTAAGGAGTTTTAATAATTGTCGTCTGTTTGATTCCTGCGTTGTAGCTTATGCTTCCTGCTTTTTATATGGCCTGCCATGATATGGTGAGCAAATGGGATGCTAAGGTTCCTGACGGTGGTTCAGCAGAGGTGGAAGTTTGGCACGACATTGAAACCTTAACAGGAGCTGTAATTTCAAGAACACTTTTTGGGAGTAACTATGAAGAAGGAAGAAGAATCTTAGAGCTTATGAGGGAACTTACCGCTCTTACAATTGATGTCATTCGCTCAGTTTATATTCCAGGAAAGAGGTAATTTTACCGACATAGTTTTTGTCAAGATATGATCTTTCAATAGAGAAATAGATCAAGAAATCATACTCAATTATCAGCTCATTTCCAACTTGAATCTGATTTTGGTGCTGCAGGTTTTTGCCAACTAAGAGGAACAATAGGCTGAGAGCAATAGACAAAGAAGTAAGGGGTAGGATATCTGAAATTATAAATAAGAAAATGAAGACAATGAAGACAATGAAGACAGGAGCTACTGGGGAAGACTTCTTAGGTTTATTATTGGAATGCAATCTTAATGAAATTGAGGAACAGGGAAACAAGAGTGCTGGAATGAGCACTGAAGAAATCATTGGTGAGTGCAAGCTGTTTTATTTTGCTGGGCAGGACACTACCTCAACTTTGCTTGTGTGGACAATGTTCTTTTTGAGTAGATACCCTGAGTGGCAGCAATGTGCTAGAGAAGAAGTGTTCCAAGTTTTTGGGGACAAAAAACCTGATTATGATGGTATAAGCCGCCTAAAAATTGTAAGTCCACTGACTGATCACTCTGCCTTAAGGTTCTTCTTCATAAAGAACTAGTTGCATACTATGTGTCTGTTCTTGAAATCATCACATATACCAGCCCTCCTCACTTTGATATTGTTAAGGAACTCATGAAAGTATCCAAACTCTCAAGATCATCACTATTCAGTCCCTATGTTCACCTGAATCAAAGAGTCAGATAGTGTTACTTCTCTGATTAAGTAGATTTTGTACTGATCATAAATTCTTCCATCACAGGTAACTATGATCTTGAATGAGGTTCTAAGGATGTATGCCCCAGTAGCTGAACTGACCAAAGTGGCTCACGAAGACACACAATTAGGAAAGTATTTCATTCCAGCAGGAGTACAGCTCATGATGCCACAGATGTTGATGCACCATGATCCTGAAATATGGGGTGATGATGCGATGGAGTTCAATCCTGAGAGATTTTCTGAAGGGGTTTTAAAGGCAACAAAAAGCCAAGGCTCCTACTTTCCGTTCAGCTTGGGCCCAAGAATGTGCATTGGGATGAACTTTGCACTCCTGGAGGCAAAAATGGCAATGGCACTAGTTTTGCGTCGCTTTTCCTTTAAGTTCTCCCCATCCTATGTGCACGCCCCAATGACCTTAATCACTCTGCAACCCCAGTTTGGTCTTCACCTAATCTTGCAAAAACTCTAGAATGAAATGATGTCGATGTAGTGGTTTTATTCTCCAGAAATTGGTCGCCACTGTGTGCGGGCTGCCTTTTGGCAAAGGCAAAAGGGCTTTTCCTGGAGCACAATCACCTTCCTGAAATGATCAGAGCAAGCCCAAAAAAAAAAACAAAACAAAAAGGAATAAACTCAGCCCCTTCTCATAAATTGGGAAATAGTTGTTTGTCCAAAAATATATCACTTTATTCTGTTTTAAGCATAAAACATCAAGAATTTCGATCTCGTATCCACAGATTTAACTGATTCTTACTGATTGTCACTAAATTTAGTTGACAACAAAAAGATCCCATCCAATAATGAGCCAAATAAGTGGTAGCCATAAGCACTTCTAACAACTATTTCTGCATAAGCATATTTTGTTTTTGTTACCTTGACAGTAAAACATACCAATATAGAATCAAATGGTACATAATATATTCTACATTGGTTTCTTGATTGGTAAAGGACAAATGACATCATATGAAGGACATGATAAAATAAAATAACATGAGGGCCTAGAGAACAAACCGAGTCATTTTCCAAAATGCATTGGGTGCAACTTCCATATTAACCTTAATACTAAACGAGGTTGATGTAGAGACAAGTGGTGACATACTCAACTGAAACAAAGCAAAAAATCTTGAAACTTTATGCATATCAGACGTGGGATTTGCAGCAGTTGGTGGCAGACATTAGTCCCGTGGCAGACATTAGTCCCTTTCTATCCTATATACTCAGGCCTCCACCGTGGAAGTTCACCATAACAACATCAAAATGACAATGAAATTCAGCAGTTTTCTAGATTCTGTATTCTTCATTATTTGAATCAATAATGTCACCTTTTCTTTTACAAAAATTGATGATATGAAGTTGGGCTCTCTTTGGTTAAATGAAATTCAGCTACAAAAAGTGATTCCCGAATGAAATAATTCCCAACTTTACCTCCAAAAAGAATGGAATCACTAGTGCAGTGAGAGGGAAAAGGGCAAAAAGAGAAGGAAAAAGGAGAATGGAATCACTAGTGAATTGGGGTCAAAGGCGTGAAGAGAGTAAGGGGAAATTTGCAAAAATAGCACCTTTTGGACACAAGTTTACAAATATAGCAGGTTTCAAAATTTGTTTGTGCATATAACAAGTAAGACAGTTTGACCTAATGAAAAAACCAAATGACCCTAGATGAGGAATATCACGCCTAAACACCCGCCGTTCTTCTTGCTTGCAAACTTCACTTAATATCGTGCCTGTTGCAAACTTTACTTATTCTATATTCATCTTTCTTCTTTATTAACTCAACATCCCATTTCACATATTCCACCCCATTGTCGTCTGTTTCAATGGCAAGTTGCAATGTTTTTTGTTTACATTTGAATTAGGTTTGAACAAGAAATTGCTTGAGCACACGTTGAAAAAGAATAAAAAAATTAACACATATGTCGAGCCCTCGATCGAGTTCTATGTCGAGTACTAGGTCAAGCAATAAGTCGAGCATTAGGTCAAGTAATAATTGGTCGAGTACTAGGTCGAGTAATAATTAGTTGAACACTAGGTCGAGTTCTCGAATGATAATTATTAGGTCGAATTTAGGTCCAGCTTGACCTAAATTCGACCTAGTACTCAGCAACTAAACAAAAAAAGAACTTAAATGCACGTCAAAAAATCTTTGGTCAAGAATTCAAACACAAACTGAAATCCAACAAGAAAGCTTGTTTTGTTGCTTATGCAGTTTAGCCTAGGAAAAAACAAAAAAAATAAAAAAATGTGCACAAGCACAACAGGTTGGTTCCTCTGCTAGTGTTTGGATACGATAAGAATGTAGGCGGTAAATCTGGTGCAAAGGATGATGAGAAAAAGATGGTGTTAATATGTCAATATGCTTGTTATTGTAGTCAATGACTACACATGAGTTTTGCTTCACTAACGACTAACCAAACAATTAACACCGTAGAAACCAATAAGCAAAATTTAACAATGCAAATTTAGTTTCAAGCATCATCTT
Organism: Gynochthodes officinalis; assembly: GCA_020080225.1. Taxonomy (NCBI): domain Eukaryota; kingdom Viridiplantae; phylum Streptophyta; class Magnoliopsida; order Gentianales; family Rubiaceae; genus Gynochthodes; species Gynochthodes officinalis. The sequence goes on along the minus strand of CM034623.1, from coordinate 4,452,387 downwards.
TGAACAAGATGTCGAATACTAGGTCCCAATCAAACGATTTTTTCCAATCAATCAGCCAGCCATCAGTTCAATGCCTTTATAAGCAGTTTAAGAATCAATACCTTTGTTATTCTTGGTTGTGTCCTCCTACTCCACCAGCATCTTGCCCCAGTTCTTCCCCTTGTCCACTAGCATCATCTTGCCCCATTTCTTCCTCTTGGCCACCAACATTTTCTCCAACACCCAAATCTCCCAAAAACGCTTGTAATGCTTGCTGACCTTCAAAATGGTCCAGGGTCCTCCATTCTCAAGTCCAAACAATACTAAGTCGAGCAACAGGTCGAGTACTATGTTGAGTAATAATTAATCAAGTACTAGGTCAAGTAATAATTAGTCGAGTATAGGGTCGAGTTCTCAAATGATGATTACTAGGTCGATCGACCTAGATTTGACCTACCTAGTAATCATCATTCATGAACTTGTACTTGATCTATTGCTCGACCTAGTATTTGACCAATTATTATTCGACCTGTCGCTCAACCTAGTACTCGACCTATGTGTTAATTTTTCGATTCTTCAAAGTATGCTCAACTAATGTCTCGTTCAAGCCCAATTCAAATGTAAACAAAAAACATTGCAATTTGCCATTAAAGCAGACGACAATGGGGTGGAATGTGTGAAATGGATGTTGAGTCGATAGAAGAATGTAGAATAAGTAAAGTTTACATCAAGCACGATAGTAAGTGAAATTTGAAAGCAAGAAGAACGACAGGGTGTTTTAAGCACGATGTTCCTTATCTTTTGTAAATAGATGGTCATTTGGTCTTTTCACTTGGTTAAACTGCCTTGATCTGCAATATGTGCAAACAAATTTTAGAAGCTGCTATATTCATAAATTTGTATCCAAAAAGTGCTATTTCTGCAAATTTTCCACGAGTAAGAGGTCGTTGAGCACCCTTTCTTTCCAAAGAAAAAGAAAGGCGTGTTTCTTGACAAGTGCAGGAACTACGCCCAACCTGAACAGGCTGAACTGTCCGACCCAAGACACAGGCCCATTGAAGAAATTCGTTCTCAGGGTTTAAAAAAGAAGAAGATGTTGAATAAGGGTTTGGGCATTTTGTATGATTCGTCCTCTAAACAAACCTCACACACTCATACAAAAAGAAAACGTGAATTAAGTGTACGTAAAATCCACGCCTTCTTTGCAAGTTTTTAAATCGTGGGTACATATTATTGATAATGAGTTTTCAAATCAAACTGAGATATGGGTTCCATTTCTAAAAATGTACAAACCGCCACCATTCTGAAAAAGACACTAAAACAGGTTCATTTTCCTTTGATCATTAAAGGGAATTGACCCTAGGATACTTTTTGCATCTAATTATTAATTCCAAGTTCAATTAGTGGTTGGGGTTCTCCTCTTCTCAATATAACTGAGAAATTGGGAGTTGTCCCTACCCACACAAGCATATATAGTTTGTTTTTTTTTTTTCAAGTAAATTTTACTGTAATTTATTACTCACATTACATGGGACGATATTAGACGGATTACATACAGTTAAAAACCTATTGAAATATGGAATGAGATTAGATGGATTAACGTAGGGTTAGAAATCTATTGAAGTGTTGCAAAACGACATTATAAACGAAGTTTTCGTGACAATGACTATAATACATAAACGTAGATGATAAACCAGAGGAAAGGAGAGATGAGGAGAAGGAGAGGAGAATTGCGAGAAAAAGGGGTTTGAATCCTTTCCTTCCTCATGGTGTACAACACTGTTGCTTATTGAGACAAGCCACCCACCAGTATAAGTTGTAGTTCTGTAGGTATCATCACTGTGATCTTGAAATTGGGAATATAAATGATGCAGATTGCTTCAACTATGCATTTAAACAAGCGTGCATGTTCTGAATATCAACTTCGTAAGGAAATTCGTGAATTTTTTTTGATTAGGTTAGGTGGTTCACTGAGTAGAGGTGTGGTGTGACTAGTGTCCTGATTTTTGGTGGCCCTTTTTTTCTTTAATGCCAAATATAGGAGGTAGAAACATTGATGATGATATGTATATCAACTAGGGACGACATCTTTAGCATAAATTGAATGGGAAAGGAAGTTAAATAATTAAGAAATTGTTGTGCTTCCTCAAATTATAAACTACCACATGGTAGGTTTACCCAAAGATTTTCTGTTCTATATATATATTATTTTATATTATACATTTTAATAAATTAGTATAAATTTTATAATTTATGTTAATATTTATATCATCAATATTTATTAAATTTTTATCTTGATAAATTTTAATGCTAAAGTTTACTTTTTGGTTGTTAAGTTGTATTTACTTTAACTTCTTAGTGTAAAATATTTTATTAAGATTAACATAGTGTATTCACTTTAAATTCTTAGTGTATTTACTTCTGCTGTTAAGTTGATATTAAATAAATAAAAAAAAACATAGAAAGGCTAATATTAAGATTAACTATGATGAAAGTGGATATTAATATATATATATATATATATATAAATTATAACATTTACAATAATTTATTAGAGCGTGGAATGGAGAATGGCCCAAGAAAATGTAATAAAAAAATCCAATGTAGTAAGTTTAATGTGCTCCTTTCTCCTTATATAGTTGATTATCTGCATTTATGTATTTCATTGTTTTTAATTTTTTTTAATTTTAAAAAAGAATACATCTTTTAATAACATTTTGCAAATTATTATTATCATTAAAAATTATGAATAATCTACAATTAACAATGAAAATAAAAATTATATATATTAATAATATATTTAATATATTATACTTTATAAATAAGAAAAGTCATACATTATCATAACGTAACCTCTTTTTTTAACTATATAAAGACAGATATTAACGATTAGAGTTAAAGAGTAATACAAAAATTTATTAAAATACATTTTATAATGTATTTTGATAATTTTTAATTTTTTATATATATTTTATCTTATAACGTTAATTTTTAAAAACATAAAGACACATAGTAAAATGTACTTAATTCGTCTTCCTAAACGTCACCGGGCTCCTGGCTCGTGCATTTTCGGCCCACAAGGCAGGAGTGGCCCGATGTCTATCATTTCAACATGGGCTTTGTGATTGCCAATTTGGGCTCGTTGGTAATATTCGCCTGGTTGTGGGTAAGCGAAGCGATAATTATTATTATTTTTTTTTTATAAAATCCATCTTCATAATTATAATGAATTGCCATTTTTACCGGTGGAAGGGATGACAATTGAAAAACTTACTATGCTTTTCTGCTCTTTTATTTATTTCTTTTAAAGTTTTGGGATCGCTTGCCAATTTTCCAAACCTTGAGGACAAAGGGATCTAAAAATAATTAATTCTTTCTCTCTTTTTCCTGGACAAAAACTACGTACAACAAAGCAACAAGTAATTTTGACATGATGGTTTCTTTTCCTTACATAGATGATAATCCTTCTATCCTAGAAATATTTTAATTTTAAAAATTTTATTTGTTATAAATAAGAATTTTACTTTTTAAATTAAATTCTTATACTATTTTATTAATAATGACTATGTATGATCCAAAATATCATGATAAAAATAAAAAATTCTATATTTATTACTGTATTAAGTGTATTATATTTTCTCATTTCAAAAAAAAGTCAAATTTTAAATATTTTTTTTCTATATTATACTTACTATTAATGATTGAAAATTAAAAAGAAATGATTTTTTTAAAAAAATTATACATTTAATGCGGCATTAAGTGTGTTATATTATTGTCGAATGATTTGTTTCCTCTAATGGAATAGGCCGGTTAACTTTTTCTTTTAAAACCGTACTTGAGAGAAAAAGAGAGAGTAATACTAATTCAAAAGTAAGGTTTTTATTTTTTTTGTGATAGAAAAAGTTTTTAAAAAAATGTAATTATCAGACTCTGATTGACCTAATTACGTGCAATCTTGCTTTTCAGCTACAAAGAGATGGGAAAAAATTAATGCAACAAAATGTCAATTTTGTCAATAATGTTATTTGCCAAGCCTAAAGCAGCAAAAACGTTTAGATTGGGCATTGTATAATTTGTTCAAATATTTAAATGATGATAAACACACAGCAAATTATTGTTAATTCTATCCCCATATGTCGGTATTAATTATAGTTTATATTGTCAAACCACTCTAACCTAATTTCCTTATTTGTGGGGTCCGTGGAGGGGAAAAACAGAAAAAAAAAAAAAAAAGAACAAGAGAAAAAAATTATATATATATGAGAAGCATCTCATACCTTCTTGTTTTCTTCAATTTGATATTTTCATTTTCAAGAGAAAAATGTTTGTTACTGTCAGCAGCAAAGGCAAGAAGTTTGTGTAGGAAAGATAAATGCAAAAGATTTAGAGTGCATTTAAATTGCATTTTAAAATTATTTTTATGCTATTCAATACGATTTTTTACCTTTTTAATATACATTTTGTTTCACATCCTCACTCTTCACATTTTGATTTTTTTTTTTAAAACTATATGTCTAAGAATCCAAGATGATTGTTGAGGGATCACTAAAATCTTGAAATTCAAATCACATGCTGAAGATATTAAGCATTTAGTTACCATCAAGGTTTTCTTGAATTACAAATGACAAGGGCTTTTATTGTGGCCTAAATTGCGTGTTGTCTGTGCCTTGTACTTTTGGTTTTGGTAGCTGAATTTTTGGCGAATTATGAAGAGATATGAGCTCTTGGACTTGGTTTAATGATTTTACCCAGGGTAGTGACCCGATAGATCAATGATTAAATTCCAGTAACAACGCTGTTGTGGTTTTAGGACAGAACTGCACAGTTAGGAAGATTAGTTCTGTGTTTATTTAACGATAAGGTATAGACAATGACCTATAGTCGAAACGAGAGGCTCTTGTGATTACAGCAAATGTAAAGTGTGAGATGTCACCTGTGAAACAAAAAGGTAAAAAAAAAAGATATGGTGGTTCCTTGAGTTTATTATCTGGGGTCCCTGATTTTGCAGTCCTTGTTTTTAAGATTGGTGTGATGAAATTATCAACCTCCTGCTCCCCTTTAGGCAGGAGAAGGTACTAACTGATAGTAACTATTTGGTGAGATTATGAACTTTTTTGCAAATGGACGAAACAAATTTCAGTGCTTTCTTTTCACTTGGACCATGCTGCTGATGCTCTATTGCTTGCCATTGGTGTTGATATTGCTAGAATTATCGTTATGGCCAAAATGGTTGAGTCCTAGCAATGTTGAGACAACTTTCTAATAATGGAGCAATCCCATCAACTTAAATAAATTTCTCCACCAAACCCCACTATGTCCCATCCCCAAAAGGACCATGAATTATGGGTCAGTGACAAACAAAAAATATCAATAACAGAATATGAACCTACTGAAGTTTCCATTTAATTAGTCTAACTCAAATTTTCCCTGATAGGAATGACCAATCATCACTCACTTTAAAGGAATGTAATTTTTATCCTTCAAATTTAATGCAATTTAAAAGAATGTAATATCAGATAATCATATGATCATAATTTATACGAATTCACACAAATGCAAAAGCCTGGTAAATAATGTTATGAATTCTTTTTTTTAAGAATGAAAAAAAAAAGAAAAAAAGAAAAGAAAATAGGAGTAGTGATCATTTATTGCTAAACTAGATATAGTTCTCGTATTATAAATTTAATCGTATTGTAAAACATTGTTATTAATATTTATGCAAAACTCAGTTATAAATTTTGCTGGTTTAATTAATAGTTGCAAAAAATTTTATTCCTTTTTTTTTTCTTGAGGGTGCGTTTGGTTTCTTACATGAATTACAATCATCCTAAAATTAAAAATTATATATATTATATCTGATTGAATTTATATTTTTTTTCTCATTCTAACTCAATCATAATGTTTATTTTATAATATTTTTTAATTATTGAAATTTTCTATAAAATTTAAACTAAAATCTATACAAAATATACTTAATTTTCAACTAATTCCAATTCTAATTGGAACCAAATAGACAAAAATTTCGAACATTAGAATTAGTGGAGATAATTCACATTGATTTGGACAGAGTTTAAAAAAAAAAGAAGAAGAATTCAACATGACAAAAGTTAACATAAGTAAAAAAATTTGGTAAGTATTGTTTCTACATTTTTTTCCTCCAAAAGTACTAGAGTAATAATACACATAGTGATTATTTATAGTGATTTTTCATAATGACTGATGTGATAATGATGAAAAATCAAAATTCAGTTATCATACTTTTTAAAATATATAATATATTAAAAAATAATTTTATCTTTTTATATCTGCTACATAAGTTATTATGAAAAAAAGTTATTATAAATACCATTACTCAAAGTACTAATATCTTCTTTATGTGCTCTTTCTTTATTGAGAAGCCTGTTCATGATAATGAAAGGAAAAAAAACTCTTATTTGGTAGACCAATCAGACCAGCAGAGAATATTCTACCATGATTGAGTTCTAATTAGTTTGGAAGAATTCTCTAAAGTATAATATCATGTGATTACAATATAAAGTCCAACCAATTTTTCTAATCGTCTGAACTAATCTCCAAAACTGTTAGTGCTTTTGCTAAATATAATTTAATTTTTCTTTAGAAATTTTTGAAAAAGAAATTTTAAATATATAAATTCATAACCATAAAAAATATTTTCTCATCAAATGACGAAAGATTGCTGTATGTAAGATGTGCATGATCAAACATCAAGCCTTGAAATTTCTTTAAAATTTGTATAATTTATTTTGAGAGTTTTTAGTTTTGTTTTTTTCCATAGCCTACTATAGATGGAGAAATGTTACATGGCATGGTTTCCACGATTGCTTTACAAATTCACCTCATAATCTTTGATCAGCAATCAATATATATATTGGTAAGGAAAAAACTGCTAAAACTAAGGAAAAATATCTTTTTCTTGAAGCAATAAATTGTGCAAAGTTGAGGAATTTAATTAACGTAAGTGAGACTCATGATCCATGCAAATTAAGGCACTTAGAACCTTGCACCATTGTAGATGAACTTTGGTTTCATACCATTATAAATTAAACTTCGTTCTGTAGAATATGATAGAAATTTGTCAAGTAGAATCACAATTAGTTGAGATTTTGTGTTCAAACTAATAAATATCAATCATGTTTTATTAATAAAATGATATAGTTTCGTTAAAACTAGGGGTTATATAATTTACATTAGAGCTTAGTATTTATAAATAAAATTATATCGTTTTATCATAGGAAATGATTGAAATTTAATTTAAATATGAAATTTTAAGCCCGCGAATTTTTAATTTATCCAACTCATTAAACACTATATAGTATATATTATTCTTTGAAAATTAAAATTCATGATATCTACCAATTAGAAAAAGAAAAAAGAAAAAACACTATCCTAAATTCCTAAATACAGCAACATTTTATTTAAATATTTTTAATAAAATGGAAATAGTGTAAAATTTTGTTCCATGGTCCTGATATATATTTTTTTAATTCCTAATAGTGTAAAATAATATCTATTTTACATGTTGTCCCTGATCTATTCCATCCCTGTCAAGTTTCTCCTCCCCCTTTCTTTCTCAAGCCTCTTCCTATAGAAAGAAAGTAGGCTCAAGCTCCTCCTGCAATGATCATGGAACTGAGCTTCAAGTCAGTTGTAAGCTGGGGTCTTATTAGCTTATTGGCTTACTGGTTTTATAGAGTTTTGGATTGGGCATGGTTGAAGCCAAAGAGATATGAGAGAATCTTGAGGGCTCAAGGTATCAAGGGGAACCCTTATAGGCTATTGACAGGAGACCAGTATGAAAGTGGAAAAATCATCAAGGAAGCACTGTCTAAGCCTATTGGATTTGATGATGATCTCAGTAAACGCCTCATTCCCCACATCCGCCAAACTGTCCAAACTTACGGTACATTTATACCTATAGTTTCTTAATTTTCAGGAACATACGCTTCTGCATATGTGTGTGTGTGTTTGCCCGGTGAACTGAAACTGAAATGGTTGCAGGGAAGAATTCCTTTATGTGGTTTGGAAGAATCCCAAGGGTACATATTACAGATCCAAATCTTGTAAGAGAAGTGCTGACGAAGTACTATAAGTTTCACAAGAATCTTCATGATCATGATCCAATTACAAGAGTATTATTGACTGGAGTTGGAATGCTAGAAGGGAAGCCATGGGAATCGCGGAGGAAAATCATCAAATCTGCTTTCTTTTTTGAGAAGTTAAAGGTAACCATGATATGCATTTACAAACATTCTTAATCATACATTTTCTGGCAAAGGCCTTTTGGAATAATTGACAATTGATCATACGTTAATGTTTCAGAATATGCTGCCTGCATTTTATAAGAGCTCCATTGAGATGATAGAGAAATGGGATAAAGAGATCCCTGTTGGTGGTTCTGGGGAGGTTGAGGTCTGGGAGCATTTGCGAGTCTTATCAGGAGATGTAACTGCAAGAACACTATTTGGGGAAGAGTTCAAAGAATTTGGCGGTGTTATCTATGATCTTCTGCAAGAGCTCAACTTGCTTACTATAGAAGTCATTCGCTCAGTTTACATTCCTGGATGGAGGTAAAATTAAGTAAAGCTCAAGAATAATCATCATTAGTTGATGAACCAGATAACTGATAATTAATCACTCAATATGATGATGCATGAACAGGTTCCTGCCAACAAAGAGGAACAACAGGATGAGAGCAATAGACAAAGAAATCAGAGTGAGGGTTGTAGACATCATTAATAGCAAAATGAAGAAAATAAAGTCAGGGGAGCATACTGGCACTGACTTCTTGAGTACATTACTGGAATGCAATCTCAATGAGATTAAGGAATATGGTAAAAATGTTGAGATGAGCATTGAAGAAATCATCAAGGAATGCAAGCTATTCTTTTTGGCTGGCCAGGATACCACTGCCAGTTTGGTTACATGGACATTGGTGTTCTTGTGTAGATTCCCCGAATGGCAGGAACGCGCCAGAGAAGAAGTGTTCAGATTGTGTGGCGATAGAAAGCCAGACTATGATGCTATAAGCCATCAAAAGATTGTAAATAATAATAATATTCATAGTAGAATTTTAGTGATTAACATAGACTACATGCGACATTTATTCACATGTTGCACAATATTAGTACTTTAAGTAGATGCTACCGATTATTTTCACTGTGAATATCATTCTAATAAATTTTACCATAATGTATAGCATTGATCATATCATCATTCATTATAATTATGTTTCTCCTGTCAATTTGCAGCTGACAATGATCCTGTACGAGACTCTGAGGTTGTATCCCCCGATCGTGGAACTCACCAAAGTGGCCCAAGAAGACACTCAACTAGGACCATATTTCATCCCAGCTGGAACCCATCTGCTGATGCCACAAATGTTGCTCCACTATGACCCCAAATACTGGGGTGATGATGTGCTGGAGTTTAAGCCCGAGAGATTTGCTGAAGGCGTCGTGAATGCAACAAAAATGCAAGGCGCATATTTCCCATTCAGCCTTGGGCCACGGATATGCATTGGACTAAACTTTAGTCTCCTGGAGTCCAAGATGACACTCTCCCTGCTTCTGCGCCGTTACTCCTTTGAGCTCTCAACCAATTATGTGCATGCCCCATTCCAGATTATCACTATGCAACCCCAACACGGGGCACACTTGATCGTGCACAGGCTTAATTAGTACGTACCCAATATGATATTATTATTATTATGGTTATAATCATTGCTTTGGCAGCTTTGAGAAGATTAAAGCTACCAAATTTGCTCGAAGATGTAACCATTATATTGTATTTGCTACTGTTTGATGGATGGCGCATGTCGTTGAACATAAATAAACAGTATCAGTTTGTCATGTATGTGTGCGGATTTCCAACAGTGGGATGTGTACAGGACTGGACTGGACTGGACCGGACTGGACAGCTATCTGTGGTTATTTGATAAATAAAGAAATTTCCATTAATTATGGTTGTTAAATAATATAATAACTAGTCCTGCATGGATTTTTTTTTTTATCAGATTGCACAAAATACACCCCTTTCAGTTCACATTTAAATTGTAATTTTGCTTTATGTAGTGGTTAAAATATCAAGAGCTTTGTTTACTTAATTTTTTGAAAATAATAGTAATTATATATTGCAAAAAATATAATTAATAGAAGAAAACAATTCAATCAATCTTAATTTAATTGACAGAAAAGAATTATTGATTATTAGTCTATTGCTGAATTATCTTTGTATATCAGGGTAGGATATTGGATGCAGTTATCCTTCAAGTAGAATTGTACAACATGAATAATTATATAACATAAGTATAAACTTATGGGAACAACGTATACATAATTTAGGAAATCAATTTTTTTTATTAATTTATTGCACTAAAATTAAGAATCTAATATTTATTCATACATTGATGTCTTATTCATAAAGTGTGAAAACATGTCGTATACTGTATGAATACAAAGGATAATTTAAGAAATTATTTGTGCCCCACAATTAGGTTCCCTTGATTTACCAACTTTGGAAGATTGAGTCAATTATTGGAGTGTTATTTTAATTTTCGACAACTTATTATAATTAATGTTCTTCAGAAAGAAGATTCGAAAAAAAAAAAAGAGTAAAGAAATAATATAGGTACTTTGTAGGGCTGTAAACGATCCAAACGATCTCGAACGGACATTGTTTAAAATCTGTTCGTTTATTTTAAACGAACACAAATCGATTTCGAACACAAATATGAAAAATTTAAACGAACACGAGCCGATCTCGAACATATTTATTAATGTTCGTTAACGAACATTTAACGAACATGTTCACGAACATTTTAACGAGCATGTTCGCGAACATTTAAACGAACATATTCATGAATGTTTAAATAAACATGTTCGCAAACGTTTAAACAAACATATTTGCAAGCACTTAAATAAACAAAAATTTAAAATAATATAATATATAAATATTACATATATATTTATACATGTTCACCGAAAGATCTGTTAGCTTATACCACTAGAGCTTTTTAGTATACAATTTCATACTAAAAATGAGTAACTTACAGAAAGAGTAAAACAACGACATAGTTTTGACAAAATTATATATATTATTAATATTATTATAATTATTAATATTATTATATATATTTATATATATTATTTTAAACGAACTTTAATAAAACATGTTCACGAACACTAAACGAGCTTGTTTGCGAACATAAATGAACCGAACACTTGTCTGTTTGTGTTCGTGTTCGTTTATTAAACGAACACTAAAATCTGTTCGTTTATTGTTCATTTAACTTAACGAAAGAACATAAACGAACGTAACCGAACTTGTTCACGAATTGTTCACTGAACGTATTAGTTCGATTACACCCCTAGTACTTTGTAATAAACTAACTAAAGATTGTGTAATTAGGACACTCAATTTGCATCCTCCAATGCTATTATTTATTATACTCTAAATGCATGTTCCCTAGATAAAATATTATTATTTATTTGAGTTGATGGGCGTATCAAATCTAAATATATGAGCCTCTGAAGGATTTGAACATGCATTTTTGTCACTAGTCACTAAATTAGGAGAGATATTTAGGCCTCTATTATTGGCCTGCAATCTCTCAATCATAACTGATATTTTAGGCACCTTTACTGTTCTTGGTGAACTAATATTTGTGTCCTTTAGAGATGCATCCTTAATTATTCATTTTTATTACTTCCAAATCATAATTTGCTAGGGGGAAAAAAACAATCTCTTTTCTATTTTCATATGTTTTTTCTTTCTTTATTTTGGCTTATGCTACCACAAAAGGCGCGAATCGATGAGCAAATGAGACAATAAGGTTGGTGAGAGTGGTTCAGCAGAGATTTGGTTGTTAGTTAATTGTGTTTCAAAATATGTTTTTATATTTTTTAAGGTAATAATTATTAAATAAAAAAATATATTTAAAAGTGTAAAAATATATTTTGAAATTACAATTTATACGTACCTCTACACTCTGACAATAATAGTTCGATATTATCTCGTTAAAATTTAAAATAAGTTGGATGTTGTCACCATTAAAATAACAAGACAAAGGATCTCATTCTTGAATTAATCTTTGATCCTTTATAGGAGACTTAGTTTCAAGCTCAATTGGATAAGGGTGACTACTTTTGTCACGGCATGATTAAATTCACTCCCAATTAAGATGGTTGTGAGTTGTTTAATATAGTTCGATTTCATTTGAATTCAGATTTTGATTCAAGAATGCAAACAACTATTCTGGAGGCAACGTTGATTCGTTGACATATAATTAATCTTAGTTTAAGTTCATGAATATTTGGCGTTCGATTCTTGAAAGAAACATATATACAACGCATCTTAGATTCTTAATGAGCCTTATACTTCATTTCCAATTATGTCTTGTTTAGAAGCATTATAAATAAATTAGAAATAAGACAGACCAACCGATTTTCACCAATATTCCATCCTTGGTCTAGGTTGTTGTTTTTTTTCAGAGGTAACCAACAAAATGGTTTCTCATAAATTGGAGAATAATCTTTTCTGTCCCTCACATTTAAAACGATGAAAAAAATATCCATAATATTTTATTAGTGTACTTTTTTAGTCTTTTGTCACAATTTCATCTAATTTTCCGTCAAATTTTAGTCACATTGCCATTTTGACGAAAAATTAGATGGAATTGTGACGAAAGACTAAACAAGTACACTAATAAAATGTTAAGGATCTTTTTTTATTGTTTTAAACGTGAATGATTAGAAAGATTATTAGAAAAATTGTAAGTGACTATTTTGTCGGTTACCTCTTTTTTTTTCCTCCTTTTATTGGTGCATCTTTTTGTTTCTAGCTAGGATTATTTTTTGTGAATTAGTTAGGCATGCAATTTTAAATTGGATTAATGTTAACCAATATTATATTAATGAAGTTTGTCAGCGAGGTCAATTAAATTTTTAAAACATCCCTCGCGTAGCAGCCATCAAATGCAAAATGTACGTACGTGTACATTACTACATACGTAGGTAACAACAAACACAAAAAATAATAACAAACAACAACAATAATAATGAAGTGAAGATAAGGTACGTGATTTAATTTCATTAAAGGGCATCATTATTATTTTTTACTCATTTTAAAAATCCAAGTTAATTATTTGATGAATTTAGATATTAATTATTGCATATCGTAAATAAATAAATATGTAAATAAATTCAAAGTGTTGACAAAATTTGACACGCTGTACTTGTTTCCAAATCTGCAAATAAACTATGCTACCAAATCCCTCTTTGTTTGCTTATACAAAACCTGCTAATGCAAAGGAAAAAAAATTCATTATTGTACATAAATGCCACTTCAATTATTCAACAAAACACTGGATATACAGTTTTGTTGTGTTCAGTAACAATTCAAACATTGGAAGTTGTCATTGTTGGGGAGGTTTTAAACCAGGAGAACCAAACTAGAGCGGCTCAATAAACTAATACTACATTTGAACCCAAAAGTAAAATGAGGGTTACTGTGTGTGTGTCTTTCTGGTTTTTCTTACTTTTCAATGTGGGATAGTGTCGACACAACAAACCTCCCTTCATGGATATTACTACATTATTTGTTCACTCGTTCATGTGTTTATCCCACAATCATGAACTCAATTAAACTAAGTAATTACCACTTATTAGTGCTCTAGTTTCCTACTTTTCAAGGTGTGGGATAGTATATGAACACAACAAACTTCATTGCGTGGAATTCATGTTCTATCCCACAACAAACTGTCATGAACTTGAGGGAACCAACCTCAAAAGCTACAACAACTTAATTCTGAGGCCTCTAGATTCTTTTATAAAATTAAAGTCTTTTTGAATTTCTTTTTTCATTTTCTTTAGTGACTTCTTTGTTAGTTCTATTTTTCTATCCTTTGTATAAATCTAAAACTCCTTCAAAAAAAAAAGAAAAAGGGAGAATTTCTTTTCTATTTTTTCTAGTGCAAAGCCAATAATCCGTGGCATGCGGAGCCACGTGGACACGGCATGCGGAGCGTGGTGGATTGTCATGATTTCACTTGGTTCCCATATGGAAAGTATGGGATTTCCATATGGGAGTGAATCCCACATGGAAAGTATGGGATTTCCATGAGGAGTTCCTGACCTGTTTAAAGCTCTTGAGGTTGAACCCAAGAGTTGCTAAACTGCCCAACAAGAGGAAAAGCAAAGAGAAATTCAACGGAAGAGGAACAGCTGGCCAAACCAACCATTAGAAAAGGAAGTAAGGGCGGTCCAACTGTAAGAGGAACACATTCCCTTGGGTCTTAAACTGTAAGAGAACACATTAGCTTTGATAGCCCTTTGGGAGAGAAAGTTTTAAAGTTCTAGTCCTTACCTTATTATTGTTTCTCTTACTTTTCCAATGTGGGATAGTATCTATGAACACAACAGTCATCTAGTTTCTCTTACCTTTCCAATGTGGGATAGTATCCATGAACACAACAGTCATCCAATCCAAGTAAACTATACAGTCAAACATAGAAAACTGTCGTCGAATTAAAACTAATACTACACGATTCCAACATTAAAGAGATGAGAGTTACTGTGTGTGTGTGGGTGGGTGAGTGGGTGTCACTCGAATGTGCAATACAACAGTAGTTGATCAACTTGAATTTGTATGTTATTTGTTCATCGTTTTGTGTTTATCCCCCCAATCATGAAGATTAAATAAGTAATTAACAATGCGTTGATGTGTCTGTTTTTGTTTTCAAGGCGTCGCGTGGGAAGCAACAAATAATAATTTACTTCTTGGTTTGCGTGGAATTCATGTCCTATGTCCAAGATATTGAATTTTAAAACTAATTAATCTATATCAAAGAACTACTGACAGTTGAAACAATTCAATTATGCAATCTATTCATGCATATATGCTTCTACTGACATCTATAAATTGCATATGACCTTTGAGCTAAATTCCATGTATCTTTTCTTCTCATACCTCTTTCTTTCTGAAGTTTCACCCCATTTTGAGAAAGAAATCTTGAGTTCGTAGGCCCTGCCATGACCATGGAGCTGAACTTCAAGTTAGTTGCAGGCTACGGTCTCATTGGCTTAATCGTTTACTGGTTTTATAAACTTCTGGATTGGGCATGGTTGAAACCAAAGAGGTATGAGAGAATCCTGAGGGCTCAAGGTTTCAAGGGAAATCCTTATAGGCTTTTGCAAGGAGACCAGTATGAAAGTGGACAGATCATTAAGGAAGCACTGTCTAAGCCTATTGGCTTTGATGAAGATCTTAGTAAACGCCTCATACCCCATATCCGCAAAACTGTTCAAACCTATGGTATGTTATATCTACTGTTCTATCCTTTTTAGTGTTTTTTGGCTTGGGGGGTTTCAATCTTTTATATCTTTGCGCGCGCGCGAGCGTGTGTGTTTTGGATTGGGAACTAAAATTAAGATGGTTTCAGGGAAGAATTCTTTTATGTGGTTTGGAAGATTTCCAAGGGTTCATGTTACAGATCCAGATCTTGTGAGAGAAGTGCTGACAAAGTACTATAAATTTCACAAGAATCTTCATGACCATGATCCAATTACAAGAGTTCTGTTGACTGGAGTTGGCATGATGGAGGGGGAGCCATGGGTTGCTCGTAGGAAAATCATCAAATCTGCTTTCTTTTTTGAGAAGTTAAAGGTTAATTATCATCAAAAGTCTTTCTAAGAAATTCATTGCTTGCATATGTTTACTGCTGGCTGTTTTTCTCATGCATGTCCAAATTGATCAATGTTGTTTCAGAATATGCTTCCAGCATTTTATGTGAGCTCCATTGAGATGATGAGCAAATGGGACAAGGAGATCCCTGAGGGTGGTTCCGCAGAGGTTGAGGTTTGGGAGCATTTGCGAGTATTATCAGGAGATGTGACCGCAAGAACACTATTTGGGGAAGGATTTAAGGAACTCGGGAGTGTAATCTATGATCTTCTGCAAGAGCTCAACTTGCTTACTATGGAAGTCATTCGCTCAGTTTACATTCCTGGATGGAGGTAAAATTAAGTAAAGCTCAAGAATAATCACCAGTAGTTGAACCAGATAACTGATAATTAATCAACTTGACTACTTGATGCCTGAACAGGTTTCTGCCAACAAAGAGGAACAACAGGATGAGAGCAATAGATAAAGAAATAAGAGTGAGGGTTGTCGAAATCATCAATAAGAAGAAGAAGCAAATTCTGTCCGGAGAACATACTGGCACTGACTTCTTGAGCACACTCCTGGAATGCAATCTCAATGAGATAAAGGAATATGGTAAAAATGTTGAAATGAGCCTTGAAGAGATCATTAAGGAGTGCAAGCTCTTCTTTTTGGCTGGCCAGGACACAACCGCCAGTTTGGTTACCTGGACATTGATCTTCCTGTGCAGATTTCCTGAATGGCAGCGTTGTGCTCGAGAAGAAGTGTTCAGAATAATTGGGGACAAGAAACCAGACTATGATGGTATCAGTCACCTCAAAACTGTAAGTCTCCCAACTATACACTAACCGAAACCAAGTGATTAATCCTAGTATATGATCATCAATGCATTCCTGATTCGTTTTCCCGTTTTCTTACAAACAGCTGAACATGATCCTATATGAGACACTAAGGTTGTATCCTCCAATCGTGGAACTCACCAAAGTGGCTCAAGAAGACACTCAACTGGGACCCTATGTCATCCCAGCTGGAACACATCTGATGATGCCACAAATGTTGCTCCACTATGACCCTAAATACTGGGGGGATGATGTGCTTGAGTTCAAGCCAGAGAGATTTTCTGAAGGGGTTGTGAATGCAACAAAAATGCAAGGCGCATATTTCCCATTCAGCCTTGGGCCAAGGATGTGCATTGGACAAAGCTTTAGTCTCATGGAGTCCAAGATGACACTTTCACTGCTTCTGCGCCGCTACTCCTTTGAGCTCTCACCAAATTATGTGCACGCCCCATTCCAGATTATAACTATGCAACCCCAGCATGGTGCACACTTAATCGTGCGCAGGATTTAGTACTCTTACTGTTGAACTTTGTAACCATTTACACTGTGTTGCTGCCCTATAATGTGATGTTGCGTTGAGCATGTGTGCTCATCTATACCGTACGTTCTGTGCTTGAAATCTATGATTAATAAATGGGGAAATTCTCCCAATATTATTGTGGATTGTTAAGTATGCCTTTTTGTTTTTTCCCCTTTGATTGGGCTACTAAATAGTTAAAAATTTAACTATTAAACTAAAAAGAATTGTGGGCTTTTCTAGATTTAAGTTTAGATACTTAATTATTAAAAAATTTAATCACTAGAATAAAGCAGTGAATTGTGAATATTTCTTAAATGTAATTTGAGAGGAAAACTCTGTTCATGATCTAACTACTGTGAAGGTATCACATGGTTGTGATTTGTAAATTACTTAAATGAATTGTTATAGAGCATAAGCTAGAAGCAAAAGAAGTTTAAGGCTCAAAAGTACTTAACTAAAAGAAGTTTCGAATATCACTTGACAAAATGAATTAGCGAGTAATTATGACTTCAATTTTATTTTATTTTACTTTTCTCTTCGTGCTTGGTTTATCATTATTGTTGGGAGTTAACGTATAGGAGCTCAATTTGAGTGCCCAATAAATGGTAAAAGTTTAATTTAAATTCAAAAGTTTAAACTAACAAACTTTCGATCCATTCAACTAATGGGACAGTATTTGTAAGCATAACAAATTTCTTATTTTATGGATATTATTATTACGTCAAAACTTATTTTCTCACAAGTCCAATCTCTACTCTAACAATCCTATTTCTTCATTAAAACCCAAATAGAGTGATCCAACAAATATTACCCAACTTAAATCCAAAATGTAACTAAAATGGAGTGGCCTCAACTTGAACCCAAAAGGTAACGTTAATTGATTTTTCCAACTTATTAGGTATTTTCATTTCTTCTTCTTTTTTTAATGTAAGATAGTATTCATGAATACATCAAATCCCCCTCTAATTTTTTTATTACATTTAGTTGAATTTTATGATCTCATTTATATTATCTTTTTCTGAAAATTTTAGAATTATTAAAATTTTCAATAAAATTTAAATTAATATATATAATATATCAAATTCAAATCAATTTTAATTCTAATGCTCTCTCCATTCCAAAAAAGAATCCAATTTCAAAAAATTTATTTCTCCCATAAAAAGAATTTATTTTTTGTGTGAAATTCTTGTATTACCCTTATTAATAATGATAATATATAATCAAAATTAAATGATAAGAATAAAAATGAAAAATTATATATTTAATGTTGTATTAAATGTGTTGTATATTCCAATCACAAAATTATACTAAATCAAAAGTAAATTATTATTATTTTTTTATAACAGAGAGAGAACTAACTAAACCAAGTGTAAGTCAATTTATATTCAAGAATGGATGTAAATTATTAAACTAAAACTGATTTTGTTAATAACTATTTCATCACATACGCCAAACAATTAACTTGAGTCCTAAAATCATATATAGGTTTTGAATACTCCCCTAAATTGCAAGTAGTGAAATTTCGTGTTGTACTACATGATAAACTATATTAGTTCTTCCTTGATACAATATTAGTGGTGTTGGCTTGTGTTCATTCCTTCCATCCCAAAAGTTGTAAAACATATGATTCTTTATACATCAAGGCTTTTGTCAACTTCAACATCTCCAAACTCTTTAGAAAAAATTTCCCAATAAAAAAAAAACCCCCTTAGGGAGGGCATGATATGGGAAATTTGGCTCATTTGGCTGCCTTGCAGAATGTCACCTGAGTTATTAAAAGGCTTAAGACAACTGAAAAGAAAACTGCAGATGTTTAACAAAAGTATATAGAGCATGGCTCACCAGCCTCCTTTGGCTTTATTGTCAAATGTCACTTATCAAAGGTTAAAAAATAAAAATAAAATAAAATAAAATAAAGGGTTTGAAAAGGGTGTCCTCACCAACTCTGCCCAAATCAATCATTCATTCATTAAAAGAAAGAAAAAACAAAAGTCACTTCAGCTGTTGTGTCGCACGAGGTCACTTGTATCAAAGTTTAACAAATGATCTAGACAAAATAATAGAGCTTTATAAGAGCATCTGCACTTACTGCGTTCACTCATCAATGATTTGATGGAGTAATAACGAGTATCACCGCCGGGTTTTATCATCAAATAAGCTCGGTGAAAAGAAAGAATCAAATCTAGTGGTTTAGTTAAAAAGGTTACTTTTCTATGTCCATCTAAACAAAATGTTCAACACCCACTATTCTTCAAGGGATATGTATCTCGAAAAAAATTTCAATGAATTTTTATAATAAGGAACGTGGTATAATAACAGTTGTTTTAACTATTTATGTTATAATTTTTTTATATAAATACTACGTTAATCATTATAAAAATTATTAAAAATTTTTAATATAAATATCATTATTCTCTTTGTATTGTAGTAGTAATATATCAGTGAAAAATTAATAACTAATGTAACGTTTACATGATTAACATAAAACAACACAGATAATATAAAATAAGTTAGTTCTAACTCGGTTGCATATGGTGAAGGTTGTTTTTCATGGATCAAGTTCAAGTAATTTCATCAAATCAAATTTGGGCAAATTTAAAAAGTTAATGAACTGAATATATTTTTTTATAATTGATCTGATTAATGATCAAATCAAATATGGATGACTCTTTTCTTCATAAAATAAATTCGAATGAGCATCCAATAATTCGGT
Source organism: Gynochthodes officinalis (assembly GCA_020080225.1). Lineage (NCBI taxonomy): Eukaryota > Viridiplantae > Streptophyta > Magnoliopsida > Gentianales > Rubiaceae > Gynochthodes > Gynochthodes officinalis. The sequence continues at coordinate 4,432,658 of CM034623.1, read as the reverse complement.
TCGTTTGCCAGTTCCGTATTTGCTATGCACAAAGGCGTGAGTCTTGTAAAAAGTTTAGAACGCGTCTTCTGATCTTCAATTCGACAACGGGCTTCCCAGTTCCCAGTTACATGAAGAAAATACGTATTGCGAATTTCCTACGCTCCGTTATTAATAGTGGACTGGAGCCTATTTAAAACTATGGGCTAACTTCACAAGAAGTGCAAAATATTAATTCTCTTCTTATTGGGGTTTGACCCAAAAAAAGTTTTGGGTAGCTTTTTGTTGTGATGGGTCCAGTCCAGTCCAGACCAATTCCTAGCTTTATCTTTTTGTAATAAGACTATGAAAGAAAATTATTGTAAGTTGTACACATACACACACAATTAAACATAATCTAATCTATTCTCATTTGGGATTAAGGGAAATGAAAGCAATAGTCAGGATTTTTGGTTGCCACCCCTAGTGCTCTTTTGTTCATTCTTTGTAATCTTTTGCTTTCAATCAATGAGAAAAAAAAATAAAATTAGCGTATTGATTTTAGTTTAAATCTCTTTATCTGTTTGAATACACGATATATATATATTTGCAGAACACTAATTGTGATGTTCGAGTGAATTTTGGCAAAAGCAATATCCATAATGTTGCTTGCCACACAGTTTTGAACAAGCTAATTTCACTATCCACGATAGTAGAAAATGTAAAATTTAAATTTTCAAAATTTAGAAAGACCCAAAATCTAAATGTTTCAAAAATTTAATATAATTTTAATGTAACATTCAATTTTTCCCTCAAAAAAGATTGGGAAGAGTGGGGGAAGTTCGTGATGGTTCTCCTACCTTCGCCGCTGGTTCATATGAGGGATTAATCTATAACACTAGACCTAAAAAAAATTCATATACTTTGCTGTAGATTTTTAATTAATTGTGAGATTTAATCTAAAATTTTAACCCAATATTCGCATTGTATCTATATAACGGTCATTCTGCAAAAGAGACATTTAAGAATTAAGACTAATGAGGAATTTTTTTTTTTTTTCCAACTGTCTATTTTGTTCAATTTGCGTAACTGTGGCTTCTCAGCACAATAAGAGTCATGTTCTTAATTTAGGGATAGTTGCCTATGGGAAGCTTCTTCATGTCAATCATTGACTAATTAAGTTCAAATTAATTCCTCAAGTAGGAAAAAAATATATATGCATAAATTAATCGCAACATTTTTTTAAGGTTGAGACATGCAATAATGTTATGCCTTTAAGATTTGTCACGATTTTCCCATATAAGATTACGAAGAAACCCTAAAAAGTGTTTCCATTAATTAAAGTCCTCCTTTTTATTCTTCATACATTGGTTGTGTTGTCGTACCACGCTCCCACTAACCATTCTTTGATAGTAAAGAAACAAGAGATAACAAGACACATTAATTCATAGTCTTCCCCTTTTCCCTTTCCCTTAACCCTTCTTTTCTCATCATGATTAAACAAAGCACACTTTATTTCAAACCACCAAAATGGCATCCCGTGGTGGGTATATATCTAGTAGGATATATGATATGGTGCTAGTTTAGGGTATCACAAACCTAGGTGTGATGTTCGTTCATCCTTATAGTTTAGATGTAGATTCTTTTGTTTTAGCTCCCTTAGTTGATTTTTACGTATGTAGATTAGATTAGGATATACTGATCTTGTTCTTGACTCAAAAAAGAAAAATGTAGGTAAGTAAAAAATTTTAATATTACCTCAAAAAATTTATTTGTCTTAAAAAAGGAGTTTAGTAACCGAAAATGTAAAAGTATATATATAATTGTACGTTAAACGTGTCGTACTTTACATTTTTTTTAAAAAAAGTTATATTGAATCAAAAGTAAACTTTTTTTCTTGGAGACAAGGGAGTAAATCTTTTGAATGATTTTAAGTAATGTTTTATATAATAAGATTCACTGAACAACGATCACATGACATACCAAATAATTAATAGTTATCTAGTGATTGCATTAGTCATTAAAGACTGTAACAGTATTCTTTATTATAAATATCATTGCTCGACTGTTCAACCCTTAATTAACATTTATTAAAATGTAAATAGTCAACTAAACCAATGGATTTCACATAAGCATGATTTTTTTTTTCTTTTTTTGGTGCAGTTTCTTCAATCAATCAATCCAAAACAAATCAATTAAACAGCACTGCAAAAAAGATGGTCCCCCAGTCTAAACTTTAGGCCTAGCATGATCACCAGTGAGTGCATTGACTAAAGCAGATTCTCAATTATGTTACTTGTATGATCCATGATTAATGGTGCTAGTATTAGTATATTAGTTATCATTAATTATGTTAGAAGAAAGGAGTAGGATGCCAAAAGTTAAACCTAAGTAAAGAATATATTACCAACTTCCCCTTCTTCTTCTTACCTTTTTTTTTTTAGGGATCAATGGAGATGTAAAACAAATCACTTCTAAAATTTTCCATCCCATTTGGGTGTTTTTTTTTTCTAAAAAAAGGTTGGAAATAGATCTGATTTGACTAGGGTTGACCACCATCCTCAAAATTCACGAATAATATACATACACTTGCAAATGATTAGTACATTGAAAGTACATAGAGAGTACATTTTAATAATTTACCATGCACAAAAACAAAACACTACTACCACTTGTATGTAATGATTTTCAGTATCCACAACTCAGACAATACAAGGCAACAACATGCATGCATACATGATCCAACGTTGAATTTCCATTAAAAAATAGGACTGCAGATCGATTTATGCAAGAAGTCAAATAGTTTAATTTTGGGACTGAGTAATCATACAGACTATGCTTCTCAACAACCAGCAGATATCCATGCATTTGCCCCATGAGAACTGATGAACTGTGAAATTAGTCAATTACGAGTGTGCATGTGAGTGATTGCTAGAAACATATGCTTTGGACTTTTTACAGGTCAACTCTTAAAGATTTTCTTTTTAATAAGACTTTTTTCATCAAAGTCAACCCTTGAGATTTGTACATCTGATTTTTCATCAGTATTTACTACGTATTTGTACAGCCTTTGACTCATCTACATTTCTTTTTTTTTCAAAAATAAAAATAAAAATTCTCAAGGCAGAATGGGTAATGGTTATTTTGTTTCTTTTACTATTAGTGTATTCGATTCCTTTAATTCTCGAGAACAAAGACTAAACACCAACGTTTTTCATTGACTAAACACTAAAATTATTACTCATATCTTCTTATACTCCCTCATTCCCAAAAAAAGAGTTCACTTTTAATTTGGTATAACTTTTTTTAAATTACAAAGTACAACACATTTAATACACAATTAAATGTATAATTTTATATATTTGTCCTTACCTTTAAATTTGTATTATACATTGTTATCATTAGTAAAGATAATATAAGTATTTCACCCTAAAAGTAGACTCTTTTTTTATGATATAATTTTTTTTTTCATACGGGACTATTTTTTTAGGACAGAGGCGTATTTGGGGATAAACAAGTTGAGTTAGCCAACAAAAAACAACAATGGTTACTTCTTAATAACTGCTATGATATACTCATTCTGTTTTAAAAAAAAAAAATCACTTTTGATTTGATACATTTTTTTTAAATCATAAGATATAACACATTTAATGTATCATTAAATATATATTTTTATATATATTTTTTTTAAATACGAGTTGTACATCATCATTATTAATAAAAGTAATACAAAAATTTTATATAATAAGTGGACTCTTTTTTTTTAAACAAAGAAAAGAACTTGGTTGTTGTAACCGAGGGAGTATTTATATATAGAGGTGAAATTTTGTCATTTTCTTTTCCATTGAAAATCATATATGTACGTTTAATAAAATGGTGAAAAAGTGTCTCTAATTTTTATTTTTGAAGGCATTCATTGGGTCTTGATTTACTGTTAATTTTATGCATCTGCCTCTCTCTCACTCTTTCTCTCTTGTTTTTTTAACATTTCTCCATACATATTGAGTCCCAAATCCGACGCCGCGCACCATCAAAAATTCTAAAAGCAATATATGCCTCATGATTTGCAGCCCCAGATGGGCTCATTCTTCCACAAAATACCTTGACCGGGTCATAACGAATGGATTCTACGAAATTAAATTTTAAAAAATGTATTAATTATTTATATTATTATTTTGGCTTTTTGTGCAGTGGAAGCTAGGAATCAAAAAAAAAAAAAAACCATAATTAGGACTGCCCAAAGCAAGTCCTATGCTCTTTCCTATGCCATGTGTGCGAAGCAAATTTCTTATTGATTATTGAACTCTTTAAGTCTTTATTTATGCAGATACTAATCTTCCTTGGAAGAACAAGAATTAAGGTATTAAGGCCAAAACCACTTCCCTCGTTTTGTCCTTACGTAGGGAACAACAGTAGGGTTTGCCCCATCCCACGGGCACCTATGCCTCGATTTACTATTCAGTAGTAGTTTAACAACTTCGAGGGGCTAGGTTCACCTCAAACCCCTATGCACTAGCTAGGGCTACCTGTCCTAAAACTAGGGACGTAAACAAAATTTTCCTGTCCTAAAACCCATGAGCATCCAACATTTTCATAACATGAAGGTTGCATCCTTAATTCCCATCAAGATCCTCTACCACAAACTAACCATGAATATTTCATTCTCTTTTTTACTACTATTTCATTAATTTCTTCTTTTGTTTTAGGATGATTTAGATATAAAATTTATCGATTATCAATTATTATTATTTTTTTAGATAATTCGAACGTAAAATTTATCGATTATCAATAAAAAGACTTACCAATTGATTTTATGCAATTAGGTATTTTAAATCTAATTTATGTACTCCAAATATCACCTATATATCTTTATTGATTATGGTAGTTAGGTCAGGAGTAAGACGTTGTGTGTTCAAAATGAAGATCAATGTGGTTTCATTTTTTTTCCCACGCACCAAGTGCGCAATTTTATAAGATTTAGCATACAAAAATGAAATGATTTTACAGTCGTTCAATAGTGTGGTCCATAAAGAAAGATTCCGATGAGTAAGTACCCTAATAAGATTGATTAATACACAAATAGATGTTTAATAGTTCTCCCACAGAGAGGATTATGGCTATAAATTGACCATCTTTGTCCCTTATTCTCAACATTTCTTTCCTTCTTCTTCTCTAGTGTGTTCATTGTTGTGAGTATCATAATCAGTCCATTTCCAGCTTAGGGTTGATCAGTTTGTATAAATTTCATATTTAAGGAACATCCCCGGAAAAAAAAATATATTGCTTTGGAGAATGACAGAAACCCTTTTATCATTTGCTGTCCTTCTCAGCTTAATTGTTTGTTTAATTATATGGGTTGGAAGAACAGTGAATTGGGTATGGTTGAAGCCGAAAAAGACAGAAAAATTGCTTCGAAAACAAGGCTTCAATGGAAATCCTTACAGGCTATTGCATGGCGACACCAAGGAGATGAGCACCATGATTAAAGAAGCCTATTCTAAACCCATCAAATTATCTGATGACATAATCCCTCGAGTCCTGCCATTTCACTATCATCTCATCAGCACATACGGTATGCACAAAAAAAAAATTTCCCCAAATTTGCAACTATTATTTATCATAATGTATAAGAATTCCAATTCTGTTGTTTCTTAATGCATGTCTAAAAAAAAGTTATGCACACTTCTTTTTCTTCTTTTTCTCTTTGGGTGGGGAAAAGAGAATTGAGGTTTGGATATAGAGAGGAAATGTGTTCCAAGAAAATGATATTTTCACAAGAAATATTGCTGAATTTTGGACTAGTTAGAATTCAAATTGCACCATCTAATGGACATGATTTAATGAAGTATTTTAAGTATATACTTAATTAACAATGGAAGCCATGCATGATTGAGGAGCAACTAAATTTTAGGACGAAAGCTTGTAGATCATATCCTCAACAATCCTCAGTGCACAATTTGTGTTTGTAAGGAAATGAATTTAAAAAAAAAAGGTTGTGATTGCAAAGGGACTACAAAGGCTGTACATGCCTACTCCTAGCCACTTTTACTAAGCCATAGCTGAAAAATTACTCATCAATCTAGGTAACTGTGTCTTATCACTATTATCAACATTTTAGATTGAATTAATAATATAGTGTCATCATTTTGGTTAAGTTTTATATAATTTTGAATTGTCTTAGAATTAAATATATTTTATATAAATTTTATAGAAAATTTCAACAATTTAAAGGCAGTATAAAACAGATATTACAAACAAGTTGGAATAAGGAAAAAAAATCATAAAATTCAACCAAATATAAGTTAAAAAAAATCTTTAATTTGAGGACAATTCTAATTCTAGTTTTAAGACAATTATAGAATTTGATTTCAAAATCAACAGATTAACAAATCATTATTAACATTTCTTTTTGCCGGTGATCAACTCGGCTATGAAAGTTGATGTGCATATTTCATTCTAAATTTTGACAATTTTAATGCTAAAACAATTTCCAAGTCAAAATTAGAGCGATTCCAATGTCGTCATGGTGACATATGGGCTTACGCTTGCATCATTAACAATTTATCACTGCAATGCTTCTATAGAGATTTCGATCCGTCCACCTTAATTTATCAAAAATTCCAATATCATAATATTCTGAAAAAAAATTGGAAGAAAAAAATATTTCATTGTATTTCCTTTTTTTTTTTTTGGTTCTTTTCTAACGTTAATCAATAACGTTGCTTTGTTATGAGTATTTTTATTAGGTACATAGTAACAATTTTTTTAAAAAAAATAAAAATTAATCCACATTTGGTTTAGGAATTATGTCATTTTTATACTACTATTAATTTAAATTTTGAATTATATAAAAAGAAGGAATGCTCAAAGGGTCCTACTAAATGGATCTTTTTTTTTCTTTTTGGGGTGATTTTCTGTGGAAATGCTAAAACTTTTTGACTTAGTTGGAGGGTTTTCTTTTAATTTACTAGGTCTTTTGTACCTTAATGTACAAACTTTTAGACTATAGTGGTAGTCTTTTTGACATTAAAAGAATTCATATATTTGCATAGGTGATAATATAAAGTATAGGAGTTGCATTGTTGGTCTTGTGTCATTGTCCTTTGAACCTAATATGATTTTGACCACAACTTTTTGGAGATTTTAAAAGCCCCAACATGGATTTGATTTGAATTTGCATTATTGTCTAGCTGTCTTATGCGGTGGCTAATGGATTCTAATTTGCATCTTAATCGCCATAATTAACATAATCTAGGGTGGTCCTCCATGGCTCCAACTGCAAATCATATCCCATCCATGGTCCATCCCAACCTAGCCATGGCATATTCTGATTTTTAACGACATTTTGCTGCGTCGATTAATTAATTAATCATGGATTAAAGACCTAATTACAATTAAAAGATTAGGTTAAATATATGAATGCTAATAGTATACTAATAATATCTCAAGCACAAACGATAGGTCTCTAGCTTAAATTATCTTGATTTGATTGAAATGCAATTATTAGAGGATCTTGCCACATTTTCTTTGTGATTTCCCTTGTGGTGACTGATTATAAAGTACACAAAATAAAATTAAGTTCCTTTTTTTCTTCTATATTATTCTTGGGTTCACTGAGGAAATCATCAAACACTCAAGTCAATTTGCCGTAGCATTGTACATTTTAAATGTAACTTATAAGGATCTAGTAACAGTACTCCTATATAATATATGTGTGCCACGATCGATCCATAATTGACTAAGACTAAGTTGTAATTCTTATTGATAATATGATCTTTGTCAGAAATGCAACGTGCATGCTGAGCTATTGTTTGGACAAAATTATACTAAGTATCATGTTATTGTTTTTACCTTTTTGGGGAAAAAATGAAAATGATCCAAGAATACATAGTACATTCTGTATTACAGTTTGTAAATGTTGCTGACATATGTAGGAACATTTGCAGGTGAAAAAACATTCTTCTGGGTAGGACCTCAGGTAAAGGTGCTCATCACACAACCTGAACTGATAGGGGAAATTTTGACTAAAAATATCATCTATAAAAAACCCACTCCGAACCCACTGATGAAGTTTCTTGTAGCTGGATTGGCTGGCTATGAAGATGAAAAGTGGGCTAAGCATAGAAAGATTGTCACCCCAGCTTTCTATGTTGAGAAGCTCAAGGTAATATATAATATATACCTTAATTACTTACTTAATTATGGCTTAAACATCTTTTCTCCTATATGATTGGTCTTTCTTTTAAAACTAATACTCTTAATTAGTTTAGGAAGAAGTACATAATATTATTTTGAATGTTAATATTTGCTCTAGCAATGTCAAGGATTTTCTACAGTTTCTTTACAAATGATTTTGGTGCAGAACATGCTACCAGCAATGGCATTTTGCTGTAGTGAGATGATAAGGAAATGGGAGTTGTTAATGGCAGAAAGCAACAGGTTGGAGTTGGATGTGCAGCCTTATTTTGAAGACTTAACTAGCGATGTGATTTGTAGAACTACATTTGGAAACAGCCACACACAAGGAAAAAAGATATTCCAGCTTCAAAAGCAACAGGCAGAATTGACAGGCCAAGTTTTGAAGTCTGTTTATATTCCAGGATGGAGGTGAAAAAAAACATTAAATTCATGCATTTTTCATCTCTCTTTTTTCTCTCTCTTTTTTTTTTTTTAACATTTCTTGATCATTTCAAGTAATCCCAGATTGCCCTTTATGTTTGTTGTTGAATAATAAAAGAAAAAATTAATTTAGTGTTATCAAACCCTAAGGTCTTTACCTTTTGTTCTTTTTTATATAATGTGCAGATTTGTACCAACAAAGAGAAACAGGACAATGACAAAGATCAACAATGAGCTTCGAGCACTTTTTAAGGAAATTATAACTGAAAAAGAAAGGGCCATGAAGCTAGGAAAAACTAATGATAACAATTTATTGACTTTGCTGTTGCAATCCAATTTGAGAGAAATGCAAGAGCAAGGGAAAAAATATGGTTTGAGTACTGATGAAGTGATTGAGGATTGCAAAACATTTTACTTTGCTGGTCAAGAAAGCACCTCAAATCTACTGTCCTGGACTATGATTTTATTAAGCATACACCCAAGTTGGCAAATACGTGCTAGGGAAGAAATTTGGCAAGTTTTTGGGAACAATAAACCGCACTATGATGGCCTAAACCATCTTAAAATTGTAAGTATATATATATACTTTTGAGGTTCTCTAATTCAAACTATAGTTGGGATCATGATTATGTCACAAAATAGTTAAGTACGATAATTAATATCCATTCTAGCTTAAAAATCTAAAGAATCTATGATTATATCACTTTTGTAGTCATTAAATTCTCAAACTTTTTTTCTCACATTTTCCCCATAAAATAGCGTAGATATGTAGCTATAATGCATCCATATAGAACATGTTGAACCTATAATGAACCGATTGAAGTATATATTCCTTTAATAAAATAATGATAAATGAAATATACACAATCAGTATCATTGTCTCATCACACTTTTTTTTTCCCCCTTATTTTATGAAAAATGCCTATGATAAAGAAAGTCTTTTGTCCCCCACTTTTTGGGTTTTGTGTCTTGTGCTCACCCCTCCACTGAACATTTTCATATGCATTTTCTTTTGCATGTTCTATATATTTAAGATGCCGGCCACCCCTAATTCGATGTCCCTGAAAAATTCTTATTCGCAGGTAACTATGATACTACATGAAGTTTTAAGGTTGTATCCACCATCAACAATGTTTACAAGAGTAATTTACAAGGAGACAAAACTAGGAGAAATGATTTTACCTCCTGGGGTACAACTCATGATCCCAGTAATATTTGTTCATCATGATCCAAAACTGTGGGGCGAAGACAGCAAACGATTCAACCCAGAAAGATTCTCTCAGGGAATTGCCAAAGCTACCAAAAGTAAACTCTCATTCTTTCCTTTCAGTTGGGGTCCTAGGATATGCATTGGAAACAATTTTGCTTTGATGGAAGCCAAACTTGCTTTGGCAATGATACTTCAACAATTTGAATTTGAGCTCTCTCCATCTTACATTCATGCTCCATCTTTTGGTGTCACCCACAAACCTCAACATGGTGCAAACATAATTTTGCACAAAGTAAACAAATAAAATTAAGCTGTCCATGGTGATGTAGAAGGTTAACTTTATCCTAGTGTGTGTGTTTGGAGGTATGGTTGTGTGTTTTAACCTTGTAAGAAAAATATAAGTATATATTGTGTGCAACTACCACTCCAACTTTTTCAAGGTTATGAATTAGTAATAATAATATGAAATATGGTTGTAATCTTTCCTCCTAATTGTCTGTTTTAATATATCTAAAATATTATTAATTTTCACTGTAAACTATGAAAATTGCACAATCTTAAATGTATAGCTATTGCACTTAATAAATTTTTTCCTTTTACGAAAATCAGAATACGTACGTGAAAACCAACAAAAAAAATATATTGTTAGAATTAGAATATTCCAAGGCCACAAAATATGAGACAAAGAATATTCCAAAGCGCAAATTTCTTCGCTCAATTCACGCGTGATTTTTTCGACCTTTTAGGTTTTAAATTATAGTCAAACGCTTACATAAACACAAAAATATTGACTTTTATTTTTGTTACAAATGCTTTTTATTGAAGGAAAAAACCTTCTTTATGAAAAATAATGATACTTCTAATAAAAAATTATCCTAAATTTAATGTGAATTTTTCTATTTGACTTTATCCCTTACCTTGTCTTCACCATGATTCGATAAAATAAATAAGATATTCGTAAAATTGACGTAAAAATTCAGGGATGACTATATTATAAAGCGTATGTACACAAGTTATACCTTAAAATAAAATAAAAAATTATGAATCTATTTAAGATATAATAATCAATGCAATAAAAATAAAAAGACAAAATTATTTATCGCACAATTTAAAAAATATAAAACAATAAATGAGATGATTTCTGTCTTTGTCTTCACTAAGAATATATTTCAAGTTTAGCCCTTTTCATTGGACAATTTAAAGCGAAAAGCCCATTAGCCCAAAAACCTGTGGGTCAGGGTTGTTGTCGCCCAAGAAGGGGAGCAATGGGATACACTAACCCCGTAAGTCCACCTTTCAACCTTCGAATTGGATAATGTAAGGGCAAAAAATTATGATTACATTTAGATTGTAGTTTATTTTGAAAATTTTTGTATTGAAACATGTAAAATTTTAGTAGAAATTTTTTGATAGAAAAAGTATTTTAGAGTGAAAATAAAAGGAAACTTTTTTAAAAATTATATGAGGAGAATTTGGGAGGGAAATTTTATATTTTAAAATTAAAAAAGTATTTAGATGTTTTATTTTTATTTGAGAAAAGTTAATTTTTTGTAAATAAAACATAATCCAAACATAGCCAAATATCATTTTTGCACTTTAGCTATGTTTGGATAGTGATTTATTTGAGAAATTTTGTATTAGAACATGTGAAATTTTAGTAGAAATTTTTTTATAGAAAAAATTTTTGGAGAGAAAATAAAAGGGAAATATTTTTTAAAAATTATATGAGGAGAATTTGATAGGGAAAAGGTGCTTGGATGTTTTATTTTAATTCTAGAAAAATTATCTTTTTGTAAATAAAACACAATTCAAACATAGACTAAAAAGATCATTTTAAAATGTGAGGGATAAAAAAAATCGTCAAATATAAAGCACGAAAAAGTTACTTTAATCTATATATATGTATATATATATATATATATATATCATTTAAAGACCTTTCTATTTGGGAATGCCCAATACATGTTTCATTTACTAATCAAATTAACTACCAATAATTTTTTAGACATATATAGGCTGAATTGCTGAATTAATTACCCAGCAAATATGCTGCTAGTAGAAAAAAAAATGATAAATTCAATTCATCTAGAATGTTCATTGTATATCAAATCCCAATTCATCAATAAATGTGCCTTTTTTAAAAAATAGAAAAAAAAATGGAACAACCAGCAACTTTATGATAATTGAAGAAATTAAAATTGTAGATGTTAATTTTTTTGAGCTTTTTTTTTAAAAAAATAATAATACACATAATGAAAAATGATATAACATCCTTAGTGATTGACGTAACATTTATATGACAAAAATAATTAAATTAAGTAATAATCAATTTTACTATATAAATACCACATCAATTATATTAAAAATTAATATATATCATTGCTATAAAAAAAAAAGAAAAGAAAAGAGTGCAATAAATTAAAGATGGTCCGAAAATCATGAGGCGTAACATTGATTCAGAATCAGACTCATTTTTCCCATTCATAATGATACTTTAGTGCACATTAAATTTTATTAGTGACTACGTACATTGACATTATTACTTTATGACCTCTATCTTTTTTGGGTAATTCAATCAAGGCAAAATGGAACAAGATTCTCTTTGAAGATGGATACAAATTTTTTCAACATACAATATTTCATTCAAATATAAATTAAAAAATATTGCATACATCCGTTATAGTTTTACTTTTAATACAACAAGTGAATCATATAAATTTCTTTTTTTGCTTCCTCATTATGCGCGCAAATAGGTAATCCCTCTAATTGTTTCTGACTGCATAGTTTTACATGATATATCCAATACATGAAATATTTCCAAAGACAAAAGTGATATGCCCATAATCAATTAATTGCGAATATTTGTCCAAATCTGAATAAATGATTGTGATATTTAATTAGTGACCAAGATTTTCTTTATTGTTGGGTAAGTAATAAATAAAATAAAACTATAATTAATTCGAACACAACAAATAGCACAGAGCCAAATACATTCCAAACCAATCTGATCTTCTCATTTATTATATAAGAAATTCAGCATTGAAATTCCCAGTCTCAAATTGCTTGTTCTTCTTCTGCATTTTCTGAAAACCACCAAAACCCAAAAAAAAAAATGGTTGAAGTTAACACCAAGGTTGTGGTGACTCTTGGTTTTGTGATAATGGTAACATGGGCATTGAAGGTATTGAATGACATATGGTTTAGGCCAAAGAAGCTTGAGAAATTCTTGAGAAGCCAAGGAATTAAGGGTAATCCCTACCGTATATGGCATGGAGATTTGGAACACTTGACTAAGGTGGATCAACAAGCACACTCCAAGCCAATCAAGCTCGGTGATGATATAGTGCCTACTGCTGTTTGCTATGATTATCAGATGGTCCAAAAGTATGGTAAGTTAAGAGTGCGACTTTTGGGTTATTCATGAGAATTTTCATATGAAATCCTTTTTTAGAAGTTGGATTTTCTTGGGATGTATTCTAATTTTTGGTTTTTTTTTTTTTGATAATCGATTCAATTTGGATCAAAAAATATCTCTTGATTATATTTTATCTTCTTAAACAAATTTAATAACGGCAAGAATAGCGTTATTATTACAATGGAGAAAATAATCCATTCTTATCTCTTTTATCATTGAACGATCATTTAAAGACCTTAGTTTGTGTTTCAAACTGTTTTCCTCTCGACTATGAAACTTTTTCCTATTATCTCAATAGTTGACTTGGACCTCTGTTATTTTGAGTTTATATTTAGTATTCAGAATTTGCTTCAATTTTGGATAATTCCAACTGAATAATTTTAACGAGGAAAAGATCGAATAAATTAGGTTATATAATTCTATGTGATACACTTAATATTTTTTGAGCATGCAACACTTACTTAAAATTATGACACCACTATTAATTCTCATCTTAAAACTTTTTTGAGTATCATAATTAGTCTAAGGTCTTTACTTATGGTTATGTTCAATGGTTCAATTCTTCATCATTCCGTTTCCATTTTTTTACTTTTTTTTAATTATTTTTTTTTAAAAAAAATAAAAGTTCCAAAACTATGGTTTTATTTGCTCTGTATTCTTAATCAAATCCTATATATGAGTCATTGATTGCCACTTTGCAGGGAAAAGATGTTTCATTTGGTATGGGCCGAATCCAAGTCTGCTCATAACAGACCCGGATATAATAAAAGATGTCATGTACAGGCACAATATTTTTCAGAAACACAATTTTAGTCCACTGGAGAGGCTTCTCGCAACTGGGGTTTTCATAAAAGAGGGTGATGAATGGGCCAAGCACAGAAAGATCATCACACCGGCTTTTACCTTGGAGAAGATAAAGGTCAGAGATGGAAAATAAAAATTTTAAGATTTAAGAATATTGTCTATGCATCATCTCTCTCTCTTCAATTACCAAGAATAAAAATTCATTCATGAGAGATCCCTTCGGGGTGGCCAAGTTGTTGTGACAACGAGTGCATAAATGTAAGGTCACGAGTTTCAATCCACTGTCAACACCCTCTCGATCGAATCCGTCGCACAGGGCTTACCCAATTTAATTTACATCTCGTGTGTAGTTTGCTAACTATTACACAGGAGCGGGGGTAGTGGCTGCAGGTTTTTTAGTCAAGAAAAAAAAAATTTCATTCATGAGAATATTTAATCACATTTGAAAAATAATGCTATTATGTCTACATATTACAAGGCTATACGAACTTTTTATGAGGCTATTGTCTTCTTAAAATTATAGGGTACGACATCAACATTTTTTATTTTACATTTGATTTTGTTGTATGATGTTTTCCTTAAAAAAACTTTAGTCCACATATAAACGGCATACTCTACCAACGGAATTATAACACTTATTACTTGTGACACATATTTTATCATGTAACTAATGTCCATGATTTAGTAACATAAATCTTTGATTTTTGGGGGTGGTATTACTTAAATTAATAATTTTCCATGATCCAATACCCTTTTTTTTTTGGAAAAATAATGTTATTACTTGACATATTACAAGACTACACAAGTTTCTTATCACGCTATTTTTCCCTTAAACTTATAGTATAAGACATCGACTCTTTTGTTCTTACATTTGATTTGATTGTATGATTTTTTTTAAAAAAAAAAAAAACACATCCGTCTATGTATAAAAGAAATATTTTATCAACTGAATTACAACCCTTATTCCTTGTAATACATATTTTATCGCGTCAAAAATGTCTTGTCAAGATGAATATTAGATGTTCTAATAGCATAAATTTCTGATCATTTGGGATGGTATTACTTAAATTAGTAATTTTCTTACAAAGTTTTTTGCAATGCTTTCTTGTAACACATATCTTTATATAGATATTCTTATTTTTATACGATTTGAGTGCCTCTTCATGCGATTTTTTTTTTAAAAAAAATTTTGGGTAATAAATAGACCATGATACCGAAAATGTATGCGGGCAGCTGGGAGTTAGTGAAGGAATGGGAGAAGTTGATCCAAGAGAAAGGATCAGGCGAAGTCGATGTGTGGCCTTATTTAGCCAACTTAACAGGCGATGTACTTTCCCGAGCAGCATTCGGAAGCAACTATGAAGAAGGACAGCGCATTTTCAAAATCCAACAAGAACAGGCTATCCTAACTTACGAAAGTATGCACTCCAACTACATCAAAGGATGGAGGTGCCTACGTTGTTGTTGAATTATATTTTTTTTTCATTAATTCTTAACTAGTTGATAGTATTATTTATCTTCCTTAATTGATGGGGTGCTGCTGTGCATGGTCTTGTAGATTTTTGCCCACTGAAAGGAACAGGAGATTGAAAGAAATAGATCGTGAAACTGATACGATCACGAGGAGGCTCATAAGTGCAAGAGAGAAAAGAATGAAAGAGGAGGCAAGAAGTGAAGACTTGTTAGGGATATTGATGGAGTCCAATCTCAAGGAAATTCAAGAAAATGATAACAAGAAGAGTTTTGGACTTAGCATTGAGGATGTGATTGAAGAATGCAAAT
This sequence comes from Gynochthodes officinalis, assembly GCA_020080225.1. Taxonomy (NCBI): domain Eukaryota; kingdom Viridiplantae; phylum Streptophyta; class Magnoliopsida; order Gentianales; family Rubiaceae; genus Gynochthodes; species Gynochthodes officinalis. The sequence continues at coordinate 4,416,870 of CM034623.1, read as the reverse complement.
TATTCTACTTTGCCGGGAAAGAGACAACCTCAAATTTGGTCGTTTGGACCATGATTATGTTGGGACTTCATCAGAATTGGCAACAAAGAGCTCGAGAAGAAGTTTTTCAAGTCTTTGGCAAAAAACAACCCGAGTTTGAGGAATTGAATCACCTCAAAACTGTAAGCGAACAAGAACATGGTTTCTCTGAATTGCATTTTATTTTTATGTTTATGTTTATTTACATTGTATTGCGTTATATGGTTGCTGAACTAGGAAATATATACTTTCATTGATTGCAGCTAACCATGATTTTGTACGAAGTTCTGAGGATGTTCCCACCTGGAGTAAACATTCGCCGTTCAACTCACGAGAAGACAAAGATAGGAGACATAATTGTGCCACCTGGGGTGAGTGTTAGGATGAACGTGATGCTGGTTCATTATGATCCTGAAATATGGGGCGATGATGCAAGAGAGTTCAATCCTGAGAGATTCTCCCAAGGAGTGGCGAATGCAACCAAGAAACCCTACTCGTACCTTCCATTTGGCATGGGACCTCGGATTTGCGTTGGCCCGAATTTTGCATTGAACGAAGCAAAGGTTACAATGTCACTCATTCTTCAGCATTTCTCATTTGAGATCTCTCCAGCTTATGAACATGGACCTTTTCCTAGGTTCACAATTCAACCTCGGTATGGAGCTAAGATGATTTTGCATAAACTTCAGTAGTACTGGTTGTGGTTTTCCCCCAAGCGTTATGGATTTGATGCTCATCCTCTCCCCTAAACATTGAAACTATTGGATGTTGTGCTTTATAAATAAATAAAGTTGAACTAGTTGTGCTTTTTATATACTTTTGTTAGAAGATTGCAGAGATTGCAATTGCATTGATTTTTCAGCATTTCTTCTTCGGGCTATCTCCATCCTTACGAACATGCCCTTTTTATGGGTTCACTCCTAAACCTCAAATTGGAGCTAAGAAAATTTGGCACAATAGTATGATTGTTCATTTTGATCCGCAAATCAGATCGGATCCGATCAATTCTTATTTTTTAGATCAGATCAGATTTGATTCGATCTAATCCAATTTGATCCAAATGGAAAAAGAAAAAAAAACATAATTTTTTTCCATCCAAAAATAGCTAACTTAATTATGAAACAGAAATTAGTATTGTTTTTGATAATTTAAATAATTATTTAAGTAAAATTAGTCAATTTGTGACAAAATAAATTAAAATATTTATACGAAAATACACAAATTAATTTATATGAAAAATACACAAATTAAAATATTTACATGAAAATTATTTATTATCGTTACATAAAAAATAGACAACTTTTTAACATAAAGCTATTACTTTCAAACTTAACATTATGTATGAAAAGGAAAGCAAGAGGAAAAAAAAAAGTTCGAATCAAAATTGGTTCGATTCGAAATATTCGGATTGGATTAGATTAGAATCGGATTATTGATTTTAAACACTCCTATAAAGTAGTGATTATCGCGTGTGAGATGTTCTTGAAAACATACATATTATAATAAGTCCAAAAAAATATAAACAAGTAAAGCCACATAAATTGAACTTACAAATTTGCCAATTATGAATAGCATTATAAACTAGTACTTTAAAATCTACATATTATAATAAGTCTAAAAAATTATATGTATGAATTCTTTGCCAATTATGAATAGCATTATAAACTAGTACTTTAAAATCTATATATTATAATAAGTCTAAAAAATTATATGTATGAATTCGCCAATTATGAATTAAACGTTAAACCTTTTTAAAAAGCATTTTTTGAGGTGATTTTCTAGTTCTTACAAAAAGGCATTCTTGAGGTGATTTCTTAATTTGTGAGGGTGGAGATGATGAGGTTCTTGAGGTGATTTTGTAATTTTTAAGGGTGGAGATCATAGTTTGTAGGATCACGATTCTGTGTAAGATCGATTTGGAGTAGTAGGATCGAATCGGTGGAATTAGATCGTAGAATCGTAAGATTCTACCAAAAAAAAATGATCAAAATAACTATAATAATTGATATTTTATTACATATATTAGTTTTTCATAAAAATAAATTGTGTACATGTGTTATATTATCAATCTATAATTAACATTATAAAATGACACGGCAGAAAACAATGAAAGGATAACACATACGATCCCTACCCATCTAGATTTATAAAAACTAGAAAAACACTATGAGCGGAGAAAGGTAATCCAATCTAATTTCAATAAAAACTCTTGTTGTAAAAATATTATTAATAGTCTCTCTCTAAAATCTATTACATTAAAACCTTTATATAGAAACCTATACTAATGAAACTAACTACAATTTCATAGTCAGATCCTATATGAAAACTATTTTCCTAAAGCAATTTAAATTTAATTATACTAATAATTACTAAATTTAAAACAAACTTAATGGCCAAAAAATACCATAGTTATTACAATTCTAAAACCTTAATGGTTTATTTTATTGAACATCTATTAAAATTTAAAACTATTATGACTGTTATAATATGTCCCACATCATAAAAGGTATCATATATAATCATTCATTATTTTGTCAATACCTAATTAATAGTAAACATTTAATATTTTATCTAATATTTAGTAATACTCTACACTAAATAATAATACCACCAAATAAAGTATAGATGCATTTTTATCATTTAAATTACCACAACTAAATAATTCCACACTTTAATAGGCAAAGTAAATATAATAATCAAAATCTCAATTAATAATACTAAATTTCATAAGAAAATAAAGTCCAATACAAATTTTAAAAATATGAATATAAAACCAAATTATATATCATGCTTATTACATTCATTATATCTAAAACTAGAGTCATGCATATTTTTTTCAAAATCTCCTTATTTATAATCATCAAATACTAATAGTTTAAAAATTAATTTAGTAACGGAATTAATCATATTTTTAATTATATCCTTTTTAACATTTTGAAAAAAAAATTCAAACACTTCATTACCAATAGGCATTAATACCTTCACTTATAAAGTTTCATGAGCTCAAAGATCCTAAAAACCATGGGTTAGTTTTGGATCTTTTTTTTGGAAAACAATTGTGTCATGATTCTCTTTTTGTAGGAAAAAGAAAATAGAAAGATTTAAGAATTGAAAAGTGAGCAGTTAATGATAATTTGTTAAAAAAATTAATTAACTGTAAAATATTTAGAAAAAAACTTGAAATGACTAAAATAATACATGGGGTATTTTTTTGAATAATTTGTAATTTGGCTAATGTTTAAAAATATTTTAATTTCTCTAAAAATAACAATTTCAGTTAGATCATGTAGAATCAGTAGGATCATATGATCCCAATCAATTCCACCAATCCCGTGGCCAATTTTATGAGACAAATAATTCTATGTAATTTGAAATTCTGATGATCCGAATCACAAGTTCTTACAATTCCGATCGCGTTGCGATTTTAACAACTATAATGGAGATAATGAGGTTGGTCACGCATTTCTATTAAAAGATTAAAAGTAGGTTCTAAAACCTAAACTTTGTTGTTATTATTATTGCTATTATTATTAGAAACCATTTGATTCTAATCCATCTCCCCTAAGCATGAAATTAGTAGTAAGAACCATTTGTGTATCATAAGCTATTGTTTATGTTTATGACAATCGATGACAATCGAGAGCCAGAGACAATTTAAGCTTATTATTATCCAAAGATGGAACTTGTATGAATGCCAATAGATAAATGAAAAACACTGAATTCACCTCTCCCAAATTTTAGTACAGCTTATTTGTCTTTGCGTTTTCTTAATCCTATTAGAGTGTTAAGTCTCTTTATATTGGCAAAAGAATTTCTTTGATTCATTATAATTCTTTTTGATATGGCAAACTGCAAATATTTCAAACATTTCGATTGGTGGAGTGTTGTTCTAGTGTTAAAGAATGGTAGGAATTGAGGAATTCTTCAAAGTAAAGAATCCTAATCCTTGGTTTGCTGTCAAACCTTTTAGGGCATCCTAAATCTGAAGTTTTGGCTGCAAAATCAAGTGAAGTAGGCAAGAAATTAACTGGGATACACAAACAAAAACAAGCCTTTTGCAGAGCTGTGATAGGAATGTGATCCCAGCAGCAATTCCAATTCCAAGAATAAACGTAACTGAAAATTTCTCTCCAATAATATCGTATGTTGAAAACATGCCCCAACAAACCTTACACGTTCCTCAAGATGCCCATCACAACAATTTTCTTCAGCTGATAAACCCCCAAAACAAAAAATAAAATAAAAGTTAAATTTGGGGCAGATTTCCTGAATGCAACACGAGAGAAACCGTGAAGAATCCTCGAGGTTGCCCCCCGATTTGTATTATCGCTTCTTAATCTAGGCCGGGTGAAATTGAGGTCTCGCACATCGAATTTGGTTTATCCACCGCGAGATCCCATTGGAACGGCCAAAACCCAGAAATTCAAATTCACAAAATATACAAAGGAAAATTCAATGTGAGGCCTTTCTTCAAGAAAAATGGAGAGATAATGATCGATCCATATCGGAAAGACGAAGAAGAAAGGGCGCTGTTTTTTCAGTGTATGCCCGCAACGGAACTCAGGCGGCACAGAGTAGCGTAGCTCGCTGGGTTCTTCGAAGGGCAAACCTTAGAAATACAAGCCCTAAAATTCCTGTGGCTTTATAGGCGATGGTACGCATGAAGTCTCAGGTGTACCCTTTCTAAGTAAGCTCGTCCAACGGTCCACTACTTTCCTCGCCAGTCCAATGGGTCCATTTTTGTTTTGGGGCAGCCCACCTTCAAATTTCTTTTTTCTTTTCTTTCTTTTTTTTTTTAATATTTCTTTTTTAAAATGTACAATTACAAATAAATTCCATTTTTTAAAATGCACAATTACAAATAAATTCCATTTTAATGAATTACCTTGCGTAGTTCCTGCGGTACATAATAGTATGTGGTCAATCGGAGGGAACGATGAGGAGAGAAAGTGAAGAAGAACGGCTCAAATCACATCGTAAAAAATGAACAAAGAGGGATTCGAACTCTTTTATTATTCTGTTTGTAGAATAATAATAAAAAAAGGCATAATTTATGTGCATTGGAATAAGCATAATCTAAGATCTATCATAGTTTTCAAGAGTGAGTTATACCGGTGTGTGTGTGTGTGTTTTTTTTTGGGTTCCTACAATTCACATACGTGTGGTTGATTCAAGTCCCTGTCATTGATTAGGTTTTTTTGTGTCGTCGGTCAGCTAACTTCCTTCGTTCCCCTCAATAAGTCCATGTGACATGTAAATTTTGTAAAATGTTCACTACCCCTCAATAAATTTTAGTGCTTCTGTTCTTCTATTAAATTGCATGTAAATATATATTTTGTTATTAAAATTCTATGGTATTAATTATTTTCCTTTTTATCAAAATACTTTATACCCTATGATAACTATCTTTTATTTTCTTATGTATATCACAAAGCAAAATTACAAATAGATAAACAGTGACAAAAAAAAATACAATCACAAACTTATCTATTTATTATAACGACACACGATTTGTACATCACATATTATACAAGATTCTTTCTCACTTGTATTACACATTTTATAATAATTCTAAATTAATTCCTCACAAACGACAACACACAATCAAACTTGCTATTTCACATACATTAATATACAATATTATATTACAAGAAAACAAAATTATTTTTTAATTGACATTATCCATTGAGGTATCACCACTAGATAACTTGTTAAGGATTAGTCAAATCTATTCAACATCTATCACCTAAGATAATTCCTGTATATTCTCTGTATTATCTCTTTGTATATTCAGTTATTATCTATTTAGCATAGAGTTGTCTATAAATGTAATGATCAAACCTTGTATAGTAATAGATAAAATACAGCAATTATTCCACAAACTCTCTAGTTTTAGACTTTCTTACATGGTATCAGAGAGATTGGATGTGGAATCAGAAGGCCCCATCTGATTTAGAAAAGTGACAAGTTTTTGCTGTTGATCCGCTGTGAGATGGAGCCCAGAGGATCCGCCATAAATATTACCAATGCTAGGGGTTGCTGAGCCCAGAATACCTACACTGGAACATGAAGATGGATTAGTAAAATAATTAGGCCCACCATTGAAGTCCATGGGTTGTGCACTGTATCCAAAAGGGGTAGGAAGAGGCCCAAATCTAGGAAGAGGAAGAGGCTGGCCATGAGTGGTAGCATTATGGGCCAAAGGCCCAGAACTAGTATTTCTTTTTCGTGGGCCGCTTCACTGTTTGGGCTTCCAATTAGGTGGGTAGCCCACAAAAAGAAAGCAGGCCTTGCTGACATGGCTCTGTTTTTTGCAATGGGTACAAGTGGGCCGCAGCCCATTAGCTAAGCTTAGAGATGGCTGTGGGCCGAGAATATCATTGGGCAAGCTTGGCCCAGAAAGCCCATGATGTGCTGGTTGAAGTCCAAGACCCAGTAACCCAATTAGTGGCCAAGAAGCATTTTCGGTCTTCATCTTTCCAGAAGCTTCGGCCGGAAGTTTTTGAGCAGCAAAAGCTACAACATTGCCGGTGAGATTTTGTCCATCCAGGGAGGTGCGTTGATGAAGATCTTGCTTGGCAAGGGCATAAAGCCTCTCGAGGGAAAGAAAATCTTCACGGGCAAGAACATGAGTACGCAAAGTGCGAAACTCCTCCGGAAGAGCAAGCAAGAATGTCATGGCACGATCTTCGTTCTAGTGAGCTCTAAGGCGGTCATTCACTTTACAAGAGCATTGGCCACAAGTGCAGCGGATAGGCGGCTGTTGAACATCTAAATCGGTCTAGAGATCCTTGAAGCGGAGGTAAAAAATAGTGAGGTTAGAACCTGATGCACCGATGGGAAGTTTCATGTCATTGACGGGATGCTTGCTTCAACCCATATAAGGATTTTCGCAGTCGACATACTAAATGCTCCCCTTGAGTGCGAAATCTGGGGGGTTGCTCCATGTAAACCTCCTCAGACAGATCACCATGGAGAAAAGTATTCTGAACGTCCATTTGAAAAAGAGGCCAATTATGAACAGCGGCAATAATGAGGAGAAGGCGAATAGTAACATGCTTAGCAGTATGAGCAAAAGTATCTTGATAATCAATGCCTTCTTTCTGATTAAAACCTTTAGCCACGAGGCGGGCCTTGTACCGCTCAAGGGAACCATCAACATTATATTTTACCTTGTAAATCCATTTGCAACCGATTGGACGACAACCAGGAGGTAACGGAACCACATCCCAGGTATGATTAGCTTAAAGAGCATGAAATTCATTTTCCATGGCTACCACCCAATTGGGATTGGTGGCAGCATCCTAAAAAGTGGTGGGTTCTTGGATGGCAAATATGGAAACAATGAAGTGCGGGTAATGGGGTTGGCAATTGGCCATAGATAAGTAATTGATAATGGGATAGAGTGAGGCACAAGATGCTGAGGGTAAGGTAGGACAAACATAGTCAGGACTCCAGATGGGAGGTTGAGAGACATGGCTGGAACGACATAGAGAGTGTTCTATGATAGGATCTTTGTGTGACTGTGGGAGGTGGAGGTTGGACATCTGGAGAGGGAATAGTAGGATTAGACGATGATGTAGTGGGGAGAGACTCATCTTGAGATGGTGAGGGATCCGCAGGGAGAGATGACGAAAAAAGAGGCTCGTCGAACCATATAGTTGGATGTGTCAAAGTTGGCAGAGCTGCGGAAGGTACCATTGAAGAAAAAAGGAAAACATTTTCCTGAAAAATCACATCACGACTAACAAAGAATTTTCTTGAAGTGGGGTCATACAGGCGATAACCCTTCTGTGAAGGAGGGTAACCCATAAAAATGCATAGAGTAGCATGTGGACTAAATTTGTCACGTGTGCCCAAGGTAGTGGCATAACAACGACAACCAAAAACACAAAGGTATTCAAGGATGGGTGGTTTGCCAAACAATATTTGAAATGGACTCAGACCATGAATGGATGAGGAATGTAATCTGTTAATAATGTATGTCGCAATAATTTTAGAGAAAAGAAGGAAAAATCTGTTTAGAAAACAGAAAGAAAAAATAATTTGAGTAGAAGCAGTGTCAATGGAATGCCAAATTCACTGGTGCTCTCCTCCAGCATGGTATCTCACTAAGTTAGCACAAGTACACATTAGAGCTGATATCTGAAGTTGGATTGGCAGGTTCTAAACCTTCAGTTATTCCTATAGAGCAGAACAAAAAATTCACAAGCATTGAATATGACCAAGGTTCAAATGAGAAGTCGATGACCCACCTCTTGAAGATCCTTCAATATATCAGAGATTAGTTGGCAGACTCATCTACTTGAACCTCACCAGACCTGATATCACTTTTCCAGTTCAGCTTCTTAGCCAGTTCATGCATAGTCCGAAGCACTCTTATATGGAAGCAGCCTTAAAAGTGATCAAGTATCTAAAGAGTTACCCAGGTCTTGGTCTTATGTTCCCATCATCCTCAAAGTTTGAATTATGGGCTTTCTGTGATTCAGATTATAGTACATGCCCAATGACAAAGCGATCCACCACCGGGTATTGCATCATGCTTGGAGATTCTTTAATATCTTGGTGTTCAAAAAAACAGCCCACTGTAGCTCTATCGTCAGCCGAGACAGAATATCGAGCTATGCAAGTTACAACTACCGAAATAGTGTGGATTATAGGACTTCTCAAAGATTTTGGTTTTCATATGAGACAAACTGCTTTACTTTACTGTGACAATAAAGCTGCAGAAAAAATAGCGGCAAATCCGATTTTTCATGAATGTACCAAACACGTTGAGGTTGAATGCCATTATGTAAGAGAAAAACTCCAGCAAGGCATCATTGCAACACGTCACATATCCACCAAGGAATAACCAGCAGATTTGTTAACTAAAGCACTAAATAGCAAACAGCATTGGCATCTTCTTTCCAAACTTAGAGTCTTTGATTTATACAAATCCTCAACTTGAGGGGGAGTGTTAAGGATTAGTCAAATCTATTCAATATCTATCACCTAAAATAATTCCTATATATTCTCTGTATTATCTCTTTGTATATTCAGTTATTATTTATTTAGCATAGAGTTGTCTATAAATGTAACGATCAAACCTTGTATAATAATAGATAAAATACAGCAATTATTCCACAAACTCTCTGGTTTTAGACTTTCTTACATAACTCTACACTCAGGGGATTAATTTCAAATATCTCGAGATAATTGACTATTTTCTCAATTCTTGTTAATTTTGGTTCAACTCTCCACGCTTCGAACAACACCAATAGCCATTCTCGACAAGAAAGAAAATGTACCAACTACTGGTGTAATTCATATTCAACCCCTGCATATATTCTAATCAATCTTCGATCAATTTCATAATCCCTCCACAATATATCAGCACGATCAGTTGCACTTGGTAGAGACTGAATTTTAAACATCAAGAAAACGGTCATTAACTTATTCAATTTATCAAAAATATTTTAATAATAATTAATATGAATACCTATATAAATTAATGAAAAGATAAGAACTTAAACCTTTGGTGGTTACCATTCATTCCATTATTGTACAAGGAGCAATCAAAACTCATGATAAAAATTTTACCATTGACACACCTAATCTCACTTATAAAACAGAACTTACAACATTTTAAGTAGCAAAACCAAATCATACTATGAGTATCAACCTATATATACCTAACAATCAAGCACTCCAAGATTGACACATAAACCTCATAAAAATACATGTAGCAAATTTGAATCAAACTGTTATGATTCATCACCAAAATTGAAAGCCACATCATACAAATTTGGATGTAGTGTTCATTCATTAAAAACACATGTATGTTACGATAACATTTGATCATGTTCCAAGATTAACACTTGAATTCCATACAAATATGCATGGCAACTCCATGATTCATCACCAAAATTGGAAGCCACATCATACAAATTTGAATGAAGCATTTATTTATTTAAAAACATGCGTGTGTTACAATGACATTCAATCATGTTTCAGGACTTACATTCAAATATACATGGCAACTCCAAATAAATAAAACCTTTATAAGTCATCATCAAAATTGGAAGCCTCATCATAATAATTTGAATGTAATATTCATCTATAAAAAAGGCACATATGTTATAACAACACTCCATCGTATTTCATGTGTTACAAATATACTATGTAAGCATATTACTTAAACAACACGTATTATTTGTGTTTCTTATAAGTACACTGCATCTTTATCTTTTTTATGTTTTCTTTTGTTTGAAAACTCTGTACTCCATTTGAAACCTGAAATTATCCATCCAACTTGTCCAATTATTATCACCACATCATACAATTGTTCATTCCTGTTCATCCTCACTTAGGTACTTCTAACAACTACAATAGGTAATGTAATACTTTCACAAAATTAATAGAGATATTAAATCCATCTTTTTATCAATTATTGACTAAATATTTTTATGTTCATTTTTTTTTATAGAAAATGGATAGACAACCAAATAATAATCGTTGACCACTGTACTACCAAGAGCAATTAGAAACACCATTTCAACTTTGGGTTCCTCCAGTTCCAAGAGAAAAAGGCTGAAAAATGTGCGAATGCTAACGCATATATTCTTACCCAAATCAAATAGTAATGGGTTTTGATTAAAAAAAAAGAAAAAAGAAAAAAAAAAGCATTAAGGAGAGATTTATAATATGTTCAAGAAGAAATATATAATTTGCACGAAGCAATCAACAACTTGCGGAGACAATTATGTGAACAAGAACATACAATCCAACTCTTAGAAGAAATAAATCAAACTTCAGAATTACATATAGAAAATGAATCTTCAAGTGTAAATAACTAAATAGTTAAAATAAAATATAGGGTTATATTAAAAACACCTCTTGTATCGTTATTTTGCACAAAGTATGAATTAATCAACAATATTCTTATTATATTTTATATCACAATATATTATTCTCATTCATAACAAATTAACAGTCCAAATCAACACGGATTGCCAATCACTTGTACTGCATAATTTGCGGTCTACCACCACTAGTACTAATGAAAATAAAACTTTATGTGCATTAGAATGCCACTATGTTGTTTACGGATCCACTTGATGATATTAGTCCACATTTTCAAGTCGATTTTGATGACACTTATTTTAGTTGAGTAATTAAGGGTAAAATTTCAATATTTGTGACTGTAAATATCATTACTCATTTAACTTATCATAGAAATGTTGTTTTAGAGTTTTAGTTCTCAATTCCATGTAACATTTGAAAAGAAAAAAAAAAGGTTAAATATATTATCAAAAGGTTAGAGATATCATTATACCACTAGATCAGCAAACGAAGAAATTAAAGAAATTCCATTTTTTTCAAAGTACGGTTTCTCTACAGGATTTAAGAGAAATTAGGTGAAGAAAAGAAGCAAAAAGATACCCTGTTAAGATAACCTACTAGTGAGTAATCTTGAAAGTTTAATTCAGTGCTGTCATCAATGACAAGAAACAAAATAATTCGTTTAGAATGGCACAACAATGAGGGTGACACGAAAATGGATCAAAACAATGAGAGGGCTTGTTCAAAAACAATGCTTTCCAGAAGTCATTCAACTACCCACTATCAGAGTTCCCCAGATCTGGTATCTTCTGCCTCTGAGGAGGGAAATTGGTAAAATAAAGAAAGGAAGTTATCAATGTTATTCTTCTGCCAAGCTCCCAAAGACTTCAGGTGGCCATACCTACATGGGAGAAATTATCAAAAACTTAGTGTCAAGGGAAGGCCAAAAAAAAACATTACACAGTAAGACCAAGTATTAAACTCTGATATATTCAAGTAGCTGAACAAGGTCATCCCATATGAGGAAATGAGGTGCAGTAGATTTTGCATATTTGACCACTTCCAAAAAAATTGAATTGGTCGGTAAAACATATCATCCAGAATGATTCCACTAATTACCACCAGCACTTTTTCCCCAAAATCACTTTCAACAAGCTCTGCCTACTCCACTTCCGTATGATCTAATTTCTAAATTCTAAAACATTGACAAAATACATGCCTCAATCATCTACGACACTACGACAACAAATGATGACTAATTGGGCAACAAACTTAGTGTCACTAGATAGCCATGAGTATAAATCTTTTACTACTGTTTTCTATTCTTTTCTCCTAAGTATGCCTTCATTTCATTCTTAAACTACCCCTCCTTTCTCATTCTTCACCATCTTGTCCTGTTTTTTCCATAACACTCCTGCCATCCACATATTCTACAACATAATAACATTTTGCAGCTTCAGCTAAATGGCAAGCAAGTTAGCCACCATCAGAAAAATTTAGAACACCAATGGACTCACCATAAAATGCTCATGAAACTAGCAAAAGGTCCCCGAATGTTTTTCAATCTCATAATGGCACATAATTGTACAATTTTCTATATGCAAAATTAGAATGAAGGGACAATGGATGTGTAATGGGTAACAGACCCATCCTCTGATACATTGACAGTCTCAGAGTCAGTCAAATAAAAATTAACAGCCCATTATAGAGGAAATCAAGTATGACTCTTCATAAAATTTCATAGGCCAAAGGCCAAAGGGTATCCATCCCAATCGGATCATTTTTAAGCTCCTATACATGTGGAACCTATAATCCCTGAAGATTTCCTTCCATAGAGAGAAGGAGCAAAAATTCTTCTACCTTTCTTTCCATAAAAGCACAATTTCAAATTGCCTTATAAACATTATAATTGAAAAGAGCATATTAAGTGGAAGTTCCATTCTTGCCATTAATATTTAATTTTTTTTTTCTTTCTGTGAAAACATTATACTTTCAATATATTGAGCTTCTGCCGAATCTTTTCACTGGTGTAAGGCACCCTCAACTTGGAAAGGAAATAATTGCATGGTTGGCAACAAATTGGCCCAAGTTAGAGGACGAGCAAAAGAGTACATCATGACAAGATGATGCGGATTCAGCTCAGTGAGAAAGTCTAGTGTTTGCCCAATGAAATCCTCCCAGATTGCTACAAAGTAGAGATTCTGACACACTTCATATTTGGATTGTCAATGACATGAAATACATTTAAAGTAACTACTTCGCAAACAACGGCAAAGAATACAAATGATTAATACCAACATGTCAAGGACAACGTAATAATTAATAGAAAGCAAGTCTTAAGAAGAAACAACTTACTCTCCAGAACACTTTGCCTTGAATCAGACCATAAGGAACTGGGCCAAATTGCCTCGAATCCCTGGACGCATATATGTTATCCCCTTGAATCCAAACATGCCCCTTTGGCACCTATATCAGGAAAATTACATAACATTCCGGCTCTCCAAAAGATTCAGGGGGTGCTTGGTTGAGGGGTTTGGGAGAGAATAGAATGGAAATGAAATGAAATCTGATGCTTGATTGAGAAGTATCATTTCGTGAACAGTAACTCCAAACACCAAAACTGGATATCCTTCATTCCCCCACCATTTTGGCGGATATGAGAGTGAGTACTCATGAAAAAAAAAAATTTCTTGAACCAAGGTTGTAGAAACAATACTTTGCATACTTAGAAGAATTATTATTATTATTGTTATTATCATCCAACACGAACCAAACAGTATAATTTTAATGAAATGAAAGAATCTATTATCATTTCCCACTATTATCATTCCCATTATCTTTTCCATTCCCCTTGCTCAACCAAACACCCCCTCAAACTTTCCACACCTTAACATCTCAAAAGATAAAGCGCAAACTTTATGACTTCAACTAAATCATCATCAGTTCAAGAAAGCTTAATACTAAGCCTAACCTTAATAATCAAGTTCTTCAAGATCATACACTAAAATCAAAATCATCAAGAACAGATTTTTACGAGGAGAGGAAACAGAACAAGACCCCCCCAAGCATGCCCCGCCATCATAAAACATTATACACAAATTAAAACTTCAAACCAAGAAAAAAAAAGTACCAATAGCTACTGTCTTGTTATACCATAACAGTACGAGTTCGATCACTGGAATTGGGGTCCACCAAGAAAGTAACGCTCTCCCCTTCCATGGCCACAATCCGCTTAGTAACACTCTTTCTGGGATTCTCAGGGGACCTTACAACGACGATATCACCAGGTCCCACCTTCCCCAGCAACGTGGAGAGATGTTCAGCTAACAAAACATCGCCTGTTAGGTTCACTGTTGGCAGCATACTCGGCCCATACACCTATACAGAACCCCAAACAAAATAATCATAATCATAATAATAAATCAAAACCCATTTGTAAAAATTCAATCTTTATTCAGAAGAAGAAGAAGAATTGGGTTCTGTCTGGGGCGGGGCGTACGAGGATTGGGGAACAGAGGTAGGTGTTGCTGACGTGTAAGAGGCAGAGGAATTTCCCGACGAGGAAAGAGCGAGAAAGGGCCTCTTTAACAATGGGTTTGCATTGATTCATAAATTGGAATAGTCTGCTCATCTCCGCTGCCCAATCTCATCATCCATCCATTCCAGTTTTCTGCAAACTGTAAAGCACTGCTCTTTTTGGGTTGAACTATTCTCTTCTTCTACTCCTTGTGTTTCCATGAAATTACAACAATAGTCCCTTAAGTTTTAAGAAAGATTATTTCACGCTCAAGGAGTTTTTTTTTTTTTTTTGGGGGGGTCAAAAACAATAACTTGATTGAGTAATAAAGAATAACCAACTGAAGCCAATTTGCATAAAATCAAGTAATTACTTATTATTTTTTATTCTAAACAAAAATTCCAGTTTTCAATACAATTCTTAAAGTACTTTTATTAATAGTAAATATGTAAAGTAAGAATAGAAATAAAAATTTATATATGTAATTACGTATCAAGTGATTGTATTTGCTAATTAAAAAAAAAGTTGTAGAAAATGAAAAATAAAGGGACGGAAAGAGTACTTCTTTTTTGACTTCAAACTTTTTTTCTTTTCACATTGTTAATTTGTAATGTTCTTAATTTTCTTTTCGTTTTTTTGAAAACTAAATATTTATAATTTAAAGTTTTAAGATGTGCATTGACAGTTTTCAAAACATACTTTTGTATTTTTTAATATATTTATCTAATTTTTAATAATTTTTATTTTATAACTATTATGTCGAAAAATATAAGAACGCATTATCGTAGTACATAAACATTTAAAGTTATTACAGTATTATTACCACGAATTAATATTAAACTCTTATTATCACGCCACTATACATGATTATATTCTGGCCATTAGACATCTTATGTACCACAACAATCACATTTCTGAATGTTGGACGACCATTTCTGGAAAAGTTCGAGGGCACTATTCATAAAGTATCAGTTGAATTTTTGTACTTTAGGCTGCGGCCAACTTTGAACTGCAGCAAGATAAACCCAAATAGTGCTCTAACATGTCACTTAGCTGACTATAAGCTTGACTTTCGATGTTGTAGCAACCACTGGCTAAATAGATTGGCATCTCATCAGGGTTAAATTTTTCATAGTTTAAGATGTTGCTTACTCTTGTGCAATTATCAAAACCCCAGGCCATGATTAAATCACACACAGAACCAACATTTGCTTCTTCAACTATTTTAAAGCACCACATTCAAAAGCAATTGTTCTAATTGAACTAACAAAGTAACCGGCATGAGCACTAGCTAATCACATGCTGATAAAATGCTGAATATAAACCATAACCCTTTAAGACCAGCTAAACAACTATGACCGATCTTAGTCTCCATCCTACTACATCTCTTCATCTTCTAATATGTCGTTTTAGTTCCCCCGCTCTCAACCTCCCCTTCCCGTGTAGAAAGACAGCTCCATAATCTACATACAGTAAGAATATGCATACATTTTCAAGCTGATATCTACTGGAAATTAATGAAGAAAAAATCAAACAAACTGCAGAGTAAGAAGTTAAATGGGGTACTCACAAACAATAGATTTTTGTTCAATGTTTGAAGATCATCAGCAACAACTTCAAACAG
Source organism: Gynochthodes officinalis (assembly GCA_020080225.1). Taxonomy (NCBI): domain Eukaryota; kingdom Viridiplantae; phylum Streptophyta; class Magnoliopsida; order Gentianales; family Rubiaceae; genus Gynochthodes; species Gynochthodes officinalis. Next base: position 4,400,887 of record CM034623.1, on the reverse strand, counting down.
GTTAGCCAGTGATGCTGGCTGCATGATCTGTAGTTCCTCTGTTTCGCCTTCTGTGCCCATGAAGCCCTCTTCAAATGCATCCATGTTGGCTCTCGTTTCGTAGCTGCAATGATTTATATGTAGCTTTGCATGTGTTAATAGGTGTATATGAATAGTGACTGTGTGTGTGTGTGAGAGATCGGAGGAAATCAATGCATTGAGGAAGAAGGGAGAAGTTGGAGAGATGATTTGGTTTTTCTCTGTTTCGATAAACAGATGAAAGTGTCAACTGTATGCGATTTACAAAATCCATATTATACATTCTAAAAATATCTCACAGTCAAAAATTTCAATAAAATCTCATTTATTTGTGTGGCATTTTTTCACAAAATAATAATTATTTTAATTATTTAACATTTTTTTGTTACATGGATGCCAACATAATCTACATGAAAATTTACTAAAAATTTACGTCGAAAAAATCATTATTTATATTCCAATGCTGTTCCCTTTTTTGGGAATAATAAAAATTGACTAAGCCAAATAAATTTTACAAATGCTGTATCACACATAAAAACATCAATATAGAGCATAAAGAATATGATTCCCTTATTTTAAAAATAGACTTTGAATGTATGCAATATCAATTTTGAAGGCATAACATGTTAAAATTTCTAATATAATAATACCAACCTTATTAGTTTGATAGTTAATCAAAGAGTAATAATTCATAAAGTGATTTTAGTGTAATTACTTTAAAAATATATCAAATGAATACTATATCAATACAATCACTATGTCAAGATTATGTGTATACTATTATTCTAATTAAAATAGTACTTCTTTTGTCCTTAAAAAAAAAATAGTCAACTTTAAAAACTTTTTTTTTATTCTAAAAAAAGTTCACCTTAATAACTTTTTCCGATGTTATCTTTAAAATAATAAAAATGTATGACTTAAAATTTAAAAATGTACACTTACATTAACTATGTTATAATTTGTAACTAATAAAAAATTATGTCCAACTAAAAGTTAACTCTCTCTTATTTTTTTCTTTTGCATGGGAGTAATTAATTAAGCGGTAGCAAATCAAATTTCTTTTGAAAAATTTGAGTTCAAGGATTAAAAAAATTAATAAACAAGAAACTTAATCTAAGAAAAAGGTATAAAATTATGATCAAAATTTAAAACGGCAATATTATATAATATTTATAATCGAATGTCATCTATATATTTTTTTCACTTTTAAAATTATTCTCTTTTCATTTTGCATTTTTAATTGAATAAATTAATCAGTTTTTTTTTTTTTTTTTACTTTCTAATAGTTGAATTTGAGGTAAAGGATTCAAACAATGGAATCTACTTTCGAAATCTATTTAACTCAAAACAAAAAAGAAAAAAAGCATTGTACTCTAAATATATATGGTACTGTTTGCAATAATATTTGTACATTCCAGAAATTACCTATGTGTTGAAATTTTGTTATACCATATGCAACAATGACTGTACCCTCTACAAAACTCAAAAATACACGCCCATTCATAACTGCCTCTTCTGCAGTGTATATATTACAGTGCAAGCAGTGAAGGCCACTGCAAGAAAAGGAGAGCAAAAAAATATCAATGGCGGACAGGCATTTTCCAAAGATCCCCTTTGTTTATTTTTCTGAAGATTCCGAGTTGGAAGAGGAAGACCTGAGCCCAAAACCGGGCACTGAGCTCCCGCTGGAATCACTGCTGCGAATGCCTTATTCCAGAGTTGCTGAGAAACTCCAGAAAGCTGCTACGGAGCTCAAAGAGAACATTGTTGTTGCAACATGGACTAGCCTTAATGGGCTAGTTGAAGACTTTTCTCTGTACTCCGGTGTTCTTGGGACTGCATTTTTGCTCCTCAAGTCATTTGAGGTTACCAACAATCAAGATGACCTGAGGCTTTCTTCTGAGATCATCCACGCCTGTGTCCCTCCTGCGCATCATTCTGGGTAATTGGGATTTGGAATTTGTTTATCTATCTTTTTCGTTTTTTTGCTTGATAGTGTTTCCTGTAGTAAATGTTGTGAAATCAGGCTCAGTTTTGAGAGGCAAACATGCATGAGACAATAAATAAAAGACCCATGGCCTTGGGATCAGATCCTCCTCCGTTGCTTGGTATATTCTAAAAGTTTTCAATGATTAACGAGTCCATGCGTAACGAAAGATAAAAGACAAAATTCGACAGTAAAATTGATTAATAGTTGTATGCTTTTGTGGGTTTTATTTGGATTGTGTTGGCTTTCGTGGGAAAGAAGATACGTGATTTCTCGTGGGCTTATTGTTTTTCTTTGATATAATTTTATCTCTGAGAATTAATACAAGAAATGTGGCTTCTGTATATCGATTGTGTTTGATACTGTTATTGCGTTCTTTATTAATTAAATCCCTGTTCCCAGCATTGGGTTCAACATGGCAGTTAAAGCCCTTCAATAATTTGGCTTCAATTTGATTTGATTTTGCATGTGTATTTTTAACGCCTGCATGACTTTACTAATTGTTGAGATTCTTGGTGGGGGGTCAGGGTCAGGGTCAGGGTCAGGCTTGAATTGACTGTAAAAGTGGGCAAAATGTTGTAAATCAGTGGAAATGTAGTACTAATGTGATGCATGCTTGTTTAGGCGTGTGTCATTCTTATGTGGAAGTGCTGGTGTGTATGCCCTTGGTGCTGCGGTTGCAAATTACATGGGTAATCAGTCGCTGTTGGACTACTATTTGTCCCTATTCAGAGAGGTTAAGTGCATTGAACTTCTAGGCAACCTTTTTAGTATATTGATTTGGCTGGCTTGCTAGATCCTTATATCTTATGCATTTGTTCGTGAAACAGATTACGCCGCCGCATAGATTCACCGACGAATTATTGTACGGCAGAGCTGGTTACTTATGGGCGTGTTGCTTCATAAATAAATATATAGGCGGAGAAACCATTCCTCCAGAAGTGATTGTAAGCCGAACTTAATTTCCTTCTTTATTATGTCCTTGAAATTAAGTTGTCATCACCTTGGATAAAAGTGCTGATTTGCCAACCATTACCAGGGTTTTGTTAGAGATGAAATCATCAGCAATGGCAGAAAATTGGGAACGGCAGAATGCCCATTGATGTATAGGGTTAATCGCGGCATGTTCTGGGGTGCAGCTTATGGATGGGCTGGAATCATGCATGTTTTGATGAACGTACCGCTGGAACCGGATCAGCTAGATGATGTCAAAGAAACTCTTCTTTACATGGTAAAGACTCGCTTGCCTGGTGGGAACTACCCTGAATCCGAAGAAAACAAAAGCACTGATGTTCTTGTGCATTGGGGTAATGGGGCTCCTGGAATTGCACTCACCCTAATGAGAGCTTCTGAGGTAAACAACTTATGAACGAATAGCAATACTACTTTGAGCAAAGGATGATAATCAGGTCATCTTTGGCCATTATCACAAGTGTTATACTTCCAATTACTGATACTAGTTCTTTATATCTACATGGCATTATCATCTGCATCCCTTGCATTCAACGCAACTAAGGAGTTCTCACCAAGCATCCAATTTACTCTACCTTGATAGGGATATCTCAAGAAACGTGATTAATTGGACCTTTACCACTTAACGTTGTATTCTTCTACCTGCAACGATTCCCTCGTAGCAATAATCTTTAAAGTGGTTCCCCACAATCTGGTTTATTTCTTCCTGGAAATATTTGTTGGCATTGCTTCTGGTTGTACTGGAATAGCGGAAGCAGTTTCCTTGCTATTACACACCACTGAACAAGTTAGCATCCCTGTTCTTGCTAAAATCTCATATCCTCCACTCTTTCCACAATACTACACCAAGAGAGAGGCATAGAAACTTGAGACTTTCTCGTTATCAGGATGTATGGAGTATCATACTATCTTTTATTTTCTACTTGTTCAGAAATGCCTTTTGATGATCTGTGGCAACTCTATTTCCTCAGGTTTTTAGTGATGAGGCGTTTCTGCAAGATGCTATGGATGCGGCGCAGGTTGTGTGGGATCGTGGGCCTCTCAAGGGTGTAGGACTTTACGATGGCACCAGCGGCAATGCTTACGTTTTTGGTTCTCTTTATCGACTTACTTCAATGAATGAGCATCTGTTTAGGGCTAAGTCCTTCACATGCTTTCTGCTGGAGAGAGCCCAACAACTTATGCAAGAAGAAGATGGAGACATGCGAGTAGGAAACAGCCCATACTCACTCTTTGAGGGACTTGGGGGCATGGCTTATCTTTTCTTGGACATGGTTCATCCTCTTTCTGCCAAATTTCCAGCTTATGAGATGTGAAGTCTTCTCTGGATTCACATCTGACCGGAAAACAAGAGATTCTATGGAGATTTTGGTTGTCACCATTGATTGATGATAACTTTTCTGATTGCTACAAAGTAGAGATACTGACAAACTTCATATTCGGATTGTCAATGGCATGAAATACATATAAAGTAACTACTTCGCAAACAATGGCAAAGACTACAAATGACCAATACCAACATGTCAAGGACAACATAACAATTAATAGAAAGCAAGTCATAAGAAGAAACAACTTACTCTCCAGAACACTTTGCCTTGAATCAGACCATAAGGAACTGGGCCAAATTGCCTCGAATCCCTGGATGCATATATGTTATCCCCTTAATCCAAACATGCCCCTTTGGCACCTATACCAGGAAAAGAACATAACATTCCGGCTTTCCAAAAGATTCAGGGGGTGCTTGGTTGAGAGGTTTGGGGGGATGGAATGGAAATGAAATGGTATCTGATGCTTAATTGAGAAGTATAATTTCGTAAATAGTAACTCAAAATACCAAAACTGAAATATCCTCCATTACCCCCACCATTTTGGAGGGTATAAAATAATTATTCACAAAACAAAAATTTTCTTAAACCAAAGCTCTAGAAGCAATACTTGGCATAGTTGAAAGAATTATTATTATCTAACACAAACCAACCAATATAATTATAATGAAATAAAAGAACCTATTATCATTTCCCACTATTATTATTCCCATTGTCTTTCCCATTCCCCTTACTCAACCAAACACCCCCTCAAACTTTCATACCTTAACTTCTCAAAAGATTAATCGCAAACTTTTTGACTTCAACTAAATTATCATCAGTTGAAAAAAGCTTAATACTATGCCTAACCTTAATAATCAAGTTCTTCAAGATCATACACTAAAATCAAAATTATCAAGAACAGATTTTTAAGATGAGAGGAAACAGAACAAGACCCCACCAAGCATGTCCCGCCATCACAAAACATTAAAACACAAATTAAAACTTCAAACCAAGAAAAAAAAAAGTACCAATAGCTACTGTCTTGTTATACCATAACAGTGCGAGTTCGATCACTGGAATTGGGGTCCACCAAGAAAGTAACGCTCTCCACTTCCATGGCCACAATCCGCTTAGTAACACTCTTTCTGGGATTCTCAGGGGACCTTACAACGACGATCTCACCAGGTCCCACCTTCCCCAGCAACGTGGAGAGATGTTCAGCTAACAAAACATCGCCTGTTAGGTTCACCGTTGGCAGCATACTCGGCCCATATACCTATACAGAACCCCAAACAAAATAATCATAATCATAATAATAAATCAAAACCCATTTGTAAAAATTCAATCTTTATTCAGAAGAAGAAGAAGAAGAATTGGGTTCTGTCTGGGCCGGGGCGTACGAGGATTGGGGAACAGAGGTAGGTGTTGGTGACTTGTAAGAGGCAGAGGAATTTCCCGACGAGGAAAGAGCGAGAAAGGGCCTCTTTAACAATGGGTTTGCAATGATTCATCAATTGGAATAGTCTGCTCATCTCCGCTGCTCAATCTCATCATCCATCCATTCCAGTTTTCTGCAAACTGTAAAGCACTGCTCTTTTTGGGTTTAACTACTCTCTTCTTCTCCTCCTTGTGTTTCCACGAAATTACAACGATAGTCCCTTGAATTTTAAGAAAGATTATTTCACGCTCAAGGAGTTTTTTTTCTTTTTTTCTTTTTCTTTTGGGGTCAAAAACAATAACTTGATTGAGTAATAAAGAATAACCAACGTAAGCCAATTTGCATAAAATCAAGTAATTACTTTTTATTTTTTATTCTAAACAAAAATTTCAGTTTTCAATACAATTCTTAAAATATTTTTGTTAATAGTAAATATGTAAAGTAAAAATAGAAATAAAAATTTATATATGTAATTGCGTATCAAGTGATTGTATTTGATAATTAAAAAAAAAAGTTGTCAAAAATGAAAAATAAAGGGATGGAGAAAGTATTTCTTTGTTGACTTCAAACTTTTTTTTTTTTCACAGTGTTAAGACTCTAATTTTCTTTTTCTTTGACAATCTAAAGTTTTGGGGCGTGCAGTTTTCAAAACACTTATTTACGCTTTTTATTATATTTTTTTAATTTTTAATTTTTAATAATTTCTTATGTTATAATTATTATTTTAAAAAATATAAAAAACGTTCTCTCATCATACATAAATATTTAAAATTATTACAATATTATTACCACAAATCAATATTAAAATCTTATTATCACGAAACCATATACTGTCGCCATTAGACATCTTATGTACCACATCGATCACACTTTTGAATGTTGGACGACCATTCCTGGAAAAGTTCGAGGTCACCATTCATAAAGTAATCAGTTGAATTTTTGTACTTTAGGCTGCTGCTGCTAACTTTGAACTGCAGCAAGATAAAAACACATACTGCTCTAACATATCACGGTATAAACGAATCGCACCTTCATTTTTACCCATAAAATGTACAAGATACAAAGAAGATGGAGAAAACCAACAACTAAGCAGTTCACAGTGGAATTAAAGGAACAAAATTGTTCAATTTTACTTGTATAGGAACGAAATCAATAGTTATCTAAGAGTGTGCAGTAGCAATGCGTTTCCTTTAGGCTGTTGTGCCAATATTCCCCCAAGTTTAGAGTAATCTCCTAGTAGAAGACAGCGCGACTCTGGAGATTCTTTCGTGCGTATACATCAACTCCAACTTGTCTTCGACGAATCTTATTCACCTGAGAAGCAACTGGAAGTCAGTCGAGGATCCATCCCGAATGCACCTCCTCTCAGTCCATACAAATGGTGTAAAAAATGTCTAGACCTCACGTTTAGGATCAAAGCTCTCTCGATCTATGCAATTCTTTGCAGATTATAGTTAACAAATTCCTCCAGAGCCAGCCGGTAAGGACTAGGCGGTAAGCATAGCAAATTCTGAATTGCTAGGTCAGCTTTCTCTTTTGCCAACTCAAATGCTCTCTCAATGGCGCCAGAACTCTTCACCACATTAATGGCCTCCTCTAGAGAGCCAGTTTCACAAAACTCAGATTCAATTATATCCCTTAGTTTGGACTCCTTCTCCAGGGCAAAAATTACTGGTGCAGTCAGATTTCCTTTTGCCAGGTCGCTTCCAGCAGGTTTCCCCAGTTGCTCAGCAGATTGAGTAAAGTCCAATATGTCATCTACAACTTGGAACGATAGACCAAGATTCTTGCCGTACTGATAAATTCGCTCCCTAGTATCAGCATCAACCCCACTAAAAACTGCAGCACTCTTGGTACTTGCGGCAATTAAGGAGGCAGTTTTGTAGTAGCTCTTGATTAAGTACTCATCTAATTCAACCTCACAGTCAAATAAGCCGGATGCCTGCTTTATTTCACCACTTGCAAAGTCTTTAATAACCTGCAATTAAACCCAAAGATACCCATATGAAACAAAAATGAAAAGGCTCAAAGCTGATCTTTAGATGAATAGGCAAATCACAAACAGGGTCTCAGAAGCTAATGCATGGTTGATTGCATTCTAAGGTTACAAACTTTTACAGACCCATCAGACTTTATAGCATACCTGACTGATGAGCTTTATGACCTCAATGTTTTCAAGATTAGCAAGGTACCATGATGATTGTGCAAACATGAAGTCTCCAGCCAGTACTGCAACCCTTGTACCATATAATTGATGAATAGTTTCTTTTCCTGCAAAAAAATTGGCATGGTATGTTGAATCCACAAAATATACCTCTACAAGTGAAAAAATATGGTTTCTGTTTTCAAGATTTTGTATTGCAAGGTTCAAGAGGACAATACAGACATTAGAAAGACATGAAATATTGCTCGAAGAGATTTCAAGAGGATAATACTAGAAAGACCAATTCCCATTATCTGTGCAACAGTGAAGCTAGCAAATAAGGCATGACTAAGGAATAAAAACAGTTTTATATGACATGTTACAAAAGATTAGGAAGATAACTTTGATAGGAACAATATTTATTGATATCCGTTTAATATGAATATAGCATAGGAATGTATTCAACAATGCTATTCAGTACAAATAAATAGTTTCACTTACCTCTCCGCAGGTCACTTTCATCCAATACGTCATCGTGTATCAAACTTGCTGTGTGAATCATTTCAATGATTTCAGCCAGTCGTCTATGTTCTTTTGTCAGGTCCCTGAAAAAAAACAGAAAGGCAAGTTAACAAAGCCTGGAACTGATATGTTACGGTGAGTGGTTTTACAAAAGCTATCACATGAAGCTTACTTCATGCCAGCAATTTCAGCAGTGGCTCGTGACACTAGGAAAACCAATGCAGGTCTCATTCTCTTGCCACCAGCACCAAAAATCTGCTTGGCAGCAGACATCAAAACTGGGTTTTCTGCACCAACAATCTAACCAAGGATTCTTATCAGATAAGCAATGGCGACATTGAAAGATGTTGGGACTTGTGAGTGTAAAACAAAGTTCATACTGTAAAATTACATTTAATATTGGGCCAAGGTGTCACTCATGGAAGAATATTTTTTATCAAATAATCCAGATTATTATCAGCAGGATCTTCTACATCAAATAGCAGTTCTTGGCTCTATAAGAGGTATTTCAACATTTGGACTCAGTATCCCTTAGACCACAAAGCCTAGATGACTTCCAATTCTGAAAATAAGAATACATGATTCAACACCCATAGAATAGCTCGATGAAATTGTGTTCTCAGTTATTGCAGCTGCAGTACTCCTATTTCTCCCAAGTGAGTGTCACTTATCTGACTATAAGCTTGACTTTCAATGTTGTAGCAACCACTGGCTAAATAGATTGGCATCTCATCCAGGGTAACTTTTTCATAGTTTAAGATGTTGCTTACTCTTGTGCAATTATCAAAACCAGAGGCCATGATTACATCCCACACAGAACCAACATTTGCTTCTTCAACTATTTTAAAGCACCACATTCAAAAGCAATTGTTCTAATTGAACTAACAAAGTAACCGGCATGAGCACTAATCACATGCTGATAAAATGCTGAATATAAACCATAACACTTTAAGACCAGCAAAACAACTATGACCGATCTTAGTCTCCATCCTACTACATCTCTTCATCTTCTAATATGTCGCTTTAGTTCCCCCACTCTCAACCTCCCCCTTCCCATGTAGAAAGACAGCTCTATAATGCCACATACAGTAAGAATATGCATACATTTTCACGCTGATATCTACTGGAAATTAATGAAGAATAAATCAAACAAACCGCAGAGTAAGAAGTTACATGGGGTACTCACAGACAATAGATTTTTGTTCAATGTTTGAAGATCATCAGCAACAACTTCAAACAGGTTAGCCAGTGAAACAGGATTGGATGACTCTCTCTTCAAATCCAATGCCAGAGAATCACCCGGAATTGCACCTACAATGGACAAGGAACTAAGTTGGTGACTTCTCAAACAGATTAATAGAACATTGAAAGAAAATGCAAAATTGGAACTCGACACAGCGAAGAGAGACTAAGCAGATTGGCTGACTATGAAACCTCATTTCATCAGCACAAATCAAAGACGAAAAACAAAAAATACACGCTAGGAGAAGAATACCACTTAGAAGACTCTCTGTCTCTGGGGCCTTGGTGGAGAAGACACGACACCGGCCAACATCTTGGCGGCAGCAAAGCAATTTACGAGCTCTATGGCCTCTATAAACACTCCTAAACAATCCCTTTGAAGAATCCTTAATATGGAGCCTATCAAACGATGCATTTGAAGAGCAACCACAAGCCACAGAGTCCAACCTTGTCCTCACAAATTCAATTTTATGCCATGTCATTGACATCATTCTCAGCTAACACACACCAAAACCAGCAATACTCCCTCTAAATTCAAGAACCCACTTCAGAGACTCCTCAAGTCATCATCTTTTCCCAACACCACACAAAGTACAACGCGTCGGTTCCGGAAAGAACAGAAAAGAACTGAACTTGAGGTCAAATGGGTAAAAGATTCTTTTTCCCTTCAGTTTGATAAGAGAACCGGCAAGAATAAATACCGTGCAAACTACAAACTAAAAGGATCTGGGGAAGGGATTCGTGTTTTACAAAAACACCAATGAATCGAGTGGATAAAAACAATCCCACCAAAAAGAATGAAACATTTGATATACTTATTTCTCACCCATTTTTCAATTTATTATTCTAGTTTGTTTTATGGTTTTCCATCGGGACATTACAATAATATGTAGACTACATGACGTAAAGAGAAAAGGAATGATGTTTGACAGTTTCGAGTAATTAGGACAAGAGGGAAAATTTTGAGAGGCAATGAAAGGAGAAGATTGTTAGACTTTATCTTGCAGGCAAATTATTTTGTGTCACCTGGCAATTGGTGACCTGGTGGTCATAAAAGCGCCAAGTAATACTAATAATAGAGTATCAATTGGTGAGCTTATTCACAGATTCCACCACGTGTGTGATTCCTATTGACATATTTTGTTTCCAAATGATATGACCATCCTGGAAATTACTTCAACATGTATTAGAAAATGAGAATAAAAATGGTATAAATGAGAGGAATGATACAGGACTTATCGCTATCAAACTTGTTTCGGTAAGGAGGAGTGTAATTATGACAATTGAATTGTCGCACTTTCTGGTAATGAAAAGACATAGGATGAATCAAATTCTTCATTAGTACTTTGGTAGTCTAGTTTGCGATCATATTCATACTTGTGTTAATTCTACAACTGTTAGGAAGTAAATCAGGTTGCAAGTATAGCTATGACAAGAGTGGATATGGGTTACAATTTACAGTTTGCAGCGCTAAGTCCCTTATGTTCAATATCTGATGGGAGAAAACTATATATGTGTTTGCATTTTATTAAAAGAATAATTATGAGATAAAAATGGTATGAAAAATATAAAAAAATTATCTTAAAAAATAAAAATTTGTTGTAAAAAGATGTAATTCATATAAAATTTTAGTCCCATAACTAATCTACGTTTTATCGATTTATCATTTATGATGGGTATGGGCGTGTGGCTCGCAAATGGGTATTTGTGCCCTGTCTAAATGTTTGATCAACTCTTGATGAATCCCACTATTCATCGAGATACATGTGATCTGCAAGGTGAGCAAGAATTCAGGCAAAAAATGGCATGTTACACAGAACCCATGGGTTAGATACTTTGATGAAACGGTGATCTGTTGTTTTCAAGTTAATTGGATTCTACAACGTTCAGATATCAGAGAGCTCATGTGCTTTGTCTGCAAAACTCAAAAGGACATGGAAAAGAGAAACGAAATTAAGGATAACTAGTAGAAATATCGCTTCTATTCTGAAAGAAATCATATATTATAGAACCATAAAACAAATAGCATGGGAGGTCCTGTGCTTTTTAGTGATGATTAGAGGGCTAGCATTCGGGACTTTGCATGATTAGCAGCTAAAGCTATAGAGCAATTTAATATGGTATATCCCTCTTCTTCTTCTTCAGTCTTTTCTGGGCTTCATATATATATGCAGTCACTATAACCTGTAAATCAAAACAAGAAAAAAATGATCATTTTGAGGACAGAATTTCATGACATTCACAATGGAGATATATTCAAGATTGAACTTTAATACCACAAACGAGGTTATGAAATCTGGATTGATGTATCAATTGCATAATATTCATGGTTAACATTAAGAAATTTGTTCTTCCCGCAGTGCCTTTTTCGTTTAATGCTTGTGCAGTTAAAAAAAAAAATGTTCTTTGGCAATATGCTGCATTACTTGGATCAGTAGTGGTAATGAGACCAGAGTTAGCAAAATCACACTGATAAGGTTGCCCGCCATTAGTTTTGTAATAGATATTCATGGCTACAGAAGCATGATTAATGGGAGTTTCCGGATAGAAACATGGGCCACCCTTCTTCAAAGGGCCACAATCTGCGTTTCTGCAAGCATAATCGATATTTTTTAGTAGAAGTGCAACATCTGTTGAGGGTTTAGCAACACACCAATTTTTCTGCAGTACAAAAACGAAAGAAATCAGCAAAGACAAAGAAAAAGATTAGACACCTCCCCTCCCCAATCCACCCCCCCTCTCTTCCATTTACGATTGCAATATTTTATCTTGTTGATGATTCTAGTGTATTACAGTTACCTGTCCATTCACCACTGTCAAATTCCCAACTGCAAGAAATCCAAAAACAAAAACAAAAACAAATGAAATCATTAAGGAAAATAATAGAGAATTTAGCTTTAAGGCCAAATAATTAAGTTAACGAGTCAAACAATCCCACATCAAATAAATATGAAAAAAATCGTGCAACAAGGTAAAAGTCTAGGAAATGAATACCTGAAATGAAGAACGAGAACACAAATAAAAGTGGGATATCCGCTTTAGCCATTGTTATGTAGTATTAAACTGCCAGAAGAGATAAATGATTCTTGTGATAGAAAGGTCCTAAAATCTTTATAGGAGAAGAAAGATGGCTAATTTGGCTAAGTTTTTGAACGTTACATTGGTAATATGAAGGTGTCATGGAACCAAAAAGGGGAAGCCGAAAGGATTAGAAGACAATCACTCCAATGTGACTCTTGGCTGTCCAAATTGTTTCAGTTACTTGTGTCTTTCCACCTTTGGATCTTCATTGCCCACTAAAGGTTAATTAATTTATGTTCAAGGGAATGAGAATTTTAGAAGAATTCTTGATGTGTGTGGTTGTTACTTCTTATCTTAACAAGTTCATGACTATAAGACAAGTGAAAAAATTATGAGTATGGATTTCAACAACTTCATCTAAAAAGAAAGAAAAAATGGTTTGTTTTTGGCTTAGTTAGAGTATGATAGTAATGCACTCAAAAAATGGCCGAAAATGTGATGTATGCAATTGAAACTCACAAATATAGCAATGCTTTTGAAAAGTAAAATAGAACTTTGTGAATCATACATGCATTTTAGCTTTTCGACACAACACAGCAAAAGATTTGTTGTTGATCCTTCCACTTGCGACAGTTGTTAGAGGCAAAAATTAGTATGCAGCAATGCTCAAGTGGGCACCAAAATCTTAACTCTGAAAATGGTTTGGTCAAGGAATGGATGAAATCTGCGTATTCAAGTACTAATGAATCGATGTTTTAACAATTATTACAGTTTGACAAAGCAAAACTTCCCATAATGACTATTATTATAGGATTGAAATCTCGTTAATAATCGTAATATTGTTCCACTTACTGTTGCAATCATTCTCAATATTAGTCAGTCATTCCCTAGAATTCCTGCACAGTTCTAAGTGGTAAATTTTCAGTGCTCAAAACTAACACCTGCCCCACAGACAGATGCGGAGATAGAGCCCCTTTTGAAGGATTTATGGCAGGGTTATATCACTTTAGCCTTATCAATAACCCAGCAATATTAATGCCAAATTTTGACAACAATGAAATGAGTGGCATTCTAGTTTAAAGATGGCCGTGGTTGGAGCAAGTTCCCCTTCAATTTGGCTTTTATCAACCAGAAAATGCAGCAGAATTTCTTGTGCTTGTTATCCAAGAATAGAATCAGTACTTTGCAGAAGAAACAATCCACTAGTGTCCTTATTTTCTTCATATCTCTCATTCCCGAAAGTTAGCAGTTTTCACACTCAATTCTCAGTCAAAGCTGCTTCATCTTCTTCAGGTAAATAATTCAGTGGGCATTGCTTGGAATCTTTTAATAATTTTTTACTTTACTGTATTGATGTTTCTCCCTTAAAGTTCCGTCTAAATAGTATTTCTTTGAGTGTTGAACCTGGGATCTCGAGTGCAGAAGCTTCTTTATACTTCCACTTTTCGGTATTTGTGCTTTCTTGGGTCAATACTGTTCCTTCCTTCTACGTGTGTAGAAAAGTTTGTTTGGCCCAAAAATTCTGAAATGTACCGAAATTTGTTCATGATTAGCTAGAATGAAAATGAAATTGCAATTAGTAGAAACCAAAGAAGTGTGGCAAGAAATGGAGCACTACTCATTTATTTTATTCATCTCTTGTGAGTTAGCACGATTCAAAACTTCAGTAGTGAACTTGGTTTAATGATATAAAAATGACTAATCCAGATTATGTTCACAAAACGCTTCTGGGCCGACAAATATACCTTTGAAAATTAAGGGTGCCATACATTGTTAATGTAAAAAGTAATAGCATGTTAGCTAATTAGCAAAATCTAGAAGAGGAACTCGTTAGTTGGCAGAATGTTAGCAAAGTTGAGGCGAATCTTGCACCAACTGCAGATTTTAAGAGAAGGGAAAACCTTGAATCCTACTGTCTATGCTTCCTATAAATCCTTCACCTCTTTGTACACTCATATTATTGCTTCAGCAAAATCAAACTCTTCCTGTCCTTCCGCATATTTGAAACCCGAGTGTTTAAGATGGTTCCCGATAATTCTACGCAGGGCTGTACCATTTTTTGTGATGTGGTTGATGATTTACTATAGAATTGAGACCTTGCATTTGTTATGGTTCACCGTCTAATAACACCAAAATAGTGCCCACTGGTTTTGGCAAAAATATTCTCTCTTCATTGAGCTTTATGGTTACCAATTGATTTCATGCTTTGGATGAAGTTACAGAATATGCAGAGGAACCTGCAACCAAAGTGAAGTTTCAAACATCAATAAGCCTTCCAGGCTGCTCTAGTTCATTGTCATTGCTTGGAACTGGTTAGTTTCTTTAGTAACTATCCGTGTCTTGTGAAACATACGATCTTGAAATTTCTGGTTTCATAGTCTAATATGCTATTGTAGTTGCTGAGATTAGTCAATCTCCTTATTAAAAGATTTACTGGTTGCAATATTGTCAGGATACAGGGAAAAAGTTTTTGCGATCATTGGTGTCAAGGTGTATGCTGCTGGGCTCTATGCAAATCAATCAATCTTCCCTATGCTGGATGCTTGGAAAGGACGCTCTGTAGCAGACCTGCAAAAGGATTCAGCTTTCTTCGATATGATTTTTCAGGGTAAGTTTTGACTTAAATAACATGCTTTGAACGTGAGAAGGAAGATGGGTTATAGAGACAGGTGCAAGGGATTCTTAGTAACTCAGATGCTAATTAGATTAACCTTCTTAAAGTGCAGCTCCTTTGGAGAAATCTTTGAAGATTGTTCTGGTGAGAGATGTGGATGGTAAAACTTTTTGGGATGCCTTAGACGAAGCCATCTCTCCAAGAATTAAACTCCCCATTCCAGTTGACAACTATGCTCTTTCTTCATTTCGTAGCATCTTTCAGGGGAGGCCTCTTAATAAGGGTACCATTATATTCTTGACCTGGCTGGACTCAACCAAAATGCTTGTAAGTACTCAGTAGATCACATTTTGCTGCAATTTTGTGCATCTTCTGGAAGCTTTTATATAAAATTGATATTATTTTCCTCATCTTCTTCTTTTTGTTTTTGTTCTATCTTAATTCTGTAAAACAAATGTGCTTGACTCTCGTATGGAAACTTGTAGGTTTCTGTATCAAGCGATGGGTTGCCTTCTACAGTTGATGCAACAATTGAGTCAACAAATGTAATATCAGCTCTCTTTGATGTGTTTCTTGGAAGTGATCCAGTTTCTCCTACTCTGAAGGCTTCAGTGAGCACCAGATTGTCTTCTTTCCTCAAGTGAAAATAATGGGAAATTTTTTGCAGTTGTCCTTTTTGGTTAACGTTCAAGGTTCAATGGTTGATGTTCATCATGTAACTGAATGGCTACAAGTGTTGTTTAATACAAGTATGCACACTTTTGGGAAGAGCAATTTTCAATCTAGTTCTCAGAAATATACTCTTCCATTAATCTTTTTTAAAGCTAAGCTTTAAGCAAATATCAAAATTCTGGTACAAGTTCATGTTATTTTATTTGCTCAAACATCTTGGCAACTTCTGACATGGTAGGTCTTTTGGATGGATCTGTTTCAAGGCACATTAGTGCAATGTTGAATGCCTGGTTAATCTCATCAACATGGAAATCTTCTAACCTGCTGTCAATTACATATCCTTCCCTCTTCTCTTCAACAACAGCCTTAACCTGTAACGGCATGATATTGACATCAATGATCTGGAAGGCAAAGTTTCCCGCAAGTCATACATAACCAAAGAAATTCTTTCCATGGGAGCGAAAAAGCATGCGAGAGAGAATAGTTTTATGCAAATTCATTTCAATCGGAGTTTTGGGGTGGGGATTTCGAGGTTCATCCAAAACTTACCCATGTCACAAGCTTCGTTCCATCCTCAATAAATGTTTCATTGGTTGGTTTTTTCCCCGTTAGAAGTTCAAGTAAAACCACCCCAAAGCTATAGACATCACCCTTTATGGTTGCTCTTCCTGTGTCAAAATATTCTGCAGAAGAGCATAAAACATTATAACTAAGTCTTCAAAGTAGGACAAAGTGCACTAAGAATGTGTTGTTCAACCTTATGTACTAGTAAGCCAGACAAACGTACCAGGAGCCAAGTATCCAAATGTTCCAGCAACTAATGTTGAAACATGAGTTTTATCAGGTTCCATCAATGTGGCTAGCCCAAAATCTGATACTCGAGCTTCAAGGTTTTGATCCAGCAATACATTGCTTGTTTTGATGTCTCTATGTATAATGTGTGGTATACAATCATGATGAAGATATGCTAGCCCTCTTGCAGCTCCTAACGCAATTTTGTACCTCGAAGGCCAATCCAGAACTCTCTTATTCGGAGATTTTCCTGTTAACAGTATCATGATCCTCATTGTTAAACACATGACAGTACTATATTCACGTATCAATACTTTATAAGCCAATCAGATCGGATGGCAATATTTCTTTAATTATTATCGATCAATATGCTGCAATTGACAAATGCAAAAGTTAATGCAAAAACTTCTACAGAAATGGAATGAGTTGCACGTCCATACCATAGAGCAGTTCATCCAGGCTTCCATTAGGCATGAGCTCATAGATGAGAAGATTATAATGAGGAGCAGTGTAGTAACCATGAAGAGTTAAAATATTCCGATGCTTTATGCCTCCCATTGCCTCTAGTTCCCTCTCAAAGCCTCGGTCTTGTTCTGCACTCACCCTGTTGAGCCTTTTTACTGCAAAAGATGTAGACTCATTTATGATCAATTTGTAAACTGTCCCATAACCTCCTGATCCAATAATATCCTTGTTGCTTAGTTTCATCGTCTTGTTCAAGAACATGCTAGGCTTTAAAGTTTTCATCTGTGGTGAACTGAACAAGACAAGTTTCCCACCTGTATTTTTTCATTAGAAAATGATCCAAGAAAAGAATTAATGTACATGAGTTGAGGTGATAGCATGAAAATTATAAAAAGAAGACTGTAGTCTGTTCAGCCGAGTGAAGTAATACCTGAGAAACTGTCTTGAACAATCATTTGCTTTCTCTTCCACCGACGGTAACAAAGGGCTGCTATTATAATCTTTGATGCAACAAAAGCAAGAACACATATTGTGATATAGAATGCAGGAAACCGAGAATTTCCCACTAAATTCATGCTCGTCTTGAAGCTCAATTGAACAACATATGCGAATCAAGATGAACTTAAAGAGAGCTAGTTCTTGATCATAACATCAAGAGAAACACATCGCTGAAAAAGTCTTGCCGACGCTGGAAACTGAACTGTAGCTATAGAACAAGCAGTGATTTTCAATTGGATTGTGTAATATTCACACTGCTTTAGACTGAAATATGAAAGCGAAGCTAGATGAAGACTGCTTGAACTGAGTGAGAAGCACAGTTTTCTCATGTGAACTGATGATTTTGACAATTTTAGTTTGTCAAATGTAAACTTGTAATCTATAACAGGTTAGAGGACTAACTGGGACAAATCCACCTGTCTTCTACTCGTTCCTTTGGTAAATAAAATCGCTTTACATGACCGACTATTCTAATCGTGGAACTCAGAAATTCTTGGCTTCTAGTTTGTCTATTTCAGTCTTTTGTTGACAAGAACCACAGCCGCCACAACCGCTACCCAAAGTTAGCATCTTTTGTTGACATAGAAACTTACAATAACTATCAAGAATAAAATTTTATATTTTCTCATTCATCATTCTTGTCCACATCTACATTAAGGAATTTGTCTATTTTTTTCTTATTTACGGGCATACAATGGATTAATGTAATAATGTTTGGACCAGAGCACCAGCCTTGGGTTTGGCCAGTGAGTGGCCCACGTGGCTGGCACAAAATGTGCAATGTTGGTGTGGTTTGCTTTGGAGCTTTTTTTTTTTTTTTTTTTTTTTTTTTTTTTTTTTTTTTATTTTTTTTTTTTTTTTTTTTTTAAATAACGACGCCTTTGCGCCAAAAAAGCGGCAAGCCAAAGCGGTCGTTGTCAGCGCAAAGGTCGGCATCAACCCCACGCAACAGCGGCGACCGAGAGCAGCGTCGTCACAAAATTTCGCTGAGGCGGCCGAAAGCGGCGTTGCAAAGCTGGCGTCGTTTGGCGCGCTGTTTTTTTTTTTTTTGTTTAAAAAAAAAAAAAAAAAAAAAACGGCGATCGCCATACATAAGCGCGCCAGGCGCCGCGCACGATATAGCGCGCGTCAAATCAACATTTGATGATTTTTTTATATTTTTTTTTTTTTTTTAAAAAAAAAAAAAAAAAAAAAAAATAATAAATAATTTTTTTTACAAATAATCGTACTTTGATTTTTTTTTTTAAATATGATATTTTTTTTTTTTTTTTTATAATTGTAAAGCATTATATATTTGATTGAGTATATTTTTTTTTATTTATTAAATTTATTATTATTTTATTATTATTTTTTTTATTTTTTTAGATATTTTTTTTTTTTTTTTTTTTTGTAATGAAATTTTTTTTTATTTTAATTGTTTTAAGTATTTTATTATTATTTAATTATATTTATTTTTTTTGTTTTTTAAAGTATATTTAATTTTTATTTTTAATATAATGAAATTTTTTATTAAATGTTTTTAAGTATTTAATGTATGATAAATAACATTATAAGTTGTATTATTAATATGAAAAAATTAATATAATTTACTATTCACATAGCACAATTATTAAAATTATTTACGTTATTAAAAATTTTATATTTAATTCATTGTATTTATTCGAATGGTTTAAGTAAGTATATAACACAATTTTAATTTTAGTGTAATGAACATTTATTAAATTTTAATTTTAATTTAAGTATTTCATATTTAACCATAATGGATGTTTTGTCTGGTGTGAGTCATTTTATTCTGTCATGGTGCTTTTACTCCGACAGCTCAAATGCATTAGCTTGCACGTAATTTGAAGTGAATTTCACTTGACATAATGGTACACTTACTGCAACCATTTTCAAATATTATATTTTAAAATGTATTTTATCTTCTTTTACCATATCATTTCATGATTATTATTTAAAAAATTATATTTTAAAATGTATTTTATCTCCTTTTACCATATCATTTCATGATTATTATTTAAAAAATTATATTTTAAAATATAATTCATACGCACCTCTTGTCCAATACAATTTAAATCATTATGTTATTTTATATTTGAACATATTCTAGACTTCAAAAGTAAAAAAATTTAGACAACATAAAGAAACACTAAAAGAGTTATTTTACATTTTATATATATATATATATTTGTCTATTTGGAGGTATTACTATACTACCGGTTATAATTTCGGGATGAGACTAATCCTTCAAGATTGAATCATTCTGGGACAAGAAATTTAATTTATGAATGTCATCCTTATTTTTAATTTTTTAACTTGTTGAGATTACTAGTTGAACCAACCTCTGAGACTTATATAACATCTCATATAAGATATTTTTCCTCGAATTGAGGGTTCAAATTAAATTTTAAACTCATGGTCGAGATGGATAATTACTCGTGAATCCATCTGTAAGATTTCCACTTGAACTATTATTCTGTATTTTTTGACTCATTTGTCCTGTCACGAGTATGCATATCCAGGAAACGATCAAGTCGGGGTGATGGAGATAGTGGCCTTAATTAGGCAAGAAATAGTAACCCATGGAAAGAATCCAAATTGATGGGAACGACAACAAAATGAGTGAAAACTGCAACAACAAATAAAGCTTTAAGAGCATTGACTAATGACGCAATGGAGCATGTGAAACTTTATTTTATGCATGCATGGCTTATATAGCACCATCTGTCCTCAACCCTTTTCTGGAAAGTTTGAGTTCTGACATCTGAATATGAATACACGCAATCTTTTTGTTGGTTTTCCTGCGCAATGAAGTCTTTAAGCCAACCTACCAGAGCAAAAATCACGTGAAATAGTGTATAAACTCATTTCACACAAACCATTACAATGCCACGTATCCCTCTATAGATACTAAAGAATTTTCATGTGATATAATATATAAACTCATCTCACACAAATATATTACAATGCCAAGTATGCCAAGTATCCCTCTACAGATAGTAAAGAATTTTCCACTGTATAATGAGCAACATTGCCTAAATATCAGTCACCACTTTTCTAGATCTGTTGCAAAATTTAACTTGTGTATGCTCTATAACAGTAATATTGATAGCTTTCCTCTAAAGCTCTGGGCTCAAATTCTAAAGATTTACACTCACAATGTTCACATGGTAATGATCATGAAAATCATACATACACAACCATTCTTGCGAAAACTCCCCTGTCCCCTTTCAAGCACCATCTTTGATTCAGAGGCAGAGGCAAGAATGCTTGAAAAAGTTATCATATCTGCCCACGAAAGGGGTCTGGTTGTCTCAAGTTTCTTGACTTGCTTTTCTTCCACAAACCATGGTCAATATGATTGAATAGATGAGGATAAGTTTCCACTGATAACCAATCTAATGAATTCTTTGCACCCTGCATTTTCAAGATGTGTGCAATCATTAATGTCAAACAGCCACAATAGCAAAATAAATTCAAGACGTCTACTAGACATTTAATATAGATGTCTTGCCTTCCCAATCTAGAGAGCTCAGGTTCATCAAGCAGCATATCTTGTAGACGTTTCCCAGTCTTCTCCTTGGAGCTAATATGCAGAAGGAAATGTTTCTTTTCAGTAAGTCTAAAACAGGAATCAAGCTTCTTCACTAAGAACACAAGGGACCTAAGTACAAACTGTAAAAGAACAATGACAAACATATTTTACCAGCATATATTATCCAGAGAAAGTAGCCTATGATGAATACTGCAGTCACTACCGACATATGTTATGACCAGATTACCAGCATCTGGGTGAGGCCAGCTCCTTGATGTAGGAAATCGCAGTAGAAAAGTCCCTGGATCTTGAAAACCTCCTGGACATTGAAGTGAAGACTCTGCTTCTTCCTTTGTAATGAACCCTTCTATCCATTTGGGAGATACAGAACTCCAGACAGCATTAATCCAATCTCGTGATAATGTACAAGCTACTGGGTACAGCCAAAACCACATTTTCTCAAAATTTTCTTGCGACACTAACCCCTGACAACCAGAAATTCTCCTAAGAAGCTCCAAGTCCTGAGACACAAAAGAATTAAAATTAGGAGATTCTTCAAGACCACTTAGTAAATATCAAATTGAAACTGTTTGTTGCCACAAACTAAAGCCTAATGCAAGTCAAAATCATTGGAATCAAGTACCTAGCAGTCCACATACATGTGAAAATTTTCATGACTGGAAAGCAGAAAGAAATGACCTGTAAACCTAAGCAGAATGCCAATCTAACTCTATAATTTCCCATTAGCTGTACCCTTCATTAAGTTGATACTTTCCTCTTTCATCTACCTTTAGTGTCAAGTAATGTTCCAGCTAGGTCAAGCCAACAACTGATGAAAAAATAAGCAGATAATTACTCCATTTTCACTAGAATTTTGGACAATCGCCTACAACTTGTGTAGCCAGATAAAACATACTGTACATATTTACACCTCTTTCTAGATTGTTACTGATGACATTGAACTACATACTGATCACACAATTAACCACTGGTTCTCAGTTAAGTATGCTTAAGCCTGCAACATGTAAAATTCTATTAAGAATTCAGAGTCCTATAGCAACATTCACATGCTTGTGTTGGTTGATGTGCATGTAAGAGAGATTTTGATTGGGTATGAAAGAAAGAAAAGAATGGGAGACCTGATGTGTCAAAGATCTGTTCGCACAGCATGCTATCTTTGTGAAATGCTCATTCACTGCAGAAACCAAATTCTCCCAAAGAACATGGTGGTTGTTCAATGATATTGAATTCCATGCTTCAATTCCCCCTTCAATCAATCTCTTTGCAATCTTTATTTGTCGCCTGGAACAACATGATATTTCCTTTGTAAACAAGGTAATGTAACATATATAATGTAGACCCCAAGATGCAACTCTGACAACAAAAACAATCCAGTAACCAAGCGACAACAACAAGCTCCCTAAAAGTTCTTGAAAGATCCTCAACAAACCAACTTCAAATGTGATATAGCTAAGTAATGGAAGCACATATGGCAAAGTTGTTCAAATGAAAAAAATTTCTCCAGATAATGGTGGAGGTACAATTAAAAAATTATCAAAAAACTTTCTGGAAGTAATCTAACACAAGCAGCAATTCGAACAAAGGTTCAATGAAGTAGGAGACAAACTAATTGAATCTTTGACAAAAACTTAAAAGTTCATCAAAAAAATTCATTTTTCAGAACAAACAGAAATGAAATCTAAATTTACATTAAATTTTGTGTGCACTGTGTAAATTTTTTAATTCTTTTGTTGCAAAGAGTGCACTGTGAAGGGAAAGAGAAAAATAATAGAACATGGTTGCATATAAGCATGCGCAAAGAAGATGAAAAACAAGAGTGAAAATGGGATATAAAATAAATTGCTTCCTGATTTCCAAAAAAGCCATTTTCCCAAGGTTCACATCTAAAATCCCTAGTAATTACAAACACAAATCCCAAAAATCAATATTAACCAGGATAGAACATTTTTGACTTACATGTGGTGGGAACATCCAGAAAAAAGGGAAACCTGCTCAGCAAACTTTGATAGTTCTTCTTCTGTCACAAGCATTGCAATTTCCTTTAGCAGATGAGCCCTCTCTGATGTGCCTGCCAGGCAGTACTTGAAAACAATCTCATCAGAAAGTTGATTTGAATTACTTGACATGGTCCTCAAATCTGATTTTGTGGTTTCACTGTTCTCTGAATTAGATGAAAAGATGTCTGATCCGTCATTGTTCTCTTGTCTCTCCACCAGATTAGACCCATCTGCTTTGCCATCCTAGTTCATGGAAGAATTAAAACTAGTATGTTAAATCATACGCTGGCCATGCAAGTAAATGACAATTCTTGAAACTATAATAACAGTCTCCAAGGCAGGACAGATACTGTAGTCACAGAAGTCTCTAGGCATCATCTGCAAGAAGTTGACGAATGGAATGCAGAGCTAAAATAAAAAGGATTTTTTAATCCACTTAGTAGTTTGGTACAGATAAGCATCTGAAGATCTTAGCTTTTCCATGGTGAACTAGTGCTTATTGGACAGAGAATAAGCATATGGAAAGCTTAAGAGGCTTGAAAGTTACCTTCTTAGGGTTATAGGCATCAGATTTACATCCTTGGTCAGCTCTCTTTGATGTGAAAGAATCATTAAACATGTAAAATGGATTATCTTGTCCCAATTTCACCCGCTTTGATGATGGACTTGGTTTTGCTTCACGCACAACATTATGCAAAATCTCAGAGGATCCACCATCCAGCTTAGGAGATTGAGATCCATTGCACAAATACACTCCAGGAGGTAACTTTTTCCATGTTGCTGGAGATGTACGGGTGTTTCGACTACGTGAAATGCAACGAATCGGAAGAGAGAGTGCCTCAAGGAAAGGATATCTTCCAATTTTTGGAACATCAAACCGGATGTGGAACATCCTATTGTCACACTTGGATGAAAGCTGAAAAAGACACATTCAACCATGTATTTCATTAGTTTCCCAAAAGTTCATAAAACATAGAAATCATGCAATGAAGAAATATAAACTTTATCTACAAGAATGAAGATGAGAGAAAGTTCATGAGCAATAATCCTTGAATGAGACCTATTACGTGCTTTATGATTCGAAAAGATAAACAAAACATTACAACCCGTTGTTGACATTGTCAAAACAAAAGAACAAGCAAGCATGCCGCTCAACATAAATATAATCTGAAATTGATCATATACAATCCATGGCCTGAATATATATTGGATATAGATAGAAAAGGTCCTTTTCAAGGATCCAAATCCGTAAAACCCCGAAGTGCAAAAATCACCACATCTTTGTATCCATAATCAAACTTGAAGAAAAGGACTCCAGCCAAACGAGTGCGCCAAGCTCAGCTACAAGAGAACTACCCATAGAACTAGTTCTATAGCACTTGTCCAAAAATGAATATCTTTTTGACATTATAATTCAGAAATAAGAATCTTGCCCTAATACATTTCATGATTGAGCAGCCAAGTGGTAACTGTCATACCTGAGAAATCTTAAGTTTAAAGGAAGCACGTCCACTGATTAGTTTGCTTGGTCTATCAGAAGAAGCATATTCAATTCCGTCATAACTTGTAAGAAGTGGAGCTTCTCCATCATTAGTCTCTCGAACAGGAGCATCATTATCAGCATACAAAAGTGAAGCAACAACCTTAAAGGTAATGAAAAGGGCATATGAGAAAGAGAAAAAACCAACTAGAACATATAGCAAAAAATCAACAGCTGAAAACCTCCATTTCTTTGTTCACAGATTGGCCAAAGGCATCCAACAAAATAACATCCAAGGAGAAATTTCTTCGACAAGATGCCTGCTTTCATATAGAGACAAAAGCAATAAGCACATTAGTGAAGTACGGGTAGAATGGAAAGGAACATTTCAAATTAACAAGAAATAAGCAAGAATAAAATGGTCAGCAATCCACAGGTGAATCCAACAGTCAACAGAAATGACATAGAAATATATGAGCACAACCCCAGCAGAATACCAGTGTTCCAAACAATGGTTAGAAATGTATAATCACAATCTCAGATAAATGCCACTCAGGATTTTCAGGTAAACAAGTGAACTAAAAACCACACGGGAAAAGCTATCTACTGTGTTCCAACAAATGCCAATTTGGGAAGAAAAACATTGCAATTATTAAAAATAAATAACCAAACAAATTATTCAGAAAAGGCATGAGAACCGGTAAACAAAAAGTAAGAAAAAGTAGAGCTATCAAACCTTTCCACCCACAATGCTCCAGATGCCATCAGTTTCCTCTTCAATGTCAGAGGCACTTGAACTATCTATTGATAATTGAAATGGTGGGTTCTGTTGTAGAAGAAAACTTTTCAGTCAAAACATGTGAATGCCTCTATATACAAAATTTTCATGTCAATATAATAAACTGAACACAAAATCAAGTTTTAGGTATAGTTAACGATTAAATTGGACCTTGAGATAGTGAGGTTTTACAGGTAATGTTGGAGGTGACAATTCTGCACAGTGAATATAACCCTGAAATCCATAGTTTTCTCCAATGATGCAAGGTAAAACTTTTCTGTTTGCACCATCTGCATGCAATTCATTATTAAGAGCGGGTGTCAAAGATTTCTCTCCAACAATCTCGCCATTAATATGAAGTCGTATGAAATTCTGTGAGGCCTGAATATGAAACACAATGTAGAAAGCATCAGATCAACAATTCAATTATGATGTGAAAACAAGGAACACTCACATGATACACACCTGACATCCAACATGAACCCATTTTTTAAAAGGAAAATCCATACAGATTGATACACATGGGACCTCTGGCAACGGATTTAAATTGGCAAGCACTGAAGCCTCTTTATGCAGAAAAAGGACGGGAAATAATACCATTTCCTTTTTTTCCTTCAACAAAAGGAAAGGAACCTTAGATGTTATATACGCCTGCTCCTGCATTAACCAGGCACGTTGTAAGTTCAGACCATGGAGAGATGAACATTATTTGGAGTAAAACTTACTAAAGAACCACTAGTGTAATGAACAAATGTATTAGGGTTTCTGGCACAATGAGAACTACTTTGATTTTGCTATCTAAAGGAAGATACCAAAAATGAGTTGAAAGCGGTTAATCCATGTGCTTTGAATAAAATGTACTCTTAAACACTACAACCTGCAAGTTACCATAAAATGCTGCTGCACATACATACACCAAAAATATGGCCTCAAAGAAGAAAATACAGGCTCTGTACAGTGATTCACCAACTCAACTACTAGCTGAAAATTCACTATTGAAGCTAAAATGGATAGAAACGCAAAAAAAGTTAACCATGTAGCACAAAATAACAGAATACATGGACCAAATCAAGCCTCCGAATAAAACAGTACCAAAAATCTCAAAGATCATACTTTATCACATCCCCAGATATTCAGCCAACAAAGAACCATCAATGCAGAACATCAAACATAATCACCTTTCATCACCGGGAAGGAGGTGGGGTGGGGGCAAACTTTACCCAGACCAAGGGCATGAAAGAGAAAAATCCAATACTTTAAAAAAAAAAAAGTATAATTAAAAGGGGAAAAAGAAAACAACATTGTTTGTTTAACTGAAAAAGAGAGAGGTGGGTAGTTACAAAACCTGACGAAGAATTGTGCAAGGAAAAGAAGAAACAGAGTTGGTGAGGTAAAGCCAGAAACATAAACAGAAATCCCCGTTCTCTTCTTTATCAAAATTTTTCAATTCCACTCGAAGATCTTTCAACAATCCATAATTTTGAAGCTCCACCGCATTAGCACAACCCATAATTCCCCGACACTTTCTTGATCAAAATGACCAAGACCCCACTAGAAAAATTCTCTCTTTCAACACTAATCCCACTTTCCTCGTACTGGGTCTTTGTCAAGAGAACTAAAAAAGTACAAGATTCCAACTTTCTTTTCTGGGTTCCAATGGGATGGTAATTTTTTCCTTTCAATTCAACAAGTTTTCAACTTTTTTTCTTCTTTTTGTTATATTGTCTCTGTGATGAGTGTGGAGTTATGACGGCTGTTAATTAACGGTTGGTTGGAGTCTTCGGCAGTTCAGTTTTTCAGTCTTCCCATTTTCCCCCCATTCCAAGTATTGGGTTGTGATCAAGTGCTTTGCCGCGCATGGTTAAGCTGGCTACTGCAGCCAATAATGTCTTAAAGATGTCAATACTTTGACTTGAAAATAACAAAAAGAGTGAAGTGAAAAAAAGCGTTTTTGTATTTTTTTTTTTTAAATAGTAATTGTAAGATATAGATGTATTAAAAATGAAATAGTATCTTGAAAAATGTTTTAAAATATGTCTAAAAGTGCCCTTACCATTTTTGCTCTTTTTTTGGATAATACGTAATAAAAAAATTTGGGAAGAAAACCATTTTCTTATGGCAATTTTTATTCTTTTTGTCCATATGAATTTGTAAATAATTAGTTAATAGATTATTTTGGGAATTTTTAAGTGTAAAAGTTATATTTCAAACCATTTAAAAAACCAAAAAAACAGAAAGAGCGAGGAGTATTAAATTTTGATTCACTTAGGTTGCAAATGAAAATTTTTGAGGCACACGTTTGCAAGATGAAGCTTGATCTGCGGCAGCTGCTAAGAAAGTTAGTTAGCGTGTTGCTTAAGAAGATCACTAAACTTATGTTTGTTGGTGCAAAATGGTAAAGTTGGCAAAATCACGCTTCCAATTTTGCATTGTTAACAGCAGATCTTCTTGGAAAATAAAGAGCTTCAAGGGAAAGAATATCACAAAAGAAGAAGTAATCTTGTTTTACAGGGTATCCAGTTCATGATTACAAATTTACAACTTTGAAAAGGGATGTATGTTCAGTAGTTAATTTGATCATAAGATTTGAAAGATTACAAGCACTCTGTTAAATGTTGTGCACAGCAGTACAGCCATGAATTTGATATCAAGCTAACAGTAAGATTGAAGCTTGTCAAAGCAGGAACTCCAGGCTTCTGGTTTGCTCGGTTCAGTGTGGACTTCTCTACTTTGGTTTCAGTTTGAGAGCAGCACTGCATGTATCACAGTATCAGCATTCTTCTCAGAGGAATAAGTGCACAAAATGGCAACTTTAAGAATAGGATCATATTATATATCAAGCAAACCAGATACCTGTTGATGCAATACCGCTGTCCAGTTGGTGGGGGGCCATCATTGAATACGTGACCTAGATGAGCATCGCAAACTGCACACAAAACTTCTTGGCGAGGCATAAAAATGATAGACAAGTCTAACTTTGACTTCACCTTGTCACTGATAGGCTTATAATATGATGGCCATCCAGTTCCACTGTCAAATTTAGTTGACGATCTGGAAAGGAGACATTACTGTATCAGTTGTGCACAGAATTGGTACGTATGTAATATACAATGGCCTTGACACTAAAAGAAGCAATTTGAAGTGGAATGCTTACTCAAAAAGGGGAGAGTCACAACATATGCAATGGTAAATTCCTTCTGTTTTGGTGTTCCAGTATTCCCTAGTCATGATAGTTGGATAGGTCAACAAACAATTATCAAAGCAAAGCATTTCATATCTAGAAAATTCATGAAAAATAGCATCAGATCCGCTGCTAATATACAAGCATAGGAAGCAGTTGCTTCCCAAACATGTAATGTGAATTCTCACAATTGACTGGTGTTAAGTAACTTGAACCTTCCTCATCTTGAACTGAATCATTCAGATAATGAAGCCAACATTTTAGTTGGTCAGCAATATTATCACTATCAGTTTTCAACTGAAATCCCCTTTATGAATAATAATCTAGTTACTTATTTTTGCGCATAAACACGTGCAAACGCAAAACACAAACAATGCATTGCTCTAGAAGTCCAAGTAGTAAAACTCCAAAAGAAATCATACCCAGTGAAAGCCCTCTCAGTACCCTTCTTTCGGGTTATATAAAATTGTTCCTCTGTGAGCCGCTTCCTCCATTCTTCATCACTCAAAGAAGTATAGTTTACATCACCAGTAGCTGCATTAATGCAGTCTATTCAGAGACGCATTTGGAAGCAATAAGGTGTAAGAATGCACATAAAGTGGAGAACATGCATCACCAAGTACATTATGCACTATAGCCCAAATATTAACTCACAAGATATCAAATCCTTTAACAGCACAAATTTCAGCATTATTCTTGAACATATTACTCATTTAAAGAGCTGATACATGGAACACATCCACTTCTAAATGATTCTCCTAACTGAAGAACACTCACAAGAAATCAAATCCTTTCCCGGCACAAACTTCAGAATTATTCTCGAACAGATTGATTTAAAGTGCTGATACATTTAATACATCCACTTCCAATTGATTCTCCGAACAGAACCCGAAATGTCCCGTCTCTAAATTCAAGTTTCAATCTTTTCACATAACGAAACCAAAAACGAACTAAGTCCCTACATAGCACAATATTTCAGCTACCATAAATGCATACACCAACAAATTTTCACGAATTAAAGATACAAACTTGAAGAACCTTGATTGCTGTCCGGTTTCTGAGAAGAAGCAGAGGAGCCCATGGATTGAATACAGAAGGAATTCCTGTTTCCTTGTCCTCTGAGACTGAGAGCCCCAAAAGATGTAAAAAACTGAGGTTTGCTATCCAATCTGAAATGGGTTCTTGGTGGAAATTCCTGAAAGATGCTTAAGCCACCCTTTAGTACCACGGTATGAGAAGCCATTGCTGACGAGGTCCCAAGATCATACATGCATACTATTCCATGGAATTATAAAAGGGACAATATCTACTGCTACAAAGTGTATATTACAAAGATGAACCCCCTAGCTGCTCTCCACACGATTGTACATTAGGTTCGAGACATCGAGTTTTGTATATAATTTTTTACTTTAGCGGTTAAGATTGCAAGGATCAGGGTATAATCTTGTTCTGCGGAGTACATAAATTTCTTTCAGGACACGTGGCAGTTCATAATCCACCCACAACAAACTATGGGTCTTTCGGCAGCCACGTTTCTCATTCACCAGTAATTGGGCTCGAGTCATTAGCAGATCCTTATGAGTTGGGCTTTTCAAGTCCAAGATTCGCCCGATTTTAAAACAAACCTTGTTTCCCCCACCCCTATCGAAAAGTTTTTTCGATGGAGGTGAGACTCCTGTATCGAGAAGCGGTGAGGGGCGAGGTGGGATTTGAACCCTCAACCTTTTGAGTTTAATATTTAACTAAGTTGGTTCTATTGAAAAGGGATTTTATCGAAAAAGAGTAATGATAGAGATAGTGATAAATTATAGTGTCAATTATGAAAAGATAAAATCATTCATATCCTTATTACAAAACACAAATAATGAGGGATAATTTTATATTTTTATGATTGTCATGTCACTCATTATAGAAAATCACTATAATTTATCATTATTTCAATCATTACTCATCAAAAAAATAACATATTATGTACATGGCCGCACAACAAGAGATAATTTGGGGATAGCATGCGATAATGACAAAAATGTGTAATTGGTTTGTGGTATTAAAAATAAATTTTAAAAAAAAATAAATTTTTTTTTTTTTTATTATACCCCTTTTTAAACTAAAAAATAAAAAAATTTTAAAAAAATTTTTTAAAAAAAAATAATGATATAATGAAAATATAAAATATTTTATTTTATAGAAGTCCACCTTCTTTTTGTATTTCTACAATATATAACTGAAATATGATGAGATTGGAGTAAGAAATGAATCTAGAAGATGGATTAGAATAGAGTTATTCTTAGCCAATTTTGACAAATTGGCATGATGTGGATGAATTTTGAGAGAACTCACCAAAAAGTTCAAATGAAAATCTCATACATTTTATGTGAAAATCAAATATATAATTAATATTTTAAAAAAAATTTAATACACTTTTACACTTCATAATGTATTTCATATTTCACCTTTATTAATTTAAAAAATATAAACATTTATTTTAAAACGCAGTCCATACATCGTTAAGTAATTCCTTTCATGTAGCTGGGCCAAATTGTATCCATAATTTAATGTGGCTAGTTGAATATCCTTCCAAGTTCAGTCGAACAGCCTGACAACTTGGACTGAGCAATGAGTTTTTTAAGTGCTCCAAGAAAATTGAAGCGTTGTCCTTCACGCACATGAAGTAGCGTGATCACTATCTATCTGGATTAAAATATCCATGCCACTCCAAGGTCGCCATCAGCAGCTCAGCAAAAGTACATAAGGACGAACAGTGATGACTCAGCAGGTTTAGAATCAGGCACGAAGTGTAGAGAGGCAGCAGAGTTGTGAGGAGAGAGAAGGGGAGGAGACTTGTGAAAATATGAGAGGATTAGCAACACTTTCACCATCAAGAAATTGGAACCCGTTAGCCCGGGACAACCCCACGAATCAAAGCAATGGAAATCATAACAAAAAGTTCCAAATTCACCTGGAAGCAACAAATTGTGGCACTGGCACCCCCTCATCAAAAAAAGTGAGCCCACTTTCTTGTTTTGCCTTAAACCCTTCAAAAAGCCCGAATCAGGCAATTGAAAAGGAGACTAAACCTCCGCTGGTGGTTGTTGGATCAGCCAATGCAGATATTTATGTTGAGATTGATAGGCTGCCGAAAGAGGGGGAGACTATTTCTGCTAAAACTGGCCAAACTCTTGCTGGTGGTAAAGGTGCCAATCAGGCTGTTTGTGGAGGTAAATTGGCGTATCCGACTTATTTTGTGGGACAAGTTGGGGAGGATGCTCATGGGAAATTGATCAGAGAAGCACTTGAGGGTGGCGGGGTCCATATTGATTATTTGAGCATTGTTTCCAATGCTCCCACCGGGCATGCTGTCGTGATGCTGCAATCTGATGGGCAGAATTCAATAATAATTGTTGGTGGTGCTAACATGTCTTGCTGGCCTAATCATCTCTCCAATGAGAATTTGGAGATTGTGAGAAATGCTGGCATTCTTTTGCTTCAGAGGGAAATTCCTGATTCCATCAACCTTCAAGTTGCAAAGGTCAGCTCTTTCTTGTTAAAGTCAGTCTTTTGTGTGCTCTTCTTGTTTGAATACATGATTTGTCTAGTAAAGTAATGATCTTGATTGTTTTGGATATCATTTGTTATAATATGAATCTCAGTTGAAAGTGTTGCTCCGACAATGTATTGGCTCGTGCCTTTTACCTTGTATGCATTGTCCATTGCCGGTGTATTCACAGAAGATTTGGATTCTAATGTCCACATGGCAGTGATGATTTCTTTTAACAGACAATTGCACTATTGTTAAATTCCCAGGTTTAGAGTGAACAAATTTTAGCCTCTGAATTACTTGTATACAAATTGATTGTTTGAGCTGCTTTAGAACTATAGCGTTTGGACATTGAATTTTTCTGTCTTGTAACTCTTGTCAGGCCCTACATTCTGTAGGAAAATGAGAGTAACTGGAAGTTTTTTGCTTCTTTCATTGCAAGAAGATCTTTTTCATAGAGAAGAATTATTTGAAACCTGCGGGAAGTGACTAAATCGTGATTCTCGTTCAGAAGTTTTATGTGGCGTCAAAGAGGAATTTAGATGCTCTTGATAGTTGTGCTGAGACCATTTTTGGCACTTTAAGTGGCTAAGCTGCAGCTACTAGAGAATAATGTTGTCATTAATATGCTTTAGCTTTGTATACTTGAGATCAAACCAGTAGCATTCAGGACCATTAGTTTTTTAAATAATAATAATTATTCTTAAAAAAAGAATTAGTCCAAAGTCCTGAAAATTTAGAGTCATTCAAAGTTTCAGCTTCAGTGTCTTTCTATTGTTCACATATGAAGAGCAAGACTTTCTAATCAAAGTATTGTGGTCTTGCCCATGTACAGTAATCAGTGCACCTATTGCTACACGGTGGAAAGAGTTGGCCTTGTGTTAACAATGTGGGACTACCTTCCTCTACTAGTTGATAAGACATAGAAAGAACACTTCTGCTCATAAAGAATCAAGGAGGACAATTTTTTTTATCAGTTTTTGTGAACTGATAGATTACCTTCAGTAACTACTCTTTTTCACCGTTTCTTATTATGGATGTGTTCTGAATACTTAAAGCCAACTGTGTAAACCTTCAAATTCTTTTTCTTCACTTCTTCTTTAGGTAAGTTACTTTTCTATGGAACTTGGTTTGAGTTAATGCGTAGTAAATGGACACAAAAAGGACATATGATAACTTCATTTATGTATTCAGGCTGCCAGAAATGCAGGTGTTCCTGTTATCCTGGATGCTGGGGGAGTGGATTCACCAATCCCCAGTGAACTAGTGGCTGCTGTTGATATTCTCAGCCCAAATGAAAGTGAACTTGCCCGTCTAACAAATATGCCGACAGAAGATTTTGAACAGATCAAGCAAGCAGTTGGAAAGTGCCAAAAAATGGTTGGACTTTAGATGCTCATTGATGCTAGTTGTTAAGGGTTGAAGCTTTTATGTTTAGATTATGTGTTTTCTCTTATGGTTTTTAGGGTGTAAAGCAAGTCCTTGTGAAACTCGGGGGCAAGGGGTCAGCTCTTTTCACTGAAGGAGAAGAACCCATTAGGCAACCTATCATATCAGCTCCTAAAGTTGTAGATACGACTGGAGCTGGCGATACCTTTACCGCTGCCTTCGCTGTGGCTCTTGTGGAGGGAAAATCCAGAAAGGAGTGCTTGGAGTTTGCTGGTATCCATGGTTTAGTTTTTTTTTTCCCCATTTTATGATGTCAACTACTGTCTGTCTGACAAAATTCTCTATTGTGTACAGCTGCAGCTGCTTCTCTTTGTGTTCAAGTGAAGGGAGCCATTCCAAGTATGCCTGAAAGAAAGTCTGTATTGCATCTTCTGCAGTCAAATTGAAGAAATTTCTTCCCTTCCTATCTTTTAATGTACAGAAATAACTGGTAAGTATATATTCCCTCCATTTTCTGATTCTATTTTCTGTATTTACCTTTCATTAATTTGCTTGGTGTTACCTGTTCTGGAGTACAAATTTTGAATCAAATTGAGCAAATCTAGAAACAGACTCCCTCATTGACCATCCTGCTCCTTAACCAAGTCAAGTTAGGAAGAGTAAAATGAAATAACTCCAGGATTGAAGTGTTGTCAAACTGCTTGAGAAGAAAACAAGGAATGGTAAGAGAAGAAGAGGCAAAAGGACGGGCACATATTAGACGGCATTATAGGGAAAACCTATGCTTTTCTATTTTAACATTTGTGGTACACCTTTGTTTCTAATTCATGCTAATTCTCTCCTTATCCCAGATCTCACAAAAGAAGACGGTGGTTAACTGGACAATTTCATCAAGGTACAAGAGGGCTGTATTCCATTGATTCTCATGGACAATGCGGAAAACAATCTTTTTGTGAAACCCACAAGTTTTGGTCCCAACAACATAAACTTTCTATAGCCGGGATTCATGGGATGGCTTTTAATTTCTCTGGGCTTCTCTCATTTGTTTATTCCAATGAAGAGAGTATTCTAACAAAACCTGCTGATGTTCTTGAAAATGTTATTGTATTAAAACTGAGCTTAGCTAGTTAGGAATGGGGAAGAGCATGTGTTAGGAAGCTTCTAATAAGTAAATTATTCAACGCCACAGAATTGCCATTGATTCTGCATGGGTTTCTACTTGCATTTTTGCAACATTTTTGTGTACTACCACTAATTATGACCATTTTGAAGCATGTGTTATTGATGTCGAATTGTCATCCCATTAATTTCCAAGCTTCGTGGATTAGATTTCTGGCCCAAGATGTTGAAATGTCATCCCTCCTCTTCTCGAGAGTTTCTCCAAAGGAGATGCAATTCTTTCGAAGTGGGAATGGATATGGATATTGGATATGTTACAGAATCAGGCAACCATTCTTTTCCAAGGTTGGACAGTCTTATGGTTGGATATTTTAGAAGAAAAATCCAAAACAGTACTACGAACTTTCGTTGCATAAGTCATAACTTTACGGAAAGCCCTTGTCAGCTTTTGGAGCAGTTTTTTAGAATTTGTCAACAATTATTGGATATTTCTTGGAATTTGTCAACAATTTGTTGCCTCCTTTTATTGGGGTTGGCTAAAGTTTTATATAATTGCCCTGCCTTTGTTTACTTTATACTAGTGTTTCTCAAAAGCTCACACCTACAACTTAATTCAGCTTAATGATAGAAATTCGAGTTTCGATCCCTCTAATAGTTCAATTGAGACACTTTTTTAGAATCATTTGATGGTTCATGTGGGATTTTTTTTTCTCATAAAGTGCAAGAGATTTGCAAAAAAATCAAACAATTATACAATATTTACCTTTTGTAATTGGGTGCGGCGGAATTATTTAGTTACTATGTTTACAAAAACAATAGCGGTAAATGTGTTTTGATCAATTAGGCAAATATGAAGTTATTTAAAAAGTTAGTTATATCCTCAATTTAATTCGATGGATTACGAAATGTTTTGACTTTTCAATTTAATGTATTTTTGTTTTTTTTTAACTAGAGGTATTCCTGCCAGAGTCCCAAAGATACTTGGTGACGTTTCTAAAATTTGACTCCAAGACCTCTTTCTGGTAATTACCTTCAAAGAACCGCTAACCACTCATCAAAATTTAAAGTATCTTACTTTCACATAATTTATTGAGATCATATTTTTCAATTATGGGTAGAACACTCTTTGTAGTTGAGCTTCTTTTATATTATAAAAATAATCAAACTATGGTCAAAATACATAAAATCTATATTTTTGATTTAATGAATTATTATGTTGGAATTGAATAGGGTAATTCCGTATTTATATAAACTATTTTGTTATTTAAAAAAAAATAATCTCATTAACATTTGACATGATGGTATTGTAGTTGCCAAGCCAACATCCAATCTTAATTGAAGTGATAAAAAATATTGGTCGAGCCGACCACAGCAAATTTGACGCTGGAACTCACCAGTAACCTCCGCCGCCCCAAAATGGCAAGCAGTTTGCTTTTTTCTCTCAAACCAAAAAAAAACAAAAAAAAACAAAAAAAAAAAAAGCAGTGTGTGATTTTGCTGCTTTGCTTGCTTTTTTTTTTTTTTTTTTTTTTTTTTTTTTTTTTTTTTTTTTTTCGCCACAGCTGGTAATCGTCGGTGGTATTAAACGCGCAGTAGCAACAATAACGCGCTATTCAACGCATTTCAATTATCCCACATGATGATATTTAATTACACACTGATAGATGATATTTAGATATTTTTTTATTTTTTTTTTTTAAATCATATCATTTGCCATTCAGATTAGATAAGAGATTTTTGAGAGAAGATTATATACCGATATAATTTTTTTTTTATTCTTTTTTTTGTCTTTTTTCCTGCTGTTTCTTTTTTTCAACCAGATCGCTTTCGCCCTCTTCCCGCGCGCTTGCCCTTTTGCCCTTTTTTTCTTTGGCCTTTTTTTTTTTTTTTTTATGGTTATAGCGATTTTGCTACACATGACACACACGAAACTATCTTAACCATATTGCATAAAAAATCATATATCGCTTTCTCTTCTTGTTAGACTAAAAAAAAAAAGAAAACCGCCGCCGCCCAAAGGTGACAGCCAAATAATCTATGATTCTAGTAACGTTGCCTCGAAGATACGTTGAACGGACCGGCTCCATAGGTCTATTAGGACACGGTTTATAACTTTATATGTCAAGGAACGGCAGCATCCTAGGCTTTGGCATGCTGATAGCCCACCAATCCTCACCCACTTTCAAATTCTCAAAATTTATATAGAAAGTCAAATTATTCCATTTACATGATATATACACACAACAAGTGTTATTAAATAATAATTATTTTGATTATTTAATATTATACACAACAAGTTTTATGGCAAGTACTGTGTTCATAAAACATTCAAAAGTAGTACGGGTTATGATCAAATATCTGCATTTAGCTGTTAGTACTTGGGACGAGTGTTGTGGCCCAGAATAATTAGTTTCGTGCCTAGTCAACATGTGGTAGGAACACAAAATTTTCTTCTTTTTTTTATGGCTAAAGAGTAATACTAGTGATCCGAACTATTATTTTCTTAATTTATTTTCAAACATTTCACTAATGACCTTCCTGTTATTTTGAAATTATATTGAGTAAATCAAATTTTTTTCAAAAAATTTCTTTTAATTTCCCACCATCATTTTTTTTCAATTAGCACTTAAAAGTACCCTTTCCAAATCCAAAAAAAAAAAAAATGCTATGTGTTTTTTTTTCCTTTTCATTTATTAATCTCCCAATCCAACTAATTTAACAACCTTAGTTTTTTAAAAAATAAAATAAAATTGCATGACATCTGTGGGCGAATAACACGTATCATGAAAAATGAACACCCATGACATGAGGCGTAAGAAGACGCAACGAATCCACGTTTCTTTAGTTTCCTTTGAGTTAGGTGTATTTCTTTATTGCAATTCAATAGTCCCTTTCCTTCGTTAGGTTTGGTGACCCTCTTCTTGCCTTCTGGAGAGGCCTCATGCAAAATATCTGTAAAACTTATATGATTTAATTCAAAAAATTTATATCAAAGTCATATTAAATAATTTATAATAAAAAAAAATCTAATCTCTATATCGTTGTAGAGATATTTAAAACAGAATTCGAATTGTAACCACAAAATACGATTAGTTTGAGTTGAATTAGAATGGATTTGAAGTATTCATTTGAGTAATAGTGATATTTTTATTGACTGAGATGACTTTATAAAATGAAAGTCACTCAATAACTATCATTCTTACTATTAATACTATTTTACTAAATATCAAAATAAGTCACTCTAACAATTTACTAACAAATTTTTCATTACAAATATTATTACAAGAGATTGAAAAAGTGATATAGAATTCTAGACAGTGATGGTACCAAAGAATATGCTTTAAGCACACTTAACTAGCGTGACTTTAATACTACACCTTTCAGAAAGGTAATTTTAAAAAATAAAGCATCATAAGACTACACTAATTTGACATGATTGGTTCTTGGACAAACAATTCAAAAACACACGTTACTATCAAAGTGACCCAAAATAAAAAGCATATGAGATTCCATTCAAAGAAAAAAACAAAATCACATGAACCAAAAGATTTTAACCATTGATAATATGGATGCATGAGGCCTTGAGCTTACCATTATAAGACGCAAATTGTCGGCAACGAATTTTGTAATCTTTCTTCAACAATTTTTTTTTTTTATGGTCAACAAATCAAATCAGTCGGGCATCGATGAACAAATTCTAAATGGACCCTTTAGAATTGACCATCTACCCAAATTGGATACTCTTAAGAGTGTACCAATCGCATGCCCACCACGAGATAAGGGGTACAATAATTAGCATGCTTTAGACATGATTTTGAGCACATGTGAATAAAATATTATTCATTAAGAAGATACATGAATGAAGGCTTCTCATTTTCAAGCATAATGCAAAATGAGACATGATGCATAGTAGATTATGGACATTTCATTTGGTGGTTCATGAATAATGGCTTTTGGCTTTTCATTTCATTCATGAAGATAGCTTTTGGCTTTTCATTTCAAAGATGAATGAAGACTTTTGGCTTTTCATGCATTAAGTATAATGAAAGGCTTTTGGCTTTTCATTTCAAGAATGAATGAAGACTTTCATGATTTTATCTTTTCATGCATTGTGCATAATGAAAGACTTTTGGCTTTTTATTCTTCAAACTTAATGGCTTGTCTTTTGAACATGATATAAACAAGGAAATCTCCTTTATAAATAAAGAACTTCCCCTGGTGAACAAGTAGAATTTTCCAAGATAATTTTCAAACTTTTCCCAGAAAACTCTCAACAATTTCTCTTTTCAAGTTTTCAATTCTAGTAGTTTTTGGTGATAGAAGAAATGCACAAATTCAAGTTTGTTGTAGTGGTCTACCTTGTGCAAATAAGCCATTTGTTTGTCGTTGTATCTTGGGAGACAGACGTCCGTTAAATCCTCAAGCATACACACGAGGGGACGAATCTGTTTTAAAGAAAGCATTTAACGCGTTTCGACGTGATTTTCCTCGTTATTCACTTGTTAACGGCTAAAGTTCTATTTATTTAATTTAATTTTCTAGTCAATCTTCATTGCTATATTTTTATACTTGTAGTCATCTAGATTTGTTAACAAATTTTATATATATATATACACTATTTGGATGACAGTCATTTCATAATATGTTTTTTGAAATAATAATTATAAAGTAAAAAATATAAAAATATTTTTTTAAAAGTATAATTTATTTACACTCTTAGTTGAATTTCAAATTAATTTTCAACCACTTTTTTTAAAATTAAAAAAAAAATCGCTGTCAAAGGGATTATTTTTATAAATAATTGAGGTAGATATTTTAGGTAATAATTTTCATCCTAATTCACCCATGAGTTTATGTTCCAAAGACAAAAATACAGCTAATGTAGACATGTTCATTGTTTTTTTTTTTTTTCTTTTTTAAAATTTTTTTTGGCTACTTATTATTTGTCTTATTGAGCCAATCATTTCTGGAAATGTCTGTGTTGGGGCCATTTTGCCTGCTGAAATTTGAAACGCGTTCATCTCTTGAGCAAAATAACGTGAAGAAACTTGAGGCTAGCTAGCAACCTTATGATTTTGGTGATGATATATATACATATAGATGATAAACATTTGTTGCCCTTATACGTATGGCGTTTGTGACCACCATGAAAGCTTTTTTATTTCTGTTTAACAATTTCTTTCTAATGTTTTATACCATTTAATATGATGAAGCCACTGATGGAGAGATATTGAAAGTAACATTGTACAAATCTTGGTTTAGAGATAAAAGCGCGTTCTAGAATTAATTTCTCTGTAGTGAAGAATGATTGAGAACACAACTTTATCTTATTCTTTTCGAAGTGATGGTACGTATAATAAAAGAATAATAATATTTATAGTGACTTTTCATAACTATTAATGTGATAAATATGAAAAAATAAAATTATTTTTTATTATTTCGTATATTTTAAGGGTGTGATAACTAAATTATAACTTTTTATATTTATCACATTAGTCGTTATGAAAAGTCACTATGTGTATCATTACTAAATGGGTTTTTATACATAAGAGAAATGAAAAAAATGAAATTGTGCGATATAAGGCACGTCTTGTTGCACAAGATTTTTTACAAAAATTTGGTATTGATTATGATGAGACATATTCTCCTGTGATGGATGCAACTACTTTTCAATATTTGCTTAGTCTGGTATTATGTAAAAAAGTTGAAATGCATCTCATGAATGTTGTTACTGCCTATTTATATGGTTCACTTGATAACGACATCTATATGAAAATCCCTGAAGAATTTAAATTGTCTAAAGGGCATGAACATAGTTATCGAGATCTTTACTCGATTAAATTATGTAAATCTCTTTATGGTTTGAAACAAGCTGGACGGATGTGATATAATCGTCCCAGTGAATATTTGCTAAAAGAAGGTTATAAAAATAATCTGGTATGTCAATGCGTTTTTATAAAGATATCTAATTCAGGATTTGTCATTATTGTTGTTTATTTTGATGATTTAAATCTTATTGGGACTCCTTAAGAACTCCAAAAAGGTGCTGATTATTTAAAGAAAGAATTTGAAATGAAATAATAATGACTAAATCATTGATTCTGAGATTTTATTTCAAGATTAAATAATCAAAGATCATTAGTAAATGACATAAAACTATCCTTGTTCTTTGTTGGTGATGATTGAATGAATGCCTAAAGACAAAATCATCCAAAGTGCCCACATTTTTAGTGGTATTATAGCACAATATCAAAGATGTCAAAACAAAAAATCTCTAACATGACTGGCATGAACTAATGAAGAAGATTCATGCCATTGCAATTATTCGTTAGGGATAAACGATTTGTTTTTGGCTTTGTTTTTCCTTTTCTTGGTAGAGATTTAGAATCAAAGTAAAGAATTCTTTCTTTTGGTGTGGAATCACTTGGCCCTCGAGAAATCATAACGCACAATTAACAACATGCTAATTATGACAATAATCAAAGTCAATACACCCATTTTTCATGCTCTTTTTCAATGCACAAATAATGGAATGAGCTTAAATCCAAATTGACCATTTCCTGTTCATCATTCGAAAGACACCGTGATTGAATGATCAACGTTCAATGACTAATTTTCTTGATAGTGTTTCATATTCAACACGACACGTTTCCCCATCACCAATGATTTACAAATTAACACCCCAGTGGCTTGACTTCGACACAACAACAATTGACGAATCTATATCTACAACAACACACGTTCCTCTTTTGCATAATTACACATGTATACCAACCAAGAAAATATATGTTATCCACAAAAAAAAAAAAAAAAACACACACACACACACCATGATTTCATCAAATCATTCATTTATTGCTAGTTTAGTTATAAAGTATAATACATCTAATGTAATCATTAAATATATATACTTTTAATTATAAGTGACATATGTTGTTATTATTAATAGAAATACTTTTAAATTTTATTTAAAAATGAACTTGGAAGAATTTTTTTATTTAAAATAATTTGTTAAGGACCGAGGGAGTAATTATATTTTTAACGTGCGTTTTATGATTTAATTTAGTAGTGAAAAAATGAAAAAATAAAATAAATACGAGTATAAAATAATAATTTTTCGCAGAAGTTCGGGAATGCCCCGAATTGTTGATGAAATTACAATGGAAAGCCACTACCGCGTAAATACAAAAGAGGGGACCAAAACAAATGCACCCGTCCTATTCCGTACCTTTATAAGTAGGACTAATAGCCGTTAGATAAACCAATTTCACTTTCTCAAAATAATTTTAAAAAAGCAAAAAATTCTTTAGTGCAATTTCCTCCGTTGCCTAACACGCCAAGCCACAAAAAAAAAAAAATCCTTTTTTTTTTTTTTGGAGTACTCGGAAACTCTCTCAATAAGACTGTATAGCTTTATAAAACGACCCTTTCCTCTTCCTTTCTATTTCCTTCTTTCCATTCTTCTTCTTGATTTCTCCGATCGAAATCCTTTCCCCACTCCTCCGAGATCTCCCGGAAGGCAGTCCCTGATTTTGATTCGTTTTCCTTGTTTGAGTGAGGATTGGGAATTGAATTTTTTTTTGTTTTGGGGATTGAGTTTTTTTGGTTGTTGTTGGAGTTGAGGAAGTGTTGGTTCTTGGGGGGGTGGGGAATTTGAGCTGAGAAAGAAGTTGGGGGTGGTGAAAGGAGGTTGATTTTGGACCTGGGTTTGGGATAATTTATTCGGAAACGGTGTCGGTTGAGGAAATGCGGTTTGTGGTTTGAGGTTTTGGTTTGGTTTTTTTATTTTTTTGTTCTTCAGGGTTTTGTTATTAATTGGATCTGATCGGTGGGAATAGAGAAGGGGGAGAAGAAAAGGAGAGAAGTTAAGATTCTTTGTTTTATTGGTGAGGTTGGTGAAAGATGCAGCAAGATCATCGCAAAAAGGTATGGACGTGTTTTTTTTTTTTTAAATTTTGGTTATGGAAGTTGCTATCTTTAACTTGCTGTAGATGTACGTGAATTTGTAGTTTCGTGTGTGTTTTGTTACTTTTCTAAATAGAGATCTTGCTGTTGTTAATTTGATCTTACTGATAAACTTAAGTTTTTATTTTCCTTTTTTATTTTATTTTATTTTTTTTGTTGGGGGGTGGGGGTTTGTCAAGGAAGATGAGGTCGTGAACTGGACAAAGATTGGATCTTGATCAAGTATTTTAAGTTTTCAATTTTGTTTGTCGCTGGGAAATGATAGGCGTAAAGTTTTTGGGTGGATGTATATCATCTTTTTCTTTGTGGTAAAGTAGTTAAAGTTGTTAATTTCTATGTAAAATGTATGAGAATAAAAATCCTAGCTTGGGTGTACCCTGGTACCTGTTTGATTGTTGGCCTGAAAGAAGTTTTACCGGAGAATATGATATCTTCTTTTTAGATCGGGAGTTAGTTTATTGTGGTCCAACATGGGCATGAGAAAGGCGAAATCTTGGTTAAGGGATAAAATTAATTTTTGTGTCGAACTTACTTGGGAAGTTGCTGTTCAGTAGTGTATTCAGTGGATTGTGAATTATAATGTTTCAGATTGATTATTCATGACTATTCTGCTCTTTTAACAACAGAAAAGGTTTCAAAAGATTTTATGGGTGTAAGTTAGTAAATGGTGAACATACGAGGGTGTATTCTCTTGTGCATTGTTTCCTATTATTTCTGACACTGCTTTATGTTACTGGTTTTTCCTTTCTTGCACTCTTTCTTGATTAAAGTTTGTTCTTTTATCATTTGTAGTTAAGAAACCTTATGAATAGTTGCAATTATAGTTATGCATGTTTTCTGAAATGCATTATGAAGTGAAACCTTTCTATCTTTCTGTCTGACTTGCATTGCTTCTTGTTCCTTCAGTATTGATTTTTCATCACCAACTTAGAATTGAGCCTTTCATCCTTGGAAGTTTATGTATTGGGAGGTTTCAGTAGATGTATAGTCATAGGAGTCTGATGTGGTAGTCAATGCTGGAACGCAGGAGTTTTCTCACCAGATTTTGATATTGCCTTCTCTTCTGTTTTAGTAGTTGCTTTGTGTATAAAGGGGTTTATTATACTATTCATCTGTGTTTAGTCAACTTAGTCCAAGTACCTGACTTAAATTATCTTATAGAGTATCAAGGAGGCAGATTTTTTCACAGAGTATGGGGATGCCAACCGGTACAAAATTCTGGAAGTTATAGGGAAGGGAAGCTATGGGGTCGTGTGTGCAGCCATTGACACACATACAGGGGAGAAAGTGGCAATAAAGAAGATAACTGATATATTTGAGCATACCTCTGATGCTATTCGAATTTTGCGTGAGGTTAAACTACTGAGGCTTTTACGGCATCCAGATATTGTCGAAATTAAGCGGATTATGCTGCCACCCTCTAAGAGGGATTTTAGAGACATTTTTGTGGTTTTTGAGCTTATGGAATCAGATCTTCATCAAGTCATTAAAGCCAATGATGACTTGACGCATGAGCATCATCGGTTTTTCCTTTATCAGATGTTACGTGCGCTGAAATATATGCATACAGGTTTGTGT
Organism: Gynochthodes officinalis; assembly: GCA_020080225.1. Lineage (NCBI taxonomy): Eukaryota > Viridiplantae > Streptophyta > Magnoliopsida > Gentianales > Rubiaceae > Gynochthodes > Gynochthodes officinalis. Next base: position 4,356,615 of record CM034623.1, on the reverse strand, counting down.
AGCTTATTTTGTTTATACACAGAAAAACTATTTAGCAATTGTAGTAGTTTCTTCCTGTTCTTTTTGCATGATTTTTTTGTCCTGTAGAGGGTAAACTTTTTGAGCTGTGTTCTGATGTGATGTACTTTGATTGCAGCAAATGTGTATCATCGAGATCTCAAGCCAAAAAATATATTGGCAAATGCAAACTGCAAACTTAAAATATGTGATTTTGGACTTGCAAGAGTTGCATTCAGTGATACCCCAACAACAGTATTTTGGACGGTATGGCGTGCCTTATACTTGTCTCTCTTGCATGGCTTGTTTTATGTGAATGAGACTTTGTATGAATGATTGTCAAAGGAACTGCTTTTATGTTACTAACCTTTTATGATACGATGCAGGACTATGTGGCTACGAGATGGTATAGGGCCCCTGAGTTGTGTGGATCTTTCTTCTCTAAGGTAGTGTACTACTTTCTATTTACATTCTTTGATAATGCATCAGAGGTTCAGGTAATTTTTTGAGTTCCTCAAAATGTAATTAATTATGTGCTATGGTTGGTCTCATTTGTAGGCATTTCAGTCATGATTTGATTACTCAACTATAAAGTGTAATTTTCATTCATCACATACTTTCTCACAATGAGCATGAGTGTATGCTTGTTGCTTTAAGTTACATAGAAAATGTGATTTCTTGGGATAAGATGAATGTTGTGACAGAGAGTAAAGGGCTATGTTGCCAAGTTCTCATAGACTGTTCATTGGATCTAACCATGATGTTTTGTCATCCTCGGGAGGTGATTTACCTGTCACGTAATGCATTGCGTGTATATGGCCTATTATTTGATTCTGCAATATTGAGTTCATATGGGTAAATTTTGGCATAGCCAGCGCTGTAAAATGGATAAAAGAAAGAAGGCTGTTGTATGTGGTATTAATTTACTGAGAAAAAAAAAGTGGTTATGCCATGAATCTACTAGTGGTAATGTTTCTGAGCATAATGGTTTTGTATCTTAAGTTGGTATCCACTTTACTAGTGAGCAAGTCTTTTTCCCCTATTTTTTAACTAGTTGTCTTTGTATGCATGAAACAAAAAAGTGACAAGTGAAATAGCAATCAAGGTGAAAAGTAGTGTTTAAGTTGAATTTTTTGTTTTCTTGCCTCCTTTTGTGGTGAAGTAGAAGTTCTGGTTTTAATGCTAGAGCAATTCATATTATTTCTGTATGTAATGTATTATGTGCATGTTAAGTAGTAATGTGTAGATTAAAAAATTCTTGTTCAGGGAGGAATAATGAACTCTCCTGGAAGTTGAAATTTCTGTTCCACAGGTAAACTGTGTTAGGTCTTGTGTTGATTCTTGTAGGGATTTACTGGTTTCTTTTTTAAACTTTTACTTATTATATTTTCTAATTTTTGTTGCCTTTGGCTTGCAGTATACACCTGCAATTGACATTTGGAGTATTGGCTGCATTTTTGCTGAGGTGTTGACCGGGAAACCCTTGTTTCCTGGTAAAAGTGTTGTTCACCAGTTGGAGCTGATTACTGATCTTCTGGGGACTCCATCAGCTGATACAATCTCTGGTGTATGTGTTTTCTTATATAATGAATGACTGTACCATTTGAAGTGCTTATTTTGATAAGTGTATTCATATTTCTATTCTGTTTTGCAGGTACGTAATGAGAAAGCGAGAAAATATTTGACTGATATGCGGAAAAAGCAACTTGTTCCTTTTACTGGAAAATTTCCAAATGCAGATCCTCTGGCTCTCCGACTGCTTCAAAGACTACTAGCCTTTGATCCAAAGGACAGGCCAACTGCTGAAGAGGTCTGTGTTACCTGATTAGATATCGCACAAGATGCACTTTCATAATTGTGTTATTAAACTTGGAAGTAAATACTATTTGCTCCGTTGACATTAGTTTGGTTTTAAACTTTTAATGTTTTTGGTTGGATAGGCATTATCTGATCCATACTTTAAGGGACTGGCAAAGATTGAGAGGGAACCATCTTGTCAGCCAATCTCAAAGCTTGAGTTTGAATTTGAGCGGCGAAGGTTGACAAAGGAGGATGTCAGGGAATTAATATTTCGGGAGATATTAGAATACCATCCTCAACTGCTGAAGGACTACATGGCTGGAAATGATGGGGCAAATTTTCTTTACCCTAGGTTCTAAATTTATGCAATCAAAAAAATTTTAATTTTTTTATATTGACAGAATATATTCTTGTTAATATCAGGTCATTGACATTGTAGTTTGTGGCCTTCTTTGCAGTGCCATTGGTCAGTTCAGGAAACAGTTTGCCTACCTTGAGGAGAATGGTGGTAAAAGTGGGCCTGTGATTCCTCCTGAGAGAAAGCATGTCTCTCTTCCTAGGTAATGTATTTCTGCTAGTTTTACTTATCCAGCATTCACCTTTCCGCTTTTGATTTTATCAGTATAAAGAGAGAATTGTACATGTCTTGCTTATTGATCAAAAGTTTTTGAAATACTCCCTGTATTACGTTTGATTTGCTTAGCTCTTTGCCTGTTCAGATTGTGGACATTTTTCCTAATGTTTTTATCCATGGCATCTCTCTATGCAGGTCTACAGTTAATTCAAGTGTTGTCCCTCCAAAAACCAATCAAACTCAGTCTTCTTTTGATCGGCGATGGAGTGAAGAAGTTTCTAGCACTGCTAGCCTTTCAGGAAGCAACCCATCAAAGGGTTTGCGGCCTCCACCACGTGTACCCATAGGTATTCAATGGCCCCTTCTCCTAACATGCCTTCTATTTCTTTTTGTTAATAAGCTTCCCTAACAATGAACTTCGGTTACTTTCGATGGAATCTCAATCTGTCTTATTTTCTTGCTGTGGTTCTCTTGATCATTCTTATCAATTATGCATAGCACTAAGCTTTTTCCTTGTAATGACATTCCATTTCGTTTGTGTAGCTAAACCAGGAAGAGTAGTTGGACCTGTTATACCGTATGAGAATGGTAGAAACACCAATGATGCCTATGATGGAAGAGTGTACATTCAGAACGCAGTCCTTCCCCCACAGGCATTATCTCCACAGTATTTCTTTAGAACTTCTAACATTGGGAAGAATCAAGATAAGCAGGGATCAGAAGCAGTTAAAGAATCCTCCCAAGCCAAATTGCATCGGCAGCAGCATTACCTGCCAGTGAAGCCAACTCCTGTTATTAGTCCTGATAGCAACAATCACCATCATCATCACCACCACCACCATCACCACCAAAACCACCTCTATTACCAGTCGCAGGCAAAAGCTGTCCAGCTAAATAGTCAAATAGCTATTGACGCGAAATTGCTGCAGGCACAATCTCAGTTTGGGCCGGTTGGAGCTGCAGCCGTTGCTGTTGCTGCACATAGAGAGGTGGGTGCTGTTCAGTATGGGCTGACTTAGAGTTTCTTTGCTGTTGCGGATTAGATGGTGCAACTCATAGAGAGGTGGGTGTTGTTCAGTATGGGCTGACTTAGAGTTTCTTTACTGTTGTGGATTAGATGGTGCAATTTAGCGGTAGAATTTTCAGGTTATCTTGTCAAAATGAGACTTGAGAGAGTTGGCTACCTGTGCTCAAGTCACTGTAAAGCTCTTAGTAGCATGTAAAATTGATTCAAAAGTAATAAAATAGTTTCATATATGTTCGTTGTTAGAAATACTAGTGTAATCCTGTACAAGTAGCTTTTATTTTACGCGAGTTTGGTGAAATACTCAACAGGACGGTGGCTGGCTTGCTAATGGTCAATCTCAGAGGGAAATCCACTACGCTTTAACATTACCACCGGGCTAAATCTTCCAAGATTTAGCGACGACAGGGCCTGAGGCTGGTTAGGATTATGAATCATCGCAAGTTTTTGACGATGATCATGGCAAAAAATACACCAGTACGGGTGCCATTTCGACAGAGTTTGTCTGTGGCACTGAAGATTTTCATCCACGGAATTCAGCAGGTTCTTAATGCTATACTCTTAATGGGATTGCAGACGAATATGTGTACATGTATCTGACATGTTCAAAGATGATGCATATGTATGTAAGCATAACTGAACTATTTGACGGCATTTCTTCTCATCCTGATCGGACGCACTTTTAGATGCAGTATTGGATTACAGATCTCTGAACCATTCTGACAAGAATGAAATGTATGAATTATTATAAATTTGACGTTTGCTTGAGTAATGTATGCTATGTAAACAACTCAGTCTGATAAAAATGTGATATAACACTCTGCCAGGGGCGTGGTTTGTCTACACATGTAATGAAGGGAAGGAGCTTTTAAGTAACGAAAGTGGGGGATGGGTCTTCTTTTTTTTTTTTCTTCACATTCACACCTTTTAAAAAGGATCACTATATTAAGATTCCTATTGAAAAGAGCTACTAAATTAAAATCTAGTTTAAGGTAGTATAATGACGTTACCAATTGCTGAAACTCAATCAGGAGATAGTTTCAAAATTTGATTAACAAGTAACATATTTGATCAGAGTAGAATGATAGATTAATCAAACTAACAACTAAAACAACACATTCCAACCCAAAAATAAACTGCTCATTCAGCAGATCTGATTATAGGAAATTTCAATAAAATCTAATCTTATCACCTGATTCCCTATCTCCAAAAATCTAAGCAAAACTTAACATTTGATTAGTTCTTGATTCGACAAATCTTGCTACTTGTCATGCTTTTCTCTTGCCACAATCTTGAACTTCCCAGTTTGTTGTTGCTGCAAGAAAACATCATCTCTTAGCAAAACAACATACATAACCACAATAATTTCGTTTCCAAATAAAGAAAAAGAGTTACCTTTTTCCACAAATCAGAGTGAGTTCTACAGAAACCAGCAACAATATCTGTTTTATTCCTTCCTTCAGTGTACTCAATCCAAAGATCTTTTTTCAATCCACAAGTCACATGAAAAGCCAAAGGACACTTGGGCTCAGAGCAATCTATAGCACATCCATTCTTGGATTTGCAAATATAGCACTTCTGTTTCCATCTCCTGTCTGGTATATGTGTCATATCAATCCCTTCTCTACCTTCAGAATCACGAAAAAACACCTCAGGAACAAAAAGCGCACAAACAACATGAGCCCACTTGCCATCTTGAGTGGTTGGCTTCAAAGCGCCACCAATCATTGGGCAAAGGCAGCAAGAAAGGGTCTTCAAAGTTTGGATCTTTTTACTACTCTTTGATGATTTAGAAGCCAAACACTGGGCACAGAACCAATCGCCATCTGGAACACCCTTTGTAAAAGGATGACCATAGCAAGATGCATGGACCATTAATTCACAATCATCACAAAATACTATAGGGTCTGACGGATCTCCATCGGTACTGTCACAAATGGCGCATAAAATCCCATCATTATTGTCGTCGTCGTCTTCATCAACATCTCCATTCTCACCTTCTTCTGTCAGTTTCTCGGCCAAAAAGCTTCCTCCTTTGTTGTTGCAGTCTTCTTTGCTATCCTCATCTGCATTTTCTTCTTTTGCTTCCTTCACTTTGTCAATTCTAATAACTTCTTCTTTTCTCCAACCTTCACCTTTAACAATATCACTTGGGCCATCTGGGATTTTGTCTGTTTCTCGGCATTCCTTGTCAGACTTGTCAGCCACTTCCGAAGGGAGCTGGAATTCGATGTTCAAATCAAATTCTCGAATGGCCCAGACTCTCTTCTTGGCAGGCAAACAGAATGTAGTGGATGTATCAGGGAGTATCGGAGGGAAATTGCGGGACTCTTTGCGCTTTTTCGCTGGTAGGCAAGATGGGGCTGAGGCAGTAGTATTTGGACGGTTTTGCTGGAGTATTTGATTCTGCCTTTCTTGCTCTTGCACGAGCTTGTATCTCTTGGTAGGGGGTAATTCATGGAATCTGTTCCCCATGTGTTTGAATGTTTGCCTCAGAGAAGAGAGGAATTGGTTGATTGTTGTTCAGATTTGGGATGAATCTGAACGGGAAGAATTTTCCAGTTTTTGAAGAGTTTGAAATGAGCAATGGTGAAAATGGTGGGAAAGAGACCGCGGGGGTAGATAAAAAGAGTTTCGAGGTTTGAATTTGGCGGGTTGGGCTCCTAACGAATTTTTAGGCTTCCGCGGTTTGAAATTACTATGGATTCAATTTGTCAAATTTTGTCCCTCCATCTTTTTGAGATTTGTGATTGCTATTTGCTATAAAAAATACTTCATTAAGGGTGCATATGAATTGCATTTCTGTAATGTAAATAATTTTTTATATTTTAAATATGTTTTTTATTTCATAATAAAAATATAAGAATAAATTTTGAAACGCAATTTATGCGCACTTGATTCGTTCATAATATTCTTCCTTCTTTTAATTGAATATTTGAGAAAATACAACAATAATATTCACACATTCAATGTTTCAATCCCATTTATTTCCCGAGACATATATGCATAAAAGTTTTATTATTTACTTAACAGACGAGAGGAAAAAAATTATATTTATTTGCCTTAGCATGCATAATCAATGGTGAGTAGTAGGTAGTTGAAATATTCCAATTTAAGGACACAATAAAACATGTGTCTATGAAACGAGGGACAACATGCGTTTGTGGTTAGGAGGAAGGGATGAATAAGTTCACATTCTGCAAAAATCTTTATTGCAAGAACCAACATTATTGATCATTCATAGACACTGAAAAATACATGCTCTTATACAGAAGACTAGAAGTTGATAAATAATGTAAACAATGCCAGTCAGAGAGACCAAATATGTTGAAATCTTCAGAAGTCAAGCTGAGGCACACATCAGTTGTTATAAAACGTACCAGAAAATAAACAACTTCAAAGGTTAAGACTTAGGAACAAGATTGAGATTGAATCAAAAACTTGTCTCCAAGAACAATTTTCATGCTACCCCTTTTTCTTTTCTATCAGCAACAAACTGTGATGTACTAATTCTGCTTTGGGGCAGGGGTAGAGCATCTCCAAATTCCAGCTAAAGTGCTACCAAAGATCGAGTGACATACGCTAGAAACTGCACATGGTACTACAGTAAGAGGATTTCCAAAGTGCTGTGAGGCGAGAACTACTCCAAGCACTGAATTCTGAAACATGGATATGCAGAAAAAGTAAACAATGAATTCTGAGTTCACAATCCTTCAAGCAAAAAGAAGAAGATGGTGAAAACAGCTTCTGTAGTGACCATCATTTATAATTATCTTCACTGATGGATCTTAGTTTCAATTGCCATCTGGTTTTTAAAATTTCTAAAATGGCATTATGGAAAACCTAATCAAGTGAAGCATATTTCATCAATTGCCACCAAATAAAGAAGTGATAATTTATCTCGTGGAAGCGCATACCTGCATGCCAACCTCAATTGAAATTGTCCTAGAAGATGATACATCAACCCCTATCATCCGTGAGAGCACATAACCAAAGAAGAATCCAGATGCATGAAGAAGAACTGTTGCTAAAACCACTTGTTGACCAGACATGAGGATAGTGGAAGAACTTTGCGCGATTGCATTTCCGCAAAGAATAGCAACAGTTAATACGGCAACAGGTGGCATCAGAGGAGACACACATTTGACAAGGCCCTGGAAGTACTGATTAAGAAATGCGCCAGCTAGAACTGGTAGAAGTACAACCTGTGAGCCAATAGAGTTTGGTAATCATCAGAAAAACGCTAACAACCAATTATTCTTCTTGGGGGTGGGGGGTGTGGAATCCACCTGCAGGGTTGATGTAAATAGTCCAGCTGCATCTACAGCGACATATTGCCCAGCAAGTTTAGCTGTAAGAGGAGTCATGACCTGCAAGGGGAAATCAAAGTAGGTAAGTAGATGTTCCCCAGCACTGATGTTGTATTCCAATGCAAATTACATTTAAGAGTGACAGAGTCAAATTACTGTTTGGTTTCAGAAGCCAAAGTACGGGAATTGAAAGGGAGAAAATAACAAAGATTTTCTGCACAGTAAAGAAAAAAGTCACTTTTACCAATATATGAATTGACAATTTGTATATGGGGTAAATTATTTATCTCCATTGTCATCAGGGGGGTGTTCAATAGGAGTGGAGGGTGGTGGTTTTGGCACAGGGGGCGGGGGGTGGGGATTGCGGTAAAGCAATTCCATTGATTGCCATTCTTTGGGCTGAGTTTAAAATAGAACAATCTAGTTTCCCATAGACATCCAGCTTAGAAAATAAATGAAGCTATAATGAAATAGGCAGACAAGTTACCAACCACGGCAGATAGCGTGCTAGCAGCAGTCATCAACACTGAAAGAGCCACATTTCCTCTGCGGCATACTGATGTCAGTAAGGATTTCTAACAAACTCATGTAAAACCAGAGAACTTTTGTAAGCATGTACTACATTTTCACACACCTGGCAATATAGGTGACAATATTGCTTGCCGTTCCTAAGGGTCAATCCATTGGAAAACCTCATAACAAGGAAAACACATAGCCGAGAATATTACCACAATAATTAATGCTCAAAAACACAGCTATGCACATACCTCCTGGGCAACAGCCAACCAGTATCAACCCAGCTGCATAATGGGGTGGCAAATGTAAGAGCTTGCTGACAAAATATGCTGATAGAGGCATTACCTGTAAGAAGCAAAAAAAGTCCAGGTTCTTTTTTCTTTTTGTTTTTATTTATTTATTTTTATCGCAAAATACATATGGAGGTAACCTAAGCAGAGATACCTAGGAAACCAAGGTAAAAAAGTCCAGGTTCTAAGTGCTAGTTCCTAGAACTTGAATCAACATTGAGGTTCAAAGTGTATCCACCATACTATTTTTTCACCTAGATAGGCAGTCTAAATGAAATGGAAACTAACCACATACAAAGCACTTATTGATCAGTCAATAGCTAAGGGCAACCTAAATTGAATATTTGAACCAGTAGGAGCAAGTTCAAAGAAGCTGGAGCAGGAAAGACATCCAAAAACCAAGGAGTACACCATGTATCAAAAGTTTCAGATAGCAAACCATTTGCATATTTAAAAGGTTCTTAACTCGATTTTATTTCTAGAAATTACCAGTAAGAAGTGTGACCTTCAACTCTAAATGCAACTTTATAAATGTTTCTTATCTTGTTCAAAGTTCTACTCTGCTTATCACAAGTCAGGTCAAACCTCTACCTGAATAAGGTCTTGATTCCAACTATATATCAACAGTATCAATACAATAAACCAACGTATTTTTCGGAATGCTTGAATGCATCTTCATCAATCGTATCTGTGTCAGAAGATACCGTGATAGCACTACTTCAAGTCATAAGTTTATAGGAAAGTAATAACCTTTTAAAACAAGGTAAAGAAAGAGCAAAAACTAACGGGGAACGAGGTAACATAGAAACGACAGTAGCTTTATTCACATTCACATCCCAAGATTCATTCAAACCAAACCTACGTTCTAAATAAGATGAAACAACAGTGCCTTTTTTTAACTTGAAGAATTTCAAGCAAAGAATAGTCTGAACAAATAAACAGCTTGAGAAAACAATCCAACCACTTACGAGTACTTGGTTTCGAAAATTAAGAAACCGACGGAAAAAAGGAAAAAAAAACGAACTTGGAACTTGAAAAAAATCAAAACTGACCGAATATTGAAGCACAAATCCAGTTAACATCTCCTTAGGCATCGCCAAAGCACCTTTAAGGTCATCAAAGGTTAGAGTCATGCCCATCCCAAGCATGGTCAGAGTGATCCCCGTAATAGTCCATCTGGGCTGCACCCAATTATAAGAACTAGGCTTCAACAGCCCCAACAAGCACCCTAAAGCTACCCATAAAGGAAAAGCAGTTGAAATGGCCTCCCCTGCAGCTTCAATCCAGCTCCTATTAGTACCAGTCTTACTGTCAATACTGCCTCCATCTGAACTTCTGGTATTGCTTGATGAATTGGCACAAAGATTTGATCTTTTTGGTCCAATTGGGATTAGAGAGATGGGTTTTGTGAACTGACACTTCTCTTGGGGCTTACTGAGTTTGAGTGTGGAGAAATGCACTGATGTATCTGATTGTGAAATGGGACTTTTAATTTGACCGAAAATTCTAGTACTTTTGTCAATTCTTTTTGGATAATAGGTCCATGCTGTTCCATGGGTTAGTGAAAAGGAAGACTGCATTTTTCTCCAACAAATTGGATTCAGGACTGGTGTGTATCTGAATCCTCAAATTTATCTCACTCGCAAGCACAGTTCAGATTCCCTCAGCTGGGCGTGCACACTAGCCAACATCAAACTAAGAACATCTCTTTCATTTGAATCGCACTCAAATTTGGGTCCCGGAATATGCAAGATTTCCCTTTCTTGCACACAGACAGACTGAGGTTCGTACTGATTTTTATTATTATTATTTTTTTAATGCATGGAACTGAAATTAATTTTTATGATACCGAAAGCACGTGGACTTGAGGTGGTTATTCACTTCTGCCGTTTGCATATCTGTCAAAGGTTATAGTGCAACGGAATGGCCAATACTTCCAAGTTGTTTCAATAAAGTAAAGATTATTTGCACATCTCAAGAGAAATTACAGTACGAGTAAAAATTTTGAAGAATGGAAAGAAAAGATGCTACAATAACTTATTGTTGGACCAATGTAGACATAAAGAATGAAATAGAAATAAAATATAACGACCCATAAAATTCCAATTGCCAGAAAAAGCTGTACACTTGAATCTGATCTTTATAACCAATAAAGCATACAATTATCTATCATCTAAACATGGTCTGATATGCTAATAGTGTGCTCAGTCTGCTGTTAAAGAACTGACAGACCAACACAATCATCCATTCCCCATGCGGAGAAGAGCATACAAGATTTCCAGTAACTGCCCAACTTAGCACAAGCTCAAGTGAATAATTCTCCAGCATGAGCAATCCCGATATAGATTCCCACTTGGCCAGCCAAATCAAAGGGGGAAGAGCATCGTTGCAATCTTAAATAATCCATCTATTCCTTCTCTTGGGAAAAAATACTGGTTTAGAAGGCTGCAGGTTGATTTTTGTTGAATATCAGGCACACTGCTTAACGCTCAATCCATGATCTGAGAAAGGAAACGGATTTTATTGTATTTATGAACCAGGGAAGAATTACATTTAGATGGAACAAATTTAAACAAAAGCTAAAAAGAGTTCCTCATAAATTCAGCATGAGGATTAAATGACAAAATGTTAACTCAACTATGTAATGGAGGAAGTAGTTCAAATAACTTTTTATCATAGTTGCATAATTTCATGTCAAGGCACCATAAAGATAGGTTGAAAACTGCACATACCTTTTAAAATTAAAATAATCACGGCATATAGCAGCAATTGGTAGTTCCAACTTCCAAGTTCTTGCAACCTAGAGAACATGAATTTACTGTTTCAGATAAAATATGGAATCAAGAGTAATACCACATGTAGAAAGTTGTAGTTTGCACTAATTGAAACAACAATGGAAGACAACATAAAAGACCTAGAAGCTATTAACTACAGATGTTATACATATCAGGAAGTTTGCCTGTCTAAGGAGCATGTTACGAAAACTTCTCCCAAAAGCTACTGATACTGAATGACAAAACATTTCATCCAAATATGACTGGTAATTTATGCGACTAGTCTTACTTTAATAAAAGCCTGACAAGACAATGAAGAGTAAACTAGCTCAGTTCAAACCCATAAGATAATGCAGACTTGCATTGGCTCCAGTGAAGTTTGACATGAACAATAGCAGCGCCACACATCCAACAATGGACTACTAACCTGACCTCTTTTTTCTGGCTTAATAACCTACATTACAAGCCTGACCTAAACACTTAATCAACAGGAGCACAAAAGTAGCCAACCGACAGTTACTTAACATGATAACAAATAACCATAGAAACATCGGACAGATTCGAATCCTGAAATTCCAGAATGAAATAATGCAGAAGGAAGTACCAACCCCACCACAGGACTAGACCTAAGGTAATAGAGTGTTGTCAAGAAATCTAGGCTCCAGAATAATCAGAACTATTGGATGTAATGTCACTTCCCACAACTACTGATAATCTTTATATCTACATAACATAGCTAGCTGTGAGTAAAGGACACCCAAACTGTCAAGTTCAACAATTGGTTAGAGTCCAATAACTGCTTATTCAGGCTAAAGCTACAATTCAACAGTCAAAGCATGTTGCAGGAACTAATCATCAACCCCACTCTAGGAGCAATGGGTGCTGCCCCTATCTACAAATCCCTCATAATGTGAGAAATAGAAGAATAAAGACCAGCTTAAGCTCAAAGGATAAGGACAAAACCTCTCGACTTCAAGAACTTGATATTATGGGAGTATATTAAAATTTAAAAAAGAAAAAGAAAAAAAGGAGGGAGCACATAAGAGGAGTCGGAAATACTCAAATTTCCACAACACAGATAACTTCTTACCAAGGTTAGAAGCTTAGGCATGTAACACCTGGAAAATTGGTGGGAACAGCATGACTTCGGACTGAGTTTCTAGATTAGAGGAAGACAACTGAACAATTCCTCAGGTAAAATGATTCAAACTTTAGATGTGCACTTAAAAAGCACAGTCAACAAGAAGAAGAACTGAACATGTTGAGGTTCTCAGAGGCAATTTCATTACTTACTTGAATGAGAACTCATCTTGCAGCTCCAGTGTCGAACAAGGCTCTCACCAGTTCGGAAGATTTCAAGAAACCAGTATGGTTCCTCAATAGCCAACTGTTATTGTGTCTAGAGGAGCAATCACAAAGTACAGTTCTATTGGGAACTTGAAGACCACTCCTCCTTTAAAAGATAATTATGAGACAACAAAATCCCAAGTATAACCCTATCAATTCAAACTCACACCATTCCCACTCTCGTGACCCCCTGTCCCCCTCAAAAAAAAAAAAAATAATAATAATGAAAGGAATTCTATTCTACGTCTTCTGCAGGTCAAAGCTAGCAAGAAGCAAACGTTTGCCATTATAGTTTGGCAGACTCAAGAATTATTTTATCATGAGATGGTACGTCACTATATTTGCCTTCAAAACCATGTGCAAAGAGAGAGAGAGAGATCAACAGGTACAAATTCATAACTTCAACTCTAGTAAACTGGAAACTGCCTTCCCCCAAATCACTTTTTACTCAGAAACTGTTGCAGAAAGCCAATCCTGCTTTTCTACTTACCTCGAACCACATTTCCTCAAGAGGAATGTGCAGGGCAAATATGTGTGCTTAATCTTCGTCCACAAACTAAATCAAGAAACCCAAGGTGGGACATGTGAAAAGGAAAAAATTCTAACCCAAAAAGTGAAACATCAGATAACTCATCTTTATTCAGGTCTCTTCAAATTTTCCCATAACACCTAATGGAATCTACACAAGTTCTAGACAATAATACTACTCGCACAACAACTAAAGGCACAGCATAAAGTGCCAACACGTTGCACCATTCATCAAGAAACAAACACTCTCTTTCCACAAGCTTTACAATAATAAATGTGCTGACACAGAGCAAGAACTATTCGCCAAAAATACAAGAAAGCAGCAGAAATTCCTACAGTGTTTATAGAATCCAGTCCAAGACCACCCAAAAGCCAAGATTTCTCACACCCAGAAAAACAAATCCACAAGCAAGCACATGAAAAGCCTAATTAAAACCAATATGCAAAAATGGATTCCACCAAAAATATAACACCAAAGACACAGCTTTTCAATTTCAACCCCTAACAAGCCATACGAAGGAGACCAGTAACATTTTTAAATACAATCTGGCACCGTAGAACATTAATATAAACAAGCATAGGCCTTTGAATTTTATAAACAGACCCTAAAAGCTCACAAAATAATACAACACATTTATGGATTTTACCCAAAACAAAATTAGCTATTAAAAAGCACCCCAAAAAACAAAAATGATAGTTATTTAAACAAGATCAAACAGGAAACCAAAAAAATATGGCAGGGCCAAAATAATAAGATACTTTTCCTTCCAAGAAATAGCATTAAAATCATAGACAATGTCTAATTTCGCACAAGGAGAATACATCTTCAAAATGATTTCTTAAGTTCTCTATCATGACATAACATTCCGAACAAGATCTTGGATCCAGTTTGTAGTACCAGATAAAATAAGAAAAATAAGTGGCCAGGGTCTAGTTTGGACTAGTTTATCTGGGTCCTTGAGCTCGCTGCACGTCATAAGCACCCCAAGCACCAGGTCCAGGTCCATATTGAGTATAACCTTCCATATCAGTTTGCATCTGATAAAAAAATATATCAAGAACTCACAAGGAAATATATAAATTACTAAGGAAGTAAAGGCCCTGTTAAAAGAAACTCCAACCTAGTGCCAGTGTTTCTAACAGTAAGTGAGTGAGGGAGAGAGAACTTACATGATGCATGGAGTTTGCAGGGTTCATCCCATAATTAGCAGGATAAGGATTTACTTGGTAGCTAGTTTCTTGATTCACATAATTTGCATTATAACCCGTACCTGCAAAAGCACATAACAACACATCAAAAAATAAGCTACTAAAATCCAACCTCAGTCGAGAGGGATCTGAAACTTGAATATTCCTTTTAATGGGAGATCTAACGCATACTTTGTAAAACCATAATGGCCAGGAAGCAGACTAAAGTTGATCATAAACCAGGATGAAAGAGAAAACTTTCCTTCATCATTTTATATAGAATGGTTGGTTGACAAGGAGATTAAATCACAGTATCAGCAATCACCTGGATTCACTACTGCAGCACTGGCATGAGCTCTTTTTTCTGTGTTGGCCACCTCAGCACGCAATTTCTCCAACTCCCTTGCCATTGAGACCAACTTCTTCTCCATAACCTGACCATGCTCGTAGTTTTCAGCATATCCCTTTTTCTCATATTCAATAGCAGCCCTATAAATCAATGACAAACAATAAAAATTCCAAATTCAAGCACCACATGGAGGAAATAAATTATACATTCTTACCTAGCCCGCTGCAATTCCTGTTTCAACCCCTCAATCTCTGCCCGTATTGCTGGAACTTGCTGCAACTCCGCATTCATTCTGGCCAAATCTTCAGTCATCAGTTGAGCACTAGCAGTAAGCTCTTGTCTTGCAGCAGTTAGCTCCTTAACATCTGCATGAACTTTCAAAAGCTCAGCCCTCATTGCATCCGTTCCTTGAAGTTCTGCTTGCATTTTGACAGACTTCTCATAAAGCTCTCGCATCTCAATGTCTTTCTCTGCTTGCAATGCACTAGCATACTTGTGTGTCCTCTGAATCTCAAACTGCACAAGTTCCAATTCCTGCTTGAGCGCCACATGTGTTGCAGCTAACCTTTGATTATCAATAAGTAGCACTTGAATTTCATCATGTTGAGCAGCCAATTGCTCCTCAATAATAGCCGGATGTGGAGGAAGTTGTCTGGGACCACCAATCCCCAGAGGTGGTTCTCTCATTTCTTCCAGCAATGCAGGATGAGGCATCACAGGCCCAAGGCCCCTGGGAAATGGAGGAGGTTCATGACCAGGTAGAGGCATCCCAACAAGGGGAACACCTTTCATTGGGACTGAAGGACCTCGACTTCTACCCGACATACTTGATTACTTCTCTATGAAGACTAATTTTCCCCAATGATTGATTTATCAGACCCTGATTCAGATATACAAGCTAATCAAGATATGAAGAATATTAAAATAAGTACCTCAACATTCAAAGCTAAATATAATCTGCCGAGTCTGAATTTTATAAAAGCAAGCAGCAGATGAACCGATAATATTACAAGATAGGTGGAGTTTAAAAAAAAATATCCTAAGCATTGTTAAAGTTTTCTCCTTTCTTCCAACCAGTACAGATTTTTATCAACTAAAGTTATCTAAAGACAAAATCTAACGGTAACCCATCACCATTACAAACAATATAAACTCTAATTAATGAAAAAATATATATAAACAGGACTTAAGTAAAAAATTACAGGAACAACCCAAGAAACGGGAAAAACTATAAGTACTACGACAAACAAAAAAAGCTTTCCCATAACTGAAAGAAAAATTTAAAGCAATAACCTAAATTTCAGATTACTGATCAACACCATCAACATGGAAAAGTTGAAACAGACAAAATCATAGCAAATTACATTGATTAACGCAAAAGAGTCGGAGAATAAAGAGCAAGTGACTAACCCTTTGAGAGAAAAACGAAGAAAAGGGGAAGTCTTTCCTTCTTTTTATTCGTCTCAACAAGAAACCAAAAGCCAGAACCCAACAAAGCTGTCTTTGGCCAAGAATTATATTGAATAATTTGGGAATAAAAAAAAATTAAAAAATGGAGTGGCTTTGTGAATTGAAATTATATTTTGTGTAAATTATAGTAAATGTCCTAAGTTTACCTCGAATATCAACTTTTCCCCTCATTTTTACCAATTTGAAGAGTAATGTACAAATAAGACAAGAAAACTATTCTTCTCCCCCTCCTCCTTTCCTTTTACATTTCTTTCTCTTTTTCCCTTCGTTCCGTTTATTTTAGATATGTATTGCAAATTGGTTAGATAAATAAAATACCACACTTTTTTTATTCAATATTTTGTTGACATTCTCAATGTTTATAACTTTATACTAAGTAATTTGCAAAACGAAAGATTAATAATATTATTGGTATATGAGATTTCACATATAATAATCAAGAGTAATGATATTTTTAATAATTTTTTATAATAAAAAGTTATAGTAATTGATGTGACAAATGCGAAAAGACAAATCATCTCTTATTATTTTATATTTTTTACCGAATATAATAACTGAATTTCCTCTTTTCATATTTATCAAATCAATTATTCTCTCTGGCAAAAAAAAGAGTTCACTTTGGTTTAAATATAATTTTTTATTAGTTATTAGATACAATACACTTAATGCATTAATTAAATATATAATTTTATATTTTTATCTTACTTTTTAATTATAAGTGTACACAATTATTATTAATAAAGATATTTTAGAATTTTAATTTAAAAGTAGATTTTTTTTTTGGAACAAGAAAAAATCTTGAAAATAGATTATTTTTCGAGACGAAAGGAGTAATATCATTTGTCATTACAATGTGTCACTAAAAATATCATTACTCAATGCTCAATACAAAAACTAAAACTTATAAAGAAATGACCTTATTGTCTATTTACTTTGGACGCGAATTTGATGATAATGAAATCTTTACATAAGCAAAAATACCAAGTTGTGGTAAAATAATTGGTAAGTATATATTATTCTTTACAAGTGGTTAGAAAGGGAAGAAAATACATGAAAGTTAAATTAAACTCAGGGGGAAAAAATGCCATAAAACTTAGATTTGAATATAATTGCATGTGAATATAATATGTTGATTCGATGGATTTTAATTATCAAACTATATTTTTATTGGTTGTAATAAAATGCAATAAAAGTAAAACAAAGAAAGTTCATGCATTGATCCTCATTCACAGTATAAATTTATGAAATCAACCTAAAAAAAACTTGGATATTAAAGGGTCGCATATTTACGATAACATTTTTTCAATAAGCAGAACACATTAATAGCAAAATTTTACCCTTTGTCTGGAAAAAAAAAGTTTAACTTTAATTTTTTTAAAATAATAATAATGTATAATTCAAATTAATAAGTAAAAATAAAAAAATACATTTAATTGAGTATTAAACAAATAATATTTTATAATTTAAAAAAAACTATACTAAAATTTTTTTTATGACGGAGAGAGTAATACATTATTTATTTAGTATTTAATTGCACTTTTATTTTATTTTTATTCTCTCTTATTATACTCTATGCTAATTGAACTTCAAATTCTCAACTATTTTTTCCACAAACTTATAACCTTTTTATTTTATTATGGTATAACCTCCAAGCTCAAATTCTAGCCTTTTTTTTTTCCCAAAAAAAAGGAAAAGCCATAACATATTTAAAAAAAAAAAGAAAAAGAAATATCGTATTATGGATTATTGTAGCAAGAACCCCGTGAAATTAATTAAATCAGCATTTAACAACGGAGCGTAATTTATAACGGCTACCCAAAACAAAAAAGAAGAGAAAAAAGTCCAGTGGCCCACGATCAATATACTGAGGGCCCAAGCCCAAGTGTCGGTGATGTTCACGTGAACCTTACAAATATTCAGCAAAACAAATTACAACGTATACTTTTCCTTTTTTTGGAACCATTTCTTTGATCATTCCACATTTGTTTGCTTACTTCCTGGAAAGAATGTCAATGGAGGCTCTTTGGAATTTAGAAGATCGATGGAAACTATCAACACAAGAAGCTGCAGCATTTTTTGCATGCACTGCTATTCTAGTATTTGGAATTTGCATTGTCACAATTCTTAGGAGAAGGGCCAAAAGAAGAGGGCTTGTTCATCAAGAACCATGCCCGAATGAAGCTACAAATGAAGCAAACTGGGGTGATCAAAGGCAGCCCAAGAGTTGGGGCTCTTTAAAGAAAATGCTGATGAATTCAGTGAGGTGGAGTGGTGTGAGCAAATGGGAAGAAAGAAGGCTTAGTGGGAGTCAAAGAGAGAGAGTTTCACCATTGTTGGTTGTGAAAGGAAGATTAGGGGGATATGAAGACAATGTGGGGAGGTGCAGTCATAATTCTAGTTCTGCAGTGTGGCAAAGGCCGATATTGATGGGGGAGAAGTGTGAGTTGCCGAGGTTTAGTGGGCTTATTCTCTATGATGAAAAAGGGAGGCCAATTCATGATCATCAGGCTGATAATGGAACAACTCCTGAATTTCTGGTATGTCATCAAGAACTTTGATTTGCTAAATTTTTATGTGGAGATTTCATAGCCCTCGCATTGTACGTACTTTGCAGGCCTTACTTAGCTTATTTCGTCTTAAACTGATATTGTATATGTGCGCGCGTTAGGATGATCAGGAGAAATCCTCTGCTGCTGGTAGAACTACTCTGAGGGACTTGATGTAGCAGATTTCTATTGTCTCAGGATTCACGGGTTGTATCTTAAAGAGTTGAATTTTTGTTTTCATTATTGTTGTAGATTATTGCTGAGATTAGTCGCTCTTTACAAAATCTTACAGGATAAGGTTATCACTTGTTTCCTGCAGGTCTGAAGCCCAGAGAATGATGTCCCTGGATGCTTAGCTGCTTGCTCAACAATGTGAAGAATCAAGCCAAAAAGGAAAGAAGATTGGTGCATGAAATGGGATATACAAGCTAGCTTTCTCAATGTTTTCTCCTTCAGTTTAGTTCTTGATCTTTTTGATTTTTCACTAGCATCAGTATCATCAGCAGAAAAAGGATACAGAAATATCTCGAACTTGAAATAAATGTTTAATGGAGATGCATGGTTTGTTTCATCTGTCGTTTCCTGCATCTTTCCTCTACCCCTTAATGGAGATAAGAGGTACAATGCCCATTTCTCGTGCTCTACTTCAGTCTTCAGAGGTGAATCACATGAAAACCAAGAATGCAGAGACAAAGCCCCGGGAGGTGGGAGTGGGGTGTGAGAGAGGGATTAAGGAATCAACAATCACTTTCTTACTTCCTGAGAAAAATTGTCTCGTACATCATATGATGTTAAATTACTTTGGTTATGCAATCCTCTTCTGGAAAGATTATGCAAATGTGTAACCAATGAAAGTAATCAACCACTATAACTGACCCTTAATCACTAGCTGTGAGTTTTAGTTGAACAAATAAGCCAACATCTTTGTGAAT
The DNA here is from genome assembly GCA_020080225.1 of Gynochthodes officinalis. NCBI lineage: Eukaryota > Viridiplantae > Streptophyta > Magnoliopsida > Gentianales > Rubiaceae > Gynochthodes > Gynochthodes officinalis. The sequence continues at coordinate 4,336,970 of CM034623.1, read as the reverse complement.
TTCCTTATCAAAAATCGGCTTGGAGAAAATTTAACCGAACTTCAACATGGAAAAATATGTGTAGCCTCGACCCTGAACTTAGAACACAGAAATTTTTAAATAGAAGTAACAGAGGTAGAATTGAGCAGGCTTCAGTCTTTTGTAAATGCATGCAGCAGTGATCTGTCAATCTCAATTGGTATTTACAACTCAGCAAATATTTACAAGACAATTACAGCATCAAAAAGAATGAGCAGCAATAAGGAAAATATAGTCACAGAAAAAGAAAATAACCACAAAATATTCCCAAATGTTGAAACTAGCCTATGTCCGGATGCATAATGATCCTTCATTCGACAGCTGAGAGTGACTCCTCCCATGATGAGTAGGTGGCTGGGGTGTTTGGTAACAAAATGGATCATTACTTTGGAATTGGAAAACCACAATTCTTCAAGAAATCTTCCACATGCTTTTGCAGTGGTGGCTTATGCAGAATAGATCATCACTTATTTCCTAATGACAAAGAGTAGCATAATTGCATTCAGAATAGCAATAAAGTACAACTTAAGAGGATCAAGAATCATATACACATTAGACTTCTGATTGCATTCCTCTGGATTAAACACAACAGTTTGAACAATCAGAGCATTTAAAGGGTACATAAAATTAGAAAGAGAGGAATAAACAGAGCTGTGAATGGGAAGATGCTCAAGAATCTCCTATCACAGTTTTCCAAGTAAAGCACAAGAGATTCATCATAGAATGTAGATTACCTTACACACTCCCATTCCTGGTACATGGATAAGACTCCAATAAGGGTTCTATGGAGTCTTCTCTAGATGCACTTTTATAGTATGCAAATAATATCAGTTGTGTAATTCCCAATAAAGTTCCTATACCATTTGGGACCTGAATTCAAGGAATGAGAGTTTACATGAGAGAGTGCCAGAAAGAAAGATTAAACTGCCTGATGTAGTTGCAGTTAGTAGTGCATGTAATCATTAAATCCATCTGTCTATACTCCTGAAAGTAGGAAATTATATGAACCACACTTCATAAGTGTGAAATTAGTAACTCACATATACGAAGGGATCAAAACTGAAGATGCCATACAAACAGAAGGATGTGCTCATCAACAAGGTGGAGAGGGACAGGTAGAATGGCATATATTCAACACTCCTTGTTCTGATTACAAGATTCTGCAGAAAAAGTATTGATCATTACAAAGAAGTTAAGAATAGCAGACTAAACACATTAATAAAATTGCAAATTTTCAAACAAAAGTGTTGACATACTATTACAAACAATGGAGATGCGAACATCGATATAAGGGAAGCACAACTAAGAAAACCAATGGTGACACGCCGGAGTTCAAAATCAGCTATAAGCAAGCTGCCAACTACAATTATTGCAAATAGGCTGAAAACTGAGAGCAGTAAGCCAAGCATCCTCAGCTGTAATCATATAGTTAAATGTTAGACAACAAAATGGTCTCTAAGTATTAAAATTTCTTAGGAACTGAAAATCTAAGATCAATCAAAGAAACACCTAGTTACCCTTTTTGTCTCCTCAGAATGTGTCATGAAAAGGATAATGTAGGCCATTTGAAAAACTGCACCAAATGAATTGACCGTGGTAACAAGTAAATTGTCGGGAGATACGAGAGGCGAGCCATACCAAGCACAGATCAAGCAGTTTAAGAGAGCATATATGTATGGCAACCCAGAGAACTGTTCGGTTGTCTGGTTTCTTATAATCCTCCGAAATGTAGGTCTGAATATGAAGATGGAAAGTGAAAAGTAAGTGAAGATTAACACTTTTGGTACAAATTTTGGTTCAGAAGGGGGCTGCTCAATCATTAATTGTCCAGTTATTTGTTATGAAAAATATCTCCAGTGAACAAAAATGAAGTAATCAGTAATAGGACTTACATGGGGGAGACAAACAGGCCAAAAGCAAAGATGTTCCCTGCAACGAGCAGCAAGAAAATGAATCACTATGTTTAATAATTTTTCTTTTTTAGCAGATCAAGTGCAGCTTCATGTAATCTCCAAACACGAAAAGATTAACGTAAGTATTTTTACAGAAAGATTAAAGTAAGTATTTTCACAGCTAATTATGGCAACAGAAGCAATAGCGGAACCTATGCATGAATCAGAAAATATTTTCTTTGAAAATTCAGAAATTTCCCAATAACTAGCTAGAGATGACAGTCAAGGCAAATGCATAAATGGATAAGGGAGTGAAAAAACATTAAATACTCATACATCCATTTTAGATGTTTATGCAATGATTTATCTATCCCCTTGCTTCAGAACTAATTACTTGAAAGTATATGAAACTATCAGACCAGAAGGAAACTGCACAAAGCCAGACCTTATCAATTTGACCCACCAATGCAAAGAAAGGCCAAGAGGAAGAAGAATATTCTTCTGAATAATGGTATCTTTCCGCAAATCTTTGTTGTCATCTATTCATCCTTACCTTCAAGCGCCAACCAAGATTAACCCAATAGAGGAATCCTAACAGGTGACAATTCAAGTCTTCATTTCAAAAAACCCAATGCAATATCAATTCGCATTTCTACCAAAATTTCAGCATCAGTAAAACTCAATATTGGATCTTTTGCGTTTTATTCAATGAAAAAACAGAAAAACACTGCAAGCAGTTAACATAAATTTTGATGTTTGAAGCATGAAATATGTATTGAATATCTTAAAAACAAATTAAAAAAATGAAGATGAAGGGGGCAGAGCAGAAGACCAGGTACCTGCAACTCCAGCAGCATCTTTACAAATTTCAAGAGCTTGAAAGGAAGCTAGTGAAATCATTAATATGAATCTCCACGGTAACCTCAAAAATTTGAACTTTTTTCTTTACAAACAAAAACCCAATTTACTTTACACCTCAGAAAAAAACTCCATAAAAAGAAGTCGCCCTACCTCTTTCCTGCCCACTTCTGGAGTTTTAACTTTCTATGTATACAGGTTCCTCCTGTAAAGTCTTGATCTAACATCCTGTCCCTCACAGAGTTTTTATACGTCACGTTTTTGTTTGTTTTCTTGGCAAGTCTTTATCAGTAAATAATTATTCTAAGCATAGAACCCAGATGGAACTTGAAACTAAAGTCTACGTACGAGTATATGTATTTCCATTTTTTAACGTATGGATGGTTTTGGGATATGTAAAACAGGAAAAGTGCTAAATTTGCTGCGCCACCATTACTTCTACTCGGCTTCCTTGCCATTTCCTTAAAATTAGGCCCAAAAAATGCACGAGTAATTCTTACCCAAAAGAGAAATTGTACTAGAATGGTTTACAAGGAAGCCATAACTGTGAAGGTGGGAAAATTATTATCATTATCTATCTCAGAATCAGCATTTTTGTGGTTCATGGGGCATCATTCTGAGAAAATTAAAGAAAATAAAAGACATGGGGTGTCACCCGTTAACATCGTCCCAAGTTGTACAAGAAAAAAAAAAAGTAAAGAAATGGGATACTCATACATTACAAATTAATGAGTCACAAGAAAAATTAGTTATTGAATATTTGAGTGTTACTTACAAGCCCTCGAATTTTTTTTTTCCAATTTTCAAACTCTCAAATTAAAATTGAATGAATTTTTTGGTTTAAAAGAACAAGCATGGTTGAAAATCATTATTAGAGATGGTTTGAAATGACCTTTAGTCAACCAAAAAATAGAATGATTAGGCTTTTCATCAAATCAAAATGTCACACTCTTAGGTAATTAACGTTGGCATTAATGGAAACTCATGGGTCATGGCAGTTAACCCACATGAAAATCTTTTTCTCATAATTTCTTTGGGCAACAATCGCCTAATAAGAATTTTTTCAACTATCTATGGTTTTCCTTTTGAGCTTTCATGTGAGTTTAAGAAGAGCATTTAGCATTTTTTACTATCATTTGTACAATACTTCTTATTGAAATGAAATGAATTGATTATTGTTTTGGAACAAAAAATTATCTTTGGTTTTGTCATTGGAAGAGTCTAAAGGTTACTATTCATTTCGTTAAAAAAAAAGAGAGTTGACTTTTAATTAAATATAATTTTTTATTTATAAAATATAATTATTTAATATATCGTTAAAGATATGATGTTCTATTTTAATGTTGATATTTATATTATTATAATTATTAGTAAAAATAATATAAAAATTTTATTTGTTTTTATTTAAAAGTTAATTCTTTTCTTAAAACAAAGAAAAATTTTGAATAAAGAACATATTTTTAACACGAAAGAATTATATGATATCTCTCTAACTCAAAAGATCAATTAATGGTATGCTAAACCTCAAAGGCCATACCCTTCAATGCCTTTCCTTAATACTTAGAATGACATTTGATAAGCTTTGGAATTTCATGAGCTCAGTCAAGTTTATATGAACTTGGATCATTACTTTAAGCTCATCCAAGGCCATGACCCCAATTAATTTGCTGCATTTTGTAACGACCAAGAACTTCATGATGGTTTTACATTACAGAATACAGAATCAGCAGGAAATATTTAGCCAGTTTGTCGAGCAATTAAATTCCCATAAGCTCATCATGATATTCATTCTTTTAATCCAAATATGACTAACTTTTATGATAAAATAAAACTTTGATAGACTTCAATTCCCTCACCGCCAAAGTCACGAACAGTGCTAAATTGGTGGAGAGCCAATCTGTTTACAGCCCACTTGATCGTGATTGAAGTGTTATGACAGTTGCTTATGATTCACAGATCATTATCTTAGAAAATTCTACAAGTCAAATTTGTTGTCCTATCTTCTCAAAACTGATATATATATATGGGTCTAGATTGATGTAGAAGCTGACAAAGAGACATGTTTAATCAATGCATGAAATGATCTGGGATTTAGATAAGAATCAACAAATCCACCAAAAAAATAATGGTTCACATGGAGAGAATATGGTCATAGTTGGAAACAAATGATCAAAACCATGCAACAAAATGGCTGCTTTTTGCCGGCATCAAAGGATACGTGTCAAAGGAGTCCTACTTCACGGCATCTCACCCAAAAAAAATGGTAAAAAAAAAATGACCAATAACAATTAATTAAACGTTTATCTCATTAAATACATACAGATGTATAAATTATATTTTGTTATCGTTATAATTTATATTATTTTTAATAATTTTTTTCTGTCTTTCTTTCTCCGTTTATAATTTGAATTAATAATTTTTTAATTTTTAAATGTTATACTAGTGTATCTAAGAGTTCATTAGGCATATATCAAAAATAGTTTTCAACTTGTAGAGGAAAGAAATACATTTGAAAAATAAAAGAAAGAGAGACATGATTTGGTTGTTGAAGAAATCCTCATTCAGTTTGACATTTGGAAGTGCCACTCATTATGTATTCATGTTAAACAAGCAATAATGAAGACAACATCATCACAAGACAATCAATCGTGTATGGCAATATTTAAAGATTAAATGAATCCATTACATTCCATATGCCAAGAAGTTTTTGTGATTGATGAAATGATCCCATTTTCACTTAGTCAACTCTTTAACCTTTTGTAAATTGCTTGCTCTAATGACAATCCTATGCCATTGTTTGCTCTAATGTAAGTTTTCCTTTGTTCATAGAAAGTACAATAAAAATTGTACTAAACTAGCTAAAGTTGTATTTGAAAGCAAAGTCTCATCAAGTTAGAAATAATATTTTTCTTTTTGGTTACTTAATGTAACAAGCTTGATGTAGATAAGTTGATCAAGGTATACATTAAGTTATTTTTAATATTTATTTTTTGACGATTCAATATTCAATCGAAATAATACAAAACATTTTTATTAAAAATTTTAAAAATCCTTAGAGTGTGGTGATGAGATGTTATATATATACTGTTTTGCGTGTGTATACACTCCAAGCATGTGGCTTGCCTCATGTTCTTCTAATATTTAGAAATTTTTTTTAACAAAAAGTAACTGGTTGTATTAACTGTTGAAATTACAAAATTAATATAATACAGGAAAGGATCATTTAAAATCTTATCCTAACACATCTAACCTAACCTAGTAGATTGTGGTTAAAACATAACACTTCGATAAAACAGGATTGCACTTCCTAACCAACCTAGTTAAGAACAACAAAATCTTTAACTTGTTGGCTTCTATTTGCACAACTCTTTTAAGTTGCGTGGCACTAGTTGACCCTAATTCTTGTCCCTGCGCAAACTTACGCTATGTATCATCATGTGTTTGCCCCTCATCCCAAGTTAAAAATATTTAATCATCTCAATCTTAGTAATTGACATTTTCATTCTCCCTTTTCGAGGCTTCATCTTATTAATTCTTTTACACCAAACTTCATCTTGAAACTGAGTTCAATCTCTTCTCAACATCTTTTATCAGTAAAATTTTATTTTTACTCTTCACGTGGTTTACCATTTTTCACAACTATTAATATCAGATAAAAAATTATTTGCCACTAAAAATATGAAAAAAAAAAAATTGCTTTCTGATCGACTAATACTATTATACATAAATTAACGTTTTTCTTAAAAACGATAAATAATATAAAACTAAAAAAAAATATCAATATTAGGATTCGTAATTCAGTTTATAACCCTTTATCGTATTCTTATTTTTAGTCTAAACTCAAACATATATATATATTTGTGACTAGCTATCACACTACATTTGGTTGATTTTATTTAACTTATTGAAGATGGAAGTCTCATTGATTTTTATATCTGTTGAACCACCATCTGAGCTACTCAACTTAATCATATGACCTAAAAAAAAAAAAAAACAAAGACATGCAGTGCACGCCATGAGTTAATTAACCAAAGCTCAGCCTTTGATTAATTTATTCAGTGTTCTCAAAGCTTGCTAAAAGTTACAAAACGAAAAAGGCTTTAAACATGAAGACCAATGCAACAAGATCACATGCCAAATGCAAATGCTGTTCAACCACGGGCTCAAAGGCCTGTCCAGGGATCTGAAAAATTATGATCCCAGTACCACCGACAACGTTTCTTAATCATGCTTGCTCCTCTTCTATTCTATCAGACACGCCCTTTTCTATTATGGGTGGGGGTGGGGGGTGGTGGGTGGCATGTATTTTTTGGAAGCTGCTGATCAATCAAAGGGAAGAGAGGCATAACTCGACGTGGGTTGCTGTTAAAGCATGATCACACACGTTTTATTTCTTCAAGATTTGAACATCTCTTTTCGTCATGCTTAATCAAAGTTAAACTCCATAATATATACAAGCTAAAAATTTAGCCCCTTTGCCTTGCTTACACCACCTATATATGAACTGCCACGTTAAACATTATGGACCTCAGAATGAAAACCAACTATTCCTAGTATATATGGTTGTATTTATTAACTTTAATGGTCTTCTTGGATTTTTATTGTTTTTAACTTGTGGATTTGACTCCCGACTATTCATTTACCTTTTTTTTTTTTATCAATTCAAATTTTTTTATTCCTTTACTGTATTATCTTAAAATCGATCAATGTTACATACAGATGAACAATTTAAAGAAGAAATACTCATTTGAATGATTTACAATTTATATAATTACTGGTATTGAAACTTTTAAAATCCTCTTTTTTAACATCCAAACTAAGCAATTTCAGTACTCAAATAAAGCTTTAATGAAAATTAAAGAGTGTGAAAACTTCAATGAAAATACCAAAAATTTTAAATTAGCAAATCGATCAAGTCCTAACTTCAATTAATTTATGTATCTGACTAAATTATGATTTTTTTAAGGTAAAAATGATTGCACTAAGAGGTCCCGAGTGGTACAACATACTAAATTACGACTTTAAAATCTAATATTATTGAACATTAATGGGTCTAGTATGATTAAGGCCATTGTTAATGGTTTCAAACATGTTACTCATAAGCTATGATTGACATCTCTTGAGGATTGATAGAATTAACAAACATATGTTCTTAAAACCACACTTCCTATCATTATCACAAAGAGGAATGATTTTTTTTTTCTACATAAGAAGTATCCCCACATTCACTGCTTTTATGATAGGATTAGTGCTCACTCCCCACACTCCCAGTGGCACAAGCGGTTACGCCCTCACACTGAGTTTCGGGTTATTGATCACACTCCACACACAAGAACAGGCGGGGGATTAAATCCTTCTGGCTGAAACAGACTCATCCTAAATCTTTCCAGCATGATAGTGGCGGCGTTTCGACCTCAGCTCCTACGGAGCAAAGATGTTTGTTTCCCTCCGTATAAAACCAATTAGTTTAGCCCCGGGGCACAAAGAGGAATGATTATGTTACCGTATCTTTCACAATTCATGTTCCCTAGCTAAAACAATAGTAGTTTTCTGATAGATAAACTGGTTTTTCTTATCACATGTCTAACTCTCATGTTGAATGACACAAATATTCTTTCAAATCCACTTTAATTTGAGAAACTCAGATTTCCCATGTTTTGAATTTCTCTCTTTTGAGGAAATCCCGTGTGGTGAACTTAGAAATCATACGCATCATCAACGTGAACTACCACTTATTACGTGGTAAAATACAACTCCATGCATCGCATCAAGCGTGAATGGGAGTGAAGTTTAATTCTTTACTAATAAGGGAAGTGACAAATTACTAAAAATAGAAGAGTAACGGGGTAAATGATGTATCCATCCAAACACACATGTACAGTTCCATTCAAATATTATGAAAATTTGGCTTTAGAAATGTCCTTATTCTATTGTTTTTATGTGAAGTTCCCTAATACAAATAAGCGTTTTAAGGTTTGTTTTCCTTTTTAATTATAAAATGAGATGAGGAGAGAGAGATATTCCATCTAATCCTATATCACATAGGAAGGTATAGTTTTTTTTTCTAATTAAATGATAAAATTATAATTTTCTTTATCAAAGTATACGAGAAAATGAAAAATAACTTATAATTTACAGAAACACTTTATTTATATATAAAGGGACAAATAAAAATAAAATTTTATGTGATTAGTTTTGTCACACTAAAAATAAAAAGACGATAAATATATGAAATATTTGTTTCAAAGTATACACAAGATACGGGGCATTAAGATTGTTGTTATTCAATTTAATTAGTTTATTGTATGAAAAAATTGCATATAACAATGCACTTAACATTTAATTTATCTTTATTTATTCTTTTCATCACTTTGTTTATCCTATTATTTCTTGATGGGAAGTTCCTGTGTGGAATTTCCCATCATTTTCCATAAGAGTTATTGACATATTATGTATATATATATAATGGTAATTGAACAATCAATACTTCGAAAGAAAAATGGTACACTTCCAAGTTCCTCCACCGTTCAAAACATTTACCAAACCTCATTCCTCACCAAACAAACAGCCCCTTAGCCCCTCACACGGGGCGCATCCAACGGCGCCACGCCAACATTGAATCAAATGGGCCCACAAAAACCGCGTGACGTAAGTAGCAGCAGCCGCGCCGAGGAGGTTAATTCCGTAATTTCGCATCTCCTCCCGCTTTTCGCCGGTGTACAAGTCGTCGAACACGCAAAATCCATTTGTTTTTGTTTTTGTTTTGTTTTTTTTTCGTTCTCGATTGCCAATTTCCTCACACAAGACACGCTCACTGTGTGTCCTATCTTTCTCTGCATGCCTATATATATATACAGGAAAAACAGAGTCCTTCTGTTTATACCACCGAAGAGACATTTCTTGACCATCCTCACTTCTCGCGTTGTTGTCTCTTCATCACTAAATATCTCTCTCTTCTACGCCCTCCATTATAAATTTACGCCCTTTTCCTTCGTCCCGGTTGAAATTGATCTGAAATTCTTTTTAACGTGTAAGTTCATCCAATTCTGCGAAGATTATGTTTTTCCTGCTTTGGATGAATTTTCATGATCTGGGTTCTTTTGTTTTGATTAGATCTTTTCAAGGAATGTGCTGTATTTTCAACATTTAGCCGTGATCTTGATTGCCATTATGTTATTTGATCCAGATCTTATTCGTGGACATACGAATGTTCTTTATGTTTGTTGGGATTTAATGAATTGGGATGAATGATCAGAAAGTTGCATTTTTTACTCAAAATTTGAACAAATGGGAAGATTTAGCTTTTGATTTATTTACTGGATCCGATGTAATTTGTGGAATCCGTTCTTGTTTTGATTAATAAGTTAGGTTGGTTTTTATTATTATTATTATTATTTTTAACGCCTTTTGTACGCAAAAGTTGAAGTTTTTTGTGTTTCCTCATGGTAATGCTATCGATATCGTCAATGAGCGCGGTTTGAATACCCGTTTTGTTTATTGGATTGCATTTCCATCTTGGTTAAGAATGTTTTTTTTTAATTTGTTTGGAAGAAATTTGTGTTAGTGTTCCGATGGTTATCTAGTTGTTGCCTTACACTTTCTGAGTATAGATTTGAAAGTCTCTCTTGCAAATTGATAATTCCATTTGGTACTGTATGGTTTAATGAGGCTTATTTGCAATTTTTGTGTAGTTCAGAGTTTTCAAATGGTTGCTTTTAAGCGTCGGTCATCAATTTTAAATTGTTGTTAAAAAGTATCTTCTTTATATGAAATGGCTTATTGTCGGTGGTGCTGGTTATTGGTTGCTCTTAAGAGTTGCAAGTTCAAATCCTGTGCCTTTACCCTTTAGTATCTTATTGACATTTTGCAATTTGGCTTTTGTACAGACATTTAAAATGGCGACACACACCCCGAAGAATATTCTGATTACCGGAGCTGCTGGATTTATTGCATCTCATGTTGCGAACCGGCTCATCCGAAGCTACCCAGATTACAAGATTGTTGTCCTTGACAAGCTTGACTATTGCTCAAATCTCAAGAACCTCCTTCCTTCTCGATCATCCCCTAACTTCAAGTTTGTTAGAGGGGACATTGCAAGTGCTGATCTTGTCAACTACCTACTCATCACAGAGTCAATTGACACAATAATGCACTTTGCAGCACAGACCCATGTTGATAATTCCTTCGGTAATAGTTTTGAGTTCACCAAGAACAACATTTATGGCACACATGTACTATTAGAGGCCTGCAAAGTTACCGGCCAGATCAGAAGATTTATCCATGTAAGCACGGATGAAGTTTATGGTGAGACAGATGAAGATGCTATTGTAGGAAACCATGAAGCCTCACAACTCCTTCCTACTAACCCTTATTCTGCCACCAAAGCTGGAGCCGAAATGCTTGTTATGGCATATGGTAGATCCTATGGCTTACCTGTAATAACTACAAGAGGAAACAATGTTTATGGTCCAAATCAATTCCCTGAAAAGTTAATTCCAAAGTTTATCCTTTTGGCCATGAGAGGGAAGCCTCTTCCTATTCATGGGGATGGCTCTAACGTGCGCAGTTATCTTTACTGTGAGGATGTTGCTGAAGCATTTGAAGTTATTCTTCATAAGGGTGAGGTTGGTCATGTATACAACATTGGGACAAAGAAGGAGCGAAGAGTGATTGATGTTGCCAAAGATATATGCAAACTTTTTAACATGGATTCTGAGAAAAGCATTCAGTTTGTCGAGAACAGGCCATTTAATGATCAGAGATACTTCCTAGATGATCAGAAGCTCAAAAACTTGGGTTGGTCAGAGAGGACTTTATGGGAAGAAGGACTGAGGAAGACAATGGAATGGTATATCAACAACCCTGAATGGTGGGGAGATGTGACTGGAGCATTGCTTCCTCATCCTAGAATGCTGATGATGCCTGGTGGAATCGAAAAACACTTGGATGGATCTGAGAAGTATGACTCTGGATCTTCTGAATTCAAAGAGAACTCTAATCAGAATAAAATGGTGATCCCTTCTCCTAAGAGCAGCAACCCACCAAATAAATCACCCTTCAAGTTTTTGATTTATGGTAGGACTGGATGGATTGGTGGTCTGCTTGGCAAACTGTGTGAGAAACAAGGAATTCCATTTGAATATGGAAGGGGGCGTCTTGAAGATCGATCTCAGCTATTGGCAGACATTCATGCTGTTAAGCCCACACATGTTTTCAATGCTGCCGGTGTTACTGGTAGACCCAATGTTGATTGGTGTGAGTCGCACAAGACTGAAACTATTCGGACAAATGTAGCTGGGACTCTAAACTTGGCTGATGTGTGCAGAGAGAATGGTCTACTGATGATGAACTTTGCTACTGGATGTATATTTGAATATGATGCTTCACATCCTGAGGGTTCTGGTATTGGTTTCAAGGAAGAAGATAAACCTAACTTCACTGGATCTTTCTATTCGAAGACCAAGGCCATGGTGATTTTCTTATTTCCTTAATAGTCATTTTGTTTCATTTAGTTATTTATTTGAAAAATTAGTATGCATGGGTAGTTATTAATGGATCTGGTCTTGTCATTGGGAACAGGTTGAGGAGCTTTTGAAAGAATACGACAATGTGTGCACCCTCAGGGTCCGGATGCCAATATCTTCAGACCTCAACAACCCAAGAAACTTCATTACCAAGATTAGTCGCTACAATAAGGTGGTCAACATTCCTAACAGCATGACTATCTTGGATGAACTTCTTCCTATCTCGATTGAGATGGCAAAAAGAAATCTCAGGGGAATATGGAACTTCACAAACCCCGGGGTTGTTAGCCATAATGAGATTCTGGAGATGTACAAAAAATATATAGATCCGGAGTTTAAATGGGCCAACTTTACACTAGAAGAGCAAGCAAAGGTGATAATTGCCCCGCGCAGCAATAATGAGATGGATGCTACCAAGTTGAAGACTGAATTCCCAGAGTTGTTACCAATTAAGGAATCGCTGATCAAGTATGTCTTTGAACCCAACAAGAAAACATCTGCCTAAAAAGCAGCACAAGGTTGATTCTGCATTTATGGTATCTGGCCATATGGTTTTGTATGTTAGTTGTAGTTGTTACTTGTCTTAGACTCAGCTTATTCTTTCTATTGTCATAGAATCTGGATAGTGGACGAGGCTGGATTTACTCTGTTCAGCTTTATTCTTCCATGACTGTTATAGTTTACTCTGAGGTTCCTTGAGAATGAACGACATCTGAGTGCGTTAAAGTATTTTTTCTCTAGAAAATAGGCTCTATCACATCTGTTGGCCCCTTGTATGTGGGGTTGTTACTGTTGGAATCTATACGTTTTATATCTGGAGTTCTTTCCTCTCTCTGGCAGACAGTTACGTATGATGCAATTCAAACTTCATATTATGTTCATTGGATCTGCTGAGTGAACCAAGCTCAATCATAGTATTAGAACTTGTATGTAGGGTGTTCAAAATTATTGATTTGATTCGATCTGAATATTTCGGATTGAATTGGTTTTTAATTGATTTGATTGTGTTTTTTTTTTTTATTGTTTTCTTTTTCATATATAATGTAATTTGATTTAACTTAAATATGAAATTAATAATTTTATATATAGATAATAAATAAATTTTATTTAAATATTTTAATTTGTATATTTTTATATAAATATTTTAATTTATTTTGTCACAAATTAATTAATTTTAATTAAAAAATTATTTAAATTATAAAAAAATGATAATTTATAATTAATGTTAATTACTTTTTTTTTTAAGTTATAATTTTTTTTTTCATTTAGATCAAAACAGATCGAATTGGAAGAATGATATGTTAATCCGATTCAAAAAATTTTAATTCAATCTAATTCGATTTTGATCTAATTTAATTTATGAGTCAAAATGAACACCCTATTCGTTAGTTCAGTGAAACAGAGTTATACAACAAGGTTCGCGTCATGCATGCATCTCTTCCTTGTTCATATCTCTAAATACACATAGGAATCAGAAGAAGATGATCCAAACCTTCAATAACAGAAGGGTGCGCTTAGGAAAGAAGTTTTGTACCCAAGATTTTCTAGCAGCACGCAATGATGTTAAGTCCTAATTTTCGCTCTTCGTTCCTAAAATCAAATCTACCACGGTTTTGATATTTGTATGTCCAGTTATCTAAACTTATACCTACCTAGGTGTTTGGCTAAATGTCTAAATGTTTACAAGGTGCTTGACACAGATGCTTCAGCCAGTTCCTTCATAAATCCAACAACATCAGATGATGTATTAAGGAGATATCTAGCACTAGTCCGAGTTCGACCAACAGAGCAAGAGAAGTAGTTTTCCTTCTTAAGGTCAAGCACACTCCAGGATGTCCTTTCAGGGGATGGCCGCCTCCCAGCACCAGGGTTGGGAACAGGTCGTTGGGACTTATGCTGGGATGATTTTGAGCTACTCCTACTGGTTGGAACTTTTGGAGCTGCCCGTCTTTCAACAGGGAACGACACCGGATCAGCTATTTTCATTTTTGGAGCGTTAATCACTTGAGGGGGCAGCTCTGGCTCAAAAAATGCATAGACATCCTCATCCTGACATAAAGACAACAAAAGTCAAAGCTATAAAAGAAAATAAGCAAACATAAAATGAAAAATGAGATGGTTCCCAAAGTAAAGATGCATCAGATCAAGCGCATTTATAACTACTAGACAAGTAACTGAGTAAGGAGTGGAGATGCAAGGAAACATAAGCAGGTAACAAAACATATTGGAGAAATCATAAGGAAAAAGAAAAAAAACATTGCTCAGTTTCCCACGTACCAAAGAAAATTAAGAAATTTGTAGGAGCCTGTTTTTATTTAGTCTTGTGTGGTACTTGTACAAAAGCAATAATGCGATCCAACTTGAGTATGGATTCAAATAGAAGGAAAGATTCAAAAGTTTTAAACAAACCCAATTCATCATTTCTCTATCATCAAAAGAAACATACCAAACACTTAAAGGCATCAATCAACCAATCCTACAAAAATTCAAAAAGACAAATATTCATAAACCTCATTTCATCCTTCAAGGCGGCTTCGTATCATTGAATCAGAAGTACCCATTTAACTGCAGTTGTTCTCCCTTTCCGATCATCCAAATATTTATCTGGCTTCCACTAAAAAGCTTATAACCTGAATGAAGGTTCCTGCTCATTGTTTGAAACCTAAACTACCCACTGTACCTTTTTCCAGTAATTTTTTGAAGTCGCCTTACAGGAATTTTGAGATTCAATACCTTGTGTACAGCTTATATTTACAGTAATTTTTTGAAGTAAACAAAATTTTTCTTACAGATAAAACAGGAAACTACAGTCAGAAACACATTCCAAAGTAACCAAAGAAAACCATTAAAGCATACTGGAGTTAAATGCTTATATACTCAAAGAAAGGCACTTATAAAAGAACAAAATCAAAGGCATCTACTTCCAAGGATCTTAAACCCTCAAAAGATTGCACAATCACGTAGAGAGTATGGAAATGCACCAGTAGCCAGGATAACATAGGAAACTCAAAAGCTTTTACTATGCAAAAGAAGAATCTTTTAAGATATGAAACCAAAGCCATCTCAATACTAGGAAATTTTGACACAATACTAGGAAATTTTGACAAAATTCCAAGAAAAGTCCGGAAACATACCTTTTGCAGAAAGTGGCCTAAGCATAAGACATAATCGATAGGAGTAATAATCGCTTTATTGTGAACAATCTCCCCCAATATACGATCAATTGCAGCTCCCTGATGTAGAGAGATGGATGAGTCAAAAAAAAAATACAGAAATTCACTGCAAATGAAATTCACTCGGAAACAAATTCAGAAGTTTTAGATGGAGGGAAAAATCTGCTCACCTTGGTAACACCAACTGCTCGTACCTCAACAGATCTACTTCCCTGAACAACATCAACAGATGCATTTGAGATTGGACCTGTCCACAGGTGCTGCAGCATATCCCTGGCTTGCAATCTTCCAAATTCCACATCTTATGGACAACCAAGTGAAGAAGAAAATGACAAACAAAATTAGCAATGTGAAAATCCATCCAATCTGGTAGGAAACCAGACACAGAGGTCAATTACCGGCATATTTGTAGTTCCATACAAGTGAAGTTTCTCGGTGTTCAAAGTGAGATCGTGGCGTCCTTTCAGTGAAATACTCAAAAACATGCTGGTAGGTAGCCAAGAGAACACAATTTTAGAGGCCAGAACATGCAATAGAAGAGAAGCAAATACAGGTCTGCTATCCACATACCTTCACACTGTCCACCCAATCCATGGTTAAATGCTCTGGCATTGTTGTCATCCATTCCCCTACCTTGGTGTTCCTTAGAAACATCCCGTTCTCAGCTGCTAACCACATGTTATACTCACCAAAGTTCTGCAAAAACACTCACTTGAGGATTATATAAAAAGCTGGAGGAAAAAAATTGGAGTTGGAGCAAGTACTTCATCTAAGACACTTCTGTCACTTCCACTAAGGACAACAATTGTTGTCTTTAGATCATTAGAAAGAGTTGTCAATGGTCCTTTCATCTCAGGATGCAATTTCAATTCCATTTCCTTAATTTGATCTCCACCCCTTCTTCCGGGAGTATCCACTGGTTCAGTTAATGTAGCATTGAAACCCTACAGTTCAACCATTAACAACAAATTATTTTTTGTTCTCTATTCCACCCACCCCTTCCCCCCCAAAAAAAAAAATGAAAGAGGGAAAAACTTTCATGAAAAATCACTGAATTTAGGACACCATCCAAAGCACACAAATAACAAACTCACAATAAATGTAACCTCCAAGTTAAAATGAATAAGGGAAACCAAAGGCACAAGCCTAAGAGAAAATTAGAACACCTCCAGATCTAGAGCAATTCAGTAGTACAGCAAAAAGCATATCATATATAAAATTCACTTTTGAAATCCAAGTATCCAGAATCAAAGTCAAATATTTATTGCTACATCAGAACTTATGGTCTTCCTACTTCGGGCTTTAGTTTCATTACTACTCTCAAAATAATGATCCCTTAATTCCATAGTTTTAATAGTACTACATGCTAATTTCTATTTGTTCTTACAAAATAATCACTTCTGTGTTTACATGAATTAATGTGATAAATCCCTAGATAAAAGAGACTAAACAGCATGGCCGTGTTAGACCAAAATTTTCATTTCTGGGAATACTTGCACCTGTAGCAACAGGAACAGTTCCACTAGTTTTTGATGGCCATCCCATATATAGGGAACAACACTAAAGCTCTGCACTGACATTAAAAAGTAAAAATATATCTAAAGAAGGCTTTAAAATCTAGATTGAGGCGAAATAGACAAGTAAAACACCTAAATCTAATATTAATAAAAATGATGGACTCAGTTCCTGCAATGGTGACTCGAAGATTGCAGCATCACTAAAAAGTCTCATGTTCAATTATTCTCCTCCTGCAACAAAGAGTAAAACTACAACTACTACTCAGACAACTTTTGACATATCAGATTATGACACTCTGGATACATCTAACACAGAAGGGGTATTGACAGGCAAGTGGTTTGGAGGCAGATGATATTGGAAAATAAACCTATATAGACCAGTTAATTTGGACAAAACATGTAAACCTTTCTGCCATGAAGGTAACATGTCATAATTCTAGCATCAGCTCAAATTGAAGACTCTGGATGACGCAGAATTATATTAAACTTCAAAACCAAAGGCTTCCAAGTTATAAAAAATGAAAAATATTCGCTGATTCCCTCCTTTTGTCAGTGTTCTTATACTACGTAACCTCCTTAACATAGTATATTAGCAGATACCAAACAACAGACCAAAGTGAGATAATCAAGGAAAGGGGAAAAAGCATTGACAAATTAACTGTAAATGTAAGCGTTGACTGGCTAAGTACAAGAAACATATAAACAGAAAATTGCAATCAGCAAAGTCATCCTTTTTTAATTGTATGAAAATTGACAACTCAGTTTTCTTCAGAATGTCTGTAAAACATAGTAGACCTATTACAACAACTATGCACAAAGTCAAATAAAGAGATTGATTGCTGCAAGTTGAGGAAAGTGGGTTAAAGATCATTCATGGATACCAGTATGAGCAATCTGTTATTCGACTGCAAGTAGCGGTTGACTGCATCAGGTACATTAAGTTGTGGTGGAACTTTTCTTATCCTCTGCTGAGCTTCAATAACAGTGTCATTTAACTCACTGCAACAAGAAGTTCAAGTATGCTCAATTTTTGAGTCATCAACTTAGGTTGAGAAAGGGGCACATAGAGACAACCACATAATCATGGATGTTGGCAAATATAAAACAACGACAATGAATGCTCCAGAAGCACATTAAGTTGAGAGTTTTAGTGTTAAACATTACATGAGGTGTCAGCTTTGTTCTTTCATGCCAAAATATGCTACTGCAGGGATGCTAAAAATGGAGACCTCACTTTCCCATTCTACGGATCAGAGTAGTATTTCCTAATATTCAATTGTATTTTTTTGTCATTAATATATATATATGCAAATTCAAAATATTGACAATTGGATATCAATGAGCACTAACATGACCTTGGGGGAAAAACAATTGCAACGAAACATTTCTACAAGTTCAATATAGAAACTGTATTGAAACCATCTCCAGTAAATTACACTCCCTCAGTCCCAAAAAAAAAGAGTCCACTTTCAAAAAATTTCCTGGACCCAAAAAAAAAGTCCACTTTCAAACTAAATTCCTAAAATATCCTTACTAATAATAATGGTGTGTACTCACAATTAAAAAATAAGGATAAAAATGTAAAATTATACATTTATTCAGTACATTAAGTGTATTGTACCTAATAACTAACAAAAAGTTGTACTTGAACCAAAGTGGACTCTTTTTATGGGATGGTGGGAGTAATATGGAGCATGAATAACAAATAAGCTAGAATGGCATCAATTACCAGAAAAGGAACAAAATATAATTTTAAGTGTGAAAAGGGAAGTCAAACAAATTATTCTAGCAAAATTAATAGTGTGTAAGGCAGTTGCTTACCTTATCCTATTATATAAAGTGAGTACACAACAAATCATGAAGTTGCATAAAAAGCAAATACTATTTTAACTTCACAAACCTAACGAAAGTTTCAGCCCATTCTTGCGCAGTATGGGTTGTCACATGTGCAAAATTGTGCCGATGACGTTTCTCCCTTTCTTCAGGGGACATTTCTAAAGCTTGACCTATTGCTGAAGCAACTTCAGTAATATTCCAAGGATTCACAAGGATTGCTCCAGCACCCAAAGATTGTGCAGCACCTGCAAACTACAGTCAAAAGAAGATAATTACTAATATATGAGATTTAGAGTATACTACAATCCAAAGTATATGTGCATGAAACACGTTTGTACAAAAGGGTTTTTCTTTTTCCCTTTTAAAAAAATACACTCCCCAAACCCACCACAAGCAAATGTCTCTTACCGTGCTCTTTTTCCTGGTGATATGTTGAACAATAATGTCGTGAAGTCAACTTAAAAGTCTAAAATGCATATTTAGTCACAAAAGTCCTCAGGAGTAAGGACCAAAGTGGCAATAAGCACAATGAATGAGAAACAATTAACACTTAGGGCTTATGCTACAAACTAACACATCTGCTTTTTCGCAGAGGCAACATCTCTATTTGTAGTTTTCATTGGAGATGGTTCATTGCCTTTAATAGAAATACCTGGATAAAAGGGTCAGCACTTAGCAACTCAACAAACCAGCAACGGTAATTTAAAACAAAGAAAAGGTACCAGCTGGCTAACACAGAAAAATGCACCAGCTGCAAATCTTTCTCTCTCAATTAAAGCCTCTACAGGGAATTTGGTTCCCACTAATTATTGGAATTCCTATTCCAAAACAATTAGCAGTACTTTCGAAAATCAAAAATTAAAACTAATTGACCAGAAAATTTTACTCTTATAGGTTTATTCACCAACAACAGTTCAGCTTCATTCATATGTGAGTATTATTGTGTAACCAAGTCACAGTGTGATCAGGGCAAAATTGATTATGAAAGGACAAAAAAAAAATGCAAACTAAAAGGCATACAAAGGTAGCAACATCTTTGTCACCCCTACTGAGATGCAACTTTTCATAATAAAGCAAGTACTGGAAAAAGGGAAGGGGAAAAAAAGCAAGAAAAAGGACAGACACAATATCAAACAACAAAGCAAGATTCAAATGTACAAGTGAGAAATACAATAAGAAATCTTGTTGCCAAAGCTATCAATAACCCCATTACTAGTTTAATGAAAATTGAAAGTAAAGCATAGGCTGAAGAGGTGCACATTTCATTACAGTTATCATGCCTGAACTTTGAAGTGTACCACATTTCACCACACAAGGTACACGTCTTTCACAAATGTCTCCCTCCTTGCTACTCATCTCCCCCTCTGTGCATCACCTGTATCCTAAACACTCACCCTCTGCAGCAAATTCTTTCCCATCTATACTTTTCACCTCCTCCACACAAGACAGTGCACCTCTATTATTAAAATTTCAAAAACCATTTTGGGCCACTAGAAAAAATTCAGTACTTACCTCACTGAGGATGAGAACTCCTTTTTTTGAATCTTGGCATGCCACAAACTCATAGCTTACAAGATTCATTCCATCACGCAAAGATGTCACAAGTGCTATATCTGATTCATGATACACAAATATTGAATGTCAGAATAGTAAGCAGGCCTGAAAAGAAGATCCAGATGCATTTAGACAAAGAGCAAAACATGCCAATCAATGAGCTTAAGGTCAAAACTAAACTAGGAAGACTACTTACAAAATTAATGGTATCTAACATGAATATTTCATAGAGGAAAAAGATCTTAATCTATTTGGCTTCTTGAGTTCACCTTGAGGCACAAAATTAGAACAAAATTAACATCGATGAAATATGCAAAAGTAGACAATAAATTTGTATCCACCAAAAGCTTATAAAATTAAGCATTTTAGGATAAAGAAATGGTACCAGTAACAGCATATAATGCACAGAGTGCATGGAAGTCAAGAGAACGATCCTGCAGAGAAAGGAAATTTTAACTAGAGATCGCAACATCTGAAATGGGTTTGTGTATAATCAGAAAGTCTCAGATATTTTGATATGAAGAAACAAATATCTTCCATCCTTTTTCAAATATCAGAGAAGAATAAAACATAAAACTAGTTTGTGCCAGATAACTAGATTATTCAAAGCCTTACGACATTTTGCATGAGCCAATACCTAAGTGCACTATGAGATTCAGAACTGGGGTGTGGGATTATGCATAAGAATCTACATCAGTTAGCTCAAAAAAGAGATAACTGATGCAAACTTAAAGCTGTTGCACAATTCTACAAGTTAATAAGAGAAACAGCGAGAACAGAGAGTGGAACAAATAAATAAGATAGTGACCACTAGTCATTGAAGGAAATTGACATCTACACAAGATAATCAACTTAAGGATTATCCAAATTCAATGAATCAGTAGAAAGATGTTAGTTTACCAAAATTTAACTCTGGAAGCAACAATAACAATCCATTACAAAGGGTAAAAAGGATATAAGTAATTCTCAAAAGAAAAGCAAAGCCTGGATTGTCACAATGCACAAGAGACTAACCAGATGGTGAATTGGAACAGCAGAAAGTGTTCCAAATCTTCCATTGATGCGTCCAACAATTTCATGAACTTGGCTGGTAAGCTTTTGATCTACAAAGCCCACACAAGATAAATGTCATTTTCTATAAGAATAAATTACTGCAATGTAGATGTGCGAGAGCAAGGCAAAAGGGACAAGTGAACATCCAAAGCAGCAACCGATAATTTCCAAAAGAGAGAAGAAGTAAAAACATTGATCATTTGCAAGGCATACAATCAGGTACATCTGTTCTTGTTGGCACAGCAATTTGCAGCAAAACCACTTTATCGCGCCAATGTGCATTTTCCTCTAAAAACTTTTCAAATGCTAGTAACTTTTGGGGAATTCCTTTGATCATATCAAGCCGATCAACTCCTAACATAACCTGCAAGATGTAATGCATGAAAATTTGGGGCATAAACCATGGCTTGCAGATAAAATCCAATAATTGACCAATTAACAGTACAATCTTTATTGTTTGAATTCATCACTAAATGTCTGGTAAATAACTATATCAGGATATGCCTTTCAAATATGGACACAATTAGCATGTTAGGAAAATATGATTACATTAATACGATACATAAAAAGAGATAGAATATAGATATACAGTTTTGAACAACAGCATAACCATTTGAGAAATGAATACTTATCTTCCGGATATGCAGATATAGAAACACAATATCAGCACATTAATATTCAAACATAAGCTGAAAATAAATAATAGAATTTTCCTAATTAATGAAGAACCTAATAGAGGAATCATTTGCCATTAAGAGACTATAAAAATATCAAAGAGAAAATACTGTGGCAAGAGAGAGAGAGGGATACCTTTCTCCCACTAAATCTTTCTTTCAATTCTTTGATATCATCCTGCACTTGAGGAAGTTCAAGTGCTCTGATGAATCGATCTGAATCTATCCCAATGGGAAACTAAAAACACCAAACAGAATCATAGTTAGGGTGCCAGGATAAAGTAGTCAAAATTAACCATGCAGACAGTGTCTAGGGTGTGCTCACTTAGTATTTAGGGATGAAATGAATGTGAAAAGGAAAAGGAATAAAGCAAATTATCATACTGCAGCCACACGGGTCAGCCGTCCCTGATCCTCCACTCCTTCAGGGGTCCCTTCAAGTTCAAGTATACGGGTACAAGAACTAACAAAGTGCCTTGCATAATCATAGGTATGGAAGCTGCGAAATTACAATTAGCACTATTAGTTCAGAGTTCTGTACGCAATGAATTACTTGTTCCCAGGTGCACTTTTATTTGATATTTTATAGAGGAAAAAAATAAGGAAAATGAATCAGCTTTTTCTCATTTTAAAAGATTCATTATTTCACAGTTCAATGTATGAAGGTACAATACACCACTGCAAAAAAATATTAGAAAGTGAACCAGATCCTTACCCAACCAAATCAGCATCTAATACTGCACGGAGTAGCTCCAAGCGAGAAGGCAAGGTCCTGAGAATTTCAGATGATGGAAAAGGCGTGTGCAGAAACCAACCAACTTTCATGTTCCTGTTATGTTCTTTCAAGCATTTTGGAAGGAACATGAGATGGTAGTCATGACACCAAATAACATCACCTTCTTCATAATGCTCATTCACAACATCTGCAAACATTTTATTTGCTTTCTCGTATGCAGCAAATTGGGACTGAAAACTTCGGGTAGTTGCCAAACGATCTTCCTGTGGAAGTCCAAGATAATGGAAAAGAGGCCACAAGATATTGTTGCAATATCCATTATAGTATTGATGAACAATCTCCTCATCCAGGAAGACAGGGATACACCTCTGCAGTACATAACCAAAGAAAGTAAGAAAATTTTCTTTCTCTATGTAAGATTCTATTTAGACTTCACTCCAGAAACAATAATGCTAAACTATATGGGAAAGTTGACACCGCCAGGACCTCAAACTTTACTGGAAGCACAAGCCTATTATGGCGTACCTTTTCAGCCAATGCTTTAGTAAGTGCTTTCTTCCCTGCCTCATCAGGTACATTTACACCAGCCCAGCCGATCCATCTTGCTTCAAATTCCTTAACACCTTGTACAATATAAATCTTACAAGCATCAGATTGTTATTATCATTCTCAGAACAGGTAGCAAAATAACTAAATTTCGAGTATCAAACCCTCATAAAAAAGTTGATTTTTGTGGCACTGTAAAATTAAAAATAGTGAAAAAAAATTTAAATGAAGTCTTACCAAGTAAAGCAGTCACTAAACCACCGGCACTTATCTCCAGAGCCCAGGAATCCTCATTTAACCTATGTGCCGAGACAGGAAGCCTATTAGCCACCACCAAGAGTCTTTGTCTGATAGGCTTCCAATCAACCCCTTCCCATCCTTCCTCAAGTGATTGTGCAGCCAAGGCACCTTCCAAATATCTTTCCACATGGGAATGCCCTAAGTTCTCCTTCTCCCGATCTCTCAGGCGTAAATCATGCTCAGTGAGTTCTGTTCTAATGCCTTCAACTGGCTCATTTGAATGAGAAGCTCTGCTGCTTTTCCTTAACTCTCTTTCTCTCAAGAGCCTCTCTATTCGAGTTGTGGGGATGGCTAAATTGCCGTTGTACTTGTTTCCAGGCATACGGGTTTTCTAGAAGTAGACCTTTAAAACAAAATTTAATAGACTTCCAGTATTCTAGGAACCAAATCCAAATGTCCTGCATATTGATTAATCAAATTTAGTCGGATGCAGACAAAAACATCCAGCAAATGTGGTACTAAGGACAAATACAATGGCCAAATTGTCTTAAAACAAAAGGTAAATCGACAGTTTTACAACAGTACAATAACTTTCCATCCTTTTCCCCTTAAGTTAGCGACTAAAAAGAGCGGACAACAATAGCGTAAAAAGACAAGCATAAACAAGGAGAAAACGAGGAGGACGGGATCCACATAATAGGGTAGGATAAAAAATGGAGGGTCTTACCTCCTACCATTGAGCCCTCTAACTAATATATACCAATAATCTAAAAGAACACGTTTTAACAATTCATATGGTCTCCCAACTAGAGTTAAAGACAACAAAAGAAAAGCCACACAAATGACAGACTCTAAGAAGTAGACATGTACATGCACATTTGCACAATGGCGGATGACATGAAATGAGGAGCTGATAAAGGAAAATTTCCCAAGAAAGGTAGGCGATTAGCTTAGAAATTGACAATTCAGACAAACACATTTTTGTGAATAAACCAGTATAATATATTCATAGCAAACAACAGAATTCATCGCCCCGGAGAAACATGGAAAAAGACCAAGATTATAAAGGCAAAAAGAACCCAAAATTATCCCATTTAAAGAAACGGCCGTAAAAATGATCTACTATTAGTGACATTCATAACGAGAAGATCTTTCTTTCAAGGGATAACGAGAAAAACAAAAGTATTCCAAATGGGTCCTACCTAAATTGCTGCAGCAAATGCCAATAAAGCTCTAGAGTTACGACGGAGAACCCAGACTTTCCAAGCGGGTAGTGACTGGAATAGAGAGAGAAACAGAACAAAAAAGATTCTTCCGGGTGGCAGAGAATTATCAAAGAGAGAGAAAAAGAGAATCCTCGTGTAAGTTTTCCAAGGTGCATATAGCCTTCCAGCCATGCAGATGCAGATGGCACCAAAATTTATGAGCAGCTCAAAAGTTTAGAAAAATTTCGTTCCCAGTCCTCTAAAAGCTGAGAGAGGGGAGAGCAAAGGCCGCTAAGCCCGCCCGCCAGCTACTATCCACCCCGTTTACCCAATTACCCTGATCTTTCTTTGGCAGTGCAAGTATAAATTAGCATGGCAGTGAGTACAGATTAGTGGTAATAGCTAAGCCTGCAGTGGGCTTTCCGAAGCAGGCCTCCGTTGGACCAGATCCTAGTCCAATTTCCAAACACTAGTGTCACATTCCTATGCCTAAAATCGACCCATGGAATAAGAGGGCATTTTTCATTTCCAAGGTGACTATCCTCAAAAAAAATTATTAAAAAAATCAAGGAGTCAGTAAAAAAGTTTGAAATAAGAAAGGCATTCTTTATTCCTTCTTTTTTCTTTGGTACTTTGCTGGACAAAAAAAAGTCAATCTAGTCAAATGCATAGTTAGAAAAAAATACAGGAAACTGAAAAGATATATGGGCTTAAAATTGATTGACGCTGTTAGAATGAATGTAACTCGGCCCCTACATTGTGTACAAGACATAAACTTTTACTTACCTCGGCTTTTGTTGTTGGAGTTGGACCAAACGTTTTTAAAGGCTAATTATTTTGAAATGGAGAAATTAAGGGAAGGAAATGAGTTGAAAGAGATTCTATATAGATTCTGGTGAAAAAGAAAAGGCTCCACTTTCACAAAATGGCAAATGCTCATGGCATCCATGTGAGTGCATACTTACTAGACTAGACAGGTGGATTCCAACTTTATTTTGTTTTCTCTTTTATTTCTTCAGTTGATATTCTAACTCTAGTTTTGGTTAAGCATGTGACATTCTCTTTGGCGAGCTGGATATGGAAGAATGATCCAAACTCGAATAAAACTCCTATTTGTACTATAAGTATCTCCAGAGATAGTCTTAGGCATAATATATCACAGAATGGAACCAATGGCTAGAAAAAAAATGCAATTAACTCTTCCAAAAGTAATGATACTAAAATTGTCAATAAAAAATTTTAAAAAAATGTATGGTGAATAAATACTCAAAATGACTTTTACAAAATCGTTTTTGCAATAAAAAAATCAGTAAATTCTTTCAAACAACATTTCTGATTGGTAAACAAATACTCAAAGTTACTTTTAGTCAATAATTTTTGTCATGTTAATGCAAGGTAGTCACTCACTAATTAAAAAAAATCATTATAAATTTTGCTTTCGCATCAAGTGGAGTGATTAAAAGTTATCAGCACTTAGATTTCAACCTTTAGTTTAGTGAAATTACAGGTGCTTTAGAGCAATTAAGAAAACTTAAACAAACACACCAGCAACAACACACATTCATCCAAATGTACCTGATTTCCAAAACATCTCCATACAATCATTGACACATTTACCAGCATTAATACGCAACAACCACACATCTGTAACCGCAAGCATTCAACACCTACAACACCCTGCGTGCAACCTCCGTCCTGTGTGCGAGTCGGTGCAGTGTGTGAGATTTCATCTGTGTGCGTGAATCGTCGTGGTGCATGACTGTCTGAGACTTCCGTTTTGAGCGTGAGTCGGTGTAGTGTGTGAGTACGTGTAACTTCTGTTTTGTGTGAGTACGTGCGAGTGTGTGAAATTTCCGTTCTGCGTGCGAGTCGGTGCTGTGCGTGAATGCCTGCGATTTCCGTTTTCGTTAAAGTCAGTGTAGCGTGTGAGTATGTGCAATTTCCGTTCCGTGTGTGAGTCCCTGCGGCCTCTGCGTGTGTGCGATTTCATTCTGTGTGTGTGTGTGTGAGTGCGTGAAACGGAGTTAGCTCCTTCTACTAAGCACGATTTGCAGAACGGAAAAAAGAACAGCAGAACGATAACCGATAATCAACCAACATTAAGCACTAATTCACAAACAAATCAACCTAAAATCATTCACCGAATTTCAATTTCTCCAATCTCACGAACCGATGCACATCATGCAGAGATACACATACAAACACATACGCGTATCATCGAAATGGAGTAGAGCGACGGGGCGCTGACCTGAGGATCGACGCTGGTCAATCGGCGACGCCGCCGAGAATGAACCGCGGCTGAGAAATCCACCGCCGAGAACGAAGCTGCAGAAAGCTGCAATAATGAGAGACGGTGAGAGAGAGAAAAAGAAAGAGATGAAGTGAAATAGAAAAGTGAAGAAGACGAGTTGTGGAGAATATAATAAAAATTGAAAAGGCGCTTTATATATTTTTGCTCTGACCATGCACCCGCCCGCACGCACACAAACATCTCCAATATTATTCATTTATTTATAAAATTATACTTGTGCGTGTTGAAAGTATTATTATTATATAAAACGGTCTATATCATTCCACTATTATTATTTTCGTTGTAATATTAATAATTAGAGTAATGATATTTTGAGTGAAATATTTTAATAATTGACCTAACATGCACAAATTATTAGGGTATGTTTGGATAAAGTATTTTTATTTGTAAATGAAAAAAAGTTATATTGAAATATGTGAAAACTTTGGTGAGTATTTTTTTTGATAGAAAAAGTATTTTGGAGCGAAAACATATGAGGGAAAATTTTTTAAAATTATGTGAAAGGAATTTGAGTGGAAAATTTTGAATTCTAAATTTTAAAATTAAAATATGTTTGGATAGTTTGCTTTTGTTTAAGAATTTTCTTATTTACAAATGAGAATAATTTGTCTAAACACAGCCTAAGTAACGATTAGTTTAGTTATTTAATATTATTTATTATGTAAATATCATATTAATTATTATAAAAAATTAATAAAAACTTGTATTGCGAATAATATTACTCTAATAATTATCTAATATTAAATTTAGTTATCTAATATTATTTTTTTTAGATTCTTTTTTTTAAGAAAAAAACAAAAAAGAAAGAAAAGAAAAGTGGCCCATCAATGCTGTGGAGGAGGAGGCAAGGAATTTGTTCTTCCTTGAATTTTAAATTAACCTATAAATTTAGCCCCACATATTTTTAAATTGCCACTACAAATCCAAAACTAAAAGGATGTTGGACCTCTTTTTAGACCTATTTTGATTCTCTAGTCTAACCTAGGCTTGCTTCTCTCTCCATCGAGTTCCGGCCCCTCTGTCGGTGGGATTGCTTCTCTCTCCTTCTTTTGTTCAATTTTGCCCAAAAGTTTAGTGATGCTGTCGTTGCTTAATTTGTTATTGAAATGAAAAGTTAGTGATGCTGTCGTTGCTTAATTTGTTGTTGAAATGATGGTTTGTTCATGAATTGGTTTTATAATATGCTGAGACAAAATAAAATATAGTATATTATATTATATCATCATTCATTAATATAGCTCCAGAAATTCTCTCTATTTTCGGGATTGTTTTTTTGGGGGGTTTCTTTATGGTGAAAAAGACAATCTTATTAATTTATTACACTAATGCATGTCGTTACTATTAATTTGGCAGCCAGAAAAAGACAAGATAAAGCATTACGTAAGCACTTATTCAATTTAAGTGTGATGATATTATTAATAATTTTTAATAATAACAAATTAAAGTGTTTGATATAGTAAGTGTGAAAAAAGAAAATTTTAGTTATTATTTTTTAAAAAAATATAAAATAATAAAATATAATTTTATTTTTTTCAAACTTATGACATCAATTATTATAATAATTTATTATAAAAAGTTATTGAAAAAATTATTATTCTAAATTTAATTATGAAACTTATGCAGTTACGATGATCACATACGAATTCTTCAACGTGGTTCAAGTTTTTTCTTTAAAAAAAATAATTTATCTCCCGAGCACAACGTGATTAACCTTAAAAAAAAAATCATTATTTATTGAATGACAAAAAAAAAAAAAAGCATTGGAATGGGACTCGAGCAAAGCTCGGGGACAAAAATTATCTAAGTATCTATTATTTTCACATATATTTTAGCCAATTATATATTCTAAAATTACAAAGTATTAGTGAGAATAAAAGAAAATTACATTCTAATGAGACACAAATATTGCAGATTTAAATTTTAGCTCGATGTTAACGCTAAGTCTTTCTTCCGATCCCTCGACTTAACTATCGCCTCTCTGGCGGCTTTGGCGCTTTTCATCGGGGTTTGGCATTACCCCCGCCCCCGAGTGGTTCGTAGTATTATATATATATGGCCCTATAAGTGGGATGTTAATTGTCCCGGAAACACTGATTGAGGGAAGTTCGAGACACACAACACTGATTGAGGAAAATTCGAGACACACCTGTCAGTGAATGTGGAGATATCTCCAAGTCAGAAAAAAAAGACACAAATATTCTTTTAAATTTAAAAGAAAATTTTCTTTTAAATTAATAATTTTTTACTTTTTACAGGCGTTATTCACATGTCAAAATAACCACAACAAAAAAAAAAGAAAAAAAGAAAAGATAGCTAGCCGTTGGTGAGAAATTTGCAATATCATTTCCGTACGTAAAAGGTGGGATTTTATTCTGTGCCCCATAGGTCTCTTTCAGTCAGGGACCATCTCTTTCGTTGTCAATTTTTTGTCCCCTTTTTCGAGAAGAATCATTATGGGGATAACGTGGCATTAAGATCTGTAGGATCCCAACACCCAATTTGCAACGCTGCCTTTTCCTTCTTTTTTTAACTTTATTTAGTTGCTGCGTTGCATCATTCAATCCAAATAGCAAAAGCTGACCGTGTTTGGCGTTTCCTTTCCAAAAAGCATATTCCGTTCACTTTTTTCCATGCTTGTCCAACTGCCATGGAACTTTGATATTCTTATTCTGAGGGCATCAACAATGGCCCTCTTTTGAGATTTTCCGGCCTGGCCGCATAATTGCCAAGACAGCAAAATTGCTGACTTGGCAGCTGATGGAAGCCAGGGCTTGCAGGCGGCCGCGTAAAGAGCCTGGCCCCATTTTTTTTTTTTGTTTACTTCTTGCCAAAACGACGCCGTTTTGCGTCCAAACGACGCACACGAATTGCGTTCGTGACACGTAACGACGCAGTCGTGCGGACGCGCTTCAATGGCGCCACGTGAGCGATTGCAAACAATTCATTTGTTTGCAACGGCCAAAATGTTATTTTTTTTTTCAAAAAAAAAAAACAAAATTTACCAAAAAATAGGAAATATTTTTCTCTACAAATTGACATGCACTTTGACTATTTTTAGAGTAAAATATGATATTTTTATTTTTCATTCATTGTTTTAGGTATTTCATATTTAATTTAGAGTTTTTTTTTTATATTTTAAATGTATTATTAATTTTTAGTTTTAATGTAATGTAAATTTATTTTTCATTAATTGTTTTAAGTATTTCATATTTAATTTAGAGTATTTATTTTTATATTTTAAGTATATTTTAATTTTTAGTTTTAATATAATGTAAATTTATTTTTTATTAATTTTTTTACGTATTTTATATTTTATTTAGAGTATTTATTTTCATTTTTTAAGTGTATTATTAATTTTTAATCTTAAAGTAATAAAAGTTTTTCCATTAATTATTTTTAAGTATATAATGTATAATAAAAAAATTATTCATGCTATTAAGAATTTTATATTTAATTTATCACATTTATTTTCATGTTTCAAGTATGTTATTAAATTTTAATTTTAGTGTAATGT
Source organism: Gynochthodes officinalis (assembly GCA_020080225.1). Taxonomy (NCBI): domain Eukaryota; kingdom Viridiplantae; phylum Streptophyta; class Magnoliopsida; order Gentianales; family Rubiaceae; genus Gynochthodes; species Gynochthodes officinalis. The sequence continues at coordinate 4,306,319 of CM034623.1, read as the reverse complement.
AAATATATTTTTCATTAATTGTTTTAAGTATTTCATATTTAATTTAGAGTATTTATTTTTATTTAAGTATTTCATATTTAATTTAGAGTATTTTTTTATTTTTAAGTACAAGCATTAATTTTTAATTTTAATGTAATGTAAATTTATTTTTCATTAATTTTTAAAATATTTCATTTTAAATTTAGAGTATTTATTTTCATTTTTAAGAGTATTATTAAATTTTAATTTGACTGTAATGTAAATTTATTTTCTATTGATTGTTTTACGTATTTTATATTTAATTTAAATTCATGTAATGTAAATTTATTTGCCAAAAAATATTTTTAATAATGGTCCAAAAAATTATTAAAGTTGTATTATTAAATGTATTTTTAATTTTAATATAATGTAAAAAAAGTTGATAATGATCATTCAATCCAAATAGCAAAAGCTGACCGTGTTTGGTGTTTCCTTTCCAAAAAGCATATTCCGTTCACTTTTTTCCATGCTTGTCCAACTGCCATGGAACTTTGATAGTCTTATTCTGATTCAATTTTTTTTTTCACAGAATTAATAAAATTAGAACTTACATGTCAATGCACGCTTGAAAAAAAAAAAAGGATTTCTAAACATAAAGTTTTAGAAATACTAAATTTTTAGAATTTCATCCAACCATGCATGAAAGTTTGTGTACGATAAGGTTCTTCATTTTCATAATCCTTCAACCTTTCTCCTCGCTACTTATTATTTATATTTCTTCAACCTTTCTCCTCGCTACTTATTATTTATATTTAGACAAAGGAGAGAAGTGCTATATGACTGGATAAGCATTGATACCATTTTTTTTTATTGCATCATATATCATGCCAGCAACATTGTCTCTTTTGTATGAATGATCGGAATAATTTTTTTTTTAAGTAATGAATATTAGTTAATTTTTAAAATAAAAGAACTTCCGTTCTATTAAAATATACAATATGTCAAAACAAATTCACGAATTGCTGTCAATAAAAAATAAAATAATTGAGGAAAATAAATTACGATCAAATAAAATATAATCGAAATTAAAGAGTTATAGTTATGAAATTGAATTATTTTTTGACTTAGTTATTAAGGAATACAAAATAAAAGATAAAAAGAAACATTGATTGGAGCGACACTATGTATACAAAAAAAAGAATATCGCATTTTAATATCGGAATTTAAGTATCCTTGATCGTACTAAAATCAGGAATCACAACCCCACCTAAAAGGCTAAAAGTTGGCCACTTGGCTTGGCCAACCCCAGTGGTTGATTCCATTTCTCCTTTGTGTATCCAGTTATGCTCCCTGAAAGGTAGAGCTGACGGGAGATCACGAGCCTATATTCCCGAAGGAAAGCTTTTGGCGTTTTGCCTCTTCCTCTTCTTTTTTTCTTGTGAAAAGAAGTGAAATTATCACCACATTGACCGTATCACCAACCAAGTAGAGCAAAGGGCTTTGCGAGACAAAGGCCAGTATGATCACAACCATGATGAGAAACAATCCTTGATAACTCTGGAGCCATTTGGAATGTATACAGAAACCGTTCGTTTTTCTTTGCCAATCTATGCATGATCATAAATCTAAAACGATTTTTTGAAAATCACAGTGATTTCTTCTCAAACTTCGTATTTTGTTATGTACTCACTATATGGTATAGCATTGATAATTACAGTGACATTGAGTTATTTTTTGACTCTGGAAATCACAACTTGAAAAAGCAGGCAAGGTTAGCCCACGAGTCAACATCATCTCAGGTTATGGGTTGGAGCCTCCAACCCCATTTTTGTCAAAAGCCCAAACCAAGTAATCTAATTGCTGCAGCTGTTCCTAGTGAGCAAGTAAGGAACAAGGAAAACACAAATTATCTAATGTTCATTTAGTTCAACAGGGTATGACGAACCAGGACATCTAACACTAATCTATGGTATATTCCCAGGCAATATGCATCTAGGAAGCTTGAAGACTGTCTTCCAAGATTTAGGCCTTATCCAACAAACACTATTCCAGCCTAAGCGTCGAAAGCATTAGATACCGTCAGCTTACTTGATCATCCTTCTACAACCTTGCACAAAGATCAAGAATCACGTATCAGCCTCAGTGACTATTTAATGCTTATTTTTAGAAAATGTTTATTGAAGAGGGTTAAAAGGTAAACCATTGTGCATCATACCCTTGTCAAGTTTACTTTGCATCAATGTAAAGTGCTAGAGCAGCATGGTTCTCTGCAACAAGGAAAGAGTTATATAAAGATGATGTAATCAAAAAGAAAACTAATAGCAATGTTAAGTTATCTAATGATATGTATTTACCATCTGATTCCACTCGTAACCAGTCTTGGCCACATATTAAAGCTTCTCGGGTGTCTGGATTGAGTGAACTATAATGATGGTCAAGCATTCTGCCTCTGTTGCTAAACACCAGGTCTTCACCAAGTGTAGCAACCGGAATCCCCAAAACATCACGAGCCATCATGGACAAGATTGGATATCTTGGTGTTTGAACCTTCCACCAATTTAATATGTTGAAATTATTGTTTCGTGGAAAGACAGGTTCGTCTAAATATTTGTCGAGGTCTGAGATCATGCTCTGGCTTATTGATGTTTCATGAAGGAATTTGTCAAATCCTCTGAGCCTGTCTCTAGTGCCATTCCTGGAATTAAGCAAGCCACCATCAGGTGTAGTTGAATCTTGATCAAGAGAAGATGAGCTCACGGCATACTCATTAAAAAGTCCTCTAATACCATCAGATACCTCCTTGACGTACAGCATAGCATCACTACCATAAATCTGAGGGTAATAATACTCCACCAACCTCATCTTGAATCTGGGATCTAAAATTGCAGCTATTGCCACAGCCAAACTGCACTTCTTCCAGTATTTGTCAAACTTGGCCTTCATCTTCGTGGCAGTAGAACTAAGAAAATCATCTGGACTCTTGCACCATTCAATTAATTGGATGTGGACATCACACAGCTCTGGAAAGTAAATATTAGCGGTTCGATTTTTGCTTGCTATGAAAACATTGGTAATTTCACTCAAAAGTTTCATGTAATTAGCGACAGCATTTGCCCGCTCCCACTCTGTGTCAGTTATGACCACTGTGTAGGAAGGATCATTCTCTTGTAGGAGCGAAAAGGCATTTCTACAATCCACTGCCACTTCAAGCATCAAATAAGTTGAATTCCATTGCGTTGGGCAATCAACAACTAGATGCCTCTGAGTATTAATTCCAATATCCTGAGCAAACCCGTTAAATTTTGCTAGAGTTGCTTGAGAACTTCTAACATACCTAATGCTTTCTTGGATTTTATCCGTCACATCTTGCATTGCTTCCATTGCGTCTTGGACAATAGATTTTAGAACCTGTGATACACAGCGTACATCAAATAATTCACCATTTTTAAAAAGAGGTTTATTTTGTGATAGCCAATCCTTAATTCTGAAGACCATATCATCATATGCCGAACAATCATCAAATGTCATGGAAAACATTTTGCGGTCAATAGCCCAGTCTGTCAAACATTTGATCACAACTTCCGAAAGGATGTCATCTGTGTGAGTAGGATCCAAAGTAATGAAGTTGAGTATCTTTTTCTGTAGCTTCCAATCCTCATCAACGAAGTAAGCTGTCAAACTCACATACCTCTCATTTTCCGATGAAAACCACATATCAACAGCAAGACTGATCCTACAATGCAGATTATGTATCAGTTCATACATCTTCTGCTTCTCCTTCCCATATATGGTCATGCAATCAAGTTCAGTGGCACCATTACTCGAAACCTCAAACAGAGGCTGCAGATTCTTCGCAAATATTTTAAACCCAACATGTTCAACCATAGCAAGTGGATAACCATGCAACATTATCATCCTGGCAAGATCCAGTCTACTTCGTTCTTGATCAAACTTAACACTTCCCAGATTGATAGCTTGAGTAGTTTCATCTTTCTTCGGCTCTGGATCAATTCTATAAGTAATGGGGGTGATAATCTCCTCTTTTCTCCCCCCTTCATCGTAAGTGAGATTGGATAGGCTAACAGTAGTGTCTTTTCTCTTCCTCTTTGCAGCCAGAATCTGAGAAACATCATAGTTGGACCTTTTCAGACACCTCAACAAATGATTCCTGAGATGGGTCGTTCCACTATTACTTGATCCACTAAGCTTCTTTTTACAATGTATGCAAACAGCATAGCATATATCTCCTTTTCGAACTCTTTCAAAATGGTTCCAGACAACGGACGTCAACCTTTTTGATTTCTTAGCAGTGCCCTCAATTGGTAATATTTCCATGGCATGGAACAACAAATCTATATCTGTATATTCACAACATTATTCCAAAAACAAAGCAGCATTCATCAACACAAATGAGTAGCGTACTCAGTTTGATCACGAACAAAGCCAGAGAAAACCAACTATTCTATAATTAACTAAACTGGACACCATAAATTCATCAAAATTTCAATTAACCTTTTAAAAAAAAAACCCCCCAGAAAAGTACGTAAAAGCAGTATATAAAACCATGAAATGCTCAGCTATTTTCTTACTTTAAAATACAGCAAAATTATACACGCAGACACACATTAACTTCTTCAACTAGGGAACAAAACCATTAACCTTCAAATTTCCATAACAACATCTCACAGCAAAAAAAGGAAAAAAGGCCAAATTTTAAGAATGTGAGTTAACAGAAAAATGAAATTCGAGTGGCAATTTAAAAAGCAAAAATTCAACAGAATTTTTTTTTTTGAAAAAAAAGAAGGATAATTCGGGTTGGATCTTACATGGATCTAGCAGAATCCGGATGAGTAACCGAGGAGGAGCCGAGGAGGTACTCCAGGAGGTGTCGAAAATCGGTGGTGATGTTATGAGACGGAAGGATCCGATGGGAGGATCCGACGTAAGGAGGATTAGGGTATGGATAAGAAGGTCGGGAATAAAACGAAACGGATAATCTGATTCGGGGATGGGAATTTGGGGAAAAAATATGATATATATTTTTGGATATGTTGGTTGGTAAAATGGATCGGTCAACGATGTCGTTGTGAATGTAGTATTGGTAATGGTCAGCTAACCGGGGGTTTGGGTCCGGTTGGTTTAGGGTTTGGTAGATTATGTTGTTTCTACATTTGGGAAATTGGGGGCTAGGATGTGGGTTGTATGGGGTAACCGGATCTGGTTTTCTTTTTCCTTTTTCAATTTTTTTTTTAAAAAAATATTCAATAAAAAATCATTTTTTGCTAGGAATGTTTTTGGATTTTTTTTGGGGCAAAAATGAGACATTGAAACTTTTTTTTTTCTTTCCGAATTTTATTTTTAGAATCGCAAATGTATTATTTTCCTTTGTTACTTCTTGTAATGATAAGATTAAATTTTAATTAAAAACAAAATTATATTTCAAAATAAATTTTGATCATTTTTTAAAATAATATTTTATATTTTCAATACATTTTCTAATTCATATCTATTATATCAATAAAATGTAAAAAGTAAAAAACACATTTTTAAATGCAATTGTCATGCAAATGTACACTTCTTAAGCATATGATGGAAAAATAATTTGGGGTTCAAATTCTTTTTTTTTTTGGAAAAATATTTACAACTTAGAGGTGCCAAAAGACTAAAAATATCAAAATTTTTATGTAACTTTTCCCTCGTAATATTTCCCATACAAATTTTACAAAATCGTGTTTGTAAATATACATTTTTTAAACGCTCTGTGTGTCAAAGGCGTTTCCCTCTCCAAATTCCTCTCTTTCTGGTTTCGTCCATTCTGCCGCCATTGATTGGCAAAGCCCGGAAATCCCAGCGAACATCGACATTTACCCGATTGGAAAACAGCAAAATCGGAGTTTTTGCATCGCATCCCACAAGTATTGTGGGATAAAAAATGGCGACGAGACGACTATTGTTGCTATTAAAGCCGTTGGACGTGTACCCTTCTTACCCGTCAACTGGGCTCTCTCGGTTCGCCAACCCCAAAGTACGACACCCTTTAGAGATCTGTATGTACGAGAGAAAGGGAGTGATGAATAACTGCACTGAACCCATTAATTTAATCCTTTTTTAAATAATAAAGCTGAGAATTACATCATGAGTCACTGTAGTTTAAGTGTTTGATTTTATGTCAAAGGCAATGGCTTTGGACCTTGTAGAACTGTTTCTTTTCCATATACTTTCAGAATATGAAATATCGGGTCTGTAATGCGTAGGTTTTTTTTTTTTCGTTTTCTCGTTTGAATATGTCACAGGTAGTGAATTATCTTGACGATAGGCGAACCGTACACAATGATGCTATAAAATTCTGTCAGAAGATATTGAGGAGAAAGTTTGTTGATTGGGAGACTGTTTTAAGGAGTCATCTATCAGAGCCGATTCGTGATGTGGATCTTGTTGTTACTGTAGGAGGTGATGGTACACTCTTACAGGCAAGCCATTTCTTGGATGATTCAATTCCAGTTCTTGGTGTAAATTCTGACCCCACTAAAGCTGAAGAGGTAAGCAAACATGTCTCTAAGATCAAAATGCGCAGAACCTTCAATAACATGGACTATATTCGCCAAAAAAACAGTCTCATTATCCTTTTTGCTTTAGTTGGAAGAGTGCAGAGAAGATTTTGATGCTACAAGGAGCACTGGATATCTCTGTGCAGCAACGGTGGAAAACTTTGAAGAGGTGAGGCACTCACCACGGCCTACCCCTATTTGCTCTTTAAAAATTGTAATGATGATAGAAACAATTAACTGGGAACATAAAGAATAGCAGCTTTTTTGGGTTCTGTTATGTCGCTCTTTTGTATATATACATTGCTAATCAATATTGATCTGTAATTGTCGAATTAAAATGCTCTCGAGTTAGCTTGTGTGACCATCAGTTGTAAGGTATGATGTATATCCTCATTTATTGAAAGTGATCTTTAGCAACTCTTTGCATCTAGTTGACTATATTTTGATTTTCTAAAGAAGATCAAGACATTGAACAAGCTTAAGACTATTAGATACAGAGTATAACAAGAATACTATTTTTTTCCTGAGAAGTTTGCGACATCAGAAGCCAACATTACAAAAGTTCCTTCTGAAGTTATACTTTCTTGATTCATGTTTCTAGATGATTTTGCATTCAAGGTTGATGACAGTGACATGCATTAGTCGCAAATCACACATGCTTAAAATTGTTGGCTGAATTCAAGAATGCAATCATCTTGCAGATATTGGTTAACATCCTTGAGAATCGTGTAATACCTTCTGAAGTTGCAAGGATGTCAATTCGGGTCAACTCTGAACTGTTCTCCATACCCGCCCTTAATGATGTTTTGATTGCACATCCATGTCCTGCTACAGTCTCAAGGTTCTCATTCAGGTAAGGGGTGACAACTTATGCCTTTAGATGAAGTGGTTGATTGGGTATGGAACATATGGTGTTAGAGCAGGTGAAGGCCCTTTTTCCAATTCTTGCTGCCCCGTCCACCTTTACAATGTGTATTTGCTTTGGCCGATAAGTAAGGGGAACTTCATGTGAGGGGCATGTTATAAGTGGTCAGTGGACTAACTCTCCTCTCTAAGAGTCTAAACTTTAGGAAGAGGGAGCAATATAACAAATATAGCGTATTTATATGCAGATTTGGTTGCCTAAATCGGGTAATATTCTCTGTTGCAGAATCTGGAGACAAGGGGAGCAATGTTCCTCACTAGTGAGCAGTAGATCAAGTGGTTTCAGAGTATCCACTGCTGCAGGATCAACAGCAGCAATGCTTTCAGCTGGTGGATTTGCAATGCCCATTTTGTCCAAAGATGTGCAATATATGGTAAGAGAACCAATAGCTCCAAGAGCCAGTCTTGATGCGATGCATGGAGTTGTAAAGCATGATGAATCAATGGAGATCAAATGGTTTACTAAAGAAGGCGTAATTTACATAGATGGTTCCCACGTTCTGTTTGCAGTTGACTATGGGGATACAATTGAACTATCTTCCAAGGCTCCAACACTGAAAGTATTTTTACCCTCACGCTTGTTATCGTGAATTCAATAAGATATGTTGAGTATATATGTAAAAACAAATGCTTGTGACGTTTAGTAATGTCTAAACTGAAATCTTAGAATAAGGTCGCACGGCATATTACAGGGATAAGTTCGTCTTCTCAAATGTCATGTTCTAGTACCTTTTCTAATGTAACCTGGAAGACTTGACTTTTGACCTTATGAATGGCAAATAGTTGTAGATCATCGATTCATGGCAGGGTTGCTGTACTGCCATGATGGAGACAAGTACTGTTCCTATGTTCGGTAAACAATTGTCTAACGATCGCCAGAATACCATGGCAATTATAAAAGGACATTGGGAAACACAAATGAAGTATGAAATTCAAGCTGTGAACAACGGAAGGCACGGCAATTCTATTATTGTGAGTTGTCTGAAGACGAGTAGAACCAAACAATTCAACATGCAAAATATCTACAACCGGAAAAGCTGAGTATTGTGTATATTAGGATGATCGCATCAGGTTACTTCACCAATGAGGATGCCTTGCAATAATTCCCCACATGTATTGGCTTGTAAATTTCAACACTAGGAAATCTAGTTTGCAACAGGATTCTGTTCTTCCTTTCTCCTGGCTTTGTGAATTGAAGAGTCAACAGCAAGAAGACCACCTGTCTACAACCTAAAAAGCCAAGATATCATGTAAATTAGCCATGCATAAAAAGTATCCAAACATTTACCGTGTAGGGTTTCATCGTACGTGAACATGTGAGGACGGTTTCGGGAGAGTTGGGGTCTCTTTATTGGTGAAAGGATAAGGTTCCTTAACGTCATTGAGGGGTTGCCAGCTCCAGCAGCTGCCCCAACACCAAAAACTGGGCGGGCACCCGCCCTTCTGTTTCCAGCATCAATTGGAACTCCTGATTGTTTTGCTGGTGAGCCACTGGAAAGGTCAAACGGACCGGAGTTACCACTGTTCTGCCTTGTTGGTGGCCAGATCTCCTCTCTTGGTCCTGGAGTTTCAGGGGTGAGAACCGACCAATCTGCGACAAATAAGTTAACTAGTATTTCTTGACGGAATTCAACGAGGACAAGTAATGAATTTATAGATTTAAAGATACAGTCAAGACGTGTCAAAACCTACATGCATAGTAATTGGTATTACAGACTGCCAAAAAAATCTACCCCGTAAAATGAACGGGTTTACCTTTTCTCATAGGGTCTCTGCTATCCATCATATTGGCAGGATTTGAGAACAAATCATGCTCTGTTCTTGAATAGAAATTTGGTGCTGGTTGAATAGCAGATCGTTTTGTTGACTCATATTCACTTCTCAATTGATCATACATCTCATCAAGTTTTCTTTTCTGTCTGGTATTTTAATATAGTAGTGATTCTCAATGTTGCAATAGTCATTGAACATCTTCATAGGAAAGTAAAATGATGTTTCAGACTGACCTTGATTTTTCTGCAAATTTTTCTTGGAGCTCTTGCTTGTCTTTAGACAAGCTTTCAATCTCTTGCTCCATCATCTGGCACCTCTTAGCCATTTTCTGGTATGCGGTGTGCACTTGCTCCAGTTTCTCTGTGAATTTTTCTTGCATCAATTCGCTTTTCTGCCTAAACTGAGCCATTATTCGGTTCATTTTGAATTGCATCTCCAATTCCTTTTGCCCAATGTAGAACATCACACTTCTGTATGCACTCTTCATCACTTGGATTATTCAAGGAAATCAAAAGAGAAGTGATCCTGACAGATAATTATCTTGCATATAGAGAGGCCTAGACTGGGCATGTGCTGAGAACAACCTGAACACTTATATTGCTAATTGATGATGAAAAAGTTTTACATTGTGCCACTAAATATCCTGCAAGGACAAATTCTAGAACTTCTGTCAAAACCGTATTTACTATTAAGGTTTTAAAAAGCCTACAAGTTCGCTGTATTTCACTAGGTGATTTCATATTCTTCAGCGTTAATTGCACTGTTTCCCCAGATGAAGCCATATATTTTGAATACTCATTCAGGATACAAATCTGTGGAGATATCCCGGCCATGATCATCTGCAAGAGTGTGCATGAAAATGCACCGAGTTTCTAATTTAGCATCAGCCAGATAGGCCTTGAGAAGAGAACAAAAACAGAAAGAACAAGAGAAACTTTAGTAAGGATGGAGGGGCATAGTTCTTACATTGATCCATTCATCATTTGGGTTGATATCCACAGGTTTCATAAGGCTGAAGACAAGATCTTAGTTTAGTTGCAAAGTAGTCAGATGTGGAATGTAAGAGCTACTAATTCTTGACATTATGTTCTCTGGATATCTCATATCAAATTTCTGGCTTTAGCTTATGCACCATAATCCAAAATGGAGAATATTAAGTGCTTAATTTTGAGCAAATACTATTTGATAGGCATAAGCTGTGCAAAGTAGTCATGCAAAATGAAGGAACATAATATTTTTCTGCTATGTTAATTGGTGTTTCTAGACACGCATATGTTCAGTATACTTAAAATCCATAAGACTTGGAACTGCAGTAAAAATATGTCAACAAATCATGTGAAAGAAAATCATATATTCAATCTCCAGAGCCACGGACCTTTTGGAGAGCACCTGATCGCAGATCGGGCAAGCAGCGTCATTGCTGAGAATCTTATTCGCATCTTCAGGACCTAATTATGGGATTAAGGAATACCAAGTGATTCCGTATCAATTAGCCACGAATCAAGTGAAAAAACATAACAGAATTGCAAATAGATCAGAAATCTTGATTGCAACTGGATACAAAGGAGGTGGCCACAAGTGGTGGAAACTGCCTGCCCTTCCAATTCTCGCCAGCATGCGTTGCATCTCATTTCAATCTTTTCGAATGATATTCCAACCCGAAGTATAATTTTGGGAGCACCTGTTCATTGTCACCAAATACGAACATGGTTCTTTTATGAATTTGTGTGCATACTAACATTTGCACAGAACCAAAACTTAGAGAAAGGACGTACTCAATCAATCAGATATATATCAGCAATCCAACTACCTGGATGTGGAACTGATTGTCAAACGTATATGAGGATTCAAAAACAAAATCAACTATAAAGTAGATTCAAAGCTTGGAGTTTGTTTTGTCCCATTTTGTTACTGGTTCTCGTAATCTAGCCACTTAAATAGTTAAAACGTGTGGAAATTCGTCAAACCAACCGAAAAACTAAATACTTCGAGCTAAGAAATCCAATGAAATGTATGGCAATTCAAGAACACAAATTTACAGTTCTCACTTCTCAGTTAGTTCTAATGAATTTGATATTCAACCCAACATGCTCCACAAAATTTTATCTGCATGATAAAGGTGCAATTAAAAAGAAGGCTAATTGCCTCTAATCGAATGAAAAGATTGAACCTAATTCCTTACAAATTCCATCTCAATAATACAAGCATTTCAGCAGAACAAAACTATCAAATTCAAATTTTTGGCTCTGTGAATTAAGTGAGAGGCAAGGGTCACATTTCCTTCCTTTAATAAGCAATCGCCACGAAGAAATTAACAGAAGAACAAATCCTTTTTTTTTTTTTTTTGTCTAAACCTGAAATCAGACAAAATTCTTCACAAGGAAACTCAGTCACTGGCGTCTTCTCCGAAACTCCTGATTTATAACCTGAAATTTCAAACTTGTCATTTAGAAACACAAAAGAAAATACACGCGCACACACACAATGAACGCAATATTTGTCAAACTCGACCACGTAATTGAAAAAGAGAAAATGCATCTGGATTTCACCTGAAAATTTCAACGATAAAAAAGAGAGGCAAATTCTGATCTCGAAATCGTCAAAATCCAGGGTAATTCACTCGAAATAGAGTTTCGAATTCCAGGCACTGGCAATGAATCCAATTAAAAAACCTAGCTTGAATTTCTTCTTCGATTGGCTTGGGACTTTTTCTCTCCCCCTTTCTATTTCTCTCTCTCTCACGCGCGCAGATTTTGAGTTTCAATCAAATCGTTAAAATGGCGGCAAATGGCCGGTTATATATGGTTTCAGTTGGGCTGGCCTGTGTCTCTCAATCTTGTAATCACGGGCTGTGGTAGGGGTTGAAATTAATCTGGCCCAACATAAGACCCAACCGTCATATTTTTCAAACAATTTATACCAAAAAAAAAATAAAAATCCTCTTTCTTTTGATCTAGAAGATTCTATGTACGTGGATATAATGTAAAATAAAATTGAAATTGGAAGTATTTTTGTTTTTACAAAATGTAATATATAAAACCTATTTTCACATCATAAATAGTTTAAAATTTTAACATATGATAATAAAAGAAGAGAAATCATTAGAGAGGAGGCCAAGTGTTTGAAAATAATCGATAATTTTCTGACATGAATTTTGTAAAAGCCGATATGATTTTAAAAATATATGATGTCTGTGCTTCCCTATCGAATTCACGTGATGTTAATGATGTGATACATTTGATTTATATAAATTTATATGTGTTAAATTATGATTGACGTGACGTTTAATTATGTATAATAGTGAACACAAAAGTATAATGTCACTAGTCATTGAAATAAATTCATTACAAGTTTATTCTCTTGTGATAGTGATTCCCATGCGTGATCTTCCGCAGCACATAACCAAATTTGTATCCCAAGACAAAGCAGACTTCTTGTCTTTCTTGTTCATCTCTAGACTCTTCTATTTCAGTAACTGAAAAAGTTTTGTCAACGGCATGGCTTAAACAATGCGTTCAGTGTCTTTCTTGGCTATATGCGGCGATTGCAGTGAAAACCAGAGTCATCTTGGAATATAGTTATTGTTCTTATGTCATATTCTCTTCACAAAGTCGAGGTAAAGTAGAATATAAAACGAGGAACAACCCTGGTCAAGCCTGATGTGACTGAGGCATCAGCTTGACATATGTGATCTTGTAAGAATTTCTAGCGTTAAAGTCCAAGCATGAGTAGTTTCTGTCCGAAGTAACTTTGTTTACGCAAGTTCCTTATCAAAAGTGACACTTAAAAATCCATACTAATTAAGTTCAAAAGTTTGGCTAAAGGTAATGGCAGCGATAGCATAATAGAAAGATAATGAGAGTCAATAATCGAACTTATGAACAGGAAATTTTTCTTTGTGAATTCTAATTGATTGCAACAAATTTAGACAATGAATCATGATGATGCATAAAAAAACAAGTAATACTCCTCTCATGCAAATTTGAATCCATTCAGTAACCACTGGTAATCGCACTTGAAAGTGCCCCTAGTTTAGCAAAGGAAGCCCACATCTTTTCTACAACAAGTTTCATGCGGCTAATGCTATATATAACGCTTTCAGCATGTCCTTCCCGTGTTAGGCTCACAATTTTCACCAAAGAGTTCTGACCTCAAAAAATGGCTTCATCTTTGCATGAGCTTCTCCTTGCTAGCTCTCCTGATGGTCGCATTACTGCTTATGATGCTTCTACAGGTTTTACAGTGGCTCAGTTCAAGGGGAGTCGATCGCCTCGTAAAGGACTAACCCTCATTGGCAAAAGACTCATTGCTGCTTCTCATGTTTCTCCAGACACTGGTAATGGCTCAGTTCACTTGTACAATTGGTGGACTTTCACTCCCTTCTACCGACTCCCCATGCCTGAACCTGTTGCACCACTTGTTGCCACTCGGGACGGCATCTATCTCTTTGCTGGTGGTGTTTCGGGTCAAATATACTCGATCTCAGTCCCTTCGGGGGATGTAATTCTGTCTGTTGCTGCTCATTCCAAACCTATAACCTGCCTGGAAATGAATGAGGATGGATCACTAATTTTTTCTGGCAGTGATGATGGAACCATTTCGGTTTTTGGTACACATCAGCTATTAGATTCCTTTTCTTGCGAGGATCCAGGCCATTTATCGGCACTGCAGAGTTTCATTGGTCATGAATCTTCAATTACTGCCATCACAACAGGCAGTGAACGATGCAATTGCACCATAATTTCATGCTCCTTGGACTGCACATGCAAGTTCTGGAACCTAATGCAGAAAACACCTCTGCTGTCTATAACATTTCCATGTACGATATGGGAGCTGAAGATGGATCCTCTGGGATCAGAATTCTATGGTGCAGGATCGGATGGTCTCGTTTACAAAGGTGAACTGAAGGTGACATCGAGGAGTCGGGCAAAACAAGGACTTGAAATCATCCCGTGGAGTGAAAAACAGGATGGACCCTTAATTTCAATGGCAACACTATATTGGGGACAATTGATTGTTACTGCATCAGAAGATGGCAGTATTTGTTTTTGGGACGCTAGAAAGGGGGAACTGATCAAATTTCTTGATCAACAACAAACAGGAAGCATCAGTCACCTATTGGTGGTTACAGGACTAAATGATCATGTCAAAGCACCTCTGGCAAGGACAAACGAAAATGTTGCTGGTTTTCATCGATGGGATTTGGAATTCTTGGGTGAAAAGGAGACTTTTATGCCCACAGGGCAAAAGATCAAAATGAAAGAAGAGTTGGCGGTTGCAGTTATGGACAGGAAAAGATCAATTGACACTCTGGAATCGGCAATCGGAGGTTATGAGAAACTCTTGAAGCTTATTCTCAGGGAAGCAAAGGCAGGAGCAACAACCAGTGACGGTGGGGTTGAAGATGAAACCAAAAGGAACGAAACACAATGACCTGTTTTACCGCCAGAAAGTGTTACAAAAACCTATCTCTTTCTTTTTTCTGTGGCTAGCCCCATTTCCATTGGCCATGGCTGCTATCAACCATGGTTGATTATGCTTAAGTAGTGACTCAAAATCTTGCCAACTTTAGCTGTTCTCAACTCTTATTGTAACAACATGATTCAAGCTTAGTTCGATCTTTTGATCAGTCCCTACTCCTCTCGTTATCGTAGTATTCACCATCCAGTTTAGCAATGGGCACATAATAATTGCTCCACGCATCATAATTCTCAAACTAGATTCTATCCTTGAACTATTCTAGCAGCCCTGGCTTTGGATTTATTTTTCTTGATATTACCAATGCAAGAGAAATGAATTCATACCATCTTTGATAATTCAAATCTTTTCACAAATGGTATCACCACTCCTAACTTTCAACTTCTATAGGAAAATCCAATTGCCAAAATGAAACAGATTCAACACTGGGGCACCGAGGAAATGCCCTTGTCAGATTCCACATGACATTCAACAAAAGCCACCATTGACCATTTCTTATAGCAAACTGATCGAATCTAGCCCAAAATAGCTCTCAACATATTTCACGCACCAGAACTGAATATTTTCCCTGGATTACATTGATGAACACGTCAAGAAATGTATAATTTGGGAGGTCACCAATCCATTCTTAGATCAACATTGCTTACAAAACTTTTAAGCTAACATCTGCTTCCACATCCGAGACTGGTACACTCGTTTCAAGTGTTGACATAACAAGTACACCATTAGCAAGTATTAATCCAACAACACTACATCACTCTCACGGGACAAGATCACAATATGTACACAACAAAGAAAAAGTCACACCCAAAGCACGTGTAATTGATGTGACTACCTCTCTAAATCTGAGAAGTAAAACTACTCTCAATTCCAGGGTCACACCACTAGTAAGAGAAATTATGAACTTGATACCTAAAAACGAGAAAGTTGAGGACCAAATACATCAGAACTGCCTTCGCCTTTTGAAGGCAGAACCATGCGACTGATCAGTGAACAAGTTCTCAACGGATGGGCTAGATATATCAGGCACAAAGCCTGCGGAGTCCCGTGGGTGCTGATATGCCTTCTGCCAAAAGAGCCCAGAGGCAGTAGGTGGGGAAGGAATTTCAGGTACTGCCCAGGATGCCTCAGGAACCTGACCTAAACGGTCATCACCATCTAGCTCTTCATCAGCAGCCCTTAAAACTGGGGAGCAGTCTGAGTCTCCAAGCTTCCCACAATCAGCCTGGGAGAATTAACCGAAAACAACATAGAGAATTAGGGCCTGCAATGGCTACTTTCCCTATAGACCTGTACAAGGCATGAATAAGTTGTGCACATAAACTATGAAGGTGCATAGAAAACTCAAATTGCTTCCAATGGACGACAATTATCAACTCAGGTACGTGACACTAGAACACAATCCCACAAATAAGGTCTATATAAATTAATCCAATCAAATAAATTCGAAGGTTCTCAAAACAAACTGTTGAACACCAGATCCTCTCATTTTTATTGGGGAAGCTTTTGGCACAATTGCCAGATCAAAACTGTAAACCGTCACATCCCTTGAATAATGTACTTGAAGCCAATATGACATCAAAAAAATATAATAACAGAGACTGGAAAATAGATAAAATATTTGGACTAAGATTACATTGTCGCAAATCAAGATGGCATTGCTTCCGCTATCTACTTGATATTCCACAACTACGGCAAAACCATCAAACTTCAACCAATCCTCCCCTCTGCCAGGTCCTCCTTCTCTACACCTCCAACCTTTCTCCTCTTACTACTGTATTCTTTTGTGGATGCTTTTTCAGGGAAGAAGATTGCATGTATATCTCTTAATGACAACTGAAAACTCAGTAATGGCACTAAAACCAAAATACAAACTTCTATTGCCAGGCATCTCAACAGTGATCACCAAAAATCAGCCTTCAGCATATCCTCTGGGCATCAAGACAAGCCACCATATAAGAAAAGTATATAATGTCGCCCAGGTTGACTACAAATCCTCTACATGGGTCAGCCCTAATGAAAAAAGGTCGTACTGACCCAAGTACACTTCCTAATCCTAGAATTCTGCATACCATGGAAGGTCATCTGTATGTGCTCCACATTTTATCCAACTTACAATCATTATAGTAGAGATTGGATTCAAAGCCACGCTAGACCTGTTTGATGAACAGTCAGAAAATCTAACTTCAGGCACCATATTTATATTGTGCCTCTTCTTGAGTTATGTTAATATCTATTAAAGTTGGACATTTAACATCTGCAGCATAGATGAGTGTTGAGACCTGTTTCACTGAAAGAAATTGCAATCTATGACCAGTTTTTGGTGCATTAATTTCATTTGTGAAAGGAAGAAGTTCACGAACATGCCACATGATGCATGAGCAAAGTTGGAAATAGAACATTTCTTTTCTTCATTTTGGTTAATATACAAATGTTGGAAAAATCCACTATCCCATTTTCCTATGTATAAAGATCATTCCAAGTTTATTATGTGTGAAGATTGAAACTGAATACAACATGTAACTACAGAAATGGCCTAACACCTTTGCTGATCAATTATATGCAATAAAACTAATATGACCTATTATCATACCTTAGATGAGCCATTACCCATTAAATTGTAATTCTGATTAAAGTCATTTAGTCCAACAAATTCATCAAACTGCCATTGTGGGAAACTTCCAGCTGCAGAACCTCCTGTTAATGAAGTCTTTGTTGACACAAAGTCTCCAACTCCATTGACTTGGCTTTGCGAGACTCTATCATATTGACCATTAGAAAAAGTAGGAGTAGCCCTCCTCAACGGTGGGCAGAGTTCTGTTTCTGATATTTTCTCACTAGACTGCGACTTCCCAGGTGATGATGAAGCACCAGGTTCAGTAGGTTCAAGTCCAACTTTAACTCCAGTAAGCAGGAACCTCTGATGGGCAGATACATAGGAATTGGCTGTGTGGATGGCAACATCACACTTCCGGCACAGTAAAGCTCGATCCTCTAGACAAAAGAAGTAGCCAATTGTCTCCTGCACAGGACAAAATATTCATCATGATTACAACACATCTCAAATATTATTTAAAATAAAATTAAAAAAAAAAAACAAATGACAGTCTGCATTCCAGAGGTCTCATACAATGGGACAAGCCAACTAGCAGTTTGACCAAGAAAGTAATTCAACAACTCTTATCCTTTCTATAAGATGCTGAGATATGGATGAGGAAAGATCAACCAAGCTACTTCTTCCAAGGAAAACTAAGTTCTTTGAGAACGACCAGATACATATCTTGGTGTTGCACAAGCACTTCAAAGATTTGACTAGATTCTGGTAAGTTAATCAAGCTTAGTATATATTCACCAACTAAAAGATCCATAATAACTATTACTTGTTTATTACATGCAGAATATATCAGTTAGAGCTCATTGTATACTAATTTTCAAACTCAATTTAACGGAGTAGTACACTAAAATCATTCCAATCCTATCCATACCATGTTTAGTTTTGCATTATCACGTCTAGAATTAAGATCCAATATTTAGTATTCCCCTTTATTTCAGGCTTTTTAGTTAAAAAAAAAACTTCTAAAAAAGGGTTAAAGTTACTACCAGAAAAGCTAACAACATTAAACAATTCCACAGCCACCAACCCAATACACCCACAAAAAAAATACAATAATCAAAACAAACCAATTAATCCACCAGACAAAAACAATAATCCCACCTAAATACTTCAAAACAACCATAACAAACTTAGAGTAGGATAAATAAAAATAAAGACTTTCTCAGGTAAACAATCTTATCGTCAAAGGGATACTTCAGCCACTATCAAATTCGACAAATTTGAGCTGAATTTAAAGAAATATATTTAAAAACCTGGCAAATATCACACTTGGGCATCTGAGAAGACGAGGTCGAAAGAGGAACCCTTTGATGTTTACTTGCAAGCTTATTAGCAGCATGAACCTTTTCATCACAAGCCCAGCAAAGAGCCGCCTCATCAGCACAGCAAAGAACACTGGCTTCTGCCGCCTCACACACGTTGCACTGAATCTTCATCCTCCCTCTCCAAAATCCCTCCACCTCACCTTCCTCCAAACTCCAAATCAAGATTGAATCTTTTTCCAATAAATTCTTTTGGTATGATTGAAAAATGAGGAAGAAGTTCCAGAGAACCACACAACCAGACAGGGTTTAAGGAAGAGAAAGAATCACAAGGAAATGAAGATGGGAGTGGGATATTTCTGTGGGGATGACTAAGGCGGTTGGTTTGAAGATGCGTCGTTTTACTTAATTGAGGGCTTCCGCTACAGATCTGACCTGCTGATCTGGCGGAGGTACTGTGTGTGTTAAGATTGCACGGGCCGTGTTTTTGGGCAGTGTTGCCGTTGTAGCTTCATCAATCACCACATCATAATTAAAAATCTTCCTCCTCCTTCCTAAATATCTCGATGCCCTAATTGGTCACAAAATTAAAAACGCCCATTTTTCATCTAGCTAAGCTAGCCATTCTTAAATAATTGGACCAAATATATAAAAATGAATTTTCAATTGTAGTACAGATGCAAAAAAAATTGAACTTTTTTTCATCACAATCCATTTTTTATAACAGAAGTATTTATTTCATCATTCTTGCATTTAATTTCCCACCGAGCATAAAGAATAAAAAGTGAGTTTTTTTTTTATTTACATTTTAAAAAAATTTTATGATTACACCCAGAAAGAAACGAACTCGAATTCATACACGAAAAAAGAAGGGTTCCAACCTTTAAAATATAAATAACACGTAAAATCAATTAACAATCTGACGCTTTAATTCACTTCATCATTTCTTTCTTCTTTTTTTTACATTTTAATTTTTTTTTATCCTTATACCCAAAAAGAGAAAAGCTCGAATCCACACATGAAAAGAGAGGGATTCGAACACTTAAAATATGAATAACTTGTACAACTGATTAACAATTTGACATTTTAGTTCACTCAAACATCACCTTTAATTCAAAAAAAATAATTACTATCATAGATTAGAAGAAAAGAAACTTTCTAAGAAAATATATAAGTCTGGCAAAAATAGTTAAGGGGTTTTAATGAACCATTTTGGAAGAGTTAAATGATCTTTTTGGGCATACAAAGAACAATCACAATTACATATCTTTTTTATGACAATAGTGATTGATAATTTTCATTTCATTCATTAAAAACAAAAGACGAAGTTGGATTCCGTAACGGCAAATGGCAGCCACGTCAGAATATTATTATTCCAATTGTCCTGTCGAGGGGAGAAAAGCAGAAAATATCTTGACAACTAGTCGTTGTAGCAAATGTTTCATACATATATGATAATGATATATTGTGGTTGTGGATTGTAGAAGAGCTTGCATTCTTAACCACAACACAAAATACAACTTGCAATGCAATAGAATAAGAAGACTAGTATGCCAAATATGCCTTTTCAGGCAAGGGGGCCCAATGAAAAGGTCCCAATCACCAAGTTGTCCAAGCTAAGGCCATATTCCAGCTTTTATTTTCCTTTTCTTCATTTAATTCAAGCAAACAGCAGCTTTTATTTTCCTTTTCACTAACTCCATACTTGATACTTCTGCCATGGCTATTCTATTCTGTTCTATTCTATTCTATGCATTGTGAAGCAAGATTTCTAAATATAATGAATTGACAAGGGAAGATTGGTGGGGTTAACCTTTCTCCATGAAGCCTTGGACATATTACAGAAATTGATTCTGGCACAAGCCAAGCTGATGCCTCAGCATTCAGTTGCGTCAGGTTGGACTGCTACCCCATTTTCTCTATTCAGGAGAGAAAAGGACTAAAACTTCCTTCATGGAGAATCATCACATCCAGCCAAAAGAATCTACATTTTCTTACTCAGCATCAAAAAGCCAATATTCATCTAGATTAAATATTTAGTAAATCAACAAAATGGATGGAAAACAAAAGATACCATCTAGTGCTGGAGAGAATAAATCAAAGCTGCATTGCCATTGCAAATACGATAACGTTACACCTAGAGAGTATCAACATATTAAAAATTGATCAAAACTACTTTGACTAAAACAACATTTACAGGAGGCAAATCCTGTATTAGTAATGGAGGATGCTAGTCGCACTGCAAAAGTGCAATGTTCTCAGAACAGATTTAGACACTTGCAGTAAGCATTAAAAAAATTAATTTGCTATATCTAGGGGGCCATAGATAGAGTATACTTTTCTCATTGGAGATCATTACAATTCGCAAATTCCCCAAAATAGTCCCTTGATGGGTCCATTTCGCATTTTGTTCTCATTCTATGATAGCATTTCGTTGAAACAAGCAGTGTGGGGCTTGAACTCATGTCTATACCCCCCTGCTGATGGTATAGGTGAACAATTTTGATCATAGATGCCATTTCTGGAGTATGATTTGCTGCATTACGACCGCCAAAATGCTGCCTATGGTTATGTTGATAATGTTAACAGCATCATTGTTGAGCTGCAAAGAGTAAAAAGACCAAGACAATGAGGTTAAGAGAAAATTAGGGGCACTTTGTAAAGATAGACTACACACATGTAAGCCCCTACTGGGGTATTAGATGTTGCAAAAGCTTGAAGCATACTACATCCTTCAATTAGCACCTACCCAGCGGAATCCTTCTTTCCCTTGAAATTCGGCACCTATAAAACTCTCTCCAAGGTTTGCAATCTGGGACGCTGACACACATATAATCGCCTCAGGCACACTTATCTGTGAAAGAAAAATATGCTTGGTGAGAGGCAATGAATTCGTTCCTGAAAACATACAACTAAAAAAGCACATAGAAGTAATCATACTGCTTAAAGCAGGAAATCAAACACAAAAGTATCAGTTTACACCACCCTAATCACACATATCAATTAATGTGCTGTGCATATGGATCAGTTCAATCACTATAAAAAAATTCAAGCATTGCATTCATGTAATGAGTGATATCTGCAGTTTGCATCAAGAATTAGGCAACTGAGAGAAATCCAAGCCAAAGAATGAAAAAGAAGTACAACAGTGCAACATTAACATGGAGCAACATTGAAAAACTTGCCAAAAAATAATCTAATAGTACAACATCTCACACCTCACCAAGTAGACAACCAACTGAGGCTAGAAGAACTGAAGCTAGTAATCCGGCCAATGTTCCTTCAACACTCACAGCACCTTCTGTTCCTCTTGGGACCACCTTAAATGTAGTGACTAAGTATCTGTATTGTAAGTGTTATCATTTGAAGATATAGTCATTTCAGCATGGATAAAGATACCCCATACAAGAACGAAATTTGATCTGTTATTCATTTTTTTTTAAAAAAAAAATTTCCGTCTGTGGGGTTAACTTTTAAGATGGATAAATCTTGTGATGTAGGCAAGTTCCTATAATCTCAAATAATTATTTTGCAGAAGTTAAGTAAATAAGCCAAAAGGAATCCTTGAAAGCACAAACAAACATGCAAAGCTAATTCATGCATGGTGATTCAAACAATGTTATACCCCTTTATATTGTGTCCCCTGTAGGATGGGGGGACAAGGAAAGAGGATTGAAGGGTCTTAGGTCAAAGAACTGAAGCAAAGGATAAGGGAAACAGTACTGACGTTGTTCTGCCATATGCTTTCCCAATCTCACTGGATACTGTGTCACTCAACTTTGTACAGAAACTAGCAACAAATCCAAGCACCCAAAGCGGAGAATATGCCTTCCCTCCGATTTCATAAATTGATAAGACAGCACAAACACAACCTGCTGCACTGGAACCAATCACACTTCCAGGCCCTCTCCTGCCCTTCCTCTTCTCAGCAACTCCTTGAGCCTCCTTCTGGGCCATTTTAACCTTTGTTGCTGCAGTGCCCTGACAAACTTAAATTTATAAATCCACATCCCTGTAGTTGGAATACATGATTAACCAAAAAATCAATTTCTAAATTCAGTTTTTAATCAATCCACAATTTTGCAACCATTGTGCAGTTTTCAGTAGCCAAACAGCTTGAAGAAATTAATTCCTATGCTAATAACCAAATCATAAGTTAAATTACCAAACAAATCTCCTTTAGACATAATCATAAACCAATGCATACGGGTTTACATTAGTATAGTTTCTTTTGATTTTTATGATGGCATGGCGATCCTAAACCGATCATACTCGCATCAAGAACTAAGTAAACACCAGCACCATTATCAACTTAACTTCAGGATATAAAATCAAGAAAGATAAGATTTTTACTCACAATTACAAAATATGCAGCCACAAGAAGGAACCCGGGTGGGCCAAAGGAGCGCCAAGTGAGAGTGCCAAGCAAGAAAGCTGCCCCAATGCCAGATAGAGATAAACCAGATATCAAAATTGGGGTTCCCAGAACAAATATTATGAGGTTACTGACTAGAGAAGATTGCCATGTTGGTGGTGAAGATTGGACCAATTGAATTGCATTTTGTATGAGGCTCAGATCACTGCCAGAAGCTGATGCAGTGGTTAACATGTTCTGGGCTTTTTCAAGGCAGGAATTTGAAAAGAAAGGAAGAGGTTTAAAGGGTTTTGGGATATGAGTTGGGAAATGTGAAATCTTGGGTTGTTTAGGGCGGAGGAGTGATGAAGGAGGTGGTGGTAACGTGATACGTAACAGGGTTGACGGGGAAATTGCCATTTTATTAAGGAAGGAAGAATATGTGCGGAAGTGTGGACTGACTGTGGACTTTGGGATGGTGAGTGGAACGTAAGATGCCGAAAGTGTTCGTGGAGGAATTAGTTATTACAGAACCATTAAGGGGGCAAAAATTAATTGTCATACAATTTGGTTTTCTACTATTAACTTTTTTTTTTCTCCGAACAAAACTGTGCGTTAACTTTTATAGAAAAGTTAATAAATACATAAATTGTCCATTTAAAAACTCGTTCTAGTACATTTAACCTAAACCTAGTAGGTTTCAGTTAAGGCCTTCCAACCCCAATTAAACGAGATCGCGGCCTCCTAGCTAACCTAACTAAGATAAACAAAATTTTTAACTTGTCGGCCTTTACTTGTTCAGTGTAATCGGCATATAATGAAAAATGCAAGTCCTAACTCCTGTTCATGCTTAACCTGACGCTGTTTTTCATCGTGATTAACTCTCTTCCTAAGTTAGACAACAAAACCTCCCTGACGGAGGATAAAACTAAGGGGTGGGGTTTGGAAAAGGTTAAGAAGTAAAAAAAAAAAAGTAAAAATTGTTTTTGTTTTTTGGTTTGTTTTTAAAAAAATACTTTTTAAAAAAAACAAAACTGTCCTCCCTTTATTTTTTAATAAACGGCAATTTTGCGAGGGACAAAGCAGAAAACGAAAAAAAAAAAAAAAAAAAAAAAAAAAATTGACGCATTTATTGAGCGAATGTAGCTTGATATTGATGTGCGCCGCCAATGTCGCTCGCCAAAAAAACCACCCCCAGAAAGAAATTTTTATTTTTTTTTTTTTTTTTTTTTAAAAAAAAAAATTTATAAAAAATAAAAAATTTTTTTACAAAAAATATACGCACTTTGACTATTTTTTGAACAAAATATAATTTGTTAAATATCATATAATTATAATTTTAATATAAAATTTATTAATAAATTTATTATTATTAATATTAAATTTTAATTTTAATATAAAAATTCCATATACAAAAAAATAAACACAATAATAATTATTATCATTCCATTCTATTCCAAACCTTTCTATTCCACAAATCCATTCCATTCCTAAACCCACCATTTATACCAAGCGCCCCCTAAATGAAAGCAGGATCAAAATCAGACTAACTCCAGACCTATACACTAAAAAAAAAAAAAATTAACTTCAAAAAATTAAATTTTCATTACAGAAAAAAAGGAAAAATTAGTTTCAGTGATGAAACATATTGGATTGTGATTTATTTAAGAAATTTTATATTGGAATGTTTGAAAATTTTGGTAGAAATTTTTTGGTAAAAAATCTATTTTGGAGTGAAAATAAAAGGAAATTTTTTTTAAAAATTACGTAAGGAGAATTTGGAAAGAAAATTTTAAAATTTTAAATAAAAATGTATTTGGATGTTTTATTTTTGTTTGATAAAAGTTAATTTTTTGCAAATAAAACTCAATCCAAACATAGACCTACAAATAAGGCTATGTTTGAATTATGTTGTATTTAAAAATTTTGTATTGGAATGTGTAAAAGTTTTGGTAGTAATTTTTTGTGAGAAAAAGTGATATGAAAAACAAGATTGGAGAGAAATTTTTGTTGAAATAGTGTGAGAATAATTTTGACAGAAATTTAAAGTAAAAATTTGTTTGAATATTTTATTTTTGTGGTTGAAAAATGTTAACATTTTGCAAATAAAAATACAAATCAAACACCGCCTTAAGTTTTTTTTTTTCCAAGTAAATCAATTTGGCTATGTTTGGATTGTGTTGTATTTAAAAATTTTGTTTTGGAATATGTGAAAGTTTTGGTGGGAATTTTTTATAAGAAAAAGTGATATGAAAAAGTAGATTAGAGAGAAATTATTTTTGAAATAATATTAGAAGAATTTTGTTGGGAATTTAAATTTTAAATTTTGAAATAAAAAGTTGTTTGAGTGTTTTATTTTTGTGGTTGAAAAAAATTGACCTTTTGTAAATAAAAACACAAACTAAACATATTTATTTTACATTAAGAAAGGTACATAAACAACACTTCAAAATATATTTTTGTGTTTTTTAATATATTTTTATACTTTTTAATAGTATTTTTTATTTCATAATTACTAATTTAAAAAATTAAAAAAAAAGTGTTTTGAAAACAATAACTTACAAGAACATACCTAACCTTTGACATCTTACAATCTTAATTAATCCTTTAGGTCTTGATTGCAAATGAATTATGTTTTGATGCCGTAAATGAATGATCTCATTATTCTTTTTCTTTAACTTATACTTGTCGATCATAATACTAGAATGATCTAATTTATATGTCTTGGTTATTTTTATAATACTTTTAGTGAAAATTTTAGATGTTGATTGTATCCAACAAAAAACACAAATACCATATTTTAAAAGTTCAATTTATACACACTTTTAGTGAATAGCTTACTAATTCATAGTATGTTTACTCAGCAAGAATCATTAAACAAGAAGAATAACTTTGATTTAGTATTTTTTTAATCACACAAACACCATGTAATTCTTATGAAAATTTGTTGGTAATATTAATACTCATAGTTTTTGTGTATGGCAATTGGAATTATAATTGAAAATTCACTTTTATATTAGTATAAATTTTAAGATACAATTTTAATTTCAATGCAAGTTCCTCTTTCTATAAAGAACCAAAGACATCTCTCTTGAATTAAGTGTTGCTATGAACAACTTATTTGTACTTATATTTGGACTTTCATCATTTTTCACAAGAACAAATTGAACAATACCCTGCTAAATTCACAATTTAATCGAATTAAGTACTTATAAATTACAACTTTCCCTTGAAAAGTAAGAGTTAATTTAAGCAAACACACCCAAAAAAGAAGAAAACAGAAAATATTCTCGTTGAATTCTGTCAGCCTATCTTATCCTCTGTGCTACTCTGCTACTCATACATACAGAGGGCACTGGCCAAGGAGAAAGACTTCATCAACCATTCTCCACAAAAATGGCGATGCAATGTTCTTCGTCTTTGCTTTTTCTCACTTCCTCTTCACAAATGCCCTTTCCTTCTTCCTCTATAAAGAAGAGCCCTTTTCTTGGATTCTCATTTTCTGCCTCCTCAGCAGCAAGGTCGCCCTTTCCATCACCAGCCCTCATCAGGACCAGTCGAACTGCTCCTGTTCGTTGCCAGAGTAAAAAAGCTTCTGTACACATCCCTGTCGATCAGAGATGGATGTTTGAGGAATCTGAAATCAGTGGCCCTGTAAAAATGATTTCTTGCCCTTTGCGTATTCTACTCTCTTAGGTGTTTTTCTGCAAAGATATTGAATTGTTTGAGAGGAGTTGATTTTTCAGCTGTTTGTACTTAAAGATTGAGTTTTTTTAAAAGATTTGGCATTTTGGAATCCTCGGAACATGTTAGTAAGGTAGGAAAATGCTGCATGAAATTTAAGTTGTGGCGAATGCATAAATGATTGGTCAGAGATAGGTGAATTTCTAGTCGGTCTTGGACGTTTTAGGGTAATTTTGGATAGTGATTATGTTCATTTGGCTGTATGATTTCAGGGACTAGTGATGAAATAGGTTATATTGTCCATTACTGAAGAGTTCAATCCTTTATATCCTTTGTCTTTATTATTCTTCTTTTGTTGGGAAATAAATGCTGAAGGCAAGTAAAGCTTGCAGGTTCTGTTCCTGATTGCATTTAGGGATTTCTTTCTTTGGAGTGATAGTGTAGCATAACCAGAGTTCTTTGTATGATGCAGTTTCTAGTAGAGAAAATTTGCAGGTTTTTGTTTGCACATAATAAAAAGGAAAATTGGAGTGTGTTGCCACCATGAATGGAAGTTGAAAATTTGTCCGAGTATAAAAGTGGACAAGTTGTTGGACTTGTTGTACCTTTGTTAAAAATGCCTGTAACACTTTTCTAGGACACAAAAGAATGTTGATGGATCTACTGAGATGCATGCCTGTGTTTATTTAATTTAATCAACCTAAAGTCTCAGCACTAAGGTAGTTCTTTTTGTACTTCCAGGATATTTGGAACACAACATGGTACCCTAAAGCTGCAGATCATGTTCAAACTGATAAGCCTTGGTATGTTGTTGATGCAGCTGATAAAATTCTTGGAAGATTGGCTTCCACTATAGCTGTCTATATCAGAGGGAAGAATCTAGCGACATTTACTCCTAGTGTGGACATGGGAGCCTTTGTTATAGTGGTACAGCCTTCATAAAGCCATGTGTGTATAAGTACTGGTTAATGGTCACAGCTAACATCTCTTACTAGTTTGGACTGTTATGGGAACTCTTTGACCTGTTGCCCGTGTATCTATTGTTTTCAATTTTTCATTTTTTCCTAGTGTTGTCCCTTGATAGAACTTCCCTATTCCAATATGACTGTTATTCATTTCATGTAGATCTGATAACTATTTAGTGAGAAACTGTTATTTGTATGTTCAAATTTTTCACAATACCGTTCTTTATCAAACCAGAGGCATTAGAGGTG
Organism: Gynochthodes officinalis; assembly: GCA_020080225.1. NCBI lineage: Eukaryota > Viridiplantae > Streptophyta > Magnoliopsida > Gentianales > Rubiaceae > Gynochthodes > Gynochthodes officinalis. Next base: position 4,278,510 of record CM034623.1, on the reverse strand, counting down.
GTAAAACATTAAGTTGTAATTGGTAAGCAGATTATAGAATGTGAGGATCCTTGATACTGACTTAATATGATAAAGATTCAGGTGTTTTTCTTTCCTTGGTTTATTGATGGGATGTTGTCTGCTGTAGTTGAAAATGCTTTGCCTAAAGTTAGTGGGCTTAACCTCCTTGCCCCTAAGTACGACTGAACTTTACATTTAGTGAGGTTTCTCTTATCCTTATTGATGTGCAGGACCAAATCATTCTTGGCCCCACATTCCCTATACTGTAGGTTGCACTTCATATATCCCTGTTCCTTGTGCTTCATAAAAATTTGCATTGCAGTAACTTGGTTTCTTAATTTTTTGGTTTTTTTTTCCTGGGGGGACACTGTCATATATGCAGGGACATGGATGTTATGCTCTTCATTATAAATCATGTTCTCTTTCTTCACAAAAAATTGAGCACTTACCATGGTTCTTTATACGCAAAGGTGAATGCTGAAAAAGTAGCTGTATCTGGAAGGAAGAGAAGCCAAAAGCTTTACCGAAGGCATTCAGGGAGACCTGGTGGGATGACAGTGGAAACCTTTGATCAGCTTCAGAAGAGAATTCCTGAAAGAATTATTGAGCATGCTGTTCGTGGAATGCTTCCAAAAGGGCGGGTGAGTTTCCTTGTGTATATATACATGTTCTTTTTAGTGCAAAACTAAAAGTAAGATACTGGCTGCTGTTAAACAATGAAAATAATAAAATCTATTCAGTTGCTGAACTGCAAATAGTTCAGAACCACATTTAGATGCTCTTTCCATCAGTTTACAACTTACATACCTCCCATTTTCAGCACTTTTGAGCAGTAGCTTGTTGGAATCCATTAAGTTTAATGCGGTTTGAGAGTATTATGGAGCCCAATCTGCATAAATTGGTTTGATTAAATGATTTTTAGATACCAATAGGATTCTTTGTGCTTCATTCAAGATTTCAATAGATATGCAGAGTCAGAAATCATACTTTCAATGTCATCCCTATTAACATATTTTTTACTATTATTTGCTGTGTATGGAACTTGGTACTTTCATTCTGTTTAAGATGTTGATGCAGCTGTTTTTCTGATTATGTGCGTATTTTGCAATTTGTTGCTTACCACATGTTATGCTTTTTGTGTGGGGCTGATACTAGTATGTGCCAAATGAAAATGATTTTCCTTTATTGTTTATGCAGCTGGGCAGGGCATTGTTCAACCATCTGAAAGTATACAAAGGTCCAAACCATCCTCATGAGGCACAAAAGCCCATTGAATTGCCCATAAGTGACAAAAGGATACAGAAGAACTAGATTATAGTATCAAATTCCATTTGGCATCGGCTATAAATTTTTCTGCTATTCAAACAAGCTTTGTTGGATACAAAGTCTCGTTTCTGTTCTATAAGCTTCATCTTTATTATTTACATCTCTTTTGTGCAGGCATTAGCCATTAGGTTATCTCTTGGTCTCCGTTAGGAACTTTCCTATTTCATTTGTGTCTAGCTTATAGATCTGGAGGTCATTTTGTAGGTACTCAAATCATGAAATATAATGGCTTGATGCTGCTACTCCATGCTCTATAGCATTGTTTTGTCGATTAACTTGGAAGGTATGACTAAGAGATGTATTTTTAGTAAGACTGAAAAGTCAACGTTGCATTCTCTGTGAAATTTCCGTTTGAAATTGGGCTGTTTGTTCAGTTCTCTTGTGCTGATTCTCCCCTTATTAGCGAGAAATTACGTTTGATGATATCTTTTTGAGTCTTTAGAAGTTTGGGAATAACGAAGCAATGCCTTACTGGATGAATGTGGTTCAAGAATTTCATAAGCAAATTCTACTGTTTGTAATGATGACTCCACATTCTTTAAGAGAAAGGCTACTGTTAGTCATCAAGCAGGATTGCATACAGTAGTTCATTCCAGGTATCTGGAACACCGGCCAGACACCAATGACTACAATCAACACCCACTTTTGCGTACGTTGATGGATGTCCATCCTTTCTTAATTGAGTAAGCAACGTTATATCAAGTAGGTAAACAGGCGTCGTCATATTATTGAGTACAGTCTTGATCACTGCTTCTCCTGGATAATGTTGTCCAGGGTATTTTTCTCCTTCTATTGGTTTTGTTTGTCCAGTGCAGGCCTTCACTGTTGGTTCATTCCATTCATTCCCGCTGGTAAAAACAGCCAAAAGATTCAGAAACAGATCAAGAAAAAGTGGAAATCTAACATAATAAAAATATAAATTACTAGGTACTGATGCTTACTGGTAATGAACAGCAGAAATCCCTTGGAAGATGACTTTAGCTTTGCCAGGATCAATGTTGGAATCGACCCAATGAGCCCATGTAGTCAACGCAATGTTGTATGCTGCCATGCGATCCATATCCTTAATTAAGTTGTCACCAACTTGAAAGTAGTCCCATCTGTAACAAAAGTCAACGCGTTCCATATAGTTTTGCGCTCTTTCGTATGATTTTAAAGCTGTTTTCCTATGACTATATTATCAAAATACAAACTCATACGTCTGAAGCCTTCCTGTGTGTATCCACCAGTGATAGGTGTCGAAGATAAGAACGTCTACCCCTATCCAATGCTGCGTCCTGCTGAGGGAATCAAGCTTCAAAACTCGGCCTACTTTCTCAACCACCAAATCCACTAAAAATCCATTCTTCAAGAACATGACTGACACTCCAAATTCCTTCCACAGAAATTTATTGCATGAGAAGGGGAAAAAAAAGGAGAAAAAAAGACTCATATTAGATGTGGTTTTGGTTAGTAAATTCAGAGTAAGTTCTGAACAATACCGGAAAAGAGAGATTTAAAAGTCGTCCTCTTTCCACTAAGGTATAATTGGTATTCGGTGCTGCAGCGTGAAGCATGCATGCTAGTGATTGCCACTGGTTATTGCACAGTGAGTCCCCGACAAACATAATTTTCTGACCACCGAACTTTTGCAAAAAATTTTGGCCATCAAACCTGTGCTCCATTTCCATTGTCATCATCATCAGCAGCAGCAGCAGCAGCACCATTTCATTTCACATAACAAATATTGGAAGCACAAAAAAAATTAATCTCCATTCTTGGTCATTACTCATAAAAATCCCTCTTTAAGATTCTCACTAAAATCTCACATTGAAATTAATGAACACCAAAAAAATCTCAAAAGCTCTTAAAACAAGAAAAGACCAGAAACTTCACTTCTGAATTTCTGGGATTTGGGGTACTCCTTACCTTGAAAGCTGACAACCAATTGGATTCCATCTATACTTCAAATACATATTATCAGGCCTGCCATTCTTCAGGCAATTCAGCCCTCCATCGATGAAAGGGCAGCTCAATGAATCATAGTATAGTTTGTAAGAATCATCAAAAACCCAACTCCCCATAAAAAGATCACAACTTTCTGACTCTGTCCCTCGTTCATCTTTACCTTCCACAAAAAATGGGCCCCTTCTGGGCATACATGTTAGTACTACTATAAAGCAAAGAACGAATACTTTGACTCTGACAAAAGAACAGTTCGTGCCCATTTTGAAAGAAGTACAAGAAGCAGGGAAGTAGGAAGAGCAGGGGAGCTCGGGGAAGAATCTGCAGAAGAAAAGGGACTTTATGTGTTCATGAATGATGCTTTGATGGGAAGATATTTACCTTTTGTTTCTTACGGAAGCCATCACCACATGCTGACATGCATCAGCACTTTTTGTTGTTTTCATGTCTTTGCGGTTCCCGATGAGGCAGTTTCGTCTCGGTTTCACAAACTAAGCTCAATAAACATTAAAATAGAATCGCCTGAACATTTAATTTTCGTGCGGTGAGTTAATTAAAGAGTAAGATAATAATAATTTTGTTCCAGCTGGGCATATTTTGTCCATTAAATTCGCACTTATTTTGATCCAATTGTGCATGTTTTGTTTATTAAATTTATATTTTTTATTATAAAAATCTTTATGATGTATAATACAGCAATTATACTTAATATTTTCTCATAAATGAATAATATTTGAAATAAAAAGAATACTACTTTCGCAATATTTCCAAAGGAACGGCAAAAGGTTAAAGCATATATACGGATAGATATTTTAATATGTATTTTTACGTTTTTTAAAATACTTTTATAGTTTTAAATTATTTTCTATTTTATAAGTATTATTTTAAAAAATAAAAACACATTTTAAAATGTTATTTATACATAATCCTAGATACTATTTATGTAAAACAATGTCGTTGGAAAAAAATGACATTGACTTCCTAACAATTTTTTTTTTAACATTTTTCATTTGAAATATCTGATTAATTTCATTCTTTGAACTTTTTCATCTATTTAATTTTTTTTAAAATACCACATTACTAAAATTCTATAACCAATAAAGTAATCAGACTGTCTCTTGCCCTAACACAAACCTGAACCCTTGCAAATACAAAACTGAACATTCCATGCAAATTTTGGCAGTTTAGTGCCCACCACTTCTGAAGAGGAATGTCAGCTGGTAACATAGTTCATAATTTGATCTAACTATCGGTTAACAAGGATGCCATATAACAGCTCATTCCAAGTGTCGGGAACACCAGCAAGACACCAATGGCTGCAATCCTTTTCTTGATTGTTATGTGCAGAGGAGCCATAGATTGAAGGATGCCCATCTTTTCTCAGCTGTGAAAGTGTGGTTATATCAAGCAAAGTCACCGGGATGGACATGTTGGCCAACACTTCCTTCACTACATCCACCGCAGCAAGTGATCCACCTGGATATGAGAAGGCCATGATTGGTTGAGTTTCCCCTATGCATGAGGAAGATTTTGCTGTTGAAGCATTCCATTCCTTCCCACTATAATATCACATCATGGTGTTGTTGTTAAACCAAAAAACGGCAAAAATATGACAAAAGTTATAATCAGGAAAATGTACAAGTGTGTTTGAAGTGTTTTGGCTACATTAGTTTGCCTATACAAAGAATAAATATGAGTTTAGAGTGCATTATACATTACCACTTTACATCTCCACTCACGTGAAATCATATTGTCGTAAAAATTTGAATCAAAATAATGTATATGAATTGCGTTTCAAAATGTATTTTTAAAAACCTTAGTTATGAGATGAAAATATATTAAAAAATATAAAAAAAAATATTAGAAAGTGTAAAAATGCATTTTGAAAGTGCAATCCATATTTCTCTTCATTGTTTGTCTCTATTTAGAGCCATTTATCATATACTTCTTGACTAAAGGTGATAAATATTTTTCTTAATGTATTTATGTTCTATATTTTATGACTCTTTAATTGAGAATATTGGAAAGTAGCAAAATCATGAGTTTTTGAGCCTGACTACTAGAGAATAATTGTGCTACTATATACTTGTGAGTGGATGGGCTTACTTGTAATGGGTGGGAGAAATGCCTTGGAAAAAGACTTGGGTTTTGGAAGGATTAACGTTGGAGTCCACCCACTTGGCCCAAGTTCTCAAGCCCTTCTCAAACGCAACCAAACGGTCCATGTCCTTTTGCGGTTCATTCCCTTCTTCAAAATAATCCCACCTGAGATCCACAACAATAAACCATACTTTATTTGCTAAAATTATAATATCTAATAAACTTGCAAAAAAACAATAACGATAATAATTTTATTACCTTTTTCATCTATAATGTTTAACTGGAAAATTAAATATACATCTACATAAATTTTAGGCCAAGGCTGGCACCCACGTTTGTTGCTAAAAATATAAAATCGTATTATTAATTGTACTTTTTACGATAAAAAAAATATTAATAACAAAAAGTAAAGTACCGGTATCATCGCTCAATTTTATAAATGATTATGTTTTGAATAGGATAAAATGACTCATAAAGTATTCTCACGATTTTAGTCTTCCTTTGTGAAGCCACCAATGCCAAGTATTAAAAATGAGCATGTCATATCCTTTCCATGCTACTCCATTTTGGATTGAGTCAAGCTTCAAAACTCTCCCAATTTTCTCTTGCACTAAATCTACCAAAAATGCATTTCTTGATAGCATCAAAGAAACATCATAATCCTGCAATCCAACAAATATTGTAATTTTTTTTGGGTAAACCACATAGAAGATTAAATTATATGTGACACTTGGTTAATTTGAAGGGAAATTTACCGGGATAGTGAAAGTGGAGAGGTTTCCTTCCTTTTGTATTGTGAAGATTGATTGAGGCACAGCTGAATGCAACATGCATGTGAGGGATTGCCATTGATTGAGGCTTAATGAATCCCCTATGAACAATACCTTCTTCCCTTTGAACATCTTCAAGAATTCCACACCATTGAATCTGCACGCATGTCAAATTGCATATTAGTTTTGCCTAAAAGTCTTTGTCCTCATCTCTTATCAAAATTGCACTATGTCAAGTGCCAACCTTTTCATTTTGCTAATCAATGATTACTTTTTGGCCATGTCAAGTGGGATGGGATGAAAAAAAGGCTTTTTTATGGCATGTCAAACTTACTTTGGCAATTCACACCTAGTGGGCTTCCATCTATACTTGAGATATTGTAGGTCAGGGCGGCCATTTCCCTCGCAATCGAATGGTTTCTCTATGAATGGGCAAGAAGATGCATGATAAAGAGGATACGTATCATCATAAATCCAGCTTCCTTGGAAGAAATCACAATCATTTGATTGGGATGATCTCTTAGAGCTCTGAAAATGCTCTACTAATATGGCATTTGATGAGTGATGAAGACATATTAGTGACACTAAAGCAGCAACAAAAGCAAAATTGTTCAAATAACAATAGTGATGATGAGTTCCCATTTAATGAGAATTGATAATTGACGCGATAACCAGCGAGGGGAATGAAGGGATATATACCACATTGAAGAATTTAATAAGAAGAACAGCAATTAGATTATTGATTTTATGGCAGTTGGTTAGTATAGATTGATGTATCTTGGTGCATGCAATTAGCAATGGAAAAATTTGTTGGTGGATTTGTTTTGGCACCTTTTTGGTGGACCTTTTGAAGTGAAGTATACTCCTTTAATTTCTTTCCTCAGCACTCATCAATCATGATTATTTCAGTTTCAATTCCACACTTCTACGGAAAGCAGTCTTTCTTGTTTGTAATGGGAAATTTGCAACAAGTCAATGACCTGCAAAAATTAAGCAATTATTTCATTTCTTTTAAGCAACAAGACAATGAAGAGATCACATTTATTTGCTTTAGGAACTAATTCTGCAAATGAATTTGCCAATTCCAAATCAATGGTAACATAGAAGAAATGCTGCTTGCATGAGGTTCCCAAGCAATCTTGAAAGCAAACTATTACATTTATTCAATTTTGGTGGCATAAATCTAGAGCCCATATGTATCCTAATGTATAAAATGGTTATGACCTATATATGGTGGTAAATGCTAGATCAAATTAAAGTATAAGATTATAGAACAGTTCATTCCAAGTGTCAGGAACGCCAGGGAGGCACCAGTGGCTGCAGTCCATTCCGCCTGTTGTTGCTCCCAATCCATATGCAGAAGGATGCCCATCTTTACGCAACAGCGAAAGGTTTGTTATGTCCAGCAACTTCACTGGTTTCTTGATTGTGTTCAGTACTTTCTTTAGCACTGTTAATGCTGCTGGCATGGGACCTGGATATGTTGTGCCCATTATAGGCTGTATCTGTCCCAAGCAACTTTTGGCACTGGGTTCCTCCCAATCAGTGCCACTGTTAAAGGAACATTCGCGTTTGATCGAGCGAAAATCGATGAAAGAATGATCAGGAATGTGCAGAAAGATAGTTTTTTTAGCATAGATATTCAACCATAACAATGCATCAAAGCACTTACTTGTAATGTGAGGGAGAAATCCCTTGGAAAAGAACAGTAGTTTTGGCAGGATCAATGTTGTCATCTACCCACTTAGCCCATGTACGGAGTGCCATCTCAAAGGCAACCATTCGATTCATGTCCTTGAATGTTTGATTTCCTACTCGTATATAATCCCATCTGAATAACCACAAAAAATGCGAAATCAATCAATCCTGATTTAAGTCCATTTTGTGTTTGGACTTAATAGTGAAGGGCAGTTTCCTTGGTTAACACTTACGGTTGTCCTTGACCTCTGCGGTTCCACCAATGCCATGTGTTAAAGATGACCATGTCCACCCCTTTCCACAGCTTTCCACCCTCAATCGAGTCTAGCTTTAGTATTCTTCCAGTTTTTTCCATCACAACATCCACCAGGTAAACATTTCTCTCCAGCATTATCTTTACTCCAAATTCCTGAAACATCCCAAATTCAGTAACCATCACTGAAACATCCCAAATTTAGGCACATGAACGCACGTTCTCTTTCAAATCATGAATTACAGTATACTATTCCATCATTCCCTGGAGAAGCCTAAAGTGGTGTGTTTGCACAATCAAAGTGCTTGTCTTTATCATTAGTTTGTTCTGATTATACTCCAACAAGGACCACATATGGAAATCTATTGTAAGTCTTCGAAAAGAACAAAGTGAAGCAACTTTCACTGGTAGATCATGAGGTCTAAAATGTTCATATTGGTCCATGGTTAGGCCCTTCATTAATTAGGCATACGACAAACGTACCGTGAAGTTGAAGATGGAAAGATCTCCTCCTACTATGGTTTCATTGACCTTGGTCCTGCCCACTGATGTGTAAAGCATGCAAATTAATGACTGCCACATGTTTCGGCTCAAAGAGTCCCCTACAAACATGATGCTTTTCCCCTTGAATTTCTCCAAGAATCCACGACCATCAAATCTGCTTGCACCCACAAATTGCACGCACATGCACACACAAAAAGATCACAACTCAACAAATCAGTGATTAGGGGAAAAAAAAAATGTAAACATGCCTACCATTTAGTTGTAACATTTTATTCTAATGAATTGTTAAAAGCCCAGAAAAAAAAATCTGATACGATGATTTTGGGTCAAATCGACTAAAGAGATTCCAACCCTCCATTTGAATAATAGAATGACTCTAGTTATCAAATTCACAAACTTACAACACATTAAAAATACAATTTTAGTCCAGTTATAAAAGATGGTTACTTTATTATCAAATTAGAATAGACAAAAAGAAAAACTATTTATAGGCAAGATTGAAATAGGGCTTAGCTGAATTGCATTTCATTTTACATGTTTATTAGATAAAAGTTGTTTTTGATACGCAAAAAGGCTGTCTTAGAAATCTTAAAACTCAAAATAAAATATCTGTTGATACAGAAGTCTTCTGATTGTGGTTTTATCATTATTATTTGCACCCAACAACATTAGGACTAGATTAAACTAATAAGGTTGCTAAGGAATCAAGCTACAAGACATTCTACCTAGTAAGTAGTAAGATGTGAGTTTCAATAAATGACGGACGGTAAACTATTTAATTGTTTTCCATCTCTCCCCACGTGAACAACAGAGACAATCACAAGGATCTACCATCCCTGTTGCCTGTCGGCCGCATACATTAAATAATTTTCTTGAGACGCAAAGTGTTTGTTACTTTTTCAATTTTTACCAGATTCTAGTAACAAAGTTTATTGGGTGCCCCCCTAATTCTGATAACTTATGCTAAGCCTAGGCCGCTTTGGATTTTGGACCTTTGAACTCTGTTGGATGCAGGGTCCTGTGGCGAATGATGAGTTTTACGCATTGTTTTGCCTTTAGATTCCCGTGACAAACGGTAAGTCTAAGCTGTCAATCATTGGAGCTAATAATTTAGTGCCACAAATTATGACCACTATCAAAATTCAATTGGTTCATGATTTCATCACTATGGTTGGAAGCTCGGAACAGAACTGTCGGTGAAATACTAAATAGTAACGGTAGAAAACAGTCTAGAAAGAACAAAGAACAGAAACAGGGGAAAGGTGACATTAATTAAATTCAGAAGAATTATGATGCTGCAGAAAATTAATGTACATGGTCAGCAATGCCATTTATAGTGAAACCAAGACACCATCCAAAACACAATGGAAAAAAGGCCTGAATTATGAACTGGAGAGAATCAATACACGAACCTTGTTAATTGACAACCAAGGGGTTGCCATCGATAATGAAGGTACATTTGGTCAGGTCGGCCATTCTTGAGGCAGCCAAACTCTTTCTGTATGAAGGGACATGCTGTTGAACTGTAAAGAGGATACGAAGAATCAAGAACCCATCTTCCTTTGAAGAAGTTACAGCTCCCAGTCCCAGCTGCAGCATTTGCTTGGGTAAGCTCAGGAAGGAGCAGGAGAAGAGCAGTAGCAATGAGCAGCATGGTGAATCGGAGGAAGTGAGCCAATGAATGAACCATGTTGTGAAATGGGCAGGATATGGAAAGTGGAAAATATAAAAGGCTTGAGAGAGAGGGGAAAAATAAAAGTGAAATTCACAGCCCACAATTTCTCCCACCGACTTTCTGTCACCCTCTGATCGGAACATTGTACCAATCCTTGTGGTATTTCCATATTTATATGGAGGCGGATGGACAGCTTTCGTGTATGGACAAGGCATACGTTTTTTATTAGAGTTGGGATGGACAGCTTTCAGCTTTCGTGTATTGACAAGGCATACTTCTTTCATTAGAGTTAAGATGGACAGACACAGATTTTGTATTTGCATGTTCATTCACGGGGAGTTTCATCATATCTCCTGTCTCTAATTCTTTGTCTTCTTGTACCACAATTAAAATGACGTAATTTTAAATTTAATTTTAATTAACATGACCTAATTTTGAATTCAAAACTAAGTCATTTTAATTGTAATACACAAGTAAGACAGAAATTTAGAGACAGAGAATTTGATTTCGTTTTACTTGTGAAATTATAGAAAAAGATTAGTAAAAGTAATCAATTAGGCGGCTGCTCTCCATTGTGCTTTATTAGTAATTGATTTCATGTTATATTAATCCGAACTCGTTCGAATATGTTTAATTAAACCCTTATAATATAATCACATTTTTTTTTATTTATTTCAATTGCCATTGTTGTTTCTATATTCTTGATTTATACTGTTTGGTTTATTATTTTATTTTAAATTTTATATTTTTAAAATAACTTTTTATATTTTTGAAATAACTTTTACATAACAATCTTTACTTTATAAGCGCAGAAATGCAAAGTGAAATAGAACCTATACAAGCCTATTCTTTTTTATAAATCTCACTAAATTGACTATATTCATCTCACGCATTAATGAATGTGATGATACACAAACAAAAAAAGATTTAAGTATTTAACAATTACTATTATAATTCATTATGTTAATACCAATACTAATTATTGTAAAAATTCATTATAAATATCGTTACTCCATTAAATAAATACTTAGCAAGAAATAAAAACCAACGAATTTGAGAACAGTTCACTTGGATTTGATTGCATATAGATAAAGCCAGTCTGTCATCTTTGCGCAAATTTTCCATGTTTTTTAGGCGGAATGGGACCATTTTGTGTCTTTACAATTTTTTTAATTCCACCAATGAAATCGGAACTAGACACAAGTTCTATGAACCCACTTCCAATTGTGATAAGCCCATTTCCAACCGAAAAATAATGTTCGAATACATTTTTTTTTAAGAACAAATAAACTTTTTTAAAACAAAAAGTAATAATCATTCACTTAAATCCCTTTTAATTGGGTAAAAATCATATTATAAAGTAACGTGCACAAAAATGACATGAAATTTCAAATAAATACTATGCCTGTGTTACTATCCTATTCCTAGTAACATAGTACTTCACATTTTCTTTCAATTGTTGTGTCGAAGAATGAGATTGTACATCAATTGATTCCACGTATCAGGAACTCCGGCCACGCACCAGTGAGAGCAGTCCGTGGCTGCGGCGCCGCCAGCCCCATAATGGGAAGGATGGCCATCCATCCGCAGCTGAGAAAGCCCGGTTATGTCCAGCAGTTTTGCCGGCACGCTCATTTGGCTCAACACTTTCTTCTGCACCGCCAGAGCCGCCGGCGGTGCGCCGGGATATGTTGACCCAGATAGCGGCTCCCCTAGTCCAGCACAGGTTGTCACGTTGGGCATATTCCATTCAATCCCACTGTCGATTTGTTGCCAAATTAATTGATGCAGTGTCAAATGATTAAATCCATAATACTAATAATATAATTTTTTTTCAATTTTATTTAAAAACAAACTTTTTTTTTTTTTGGAAAAAGGATGAGTAAAAAATTTTTGAAAATAATTTTTTTTTATGAGGAAGTAGTGTATTAATCGATATTTTTTTAGTATAAATACCGTTGACAAATCGTACAAAATTATTGAGGAAAATGTTAATTTCCATAATATTTTACTTACCGATAATGAGTGGGAGACATCCCTTGAAAGAAAACTTTGGTTTTAGCAGGATCAACATTTTTGTCCACCCAATTAGCCCATGTATTTAGTGCAGTCTCTAAAGCAGCCATCCGATCCATGTCTTTCAACAACTTTTCTCCAATCTGGATGTATTTCCATCTGTACATTCAAGAAAAATACAGCAATGATTGAATTGAATTGTGGTCATTTAGATTCAGAAATTTGTTTCAAAATGCATTTTTGCGTTTGGAGCGTTAATAAATATGAGATAAAACACTTATTCAATATGGCAAAAAATATTTTAAAAAATATAAAAATACGCTTTAAAATACAATAAACTTACGGCTGTAGTGCTCCTCTATATGCCCACCAGTGCCCAGTGTTGAAGACGAGCAGATCATTATTCAACCATAATTTTTCGCTCTGAGCAACTGAGTCTAGTTTTAGCACCACACCAACCGTTGTATTTACAAGATCAACCAAGAATGCATTTCTGTCAAGAATTACTTTAATTCCATACTCCTGCAAACATAAAATCAGATGGGCTCACGTTAAATTTCTTTATTTGTTCATGTAAAACCTTAATTTCCACAATTTGACATAAATAAACGTACAGTTCAGATACAAGAATTTTATGCTTCCACTGTTGGTCAATAATACTATATTGATTAAAGTCCACTCAATTCTCTAACCAAGTGGTCCTTATCGTTGATGGTTATCTCTGGTGTAATCAGCCACTCAAAAAGTAGCAAATTCTTGCAAGGTTAGGAACCGTGGCCCAGCATTTTGACAAGGAATTGTCTCGTCGAAAAGGACCACCTTAACAACTTTGCCTAACCGGGACAAAGGTTCTGTTGACTCATATTTGTAAACAACATTGTTGGTTAATTTCCTTCCAACATCATTATCTTAAGAGGTCCACACTTTCATTAACAAAATGCTTCCAAGCCTCAACTTGCATATTTGCGTATGGAAATGGAGTTTGTCTAATCAGTCTAAAATTTACTTTACCAAATGTTTGAATTTAGATGTATGCATGCCAAGAAAATACTAGTCCTATGTCGGAAACTTACCGGAAGTATTAATGTGGAGACTAGGCCTACTCTTGTCATGTTGTAGTTCGTCCCAGGTACGCTGGTATAGAGCAAGCAAACAAATGACATGTACTGGTCTCGAGTTAAAGAATCTCCTGCAAACAAAATGCTCTTTCCTCTGTATTTTTGCAAGAAATCATGCCCGTCAAATCTGCACAAAACGATAAAATGACTAGCGTGGTCAAAAGGGTTCTTAGATTAATTAGTTGGTAACTACAAAAGATTGCTAAGACAGCAATTTAATGTAGTCAAATTAGACTAATAATGTAAAGGGATCGAGAAAGAAGGATGGTGGAAACAACAATGTTGTTATAACAAATTCCAACTAAAATTGACCGCTAACAAAAATTTTAAGCTTTATATCAAAGTTAGTTCTAATGACCAAAAAGTAATGGTAGTTGCAATTTTTTGGCCAAATTCAAATCAATTTTCTATTCAATAGTTCAAAACAAATCGAATTTATAATTAGTTTTCTATACAACTATTCGAAGTCACTAGTCTTGTCCAAATTCAACAATGTTGCTTTTATGGACAACTTGAGCTATAAGCACTTCATGATTTTGAGTTGCTGCCAATACCTTTCATTCTGAGTGATGTTTACTCTTTTGTCAAAGATTCGAATTGATAAAAAAAAATTCTCCATTTTCTTTAATGGATAAAGTCAAAACATGTAGACCTATCAGCATATTTTTCCTTAAACCTTATCTAAGTCCACATAGGAATTAATGCTCGTTCTAATTGCAGCTAAACGTCAAGATTATTGGTGATTAGGCATGCATATGATCTTTGCTTAAATAAATAATAAAGTCATTTCACATCACAAAATTTTTTTTTTTTTCTTCTCTTCTTATCAATTCAATTTTTTTCCTTTTTTTGTTTCTGGAAGTTTGGTGGGCCTATCGGCCTATGCAATTGTGGGCTTAAACAACGTTATCGTAACAAACTACTTGTAATATAGTAATATATGGTAGAATTATTTAAGAGATTGTATCTCTTTAATTGTGAATCAATTTTAATAGGAGTATTTGTTATAGTTGTTAATGATATTCACAAGTTTCTTAATATAAAAAAATAAACAAATTAAATGATAATGAACACCTTGGATATGAATAAGCAGCTATTTTAGATATAGTGATTAAAATCTTATGTTTGGTTCATCATTAGAATTAAAATCATCTTAAAATTTTCTTAAATTTGATTGAACTTCATAATATTTTGCCATATCTAATTCATTCATAATGTTTGATTGAGTAAATTCATTCATAAATTTATTGGTCTAAAAATATATATATTTTTTTCTTTCATACATGCAAATTCATGCATCACTTCCATACTTCCCATGCATCCCACCAATTTACAATTCATTCAAACGTACAATACACACAAAAGAAAAAAAAAAAAAAAGAAGAAAAAAGGTTGGAACACTTTCTTGCCAAAAAAATATTGCCAATTGTAGCCGATATTAAACACGTCCATTTCATGCTTACTTGTTCGTATAGGATTCTATGGTCACTAGATATGCATGCATTCAATGCCAAATCATCCCATGTCATTATCAACCCATTTGAAACATGGATAACTACACATGAAGAAAACCCACGAAGAATTAACCTACCTCGCAAGGTCGCAGCCGAGGGGTT
Organism: Gynochthodes officinalis; assembly: GCA_020080225.1. NCBI lineage: Eukaryota > Viridiplantae > Streptophyta > Magnoliopsida > Gentianales > Rubiaceae > Gynochthodes > Gynochthodes officinalis. The sequence continues at coordinate 4,263,490 of CM034623.1, read as the reverse complement.
GCCACCGGTATTTAAGGTACGCATGGTCCGGCCGGCCGTTCTTCAGGCAGTTGAACTCTTTCTCTATGAAGGGACAAACGGCGGAATCATACATGGGATACGATTCCTCAAAAACCCACTTTCCATGGAAGAAATCGCAGGCTGCAGCTGCTGCTGCTGCATTATTTCCTCCATGGTGGAAATGGAGAAAGAGAGCAAGAAAGACGACTAGAATCATGATGATGGCAAGGAAAATCAGCAAAGAAATTTTGAGCAGAGGGCTCAGTTTTTGGCTCCCTCCTAATCTAATTCTCTTGAAAAATATGGAATCTTTTCTGGGATGATTTGAATTTAAGTGGTGAGTCGGAGAAGAGAGATTTGTCTGCATATTTATAGACGTGGTTGGCCGCCGAAGGAAGGGGAGGTGGGGCGGGGTGGCTTAGTTTGGGAGGAATTATTGGCGATGAGGTTCAAAATTACAGGTAGATTTTGGATTCGAATTTAATTTTTGGGAGCATAAAATGCAAAATAAATACTTATGGCAGTATTAAAATAGTTGAAAATCGTAATTAATTACAATAGTAAAGTAATAATTTTTATTTTTTAATTTTTTTTTTGGAGAATTCCATAACATTCCTGCGAAGAATTCTTTGCTGTACGCAATACGCAAGCAGCCCACCAGACCTTGACCCGACATGGACCTCACTGGAAACCTTCAAAAGCTTTACTTACTTTCCAAAAAAAAAAAAAGCTTTACTTTAATTGTTCGTATGAATTACGATCACCGTATGTATCGTCACTCTATTTTGGTACCGTATTCGTATTACTATTATTAACAACATATCTCATGATCTCATCCATCCTACGTAAATTTTTTGGAGTATAGTAATTGAATCTTTATTTTTTTAAATAGTAAATGGATTTTTTATTTTTTTAAAAAAAAATTAAAGAACTTTGGCGTTGTAGATTGTTTTTTAATTAATAAAATTAATTTTTTATCCATGAATTACTTAAATGAGAATATTTTGTACTATCTTATGTGATATCTTCTCCTCCATTATATACGCATGCCATGGATTTGTTTAGTTATTAAATTATAGTTAATTAAGTAATTAATATAGCTATTGAAAGTGTATATTATAATTAATTAATAACTAAACAAAAGAATACAGCTATTGAAAGCATCTATTATGATTAAATTAATGAAAATTATTGTCAATAGTAATAGTACTCTATCAGTCTCAAAGATAATTTTGATCTAATACAAATTTTTTAAATTATAAGATATAACACATTTAATGTGCAATTGAATGTATAGATTTATATTTTTTATAATTAATTTTTAATTTGAGTTACAAATTGTTAGTATTAGTAAGGGTAATATAAGAATTTTATATTAAAAGTAGACTCTTTTTTTTGAGACAGAAATTTTCTAAAACTGAACCTTTTTTTTATATTTTTTAAGACCTAAGTAATATTTACTTTCTTCAATTCTAAAAAAAGATAATTTATTTTAAAATTTAATACAAATTTTTAAATTATAATTTCTAAAGTTGGATTTGTAACTCAAATTAAAGTCATGAAACAAGTAACTGTTAGATTAAAGTTAGAACTAGCTCAACTCATAAAATTAAAAACTTTTACAAAATTTTTATTTAAAAAAAAGGAAATAAAAGTAAACTTCTTGTTTCTTAAACGAAAGAAGTAATATTGCATGATATGTGAAAGTTACTAATAAATCATTAACATAATGCAATAAGTGACATGGTCACATGTTGGGATTTAAACAAATATGGTTTCGTTATTATTAACATTTGATCCAACTAAGGAAGTAATAATTGTTTTGAATAATTTGGCTTCACTTTTGACTCATACTAGCACAAGTCACACCCACAAGAGCCATGACCAAATAATTTTTTTTTTCTTAACTAAGGAATTTGTAACCGCTACTAAGAGTGCACACTGAATAAATTTTATCCTTGTGTAATAATTTGTAAATGATACCGAAGAGGTAAACCGCACTAGAAGATGACCAAATAATTTTTGCTTTGTCAGAAACTGGGCTGGCCAAACGTAGGACAAAAATGAAGTAGATAGATCAGAATGACACAAGAGAAGGCAATAGGTGGGGAAGTTTGTATCTTTTGGAAGACTGGCCAAGTCAAAATCAAAATGAGTTAATGCCACGATACGACAATTCATGCCTGCGTTTTTAGGTCCACGCATGCGTATTTTTGTTGACTATAAGTGAGCAAATGTAGCATCCAATTATTGGAGTCGTCTTTACTCCAGAGACATAGACTTCGGTTGGACTTAATTTTTATTTATAAAAAGTTAATTTTTGTTAAATAAAAATAAAACATTTAAATATATTTTTATTTTAAAATTTAAATTTAAAATTTTCTCATTTAAATTTTTTTATATAATTTTTAAATTTTTTTTTATTTTTTCCTCCAAAATATTTTTTCTATTAAAAAATACTCACTAAAATTTTCACACATTTCAATACAACTTTTCTCAAATAAATCATAATCCAAACGGAGGTTTCAATTATAATAAAGAAAACATTAATTAGATTCAATCTTTACACATTGATCATGACATAATGCTATTTTAATTCCCACTTGCCCACTAGATTTTGGGAGGAAATTTCTTAATCTTATTTGAGTAAAAAAAATTAAAATAATTATAGGGGAAATAATTGTGCATTTAAGTCATAGGTGGAACCAGGGGGTCCGGTAGTCATAAAATTATATTGGTTGATGGTATTTTTAATCTATCTTTTGTTTTTAGCATTTTTTTAATTAAAATTATAAAATTGTGTCGTGAAAAAGTATATATTTCATAAGTTTTTTTTTTCTCTTTAAAAACGATAGAATTGTATTAAATTGCCAATAACAAAAGATGTATAAGACTTAGCTAAAAAAGCTAAATAATCCTCATAGTTTGACAGTAGATGACTGACTCATGAAAGAAAGTGCACAAGGAAACATGACTAATGAAAAAGATTGCACAAAATAATTAATGCGATTAGTACACGGATCATATGAATTGCAATCGAGAATCATTAAAATGCATGAAACGAAACGAAACTGAATAGCAACCCGAATCACGAGCCGTGTCCCTAACGGTTGTTCCATGTCCTTCATGACTCTATCGCATATGTTGAATAGTTCAGAAACCAAACTATTACCGCAGATGTTGAATAGCTCTACAATCAAATTAAGAATAAAAAACCTTATATTGGAGGAAAAAACCCCACATTGGAAGAAAAATGCCTCACAGTGGAGGCAAAAAAAAAAAAAAAACTTAAAATTTCGCACACACCATTGCACCATAGATTATCCACGCTGGGCGACCGTGGCGCAAGGAGTGTGCTTGTTGTCAAAAATCGCACCGGCACAAGTGTGTGTGTGTGCACCGGGATAAGTTCTACTAAATGGACAATGGACATGGAATTTTTGGGCACTGATCATGAATTCTTTCCGTCAAGGGATGCCCACGACAAAACCAAAACACAATTTTGGACCACTCAACTCAAAATGACTTTTTCTTTTGACGGAGGGGGTAATAAATAAGAAGGATTTTTATCACGAAAGAAAAATTCGAACCTAACTATGGAGTCCAACGTAGACCAAAGCCATCCTATTCGTTTTGCTTGCTACAATAATTTTCAACCACACCGTACATAACAAAAGAAAGAAATATTGATATTCATTTTATCCGTAATAGATCAACTAGTTCTCCGAGTAAACAAATGTTAAATATTTCATCTTTCAACATCAACACTTTTAGTATTATTTGCCATTCAATAATTTCTATATGTTTATTTTGAATATGTAACTCTGCAGTATAATTAACTTAGCATCAATATCATCACTTAAATTATATATAACAAATAAAAATAACATTCTTTTTTAATTAGAAAAACAAATACCATGTAGGAACTACACCAATACATCATCGGTATCCCATTTGTTGATATAAATTGGTTTGGTTCAAAATAGAAAATTGTACAATATTTCATTCCAAGTATCAGTGACTCCTGCAATGCACCAATGCAGGCAGTCCATTCCAGACTTCCCAAACTCCCCATAAATGGCAGGATGTGCATCTTTCCGGAATTGAGAAAGATGAGTTATCTCGAGCAATGTCACGGCGGCCTTCTTGATTGTGCTGATTATTTCCTTCTGTATTGCTAGTGCCGGAGGCAAGCTCCCCTTGTACACCGGACCGAGCACCGGCACCGTCTCACCGCCACAGTTTTTGGCCTGAGGTTGATTCCACTCCGACCCACTGTTTGGTTTTGAAAACAAATATTGGTATTGAAATTCATCATTAGTCTTAGTACATATCATTCTACAACACTAATTGATATTTGGGACCATTTGTAAGTGACTATTCATAGTCGCAATCAAATTAATTCCTATTTGACTCAATTATTTGCATTGATTTATTTGCGTTTTTTTTTTTTTTGGTAAAAATTTAGATGAAGTATTACTAGATATACACCGAATTTAAAATAAATTAAAAAAAATGCCAAATGAAAGGTCCCAAAGTTGACATGATTGATCAAGAAATGAAGAATTCTAGGTTGTTTAGTCAACTAAAGGAAACTCAATGAAATTTACAACAATTTGACTTTTCTTTTCTTTTTTTTTCTATTTTATTTTTTACCATAGTTAAAACCATTCTAATACCTCATTTCGTGACAATTTCAATGAGACTTAAAAAGTATTCCCTTTGTTGAAAAAAAAAAAACTTCAATCTCAAAAAATTTATTTGTTCTAAATTTTTTTTTATTTTTTATATAAAATTTTTATATTTTCATTAATAATAATGAAAATACATAATCTAAATTAAAAAGTAAAAATATAAATATAAATGCATTAATGTATTATAACTTATAATTTAAAATATATTTTACCAAGTCAAAAATAAATTTTTTTTATTGGATAGATGGAGTATTAAATAGTAAGCATCAAGTGACAAATTTTGGAATTTCTTATTTTGATTTTGATCTTAAATTTGTGAGTGGTTCTTCATTATCTTTCATTTATTACGAATTAGTGCGAATCAACATTTTTTCCAAATTCCAGAAGTAATTAATCATGAATCCCACCATAGAAAAACAGTAATTTATCATGACTTAGTGTGAATCAGCATTCTTTCCCGACATAATTAATCATTATCCCCACAATTAATAAACATTAATTATATTCTTTGATTTGGAGAAAGTCCTCCTTGCGAAGGCGAAACTCTCCCACCTGTACCAGAGGCCCCTTAGCCAAGGGGTTGTAAATCGAGGGAATATTCTTTGATTTGGAGAAAGTCCTCCTTGCGAAGGCGAAACTCCCCCACCTGTACCAGAGGCCCCTTAGCTAAGGGGGTTATAAATCGAGGGATGTGCACAAATTGGCAGAGGCCTGAAGGAGAGAGCCAACAGACCAAAACCCCAGGACAAACTTTCACAATATTTCAGAGGAATATTTCAGCGGAAAATCTACCCCACGCGAGGTTTGAACCTGCGTTGCCGGAGAATTTCTCCCCACATCACCTCAAACTTACCAACTCGCCTATGTCTCAGGGGCACATTAATTATATTCTGTTTGAACAAGAACAAGAGCAAGAGGCATACTTGTAATGCGTGGGTGAAACGGTCTGAAAGAAGACCCGAATTTTGGAAGGATCAATAGCGATGTCCACCCAGCCGGCCCAAGTCTTTAGTCCCGTCTTGAACGCCACCGTTGGGTCCATGTCTTTCAGTATCTTTCCTCCAACTTCGATGAAATCCCATCTTCATGGATACCCCCAAAAAACAACACACACACAAACACGAAAATTGTTATTGGAATTAATAATGAAATACGAATATATATATCATCTAAAGCAAATTAATAGCAAGAAATACTAAATTAACATAATATTTATAAAATAAATAGGGGTGATAAATGGATAGATGGGGTGGGTTACTTTGGATTGAGTTAATTAAAAATTATAATTATAATTTTACAAGTTATGATTTAATGCAATTCATATAATTACGGTTTGGGTTAAACCCGATCTAACCCAATGAATTAAAATTATTAATTTTTTGAACCGCTATAATCCAATGAGTTAAAATTATTATTTTTAAAAAAGTAAAGAGATCATCGGCTAACCGAATTCGAGCCAAATTCTAATAACTTGGCTAGAATATGTCTGACTGTTGGCAGCAGACGGCGGCGATCTAGTGGTAGTGGTGGCTACTTGGCTGAGTGTTTAATTTTTTAAATATTAATAATTTTACCTGTTGGATCAGATTTAATTCAATCAGTAAAATTATGATTTATTATTTAACTCATAACTTATTTAATTTGTGACCATCTAACCCAACCAAATAAGTCAAAAATAGTGGGTTAATTGGGTTGAATTTCTTTTACCACCTTTACAAACAAATTAACTAAACAAATAGTTTCAGAAAAATTCTTATTTATAGGTTCAAAATCTACATTTATGAAATGAAAGATTCGAATAGTTAAATTTACACAATTAATTATTAGAATCAAGAAGTGTTAAAATTTGTTTGAGTATCTATCTCAAATATAATTCATTGAAATTTCTCTATGAGGAGGATTGAAATTGAAATACTAACGGTTGATCAGGTCCTCTCCTGCCCCACCATGCATATGTATTGAAAATGACCACATCGTTTGCCAACCATGCTGGTGCTTTCTTGGCAACTGAATCTAATATCAGTACTCTACCACTTTTTTCCTGCACCAAATCTACCAAGAACACATTTCTGTCAAGCTTCACTTTGACTCCAAAATCCTGCCAACCGACAAGCACAAATTAAGGAGGATCACAATGGATCAAAGGACAAATTTACCATTATAAGTAAGAGGTTTTGTTTCTCGTCTTAGAATGACAACATTGTTGGTGTAAGCTTACCAAAAATGTTACAGTAGAGATGTCTTGTACTCTTGTCTCAGTATATTTGATCCCTGGAACTGATGTGTACAACAAGCATAAAAGTGACTGATATTGATCCCTTGATAAAGAATCACCCACAAACATGATGCTTTTTCCTCTGAAATTCTGCAGAAATTCTCTCCCACTGAATCTGTAGAATCACCAAATGGTTCACTAATTGATCCCAATGATCAAATCGTGCAAATTAATTAGTTGGGCTGATCAATAACCACTGGAATTAATTAGTTGCATTTTAATGTGCATGGAACTTGAAAGAAAATGATTAGTTACATTTTTAGAGCGGTTATGCATCGTGGGAGTACTGGCAACATACATCGATGGCTGCCCAATTCATAAACTGTTTTGCTATGAACCAGTGCATGCTCAGAATTATGATACAATCAATGAAGGGATCGAACAAAAATGTTGTTTAGAACAAACCTCGTTAACAGGCAACCCTGAGGTTGCCATCGGTATTTAAGGTACGTCTTGTCGGGGCGGCCATTTCTTTGACAGTCAAATACATGTTCTATGAAGGGACATTTGGATGAATCATAGAGGGGGTACGAGGAATCGAAAACCCAACTTCCAGTAAAGAAATTGCAGGCTTGCGCATTAATCTGATGAAGGTGATGATTAAGAACAAGAAGAAGAGGAAGAATGACAAGAATCATGGTGATGAACAACAAAAGAACTAGTAATTTCCTACGTTTGCATGTGTGCAAATAAATAGAGTTGGACAGATAATTAATTAGGGAAAGTGTATTTAGTCATTATTGTATGTTTTTATTCCTAGTAATTATGTTGCCTTTTGAGTTTGCAGGCAGGACTTAATTTAAGGAAAGGAAATTTTCCTGTATTCTTATTTGGAAATGAAATAATTGGTTGGAATCCAATGTAAATTAGTGTGTATGCCTATATGGGCTAAAGTGACTAAATACAAGGCGGTTGCATATTATGTGAATCTTCAAAGCCTATAAAGTGAAAAAAAAATCTATTATGTAGCCGTTGTATATTTATTTTTAGTGTAACAAATTAATTATATAAAAAAATAATTCAATTGGACACATGGATAAAAGTTCATGAACTCTAATTCGTAAATTTGCTCAATAATTCAAAGAACTTTTTTAAACACTACTTTCACAAACTCAAAATTTGTGCTAAAGAAGAAGATTGTACATTATTTCATTCCAAGTATCAGGGACTCCTGCAACGCACCAATGCAGGCAATCCGTTCCGGATATTCCAAACTCTCCATAAACAGAGGGATGTGCATCTTTCCTGAGTTGGGAGACGTGTGTTATATCCAGCAATGTCACAGTAGCCTTCCTGATTTTGCTGATTATATTCTTCTGGATTTCCAATGCTGGTGGCAAGTTTCCAGGATACACTGAACCAAGTACTGGCTCAGTTTCCCCTCTACAGTTTCTTGCCTCAGGTTCATCCCATTCTGTTCCACTGTTTACACTCGAAAACGCATTGAAATTGAGCATTGATTACACAAATCAGGAGATCAGATTTTCTATCCGACTATCATGTATCAGTGATATCTCATTTTACGAAAACAACATCGTTTTGTTAAATTTTTAGCAAAACAATGTCGTTTGGATGAGATAGGACACCATTGGTATACAACATTAGTGGACTAGAATACTCACTAGAAAAACAGTTACATTGACCATTGGTTATGGAAATTAATTTCAATAGTACTGCACAAAGTCTACTTGCACTGCAATTATCACATTGCAAGAACTTGTATTTCATGTCATGATGGATAATGTACTATTTGATTGGACCAAATTAGGATATCACTTGGCTGAAGAACATATTAAGTTATTCAAAGAACTCACTTGTAATGGGATGGAGAAACTGTTTGAAAGAAAACCCTGGTTTTAGCATGATCAATCGCATTTTCCACCCACCATGCCCATGTGTAGAGTGCCAACTCCAAAGCAGCAGTTCTGTCCATGTGTTCCCTTGTTATATTTCTGAATTGAACGAAATCCCACCTGCAAATCAAGTATCAAAGTACCGAAATTAAAGTATAGAAGATCAATCAATCAAATGAAAATATTGAAGATCATTCAGTCATCTATTTATAGCATTGAACTACTAACGTTTTTTGGGATCCTCTTCTGCCCCACCATGCGTACGTGTTGAAGACGAGCACGTCATTTTGCAGCCATTGTGGTGCTTTCTTCTCAACTGAATCTAGTTGTAGTACACTACCAACGTTGTCTCGTACCATATCCACCAAAAACAAATTCCTATCCAGCTTTACTTCAACTTCATATTCCTTCCATTCAAACCATGGTTATAATGTTCAACATCCCCACTGAAAAGGAACCTAAATAAACTCTAAATTTCAAGTCACATGTGAAGACTCATACCAAAAAAGTTACAGTCCAGATATCGCCCTCTCGTGTTTCATTATATTTGATTCTGGGCACCGATGTGTATATCATGCATAACAATGATTGATATTGGTCCTGTGACAGAGAATCACCCACAAACATCATGCTTTTCTTCCTGAATCTGTGCAAGAACCCATAACCACAGAAACTGCACAAATTCTAATTTTTCACAATTCTTTACCAAACAAATAAAGGGATGCTGCGAAAGATCATATACACACCTTTTAAGTTGGCAATCATGGGGCTGCCATTGGTATTTAAGGTAATTTTGATCCGGACGGTCATTACCTTGGCAGTTGCAAACATGCTCTATGAAGGGACAATGGGATGAGTTATATAGTGGATACGTGGGATCATAAACCCAACATTCTTTGGACATATATTGTTGATTAAGAAGAGGAAAAAGAGAAACGACAAGGATGATCATGGTTGTTGTTGTTTTTTTTTTTTTTTTGGGAAATAATGAAGCGTTGATGATCAACATGCTCTCACCTAAATCTTTTGCATGGTTTGAGGTTTTGAACCAAAATATTACAGTACTGAAAGTTCAACGAATGCTTGTAACAATATTGTCAACTAATGACCGGATATTACGGCTATCAAACTAACTAAATTTGAATTATGGGATAAAGCTTTAATTATAAACAAATTTTTTTATTTTATTCCAGTAAATTAATCCTCTTAATCTCCTCAACAACAATTTATTAAAAAATGATAATAAAAAAAAACATTACGAAAACAGCGATGAGAAATTGTGGGCAATGGTTATATCACATAGGCAGTACAAAATTAGAATATTAGTGGGAAGGTTATTTAGTACAGTAATTCAATTGCATGAAGTAATTTTTTTATTTTTTAAAATTTTTGTGTGCTTACATGTCGACAAACTCCTCTTCTATATTATAATCGTTTTAATTAATTATATCTGATAACTCGGTCGGATGTAGTGATGCAAATATATAGAATATTTTCTATTCAATAACAATTTAACATAAAAAAATAGCAAAATAAAATAGCAAAATAAAATAGCAAAATAAATTAGTTATGATTCCGAAAAACAATTTGAGATTTTTTGCCCCGCTTATTATGTATCAATCATATTCCATAAATAAAATAAAGTCATTTTATTAATAAATACTAAATTTTAACATAAAATAAATAAACTCAAGTGAACCTAATTTCAATAAAATAGAACCATTTCATTAATGAAACATGATTGGTATATAATAAATGGCATAAAAAATCTCAAGTATCCAACATCTTACTTCTACATCTTTTGTCCAAATTGCAACACTTCACTATAAGAAAAACCCCTCTTTAGTGACAACTGGAATTTCGTCACTAAAGGGCTCATTTTTGTCACCAAAGACCCAACAGAGACCTTTAGTAATGAAAAAATTTTTGGTGACGCGTCATCAGCAAAGGTCCGTCTCTAAAAGTCTTTCGTGACGAAAAAAAAACATTGTCACTAAAGGATTGCATTTAGTGACGAAACTTGGAGGTGACGAAATTTAGTGACAAAAAAAGTCGTCACCAAAAGGGAAAAAATGTTGTCATGAAAAGATAAAAATCGTCACTAATTGTGCAAAATTAGTGACGAAAATTAATGACGAAATATGGTCGTCACTAAAAGTGCGGCTGGGCAGTCGGGCAGTGTGACAATTTTGGTGACGAGAAAAATTTTCGTCACTAAATTATGCCTTGGTCAACGCCTTTAGTAACGAGCTAGTGACGACAAGTTTTTCGTCACCAATTCCTTTTTTGTCATTGGTGACGAAAAAAGTTTGTCACAAAAGATTTGTTGAATATGCAATTTGTGACGAAAAAATTTTGTGGCGCAGTTCATTGGTGACGAAATTTTGTCGTCACTAAAGGTTTGTTCTTAGATGGAATTAGTGACGGCAAAAATTTGTCACTAAATGGGGTCATTAGTGACAAATTTTAACCAACGTTATAATGTGGTTTGTTTTAGTATCATATCACCAATATCACAATATTGATTGTCACATCATTTATTCTTATAATACATACATCATCGAAGTCGGAAAAGTACTGAACGCAATCATACTAAGCATTGAACATTCAAAAAAAATCTGTAAAAAAGCACAAAACTTCAACTTGTTCAATGCCAGAGACAACATTTTAATATCCCACTACATAAGAAATAAAAGTCGAATATCCGAATTGTAGCATGAGAATAAAATATTATCCAAACACCATACACTCACAAAATAGTAGTTTACACATAATTCCCTTCACATTTTAAACGGAAAGAGCCAGAAGGAATAAAAAAGACCTTGACAACACCAACCAATGGGTCATTTGTAACGCCTTCTATCTATGAATGCTTGGCTATGTGGTGGTAGATGCGTCACTGTAATAAGAAATGTAAAAACAGTTAATGTTAAAAAATCCATCCAATTCATTTGCACAAATGACTAACTATAGAAACAACACCCCATAATTTTAACTCATGACATAATGCAATTACAGAATTGCCCACCAATCAAAGAAAACTAATGTGACCATGAAATGTATCACGTAACATAATACAAAACCACAAACTGCAAATTTTACTCGTAAACCAACCCTATTAACTACATATCATTATGTTACATCATCCTTATTTCTAAGAAAAATTTAGAAATATGCCACACATCGATAATAATGATATGCAACCTTTGAATGTACAAGTGAGATCGTACTAAGGGACCAACATATTGCGATAACGAAGCTCATCTTTATACGACTTGCATATATACAAAAATAGCAACACCCCATAATTATATATCATGACATAATCCAATTTCACCAGTAAATGACAATAATTATACTAAATTCTCCATCAATCAAAGACAACTAAAATGATCACGAAATGTATCGCATAACATAATACACCACGACCAATCAAATATAATCTTCATAAACCAACCTTGTTAACTAGTCACCCATATGTTACATAATGTTCGTATCTCATAGAAAGATAGAAATGTCCCATGCGTTGATGATAATGATATGAAATGCACGTATGGACATGCAACAATCCTTATTAGAACATCATGTGTTTGTGATAACTAAGCTCGTTTTCATAAAACAATTATATATACAGAAGCATCAACATCCCATAATTATATCTCATCACATAATACAATTCCACAAATTAACGATAATAGTCATACTAAAATTCCGAAAACTGAAAAAAAAGAAACTGACCACCAAATGTATCTCGTGACATAATATAAACCACCAATCGGTATACCACCAAAGTCTTCGAGAAGCGGTATACCACCAAAGTCTTAAAGTTTGGGCAACCTACAACAACAAAAAGGAAAAAAAAAGAACCAAAAAACCAAAAGCGAAGCGGAAGAAGAATCTTGACCCAATAAAGGAAAATATAACAAGTAAAATATATTGATCAGCATCAAGAATGGGTTACAAAAACTCTTAACTCTTCCTGCACATCATGGAAAGCATTAAACCCCTCACGTGCATCGTAGCAAGGGGACCTAAAAAAAAGACAACATAAACAACAATCAACTATCACCATCCCACAATCCACCCATGTATTCAAGAGTGAGGGAAAAAAACAATTAAACCAGTTAGGGAAATAAACTCCTCCACAAGGTCGTGCAATAGAGGTTCATAATTGAATTGAATCATGAATCCAACACCACCCTCCGGTTCCTCCTATGAGATAAAAGAACATTACCACTAATGATTATGCCAATGCAAAGCTGAACTTAAAGCAGTATACAGTAAAGAATGTAATAAAGAATATTAAATAGCATTCCCTTTCCAAATAAAAGATTTCCAAATGCAGTTTGCTTCACATGAGTTTTTTTTTTTTTTTTCCAAATGAAGTTTTGTGAGCCCTTTGCTTCTTTAACTAGTGGCAAACAGAAAATGCATGAGTTAAACTAGTATCAACTTCAGAGCCTTCGAAGCATAAAAAAAGCTCCGTACTTTCGGCCTAAAAGGAATTAAGGCAAGAATCAATTTTGGCAAGGATTTAGCGTAGGCCAAACAGTAAGAAAAACAAACAATTGCTGAACAAACAATAAAACAAGTAACAGAAATTATAGGATGAACAATATTATGTTTGGACAAGACAAAATTTGGACTTAATAAAATCTGAACAAGACACAAAAGAGAGCTTCGGTTAGGACTTGCAATTTAAGTAGAAAAAAGCTTGTTGGACAAAGAGGACTTCGGCTGATCAATTGTAATTTGAGCAGTACCAAAATTTCAAAGAAATCCGAAGCTAAGCAAAACTAAGTGTTGGCAGAAAATTTCTAGAATAACAACAACTACTTCGGCCAGAATTTGTTTGGAACAAGGAATAGACTTCTAGACAAGATGAATTCAGCAAAACCAATGTTGGAGAGCAAGACAAATTGCGGCTGGAGACAAAAGTTAGGCAGCAACAAAATTAATAATTTTTCTGCACAAGAACTAGAAGCTTCAGCCAGAAACAAGACAATTCAGACAACTGAAAAATTCAGTCAAGATGTTTCAGCCAAGAAGATCAAATTCCAGTCAAAATTTCAGCCACAAAGTCTAGCATCTCGACTGCCAAAAAATGTCACAATTCTTAAAACAACTAAAGCAATTTGCAAGGATTTTCAGCCAAGAATAACCAAACTTCAGTAACAATTTCGGCCAAGACTTTCTGCCAAGCACAGAATTTTTTTTTGTTGTCAAAAATTTCTGCCATGAGGAACCAAAATTCAATCAACAATTTCAGCCAAGTGGAGCCAACTTTCAGTCAAGACAAAAGTGGAGAATTCTTTTTATGATTCAAGACAAAAGGAAGCACTGGTTACTTGGAACAATTCAACAAAAAATTCCTACCCAAGGATGAAAAACAGTACGGGTGTTTTTTTCCGGACAATGCATGTTTGAGAATAGAGGTTTCATTTATTATATTAGAAATCAACAAAGAAATGCTCACTAGAAGAAAAAGTAAAAAACAAAACACTGAAATGATACCATAGATGGATAAATTCTTTGTAGTGTAAAAAAACAAACAAAACCAGTATCATTCCAGTCATTGTTATCATTAAGGTTATAGTTCCTCTAATCTGAAATTTCTGTAAATATTACAAATTTACGGTTCAATCAAGCTATTCAATCAACACAAGCAAAAAATTCAGTCTTTTTTTTGGGGAAGAACAAAAAATTATGCAGGTAAAAAATTAGAATGCATGAAATTAATAGAACCAAAGTGAAAACTGCACTTGACGAACTAAATATTCAAATGATCATATTTGTAGAAATTAATACAATTGATTCCCAACACTTGCTCACTTTCCAGCAAAACAATACATGTTTGAGAATAGAGGTTTCATTTATTATATTAGAAATCAACAAAGAAATGCTCACTAGAAGAAAAAGTAAAAAACGTAACAATGAAACGATAGCATAGATGGATAAATTCTTTGTAGTGGACTACAAGGAAACAGAAAACCCAATTAATGGGATAGTATAAATTCATCGCCTCACTGTCCACATGCAATATGCATTTTTCAGTGATGGGGGTTTAGGTTTGGCGTTTGAAGATTTTAGGATAATTTAGTATAATCATTCCAGTTCACCTTTCAACCTTATAAATGTCATTTGTTCTATATTTCATCCGCACTATTATCCTTTTCTAATGACCATCAATCTAATTCTTCTAGTCCTGCACACCCACAATCCCCCACCCCTCTCAGCCTATCTATTCACCCAAGTGATAGTAATGTAGCTTTCTCTTCCCAATTGATCGAGGAGGACTAATGGATAGTTAAAGCAAGCATCTTCTGTTTGAAAAAAACACCTTGCTTTCGAGTATGGAATTCAGAAATCCGCTAAAAATTCGCTTATAATCAAGCAGCCCACACTATCTAGTACTTATAATCAAGCAGCAAAATCAGATTGGAGCCTCAGAAATCCGCTAAAAATTCCAGAATGCAGCCATATGGAATTCAGAAAAAATTCAGCAAAATTTCCCCCAAAAATTCCAAAATAAATCCAGAAAAATTCCAGAGGAAATCTGCAACCAATCCACACTATCTAGTAGTTATAAGCAAGCAGCAAAATCAGATTGGAGCCTCAGAAACCCGCTAAAAATTCCAGAATGCAGCCATATGGAATTCAGAAAAAAATAAGCAAAAATTCCCCAAAAATTCCAAAATAGATCCAGCAAAATTCCAGGGAAAATCTGCAACCAGCCCACACTATCTAGTAGTTATACACAAGCAGCAAAATCAGATTGGAGCCTTAGAAACCCGCTAAAAATTCCAGAATGCAGTCATATGGAATTCAAAAAAAATAAGCAAAAATTCCCCAAAAATTCCAAAATAAATCCAGAAAAATTCCAGTGGCATTATACACCCTACCCCCAAGGTCTGGTGGGTGGAACCGAGCAGCAGAATCAAAGGAGAGCCTCAACAATCAAGTAAAATCGCTCCACACAGCCGTAGCAAAATCCAGGGCAATATCAGTAAAATGCCGTAGATTTAATGCAGGTTATGTAATATTCGGTCAACCCATCTAAATCCCATAACAATCAACACTTAAGGATGAAGGAACAACATGGAATCAGGATTGAAAGAGCCAGAAACAACAAAATCCAGATTTGAAGAAGTTCGGCTTTTCAAAATTTTGAAAATCGGATTTCCTAATTCATCCATATAATCATTAACCCATGGGTTGGAGAGCTTACCAAAGGTTTCTCTACTTTAATCCGCAGCTTAGAACAACAAAAAAACAGCCAAGAATTCAGAAGTTCAAGGATTACCGAAGAACAAGCAACGGTTTTGTCCACTTCGAATTTGCTCAAGAAAGAGCTAAAACTACCAATTAAATCCAGAAATACCCGTCCTAGAACGTTGAGGGAGCTTCCACGCAGCTGTTTGTGGCTTCAATCCACCGGAAATTGAGAGAAATGGCCGGGTCGAGGTGTCGGGTCCTCTTGACCCGGTGGATGACCCGGCATAAACTTGGAATTGGCTGGCCAAATTCAGTGAATACCGCTACAAGAACGTTCTGCAGCCGCTTGTTCTTAGATAAATCAAATTGAGAGTCTCCAAGGATCAATAATCTGAAGAGCCAAAGCAATTTACAACGCACGCACGACCCGAATCGCCCAAAGGATCGCCTGAGGAATCGCCTCTAGAGCGTGCTTCGACTGAGCCTTTTATTATACCTATAGTATTCACTAACTATTGTACATATGTATTAACTTCTAACTATATATATATATATATATATATATATATAAATAAAGATATATACTCCCTCTGTCTAAAAAAAAAAAGAAATTCAGTTTCTAGACAAGTTTTGGTCCAAAAAAAAAAAAGTTCAGTTTTAAAAGTCAAAGATATATTTCAACAAAATTTTCAAAATGCCTTTAATGAGATAAAATATATTAAAATTGTGTTTTCATATAGAATACCCTTAATGAGGAAATTAGTGGTATAAAATGAGATGTACCAAAAAAAGAGTCCAGTTTCAAAAGTCAAAACTAATTTTTTAACAAAATTTCCAAAATACTCTTAATGAGATAGAATATATTAAAGAGTGTATTAATATACAATACCTTTAATGAGGAAATTGGTGGTATAAAATTAGTTGTACCTCTATTTAGTTGATCATAAATAAAAAGTTGTACATTGGTGAAACCAAACTCTTTTTTTTTTGGAACAAAGGGAGTATAAATGCATTTTACTACTTTTATTATACATTGTACGTCTAACTATATATGTACATGTATTAACTAATACTTATATTATAATATTATATTAGTGACTATAACTAGTTTGAAACTATATATTTTTTATTCCTAATTTTCTTATAAAGAAATATAGTTCGTAATAAATGTCAAAACTTTTGATTACCATGAATCGATAGTGTATTTTAATACTAACAAAACTTCTCTGTGCAAATTCATAAATTTCAAGGTATTCTAGTATAATTATTTTAAATTAAGAGCCATAACATAAATAAGCTAATGAATCTCAACCCAAATAAAGAATATACTTAGTTCAATTGTTATTTTTAACCAAAGAAACTAATTAGTACTAATCAATACTGTATTCTAATATTAAAAAGAATATGTGATTAAAGTACAATTATATGGACAAATAAAATGTTAGGGTGTCCTAGTACGATTATTAGAAATTAAGAGTAATAATATAAGTACGCTAAGTTTGGCATAAGGAAGAATATGTTAAGTCCAATCATTATTCTTAGCAAAAGAAATTCAATCGTAATTATTGAGTGTATCTGAAAAAGACTCCATTTTTTAAGTAAAATAATGTAAGCAAATTCATATATTAGGGTGTCTTAGTGTAATTAGTAAAAATTAAGAGTCATAAATTTAATATCTTCAATTTTGCCCAATAGATAAATAACATAACTCAATCATGATCCTTAGCCTAACAAGTCAAATAATTATATAAGTTGTTGCAAATCAATTTAGGCCAAAATATTTTATTCAATCTATCCCTAATTATATGCCCAAATACATATATTGTTATTAAATCCTATAATTTTTAATTTCATTACACACCAAAACAAATCTTTTATATATCAATATTTAATAATATTATACATTAAAACTTTATATAGAGAAATATGAATTAAAAGATTATTACTATTAGGGTGTCATTGTATAATTATTAAAAATTAAGGGCCATAATAAAAGGCATCCATTTTGGTGACGACAGGAATTCTGTCACTAAAAGCCATCCAATTGGTGACGACCATAACTTCGTCACCAATGGCTAAACTTTAAACTTTTAGTGACGAGAGTGTTTTTTCGTCACTAATGTTTCGTCACTAAATGTGCCATATTGGCGGGAAATTTCCTGCCAAAGTCTTTAGTGATGAAATGGTGACGAGTATTAGTCACTCGTCACTAAAGATTGTGAGATGGTGAAAATTTGGTGACGACTTAAGTTCTTGTCACTAAATGTGTCATTTGGTGACGAAATTTTTTTCCGTCACGGTGGTTTCCGTCACTAAAGGGGGTTTTTCTTGTAGTGCTTTTACTTTTTTCGGTACCTACGATAAAATAAATGAGGCTCTCTCCATCTCAACTTGTTTATACGGAACAAAATGGAGGAAAAAAACCTCTTAACATGAATTTCTGCAACATTTACACCACAAAAGTGATGTACAAGAAAGAATCAAAAGGCTTATATAAAGCCCAGAAGAGTCCAGCACCCTATGATCTATTCAATAAAGAGTCAGAATCCACACTGATTGGGTACAGTTCTCCTGCAGATGTTGAAGAAACAGTCAATGGCACATCTATTGACCAACGCTGTTCTTGCCGGCTTTCATTTGCATTTGCTACCCGTTGCTCACTTGTGATTTCCAGGGCCTTAATCTTGTTCTTGCTGCTTGAGGCACTCAGTTCTGAAACTAACTTTTTATGAACTCCTCGACCTTCCAACATGCAAACTACCAACGACATATTAGGTCTATCGGTCGGGGTGACATTTGTGCAAAGAAGGGCTATATGCAATGTCCGCATAACCTCCTCTTCGTTGTAGTCTGATCCTAGTCTTGGATCTACTAGTTCCATTAGTTTGCCTTCCTCCTTCAGCAGATTAGACTGCAAAAAATAAAAGTAATTTCATTTCAGCAGAGGAGCATTGTTTCCTAAAAGATGCAACATCTTATATTAACTTAAATTAAATGACCTGTAAGTCTGAAACTGACTTTTCCATTATTGAGATGCAAAGAGTGAGATATACACCAATTCTACTGCATTAATCCTTGGTCTACCCAATTAAGTAACATGCAAAACAAGCACAATCTTGTAAGGATGAAGCACTAATCTACTGGCACACAATCTTGATAAGAATGAAATGAAAAGCAACTGGCCGTTAAGGTTATTGATTAGTGCGAAACAAATTTGAAAAACTAGAGCATCTCATAGGTAGATCAGGACCGAAGATGTAACAGCTTAAACTTTTTGGCCAAGGCTCAGCTCCCTGGGTTCTCTTCTTCCTTGCATTTGCTATAAATAGGATCGGCAGACTTTACTTATTGTCATATCAAATCTATTCAACCTAAAGCAATAACCAGCATCCAACTGTAAACGTAAGAGAGAACGATAATGAGTTTACCCACTCAAGGACGTTGAAGCAATCCTGCCTTGGTTTGATACTAGTGTTACTCCTTCCGCACACAATTTCCAAGAGGACAACTCCAAAGCTATATACATCGGCTTTGTCAGTTAAATAGCCCCACATTGCATATTCAGGTGCCATATATCCGCTAGAAGTCAGAAGTAAGAAATCAGGACATTTAGAACTGTAATTTAAAGAAAATATCATGCAAAAATCTCCTGACAAAAGGAAATATTATACGGGACTCACAAGGTTCCAGCAATCCGAGTACTGATGTGGGTATTTTCTTCTTCATCAAGCTTGGCCAGACCAAAGTCAGATATCTTGGGATTAAAATTCTTATCAAGTAGCACGTTGGTGGCCTTAATGTCTCTGTGGACAATCTTCAACCTTGATTCTTCATGGAGATAAGCCAATCCTCTTGCTATACCAATAGAAATCTTGTGCCTCGTTGGCCAATCTAATTCCATCTGAAGTTCTTCAGGTCCTGAAAGCACTCGGGTGCATCAAAAGAAAGAGATGGAATTATGGTAACTTCTGCAAGTAATGCACATGAGTTCCATGTTCAACTTTGTTAGAAAAGGGAATTGAACAAAAACATGCAAATTGAATTACCAAACAACGCACGAGCAAGGCTATTATTCTCCATATACTCATAGACCAGCAATAATTGGTTCCCCTCAATGCAGCATCCGTAGAGCTTCACAAGGTTCGGATGTTGTAAAGCTGAAATCATGCCTATTTCATTCACAAACTCACGGTTCCCTTGCTGTGATTTGGAAGACAGCTGCTTCACAGCAATGACAGTTCCATCTGCCAGATGACCCTTCAAAGGGGACGAAATGTTTGGTTAAACGAAAAACAGTAGAAGCCTGAATCAGTGGCGATGAATTTGAGAAAATAAATATTTGTACAAATCACCTTGTACACAGAACCAAAACCACCTTCTCCAATTTTGTTAGCTGCATCAAAGTTATTTGTAGCAGCTATAATCTGTCTGAGAGTGAATGATCCTGTCTGCAAGTCTAACCCTCTTAGATCTGCCAGAAAACTCATCGGAGTGAGCATGTGTCACGATTTATACATTATTTCTGAGAAACTCATCAGATTGGTATGCCTATACTTTAAAACCAGCAGAGCTGAAACAAAATACTACTGGAACTTCATGGATCAACTTCATGATGATATATCTTCATTGTTTTGGAATCTTCTGGAACAGACATTAAACTGACAAAATCATGTGACGATGCCTTCAATTTTGAGAGGATAAATTACTGTTTATCCAGTCGTGTAATGCCATGACATAGATAAACATTGGCTTACCACATTCCATCGAATCTTTGCATCGCAGGCAGCCTTTCCACCAAAGAATAACTAGAACCCCAAAAATGATAAAAAGAACTGCAATAACAATCCCGACCACAGCACCAGCCGATAGGTTATTTCCATGTGGAGAATCTGGAGACGAACACGAACATATGCACACACAAACACAAAGAGGAGAAGACATATGTTGTTCAATGATTGTCTTTCAGAAAATAAAAAGAAAGTGCAATTCAATATTTCATTTCCTCTTTTGATCTTAAAACAGTTTCTGAAGGTAAAGAAAATTTCAAAAGAAAGCATACAAGAAAACACAATGACCTTATGTCTGTTTCCCAAGAAAAATTAATGAGCACTTGAAAGCTATAATGATGACTGTCAGATTGCACAATTGCCTTAGCAGGATATTGACTATGGAAATAAATTGAACATAATTGCAGAGCATTATAACTTTTCCTTCCACATTAACTCCTTTTTGGTTTGCACTGTATTATACACATACATAAAGCTGTCACAAAGTCGTGAAGATTTACTGGGCTCTCCTTCAAAAGCAAGAGCTTTTAGACAGAATGAAACTTACCAGACTCCACAGAAATTGCTGAAATTAAAGGACCATATACTCCCTTAAAAGGGATGGCATCGGTCCCTTTTCCAGCCCAGTAGAATCGGATCTCCAAAGTGCTGTCATTTACCAAGGCAGTAAACGGTATAACAACAGGTTTATTAACTCCACCAGCTTCATCCTCGATATTGAAATCTTTCTTCACCAACATTCCCTGAACAATGTGACAAAATCATAAATCATTTTGCCTGAGAAGGAATCATTAAATAACAATTTACCCAACCATAATCTTTGTATTTTTAAAAATTTATGGGAATTCACTAATATTTTTCAATTTGTGATTCTTTTGTAAAAGTGAATCTTGTTTCTCAAACTCATAACATGAAAGAATAGCACACCTGAATGTAAATATCGAAGATGCGCCTCCCAAGACTAGCATATGTTCTGTCATCAGTGAACATGATTTCTGCAAAATGAAGGTTTACCCTGTAGCTCCCATTTTGCAGACAGAAACCATAGTATGTCAATGATAGCGGGGACAGTCGTGCATCCGTGTACAAATCCGGATTGTTCCCAGAGATCCCTGAACTGTTTGTCCTATACATATATGTATCAACACTCATGTTTAAAAAGTGACCTGTGTTGCTAAATGCCCACTTATTCCCACTCTGAACAAACTTTGAAGGTGAACTTGATTCTGTATCTTGCTCGTAAACTGTACCATTATTAAGTTTAACTTCTCCTCCACCACAATTTATATGAAGAGAGTACCAACCTATTATGATACAATTAAAACAGGAAACAAAAATATTTGTTAAAAAACTATACTCTAAGCAAGGGGAGGGGATGTAATTATGTGCTCGTAAGCAGAGTCCTTATCCAGGTCAAACTACAGTAAACAATGCAAGGGGACACTCTTCCTGGGAAGAGGAATCGAGCAGAAAATACAGTAAACAACCTGGGAAACACTCTTCCTGGGAAGAGGAATCGAGCAGAAAATAACAGCACAGCAATGACTAGCTGGTGACATGAACCCGCCTAACTCCGCCTTAAAAGCTAGCTCGTAAGGAGAGGGTTGCGAACCCATTCATATAACACCCAAGACCAGTCCTTATCCAGGTCAAACTACAGTAAACAATGCAAGGGGACACTCTTCCTGGGAAGAGGAATCGAGCAGAAAATAACAGCACAGCAATGACTAGCTGGTGACATGAACCCGCCTAACTCCGCCTTAAAAGCTAGCTCGTAAGGAGAGGGTTGCGAACCCATTCATATAACACCCAAGACCATCCTACAGAACCGATGTGGGATACATCATGACCAACCCCTTGAGACTACACGTCCTCGTGCAGAGAACCGACATGGTCCTTGAACCCGCCTAACTCCGCCTTAAAAGCTAGCTCGTAAGGGGAGGGTTGCGAACCCATTCATATAACACCCAAGACCATCCTACAGAACCGATGTGGGATACATCATGACCAACCCCTTTAGACTACACGTCCTCGTGCAGAGAACCGGCCTAACTCCGCCTTAAAAGCTAGCTCGTAAGGGGAGGGTTGCGAACCCATTCATATAACACCCAAGACCATCCTACAGAACCGATGTGGGATACATCATGACCAACCCCTTTAGACTACACGTCCTCGTGCAGAGAACCGACATGGTCCTCAATCGACCCACGCAGGTATGGCTCTGATACCAAATGACATGAACCCGCCTAACTCCGCCTTAAAAGCTAGCTTGTAAGGGGAGGGTTGCGAACCCATTCATATAACACCCAAGACCATCCTACAGAACCGATGTGGGATACATCAGCTGGACTACAAACTTCACATTCAGTAAATATGCATTTTCCATTATCTTTCTGTTTAATGTTCATTGATAGCCTTGCTGTTTCCATAATCTCTTTGTGGTAAAAAATTCAGGAATTCTTTTTAATTTTGAAAGGTCAGCTGCTCAACCCTTAAAACTTGATGTAAGATATCGACTGTCAACATGTACATTTATTGTAGAATAAACAACAAATAACCAAGTGAATCATGCCCAAGAGTTTCACTCTTACTTAATACATGTCTTTTAAAATGAAAATCCTCTCTTATAATTTGCAGGCTGGCAGTTTGGATCATTGAACCCTTTTATTTTTCGACAAGACTTGAAATCTAAATATACTTGCCTGCACTGCAAATGCATAAAGCACATAATCCAAACAAAGTCAAAGAGAGTTAACTTACTTTGTGGACAATGAACGCCCTTTAAGCATGAAACAATGCCTCTGAAAAAACAATGATACATCCAGAAATAGTTCTCGTTAGGTGCCATTGGAGTTAATCAGGAAAGAGGAAGAGAATTTCCATCTTGTTTTCGCCATTTTTCACAACCAACAGAGTCGTCAAAATGTTATAGATTGAAAACTTACGATGTATGGCCCTCTGAAGAGCTTGCAAACAAGTTCCTGACACAGATTTAATCTCAAATGTCAGCTAACATACACAAAGCTTGACATAGAAACTATCGCTTTAAAAGAATTGAAAGCAATCTTACGTGTATCTTGGTTGACAATTTGGACCCGCTGCATTAGGACTTGGAGTAAAATTGTTGTATGAAAGATCACTGGATTTAAACAAATGATCAATGAGAACGTCCAGAATAAGCCGAAGAATTCTTTCTATGAGCATTGTTATAAACAAGAAGGCATTCAAAGAACCCAGATAAAAAGGAAATATCTTTTCAGTTTTCATTCACCAAAAAATATAATTGAAGTCAAAGTGAAAAATGGACATTAAAAATCTCATCAATCCTTCAATGAGAATCCTTAAATTTGTCGAATTTTCATGAGAGAATATTAGAAAACTGTTGCATTGGTCACGGGCATAAATAACAAAATCATCAACTTACATATAGTTTCCTGTGTTTAGCATCCAATCAGGCACATTTCCAGAGAGGAAGTTCCCAGTTAGATAACTACAAAAATTATCACTTATGAGTCAGTACGTTAAACAGTTACCTGCAATTTTAGAGAAAACGTTTTGCCATATCACCACAATTTATCAGTTAGATAACTACAAAAATTATCACTTATGAGTCAGTACGTTAAACAGTTACCTGCAATTTTAAAGAAAACGTTTTGCCATATCACCACAATTTATAGTAAACAGAGTCAACAGTAAAACTATATTGACCTAGGATCACTTGTTAGAATCCTTACATGAAGTCGGTGCCTGATAACTTATTAAAGCTGTTTGGAATTGTTCCAGTAAATTTGTTAAAACTGAGATCCCTGCAAGACAGCATTCAAGAAATTGCCTATCAGAATTGGTATGCCACCAGTTAAGACATCATTTTTCCCAGCTAATTTGCGGATGACCATGCAAATTATCTCTGAAGATCCAACTTGGGTTTGGGATAATCATCAGTTAAGAGAAAAGTAAGCTTATATCTTCACTTGCCATTCTATAAACTTCATCAATCGAGTTCTTCCCTTTTCTACTTTCAAAGGCTTGTTTATTTATTTATTTTTGACATAACATTGAAGGTGGTCGATAAGTGAGTGCAAGTGAAAAGTTTCTAACATCTAGCTTCAGAGCCGGTCAAAATTTTTTCCACTCGCATGAAGTCGTTTCACCTAGGTCATGCAAAAGTAAACCAAAATCATTATAAAAACATCAAGAAGAAAAAAAAAATTCAATCTACTCACAAGACTGTCAAGTCTGGCAGTGGACCAACTGGTAGCTGCCCAGAAATATTGCAATTTCTTAATATACTACACAACCAATTGCAAGTCAAGTTAGCTAAAGTGAATAAGTATCTCTTTTCGGAAATGCAATGAGATGTCACAACGCTCACAGTGTCTTTAAATTAGTTGCCCTGCTGATGGGAGGGAAACTGCCCACATTTCCATTCAAATCACTGATTCTCCTGTTCATATTAATTCAAGAAAATGCAAAGGTAAATTATTAAAAAATCATTTTTCAAAAACTATCGACTTAGTTCATGCAGTTCATTCAGCAAGCAAAATAAAGTACCAACTCACAGGTCAGTTAAATTTGTCAAGGAAGCAATGCCAGTAGGTATCGGCCCACTTAGACCACTTGCCTGAATTACACTGCCATCACAGGAAAATCGTTGCCATAAGAAGACAAATAAATTTGCAAAAATTAACTAGTAAACTGACGCAGAAATCAAAATAGAAGGGTGTACACCATGTCTTACAGTTTTTGAAGATTTGACCAATTCTGGATGAAGTAGGGTATACTACCCACGAATTGGTTATCACCAATCCGACTGCATTTTTAAAAGAATTTACTACATGGTGAAATTGCTAACTTTAACAATTCAATGTATCTGAACAAGTGGAATCTAAATGTAAAACTTGAGAATCAAGAAGGGGAGCTCACAAGTCCTTCAAATTGGTCAAATTAGCTAGTTGTCCAGGCAACTCCCCAGTCAAGTAGTTTGAGGTTAAAAATCTTTATTGCCAAGAAGAGAACAGGTTATCAATTCTTATTACATGGAATGTCAAAAAAAGTAGAGCATTTTAATGAAAACAACAGAATATAAATACAGATAGGTTTCTGTGAAGTGTTCTCACAGTCGCTCTATGCTAGCAAGGTTCCCAAGGTCGGGAGGGATAGCTCCACTCAGCTGATTGTACTCCAGAGCCCTACCAGTACCATACGTTCAATAGAAAATTCAAGATTTGAACATACAACCCACCATTAAAATGGACGTAGCATACACGATAAAGGATTGAAAAAAAAAACCTAGAACTTGAAACTTGAAAGTCTTACAGACTAACTAATGTGCTGATGTTGCCCAGTTCTTTTGGTATTTGCCCTGATATTCGGTTTGAATTCAGCGAACTGCAGCACGAGCATAATTCCACAATTTAGCACCACAATAAAAAAATCTTTCTCAAATAAACGCGTACAAATAAGGAAGCCACACTTACATAGTTACAAGTTGCATGGAACCCCATTCAATGGGGATGGTACCGTTCAGGTAGTTTCGGGTCAGATCACTGGGAAATTGCAATAAGAATTTGTGAATTTAGTTAAAGTTTTGAACTTTTTAATGGGTTCTTCTTCAGTTTTAGCATTTCACTTTGCTAAGATTTGTAATCGTAGGAATACTTACATTTCTTGTAGGAAAGGGAGATTTGTCAATTGAGGTGGCAATGTTCCGGAAAGGTTCAGGGATTTGAGTAATCTATATAACAGACAAGACAGTAATCATCAGTGCTAACATAACGTATTGAAGAAGGGTTTAAGCCAAATTTTGCAAATTTGATATGCACCGTTGGAATTGACATTTCTGCCTGGATCTAATTTGATCAACATGCATGAACAATTCAGAAAATGTCAACTACACTCATACTCAAATGATGATTAGGAAAATACGGAGCTTAGAATTGTACTAAATTCATACTAATTAGTTAATCATTTTTGGTGATATTATTGAACCATGCAAGCCCAAAACTAGATTTTCTCTGGGCAAAAGTTTGGAGCTTTTATTGTTACTTCAATTCCTAATCAAGATCAACTTAATCACCACATATATACTTTTCTTGTTAGAACTAGAATATTTGTTGTGAAATAATCAGGTGAAATCATTAAGTGAGCATAAAGAACAACATAGATGGCACTAAGTAGTAAGTATGACTAAAAATGAAGATGAACTTACATGCTAACCACATGGCAAACAGTGTTATTGTTTGAGGAACAATTACAAGTAACTGCGTTGGTATTATCTTTGGTGGTATTAGGAGCAATCCAGTTATTTAATCCACTGCATGGATCCACATTAAAATCCCAATCCCTCTTCCCCAGAGTCGCTGCAATTTCCTTCAAAGCGTTCACTGCAACACAAGAGTCGTCTAAAAGCATTAAAACCAAAGTAGCCCACAAATTAATATGCACTGCAAGAAGAAATGAATATGCAGGTACCTTCATCAGGAGGAAGGGTGGCCCCAGAAGCAAGAGTTGCAAGGCAAACGAATGCAGAGGCTGAGACAAAAAGCAACAGTACTCTGGGAAAGAACATTTTTGGTGGTTCTGTTAATTCAGAGGAGAGAAAAGAGCGATGAGTTCAGAACCGTGTATGCTAAAGAGAATGATGATGAACAAAGTGAAAAACTAACAAAGTAGTGATTGAAATGCTTGCTACATTATTTATACATCAAGTGGGGAGGGAAGGGAAGACAATTCATTAGCACTATTAAAGTATGAACTTGAAGGACGCGATTGATAGTTTGATACTGAAAAGGGTTGTGACATTCAGCGTAGAATTTCATTTTCGGACTCTACTTTTTAGTTGCTACGCAATTGGGAGTTTGACCAAGACTTCGAGACAGATGCATGCAGAATTATTTTCGTATAAACGCAAAATCTACTGAGAATACATACAAATATTATTGGATTGGCCAACAGCATTTTTAACTATTGGCTAATTAGTTCCATTCCATTATTTCTTTCTTCTGTCAATGTTACAGCATACAAGTTTGGCCCCATTCCGACATGCAAATTAATATGATGCATGCTTTCTTTTATTTGGGATCACACGGGCTCTTAGTGGTAGTAAATAACTCCAGCAATGCAGATTTTTGCTGGTATTAAAATGGGAAGATACTAGTGCTTATGAATAGAAACCTGGGGAGAGTTATGGTGTTGGATACATATCAACCATCAAGAATCGAATCAATCAACGGAGGTAAAGATTCTTTCATGTGTACAATAAAAATTTCAGACTGATGTTGCCCCATGCACTGTCAATAATGATGATTGGACGATTAGCAAATTCATCTGCCAACCGTACTGCTGTACTTACAGTGATTTTTGAGTAGAGCAAATGAATATTGTTCATGTGGGGTGTTAATCCTGCATGCAACCTAGTTCTATTGAGTACAGTGATTTTTGCAGTACTTTTTTTTTTAACGAGGAAGATGTTTGCTCGTTTGCTGTTATTGATAAGCAATAATATATAGATACAAACTGATAATACATACCGTAATGATTCTTCCAAGTTGTACTCTCTCACTTTCAAAATATTTTTTTGTCAATTCATTTTAAAGTGAAATTTTGTATCATATATATAGTTAAAAAATAATGATGTATATATATATATATATATAGTTATAATTAAAAAATAATGGTAAAAATATAAAATTATATATTTGATGATGTATTAAATGTATTTTACATAATAACTAAAAAAATAGTATGAAAGTAAAATTATAAGTAACAAAAAGGGTGAATATTTTTCTTGAAAAAAGGGTTCGAATTTCTTGCAAAAATAATTTGAAAGATTCGCAACAAAAAACAGTGATATTTGCTATATATGCATTAATTTTGTCATAATGATTTTTTTTTCGGTCTTTCTCATTTGAATTCACAAATGAATACATATGTACATAACAAAATCAATGCGAATGGGAATGCGAATAAAAATGGGAATGCGAATGCGAATGTGAATATTATATGGAAAAGTATGAAATGCGTTTTTAAAATATAATTCATATATATTATAATATTACTAGCTTTTGAGTTGAAATTTTTCTAAAATTCCTATCGATTTGTACTATCTTTTAGGTTCATAAATTTGTGTCATTGTTAAATAGTCCTGAGTTTATTAAATTTCCTTTTGACCAAACAACATCTAAATTCACGACAAGATTGTTCAGCTTCGTTTGGATTGTTCTTATTTGAGAAAAGTTGTATTAGAATGTGTGAAAATTTTGATGGATATTTTTTGATAGAAAAAGTATTTTGGAGGGAAAAATAAGATAGAAATTTTTTTAAAATTATGTGAGAGGAATTTGAGTGGAAAAATTTGAATTTTAAAATTTGAAATAAAAATATATTTGTATATTTTATTTTTGTTTGATAAAAATTAACTTTTTGCAAATGAGAAGCTTGTCCAAACATAGCCGAACCACGTTGTACATTCCCAATACAACATCATATAGAGAAAAATGCGTGGTGTATTTTGAATGAACTAGTTGTAAATTTTTTCCATATCAAAGTAGGTGATCATAAATTGTTGGAACTTTTCCCCTTCAAATCACAGGACAAAGGATACGCAGTCTGGAATTGATTTGTTCCAGTCCTTTGACATCCGTGTTAATTTGTTAAATAGACACGTCAATTATCTCATGGATTATTATCAAATGGTCAACAACGAAAATATGAAATGTAAGTTCAACTTTCCATGGTATGAAATGTAAGAAATATTATAAATGAAACACGGTAAAGGTCAGCGTAATTTTTCAAAAAAAAAAAAGAGTCAAGAATGACGTTGTTCATTTCACACCATGCAAAATACAACCCATTCAACCATTTTCATTTTTTCCTGTAGCAAGTCAATATATACATGAATAATAATATTTTTAATAAAATTTTATAGTAAAAATATTAAAAAATGTAAAATTTACCTTTTATTATTTTATACTTCTTATTATTTTAAAATTATATATTTAATATTTAGAATTTGCTTCAATTTGGTACTATTCTTGTAGTTTGTACCAAAACAATGTTTTATGCTGATTGTCCAGTTAATTACTGCATCTCAACAGGTTTCGAGGAAAACCAACTACAACTTTAAATTCGAGTGACATTTTACTACTAATCACGACTCATTCTTTAATTTTTAACATTAATTAGTTGATTGGGATTGTGATAAAGAATATTTTGATAATTTTACAAAACTTTTTATTAAATTACTTATCGATTATTATTATAGTTTTTACTCAACAGAGTATGATAACGGAAATCAATTTTTGGATTAAAAAAAAATGGAATAAAAGATACTATGCAAATGGGATTAATTAGTTCCTATTCTCCATAGCTGTCAGCCTCATCGATTCCATAACGGGAAAAACAGATTAAAATAACTGAAACCAAAAACAAAATTGAAAATCCCAAGTGGTTGAATTAAAATATGTGGTCTAACAAATATTTTATAACCTTTTTTGAATTCGTATCCGGATAACGCCGACGGGCCCGACACCATGGGTAAGCTTTGGTACTATGGAAAAATTAAAACACGGACGGAAGACGAGGTGCCAACGTTGACGTCGTTGACCTACTGTATTATTTTAGTGACTGCTGGGCTACTTCCGTCGTAGTCAGACGTTACCGTTTCATTAAATAATTTTTGATAATAAGGAGTTGCTTCTATGAGTTCTACCTACCTTCTACATGTTTAGTTTCTACTTCTTTTTTTCTTTTTTTTTTTCTGGAAAAGTTTACTTTTTCCCAAACAAAAAATCTTTTCTTTTATGTCAAAAATTAAATTTTAATTTTTTTTAAAATCATTTTCATATAATTTTTTTTAAAAAAATTCTCTCTGACCCAATTTCTATTTTCTCTATCACATTTTGGAAATATTTTAAAATACAAACCATCCAAGCCTTTATTCTTGCAAAAAAAATTCCACCCAACTTTTATATTTCTCTATAAAGAAATTATCCAACATAAAAATAAAATAGTGAGTTATATATATTGAACATCTGGTACTGGTAGAGCACAATCAGTTGAGTGGCGAAAGGTATGACATAATTTTGGTTGATATTACAACATCTCATTGCCTCTCATTGCTCAATGTTTATGTTGATATTGTATGAGATTCGTAAGGTAACTAGCAAATATTAATGCAGATATAGATTTCTTCCCGATACAATGGTTGTTTGAACTCAAAAAAAAATGTTTGTTTTACATGAAACAAAATGGCCAAGGAAAAATTCTTAACATGAATTTCTGCAAAAAGGAAATGTACACCACAAACATAAGAAAAGATGTACGAGAAAGAATCAAAAGACCTTAGATGGATAGAGCCCAGAATAGTTCTGCACTCTATGATCTGTTCAGAAAATATTCAGAGTCCATATTAATTGGGTACAGATCTCCAGTAGATGTTGAAGAAGCAGTAAAATTTAAAATTTAAATTTTTTCATTCAAATTTCTCTCACATAATTTTAAAAAAAAAGAATCTTCTATTTTTCCCTCCAAAATTTTTTTTAATCAAAAAATACCCACTAAAATTTTTACACATTTCAATATAACTTTTCTCAAATAAATCACAATCCAAACGGAGCCATAGGTTTCAATTATAATAAAGAAAACATTAATTAGATTCAATCTTTACACATTGATCATGACATAATGCTATTTTAATTCCCACTTGCCCACTAGATTTTGGGAGGAAATCTCTTAATCTAATTCGAGTAAAAAAAAATTAAAATAATTATAGTGGAAATAATTGTGCATTTAAGTCATAGATACAATGGTGGAACCAGAGGGGCCGGCAGTCATAAAATTGTATTGGTTGATGGTATTCTTAATCTTTCTCTTGTTTTCAGCATTTTTTTTTAAATTAAAATTATAAAATTGTAAGTGTATATTTCATAAGTTCTACTAAATGTGTTAATGAGCTAAATGTAAAATGGACATGGAGTTTTTGGGCACTAATCAAGAATTCTTTCCGACAAGGGCTGCCCACAACAAAACCAAAACACAATTTTGGACCACTCAACTCAAAATGACTTTTTCTTTTGACGGAGGGAGTAATAAATAAGAAGGATTTTTATCACGAAAGAAAAATTCGAACCTGAACCTGACTATAGAGTCCAACGTAGACCAAAGCCATCATATTCGTTTTGCTTTGCTACAATAATTTTCAACCACACTGTACATAACAAAAGAAAGAAATATTGATATTCATTTTATCCGTAACAGTTAAATTAGTTCTCCGAGTAAAAAAATATTAAATATTCCATTTTTCAAAATCAACACCTTTAGTATTATTTGCTATTCAATAATTTCTATATGTTTATTATAAATATGAAACTCTTCAGCAAATTAATTGATTTGGTTCAAAATAGAAAATTCAAAATTGTACAATATTTCATTCCAAGTATCAGTGACTCCTGCAATGCACCAATGCAGGCAGTCCATTCCAGACTTCCCAAACTCCCCATAAATGGCAGGATGTGCATCTTTCCGGAATTGAGAAAGATGAGTTATCTCGAGTAATGTCACGGCGGCCTTCTTGATTGTGCTGATTATTTCCTTCTGTATTGCTAGTGCCGGAGGCAAGCTCCCCTTGTACACCGGACCGGGCACCGGCACCGTCTCACCGCCGCAGTTTTTGGCCTGAGGTTGATTCCACTCCGACCCACTGTTTGGTTTTGAAAACAAATATTGGCATTGAAATTCATCATTAGTCTTAGTACAAATCATTCTACAACACTAATTGACATTTGGGACCATTTGTAAGTGACTATTTATAGTCGCAATCAAATTTAATTCGTATTTGACTCGATTATTTGCATTGATTTATTTACGTTTTTTTTTTTTTTTTGTAAAAATTTAGATGAAGTATTACTAGATATACCCCTAATTTAAAAAAAAAGAAAGAAGTAAAAAAATGCCAAATGAAAGGTCCCAAAGTTGAATGGTTGATCAAGAAATGAAGAATTTTAGGTTGTTTAGTCAAATAAAGGAAACTCAATGAAATTTATAACCATTCCCATTCTAATACCTCATTTTGTGGCAATTTCAATGAGACTTAAAAAGTACTCCCTTTGTTGACCAAAAAACAAAACAAAAGGAAACTCAATGAAATTTATAACCATTTCCATTCTAATACCTCATTTCGTTGTAATTTCAATGAGACTTAAAAAGTAATCCCTTTGTTGACCAAAAAAAACAAAAAAAAAAAACTTCAATAATAAAAATTTTATTTTTTCTAAAAAAGAGTTTTTTTTTTGGCATAAAAATTTTATATTACCATTAATAATAATTACAATATATATTCTAAATTAAAAAGTAAAAATAAAAATGCAAATTCATTAATGTATTATACCTTATAATTTAAAAGAAATTATACTAAGTCAAAAATAAAATTTTCCTATTGGATAGAGGGAGTATTAAATAGTAAGTATCGGGTGACAAATTTTGGAATTTCTTATTTTGATTTTGATCTTAAATTTGTGTGTGGTTCTTCATTATCTTTCATTTATTACGAATTAGTGCGAATCAAGATTCTTTCCAAATTCGACAAGTAATTAATCATGAATCCCACCATAGAAAAACAGTAATTTATCATGGATTAGTGTGACTCAGCATTCTTTCCCGACATAATTAATCATGATCCCCACAATTAATAAACATTAATTATATTCTGTTTGAACAAGAACAAGAGCAAGAGGCTGACTTGTAATGCGTGGGTGAAACGGTCTGAAAGAAGACCCGAATTTTGGAAGGATCAATAGCGATGTCCACCCAGCCGGCCCAAGTTTTTAGTCCCGTCTTGAATGCCACCGTCGGGTCCATGTCCTTCAGTATCTTTCCTTCAACTTCGATGAAATCCCATCTTCATGGATACCCCCAAAAAAAACACACACACAAACGCTAAAATTGTTATTGGAATTAATAACGAATTACGAATATATCCTCCAAAGCAAATTAATAGCAAGAAATACTAAATTAACATAATATTTATAAAATAAATAGGGGTGATAAATGGATGGATGGGGTGGGTCACTTTGGATTGAGTTAATTAAAAATTGTAATTATAATTTTACAAGTTATGATTTAATGCAATTCATATAATTACGGTTTGGGTTAAACCCAATCTAACTCAATAAATTAAAATTATTAATTTTTTGAACCGTTATAATCCAATGAGTTAAAATTATTATTTTTAAAAAAGTAAAGAGATCATCGGCTAGCTGAATTCGAGCCAAATTCTAATAATTTGGCTAGAATATGACCGACTGTTAGCAGCAGACGGCGGCGATCTAGTGGCAGTGATGGATACTTGGTTGAGTCTTTAATTTTTTAAATATTAATAATTTTACCCGTTGGATCAGATTTAATTCAATCAGTAAAATTATGATTTATTATTTGACTCATAACTCATTTAATTTGTGACCATCTAACCCAACCAAATAAGTCAAAAATAGTGGGTTAATTGGGTTGAATTTCTTTTACCACCTTTACAAACAAATTAACTAAACAAAGAGTTTCAGAAAAATTCTTATTTATAGGTTCAAAATCTACATTTATGAAATGAAAGATTCGAATAGTTAAATTTACACAATTAATTATTAGAATCAAGAAGTGTTAAAATTTGTTTGAGTATCTATCTCAAATATAATTCATTGAAATTTCTCTATGAGGAGGATTGAAATTGAAATACTAACGGTTGATCAGGTCCTCTCCTGCCCCACCATGCATATGTATTGAAAATGACCACATCGTTTGCCAACCATGCTGGTGCTTTCTTGGCAACTGAATCTAATATCAGTACTCTACCAATTTTTTCCTGCACCAAATCTACCAAGAACACATTTCTGTCAAGCTTCACTTTGACTCCAAAATCCTGCCAACCGACAAGCACAAATTAAGGAGGATCACGATGGATCAAAGGACAAATTTAACATTATAAGTAAGAGGTTTTGTTTCTCCTCTTAGAATGACAACATTGTTGGTGTAAGCTTACCAAAAATGTTACAGTAGAGATGTCTTGTACTCTTGTCTCAGTATATTTGATCCCTGGAACTGATGTGTACAACGAGCATAAAAGTGACTGATATTGATCCCTTGATAAAGAATCACCCACAAACATGATGCTTTTTCCTCTGAAATTCTGCAGAAATTCTCTCCCACTGAATCTGTGGAATCACCAAATGGTTCACTAATTAATCCCAATGATCAAATCGTGCAAATTAATTAGTTGGGCTGATCAATAACCACTGGAATTAATTAGTTGCATTTTAGTGTGCATGGAACTTGAAAGAAAATGATTAGTTACATTTTTAGAGCGGTTATGCATCGTGGGAGTACTGGCAACATACATCGATGGCTGCCCAATTCATAAACTGTTTTGCCATGAACCAGTGCATGCTCAGAATTATGATACAATCAATGAAGGGATCGAACAAAAATGTTGTTTAGAACAAACCTCGTTAACAGGCAACCCTGAGGTTGCCATCGGTATTTAAGGTACGTCTTGTCGGGCCGGCCATTTCTTTGACAGTCAAATACATGTTCTATGAAGGGACATTTGGATGAATCATAGAGGGGAACGAGGAATCGAAAACCCAACTTCCAGTAAAGAAATTGCAGGCTTGCGCATTGATCTGATAAAGGTGATGATTAAGAACAAGAAGAAGAGGAAGAATGACAAGAATCATGGCGATGAAAGAAAACGGAGTGAACAACAAAAAAACTAGTAATTAATAATTTCCTACGTTTGCATGTGTACAAATAAATAGAGTTGGACAGATAATTAATTAGGGAAATTGTATTTAGTCATTTGGATTTGGACATTATTGTATGTTTTTATTCCTAGTAATTTTGTTGCCTTCTGAGTTTGCAGGCAGGACTTAATTTAAGGAAAGGAAATTTTTCTGTTTTCTTATTCGGAAATGAAATAATTGGTTGGAGTCTAATGTAAATTAGTGTGTGTGCCTATATGGGCTAAAGTGACTAAGTACAAGGCGGTTACATATTATGTGAATCTTCGAAGCCTATAAAGTGAAAAAATATCAATTATGTAACCGTTTTATATTTATTTTTAGTGTAACAAATTAATTATATAAAATAAAAATAATTCAATTGGACAAATGGATAAAGGTTCATGAACTCTAATTCGTAAATTTGCTCAACAATTCAAAGAACTTATTTAAACACTACTTTCACAAACTCAAAATTTGCGCCAAAGAAGAAGATTGTACATTACTTCATTCCAAGTATCAGGGACTCCTGCAACGCACCAATGGAGGCAATCCGTTCCGGATCTTCCAAACTCTCCATAAACAGAGGGATGTGCATCTTTCCGGAGTTGGGAGAGGTGTGTTATATCCAGCAATGTCACAGTAGCCTTCCTGATTTTGCTGATTATATTCTTCTGGATTTCCAATGCTGGTGGCAAGTTTCCAGGATACACTGAACCAAGTACTGGCTCAGTTTCCCCTCCACAGTTTCTTGCCTCAGGTTCATCCCATTCTGTTCCACTGTTTACACTCGAAAAACGCATTGAAATTGAGCATTGATTGCACAAATCTGGCGATCAGATTCTTTATCCGACTATCATGTATCAGTGATATCTCATTTTACGAAAACAACACCGTTTTGTTAACATCGTTTGGATGAGATAGGACACCATTGGTATATAACATTAGTGGACTAGAATACTCACTAGAAAAACAGTTACAATGACCATTGGTTATGGAAATTAATTTCAATAGTAATGCGCAAAGTCTACTTGCACTGCAATTATCACATTTGAACTTGTATTTCATGTCATGATGGATAATGTACTATTTGATTGGACAAAATTAGGATATCACTTGGCTGAAGAAGATATTAAGTTATTCAAAGAACTCACTTGTAATGGGATGGAGAAACTGTTTGAAAGAAAACCCTGGTTTTAGCATGATCAATCGCGTTTTCCACCCACCATGCCCATGTGTAGAGTGCCAACTCCAAAGCAGCAGTTCTGTTGGGATCAAAAATAATAAATCCCAAAAGACTACCCAAAAACCCGAAGGCAAACAAGATAACCGAACACAAGGAAGAACCAAATTTCTTCTCAAAGCAAAACTCACAATTTAATGAGGGTGGCCCACGAAATTCAAGTCTTGAGAAACTTTGATAACACAAGCCAAGAGCAAAAACACGTCCCACGTGCAATGGAACCCAAGAAGCAAACAAACACAAATTGGAAGGTCCCACAAACAAAGCACAAGCTTCAATTTCTGGAATTGCCTGTCGGCTAAGGAGAAAACAAGCAAAGCAATTTGCTTGAAAAAACTAAGGCTAATAAACAATCAAGAAAGAAGACTTCGGCTGGAAAAACCGTGCAGCCACCGGCGAAGCAATGTTTATATGTTTCTCTCTGTATTCTCTGTATTTTAAAGCATGAATAACATGTCCTATTTATAGGACTCAATTAAACCCTATACCTATTGGATTTGATAACTACTAACCAAAACCCAATATGATTAATAATTCTAAATCTAATAGAATTATTAAATTACAAATTATAAATCCAATAGGATATTAGGATACTTAGTTTAATTCTACTACATTGCCTCCCTTAAACTAAGTTTTCGTAACTTATCATGCCTAGCATTTTCTTCAACTTCATAAACGAATCCATCTTCAACGCTTTCGTGAAAATATCAACTACTTGCTCTTCGGTCTTGCAATAATCGATCACAATTTCCTTTCGTTGAACCAAATCACGAATGAAGTGAAATTTGATGTCGATATGCTTGCTTCGACCATGAAACACTGGATTCTTAGTCATCTTTATTGCTGACGTACTATCACACAAGATAGTAGTTGCTCCATCTTGCTTATGTTGAAGAAAATCTAGCATCCTTCTAAGCCACAATGCTTGAGTAGCACTGCTAGCCGCTGCAATGTATTCTGCCTCCTCAGAGATAACGCGATAATCGGTTGCTTCTTGAACTCCACGAAAATATACGGATCCAATAAAGAAAGCATAACCGTAAGTACTCTTTCTCTCCACAAAGGTCACCATTTCAATCACTATCAGTGAATCCAAGAAGATCAACAGGATCACTTTTTGCATAAAAGATTCCTTCACCTTGAGTACCTTTAATGTACCTCAAAATTCTCTTAGCTGCCTGTAAGTGAGACTGACGTGGATTTTCCATAAATCTACTGATTAAGCCAACACTGAAATTGATATCAGGTCTTGTAGCTGTCAAGTACCTCAAACTCCCTACCAAACTCTTAAAATAAGTAGGATCCACACAAGTGCCAGTCCCATCTTTGGTCAAACGCAACCGTTCTTCAGCTGGGGTCAAGATTGGTTTTGCACCATCCATCTTGAACTTCTTCAAAATATCTCCAGCATATTTCTTTTGGCAAATAAAAATGCCTTGATCGATCACAAACACGAATTCCAAGGAAGTATGACATAAGACCCATATCCGTCATCTCGAATCGCCGAATCATAGCCTTCCCCGAATTCGCAATCATCTTGGGATCATTCCTAAAATATTAGATCATCCACATATAAGCATACGATAACAACCGCACCATGAGAAGATGTCTTCACATA
The DNA here is from genome assembly GCA_020080225.1 of Gynochthodes officinalis. Classification (NCBI taxonomy): domain Eukaryota; kingdom Viridiplantae; phylum Streptophyta; class Magnoliopsida; order Gentianales; family Rubiaceae; genus Gynochthodes; species Gynochthodes officinalis. Next base: position 4,225,043 of record CM034623.1, on the reverse strand, counting down.
TGAAGCATGATCAAAGACTAGCGAAAACCATCACAACGAAAAAGAATCAATACGGGTATACCACGCTCTTGAGCTTGCTTGGCCGTAAAGGGCTCTTTTTAAACGGTACACCTTATTTTCTTGACCTTTTTTCACAAATCCTGCAGGCTGTTCAACGTACACTTCTTCCTCAAGTATACCATTTAAAAACGCAGACTTTACATCCATTTGATGTATTTTCCAACCATTTTGAGCAGCTAAGGAAATAATTAAACGAACAGTATCAAGCCGAGCAACAGGCGCAAATACCTCATAAGGGGTCTTCCCACTATTGCATCTAGTAGGACATTTATTTAATAAATAGATACCACATGAAACTGCTTCTGCCCAGAAACCCTTGGGCATATGTTTGGCAACCATCATTGATCGCACCATGTCCATCACAGTTCTGTTCTTTCTTTCTGCAACACCATTCTGCTGAGGAGTATACCTTGTTGTCATCTGATGCTTAATACCATGCTGTACCAAAAAATCATCACAAACTGTATACTCTGTGCCTCTATCAGTTCTCAAAGTTTTGATGAAGTAACCACATTGCTTCTCAACATACACTTTAAAACTTTTAAAAGTGTCACAAGCATCAGACTTATTCTTCAAAAAATAAACCCAGGCCTTTCTACTGAAATCATCAATGAAAGTAATAAAATACTTATTACCTCCATTAGAAGGAACATCCACTGTACATAAATCAGAGTGAATGAGTCAGAATGGTTCTTTTGCCCTCCAAGCCTCACCTTTAGGAAACGGGTCTCGATGCTTCTTGCCCAAAATACAAGACTCACACTGTCTATGGTGAAAGTTGATGGAAGGCAGCCCAAAAACAATATTATTCTTAGTCAAAAACTGCAATCCACGAAAGTGAAAGTGCCCAAATCTCATGTGCCACAACCAAGTGTCATCAACCTCAATTGAGTTGAAACAAGATGAACCACCACAATTCAAAACAATAGGAAACAATCTACTATTGGTCATGTTCACATTTGCAATCAAACCCAATCTATCATCAGTGATGGTGCAGACGCGTTTTCGAAAACGCAAATCATAATTCTTCTCTTGAAGTTGACCCAAACTCAAGAGATTTTGATGCAAAGCAGGCACATAAAACACATCAAGAATAAAGACTTTTGCACCATTTTTCAAGGTAATAGGAATATCTCCTTTACCACATACAGGCACTTCATGATTATTACCAAAACGAACAGTGGATTTAAATGACTCATCCAAATTTTTAAATAATTCCTTCTTTCCAGTCATGTGGTTACTACATCCAGAGTCAACATACCACATGTTATTTTTAGACTCCCCAACCATACCAAAGAAAAATAAGATAGTCTCATGCTTTTCACGTAATCTTCAAAGAACATTAGCACTAATATCCTTATTTTCTGATTTATTAGACCAACAATTCTTTTGGATATGGCCTACTTTACCACAATTAAAACACTTAGGCCCTTTTTGCTGATTATTGTTGGAATTATAAAAATTGCCTCTTTGTTGGGAGGAATTGTTACCTCTACCGCGACCACGATAATTACCTCTTCCTCGTCCACGACCTTTGAAATTCTGACCACGACCACCAGAAGCAGCATTATTGGACGAATTTTCACTGCTTTTCTCCTTAGCAGTCTGAATTTTTACAACTTGCAACGCCTTCTCCACAGGCTCCTTTTCATGGGATTCATCCAATTTGCCATTAATTCTTTGTTCATGCAGCAGCAATGACCCTTGCAATTCATCAACTGACAAGGTTGCCATCTCTTTTGTCTCTTGCATCACGGCAACAACATGGTCAAACTTTAATGGCAAAGTATTTAAGACCTTTTCTACAATGAGTTGATCAGTGAGATCATACCCATTCAACTGCATCTCGTTCTTTATATCATTCAAACGAGAAAAATAAGACTTAATAGTCTCATTCTTTTCCATGCTGCATAGCTCGAACTTTCTTTTCAAAGTTAACAAATTACTTTGTTGGACTTTGTCAACGCCTCGATATGTTTTGGCCAAAATATCCCACGCCTGTTTTGCGGTTTTAGCGGTGGATATTTTTCCAAATACGGAAACATCAATTGCCTGGTGTATTTGAGATAACGCCAAACTGTCATTTTGTTTCGTCGCCTTAGTAGCATCCTCAGCCAAATTTTCTTGAATATGACCTAACAAATCAAACGCGTTGAGATGCGTTTCCATCTTGATCCTCCAAAAATTGTAATCTTGTTTACCCTTTAATTTGGGTACAGAACAATTAATATTCCGATTTGCCATAACTTCCAAACACCAACCAATTCTCTAATACCAGATGTTGGGATCAAAAATAATAAATCCCAAAAGACTACCCAAAAACCCGAAGGCAAACAAGATAACCGAACACAAGGAAGAACCAAATTTCTTCTCAAAGCAAAACTCACAATTTAATGAGGGTGGCCCACGAAATTCAAGTCTTGAGAAACTTTGATAACACAAGCCAAGAGCAAAAACACGTCCCACGTGCAATGGAACCCAAGAAGCAAACAAACACAAATTGGAAGCGGTCCCCACAAACAAATCAAAAGCTTCAATTTGTTGAATTGACTTTCGGCTAAGGAGAAAACAAGCAAAGCAATTTGCTTGAAAAAACTAAGGCTAATAAACAATCAAGAAAGAAGACTTCGGCCGAAAACCGCAACACCACAAGCAATGTTTATATGTTTCTCTCTGTATTCTCTGTATTTTAAAGCATGAATAACATGTCCTATTTATAGGACTCAATTAAACCCTATACCTATTGGATTTGATAACTACTAACCAAAACCCAATATGATTAATAATTCTAAATCTAATAGAATTATTAAATTACAAATTATAAATCCAATAGGATATTAGGATACTTAGTTTAATTCTACTACAAGTTCTGTCCATGTCTTCCCTTGTTATATTTCTGAATTGAACGAAATTCCACCTGCAAATCAAATATCAGAGTACCGAAATTAAAGTATAGAAGATCAATCAATCAAATGAAAATATAGAAGATCATTCAGTCATCTATTTATAGCATTGAACTACTAACGGTTTTTGGGATCCTCTTCAGCCCCACCATGCGTACGTGTTGAAGACGAGCACATCATTTTGCAGCCATTGTGGTGCTTTCTTCTCAACTGAATCTAGTTGTAGTACAATACCAATGTTGTCTCGTACCACATCCACCAAAAACAAATTCCCATCCATCTTTCCTTCAACTTCATAGTCCTTCCATTCAAACCATGGTTATAATATTCAACATCCCCACTGAAAAGAAACCTAAATAAACTCAAAATTTCAAGTCACATGTGAAGACTTGTACCAAAAAAGTTACAGTTGAGATATCACCCTCCGTGTTTCATTATATTTGATTCCGGGCACCGATGTGTATATCATGCATAACAACGATTGATATTGGTCCCGTGATAGAGAACCACCCACAAACATGATGCTTTTATTCCTGAATCTGTGCAAGAACCCATAACCACAGAAACTGTACAAATTCCAATTTTTCACAATTCTTTAGCAAACTGATAAGTGAATATAATGATAACTTCTAGGATAAGATATCTCTATTATCTTATCCAATTATGGGAGAATTTAGCCTTATCTAATGTAAATTGCTATCTTGTAGGAGAATTGCTTAAAGAAAGATACGATTGAAAAAGATTGCTGCGGAAACAGGAAGGCCACGATTTTCTTGAAGAAAAGGACTGGTATGTCTATGCCATGGCATGTAACTTTTCATGCCATAGCATAGAGGAATTGGCAGAATTACGGGAACTGAAGGATTACGCAAATCAGATTCTTCGGTTGAGACAAATGACTTCTACACAACTTGGACTTCTACTCTTCATGGAGCAGAACAAGTATAAATGAAGGAGAGCACAATACAAACAAGACAACCCGTAGATAACCATAGACAACGATAGAATAGTTTTTACTTAGTTTTATTTTCATGCAAGCCATGTTTAGTGGCTGAATTTCTTTCTTTAGGACTGGGATGTAGCCATCATTACTTAATTTTCATTTATATAATTGTGATATTTTCCAACATCTGATTTATTTGGTGTTATTTCTTGTAAATGTTTGATCACCATTTGCATGTTTAAGGTATTGGTGAAGAGGCGACAGCTGACATCAATATTAGTTCGTAAATTTTTCAGACTTTAATTGTGAATCACGAGAGTAGATTCTAAATTTCTGCAACATAATATTCTGTTGTTCATCATGCATTCATAGTAATTTTGGAGTCACGAAAGTAGTCCCATAATTATTATTTGAATAGTAATATTATACTCTGAGAGGAGATAATGTTTGATTATATGAATAGTTGTGTGGAATTATCACAAAATAATTATATGAATGGAATTTGTAGTAATGGTTGGTGAAATCCCAAGTCCTAAAGTTTATTTACCTTAATTCTTTTAGTTGAACTTTTTATTAATGCTTTTAATTGGTTTTTATTATTACATCCACTTCTCCCTTACATGTTGATCTAGATAATAGGACCTAATATTGCTCAACTGGTAGTTGTTCACCTCCCTGTGGGACGATACTCGTAATTATACTATAATTGCATGACTTGCAATTAGAGGTTAGGAAACTCCGAGTCACACAAACAAATAAAGGGATGCCGCAAAAGATCATATACACACCTTTTAAGTTAGCAATCACAGGGCTGCCATCGGTATTTAAGGTAATTTTGATCCGGGCGGCCATTACCTTGGCAGTTGAAAACATGCTCTATGAAGGGACAATGGGATGAGTTATACAGTGGATATTGATAAAGTGATAAATGTGCCTATTTTTTATGTTAATTATCACTTTATCTTTGGCCGAATTTGAACTAATTGATGTTTATTTGCTAAAATTGTAATGCAAGGAGTTACAAGCCATAATTGGTGGAATTTTGCTTACAAGTGGATTGGAGAACATAAAAGTTGGAAGGAGTTGAATGGAAGAAAAAAATCAGCAATGCCCTCTCAATAGGACGTGGTCTCGCCCTATCATTTGTGCACATCGCTGAAGGCAAAGAATGGATTTCAACTAAGGCGAGGTCTCGTCTTACTTCGAAGGCTCTGCAGTCTATTTTTGGAAGGAGTCAAGACATATTTCATAATTGGCAATTAGTATTTTCAATTTCCTTTTTCCATTTTAAATTAGTACCAAGACATTTATTAATAGTATTGTCTTTTAGGAAATAGATTAGGATTGGGAATCCTACTCTTATGGGAATTCCTATACTTTAGGAAGTTAGTTTTATTTCAAATAGGATTCTTTTGATTAAAACCTAGAGAAGAAGGAAGAGAAGAACAGCCGCCGTCCACTACTCCAAGAAACACGTTGGTTTTTTTTCTTTTCTTGTCAATTGAAGGATGTTCAACACCACCATGAGTGGCTAAACAATTGTATCTGATCCAGGGAGATTGAAGTCAATGATCTCTTTGTGAGGTTATGGTTTAATTAATTTCTTGTTATGTTTGAATGTTTGTTGATTTTGATAGAATTGATATGAACAATTAGGATTATTTGAATTGACGACTCAACTAGTTCTAATTCTTCAATTGCTTTACATATGATCTAAATCCGTAATTGTTTAGAATCATTGTAACCAAGAGCACCGAGACTAATGTTTGATTAGAGTGAATAGTCGTGTAGAATTAGTTACAAAATAATTAATGAATGGAATTTGTAGTAATGGTTGGTGAAATCTCAAGTCCTAAAGTTTATTTACTCGAATTCTTTTAGTTGAGACTTAGGTTTATTAATGCTTTAATTGGTTTTTATTATTACATCCAAAAAATCTTCTTACATGTGGATTTAGATTAAATATTTAAACTAATGAGAATATTGCATGAAACAAAGGTCGAAGAAGCATTGTGAAATCACTCTGTGGGTCGATTGGTAATTGTTATAATCCATCATTTATTTTGTTGTTAATTCCGTTAGTCACACAAACATTTTAATTTCCTAGCTAGTAAACAATTTCAAACACCTTTTTCTTTTAGCAATCAAGAGCTGCCATCTATTTACAACTTTGATCCGGCGGCCATTACCTTTGCTTGAAAACATGCTCTATGAAGGGACAATGGGATGAGTTATACAGTGGATATGTGGGATCATAAACCCAACTTCTTTCTTTCGAAGAAATTGCAGCTTTCTGCACTGACCTTGGACATATATTGTTGATTAAGAAGAAGAGAAAGAGAAACGATAAGGATGATCATGGTTGTTGTTTTTTTTTTTTTTTTTTGTGGAAATAATGAAGCGTTGATGATCAACAAGCTCTCTCCTAAATCTTTTGCATGGTTTGAAGTTTTGAACCAAAATATTACAGTACTGAAAGTTCAACGAATGCTTGTAACAATATTATAAACTACTGACCGGATATCACTGCTATCTAACTAAGTAAATTTGAATTATAGGATAATGTTCTTAATACCCTCAATGACAATTTATTAAAAATAAAAAAAATTAATAAAAACCTTTAGTTTTATTAAAAATAAAAGAATAATAATAATAAATTTTTAGTTTTATTCCAGTACATTAATGCTCTTAATACCCTCAATGACAATTTATAATAATAATAATAATTATTATTATTATAATAAAAGCATCACAGAGACAGTGATTAGAAATTGTGAGCAGTAGTTATATGAGATAGGCAGTACAAAATTAGTATATTAGAGGTAAAATTATTTAGTACAGTAATTCAATTAAACAACAAAGAAACAGTAAAATAAATTAGTTATAATTATGAAAATGAGTTGAGATTCTTTGTCCCACTTATTGTGTATCAACCGTGTCTCATAAATGAAATAACGTCATTTTATTAATAAATATTAAATCCCAACATACAATGTATAAAAACTAGAGAACTTAAATTTAATAAAACCAAACCATTTCATTAATGAAACATAATTGTTCACTGATGAAATATAATTGATATACAACAAATGCAACTGAGGATCTCAAATATGTAAAAACATCTTACTTCAACATTTTTTTGTACAAATTGCAACACTTTTTCTTTTTGGGGTGCTTTTACAATTTTCAGCGTTAATATGAAGTGTAGAATTAACTGGAATATTTACCAAAGCAGGGAAAATATGGACTGATAGTGGTCACTGTTGAGGCTCTCTCCACTTGTTAACATGAAACAAAATGGAAGAAAAAAAAACCTCTTGACATGAAGTTCTACAACATTTACATCACAAAAGTGATGTACAAGAAAGAATCAAAACAGTTTAGATAGATAAAGCCCAGAAGAGTTCTGCACTCTATGATCTGCTCAGTAAATATTCAGAATCTATATTGATTGGGTACAAATCTCCGGCGGATGTTGAAGAACCAGTAAATGGCACATCCATTGACACATGCTGTTCTTGGCTTTCATTTGAATTTGCTACCTCTTGCTCACTTATGATTTCCAGGGCCTTAATCTTCTTGTTGTTGCCTGAGGCACTCATCCGTTCTGAAACTAACATTTTATCAACTCCTCGACCTTCCAACATGCTAACCACCAACGACATATTAGGTCTATCAGTTGCTGTGACATTTGTGCAAAGAAGGGCTATGTGCAATGCCCGCATGACCTCCTCTTCATTGTAGTCTGATCCTAGTCTTGGATCTACTAGTTCCATTAGTTTGCCTTGCTCCTTCAGAAGATTAGCCTACAAAAGATCAAAGTAATCAAATTTCAGCAAAGAAACATTGTTTCCTGAAATATGCAGCATCTTAGATTAACTCAAATTAAATGACCTGAAAGTCTGAAACTGACTTTTCCATTATTTGATGTGCAATGAGTGAGATATGCACCAACTCTTCTGCATTAATTCTTGGTTAACCAAATTAAGTGACATGCAAAACAAGCACAATCTTGTAAGGATGAAGCACACTAATCTACTTGCACACAAACTTGAAAGAATGAATTGAAAAGTGACTGGCCATTAAGGTTATTGATTAGCGCAAAAGAAACCCACATCGAAAAACTAGAGCATCTAATAAGTAGACAAGCACCAAAGATGTAATGGGCTTCAATTTTTTGGCCAAGGTTCAGCTCCCTGGGGTGATTTCGTCATTGCATTTGCTATAAATAGGACCGGAAGACTTTGGTTATTGTCATATCAAATTTATTCAACTTCAAGCAATAACCAGCAAGTAAGAGAAAAAGATAACGAGTTTACCCAGTCAAGAAGGTAGAAGGAATCCTGCTTTGGTTTGACACTAGTGTTACTCCTCCCACTCACAAGTTCCAAAAGCACAACTCCGAAGCTATAAACGTCTGCTTTGTCAGTTAAAATGCCCCTCATTGCATATTCAGGAGCCATATATCCACTACAAGTCAGAAGCATGAGGTCAGGACAAGTATTTAAAACCATCAATCTCTAGTGAAACAATCCCAAAACAGGACAATTAAAACTGGAATTGAAAGAATATCATGCAGCACCAGACAAAAGTATATATATGGGACTAACAAGGTTCCAGCAATTCGGGTACTTATGTGGGTATTTTCTTCATCATCAAGCTTGGCCAGACCAAAGTCTGATATCTTGGGATTTAGATTCTTATCAAGTAGCACGTTGGTGGCCTTAATGTCTCTGTGGACAATTTTCAGCCTTGATTCTTCATGGAGATAAGCCAAACCTCTTGCTATACCAATGGATATCTTGTGCCTCGTTGGCCAATCTAATTCCAACTGAAGTTCTTCAGGTCCTGAAAGCACTCAGGTGCGTCAAAAGAAGGAGATGGAATTATGGTAACTTCTGGAACTAAATGCACATAAGTTCCATGTTCAACTCTGTTAGAAAAGTGACTTGAACAAAAACATGCAATTTGAGTTTACCAAACAAGGCACGAGCAAGGCTATTATTCTCCATATACTCATAGACAAGTAACAATTGGTTCCCCTCAATGCAACATCCATGGAGCTTCACGAGGTTAGGATGTTGTAGAGCTGAAATCATGCCTATTTCATTCACAAACTCACGGTTCCCTTGCTTTGATTTGGAAGACAGCTGCTTCACAGCAATGATAGTTCCATCTGCCAGATGACCCTTCAAAGGGGACGGAATGTTAGGTTAAATGGAAAACAATAGATGCCTGAATCAATGCGATGAATTTGAGAAAATAAATATTTGTCCAAATCACCTTGTACACAGAACCAAAACCACCTTCTCCAATTTTGTTAGCCGCATCAAAGTTACTTGTAGCAGCTATAATCTGTCTGAGAGTGAATGATCCTGTCTGCAAGTCTAACCCTCTTAGATCTGCAAGAAAACTCATTGGAGTGAGCATGTGTCACGATTTATACATTATTCCTGAGAAACTCATCAGATTGGTATGCCTATACTTTAAAACCAGTAGAGCTGAAACAAAATACTACTGGAACTTCATGGATCAACTTCATGATGATATATCTTCATTGTTTTGGAATCTTCTGGAACAGACATTAAACTGACAAAATCATGTGACGATGCCTTCAATTTTGAGAGGATAAATTACGGTTCATCCAGTCGTGTAATGCCATGACATAGATAAACATTGCACATTCCAATAATATGATGGCTTACCACATTCCATTGAATCTTTGCTTCGCAGGCAGCCTTTCCTCCAAAGAATAACTAGAACCCCAGAAATGATAAAAAGAACTGCAAAAACAATCCCGACCACAGCACCAGCCGATAGGTTATTTCCATGTGGAGAATCTGGAGACGAACACGAACATATGCACACACAAACACAAAGAGGAGAAGGCATATGTTATTGAATGATTGTCTTTCAGAAAATAAAAAGAAAGTGCAATTCAATATTTCATTTCCTCTCTTTGAACTTAAAACAGTTTCTGAAGGTGAAGAAAATTTCAAAAGAAAGCATACAAGAAAACACAACGACCTTATGTCTGTTTCCCAAGAAAAATTAATAAGCACTTGAAGGCTATAATGATGACTCTCAGATTGCACAATTGCCTTAGCAGGATATTGACTATGGAAATAAATTGAACATAATTGCAGAGCATTATAACTTTTCCTTCCACATTAACTCCTTTTTGGTTTGCACTGTATTATACATATACATAAAGCTGTCACAAAGTCGTGAAGATTTACTGGGCTCTCCTTCAAAGCAAGAGCTTTTAGACAGAATGAAACTTACCAGACTCCACAGAAATTGCTGAAATTAAAGGACCATATACTCCCCTAGAAGGTATGGCATCGGTCCCTTTTCCAGCCCAGTAGAATCGGATCTCCAAAGTGCTGTCATTTACCAAGGCAGTAAACGATCTAACAACAGGTTTATTAACTCCACCAGCTTCATCCTCGATATTGAAATCTTTACTCACCAACATTCCCTGAACAATGTGACAAAATCATAAATCACTGTGCCTGAGAAGGAATTAGAAAATAACAATTTATCCAACCATAATCTTTGTATTTTTAAAAATTTATGGGAATTCACTAATATTTTTCTATTTGTGATTCTTTTGTAGAAGTGAATCTTTTTTCTCAAACTCATAAAATGAAAGAATAGCACACCTGAATGTAAATATTGAAGATGCGCCTCCCAAGACTAGCATATGTTCTGTCATCAGTGAACATGATTTCTGCAAAATGAAGGTTTACCGTGTAGCTCCCATTTTGCAGACAGAAACCATAGTATGTCAATGATAGCGGGGACAGTCGTGCATCCGTGTACAAATCCCGATTGTTCCCAGAGATCCTTGAACTGTTTGTCCTATATATATATGTATCATCAGTGAGGTTATTATCCAAAAAGTGACCTGTGCTGCTAAATGCCCACTTATTCCCAATCTGAAAGAGCCTTGAAGGCGTACTTGAATCTGTATCTTGCTCGTAAATTGTACCATTATTAAGTGTAACTTCTCCTCCACCACAATTTATATGAAAAGAGTACCAACCTATTATGATACAATTAAAACAGGAAACAAAAATATTTGTTAAAAAACTATACTCTACGCAAGGGGAGGGGGAAGTAATTATGTGCTCGTAAGCAGAGTCACTATCCAGGTCACACTACAGTAAACAATGCAAGGGGGCACTCTTCCTGGGAAGAGGAATCGAGCAGAGAATAACAGCACAGCAATGACTAGCTGGACTACAAACTTCAAGTTCAGTAAATATGCATTTTCCATTATCTTTCTGTTCAATGTTCATTGATAGCCTTGCTGTTTCCATAATCTCTTTGTGGTCAAAAATTCAGGAATTCTTTTTAATTTTGAAAGGTCAGCTGCTCAACCCTTAAAACTTGATGTAAGATATCGACTGTCAACATGTACATTTATTGTAGAATAAACAACAAATAACCAAGTGAATCATGCCCAAGAGTTTCACTCTTAATACATGTCTTTTAAAATGAACATCCTCTCTTATAATTTGCAGGCTTACAATTTAGATCATTGAACCCTTTTATTTTTCAACAAGACTTGAAATCTAAATATTCTGGCCTGCACTGCAAATGTATAAAGCATATAATCCAAACAAAGTGAAAGAGAGTTAACTTACTTTGTGGACAAGGAACGCCCTTTAAGCATGAAACAATGCCTCTGAAAAAACAATGATACATCCAGAAATAGTTCTCGTTAGGCGCCAGTGCAGTTAATCAGAAAAGAGGAAGAGAATTTCCATCTTGTTTTCGCCATTTTTCACAACCAACAGGGTTGTCAAAATGTTATAGATTGAAAACTTACGATGTATGGTCCTCTGAAAAGCTTGTAAACAAGTTCCTAACACAGATTTAATCTCAAATGTCAGCTAACAAACATACACAAAGCCTGACATAGAAACTATCGCTTTAAAAGAACTGAAAGTAATCTTACGTGTATCTTGGTTGACAATTTGGAGGCCCTGCATTTGGAGTAAAATTGTTGTATGAAAGATCACTGGATTTAAACAAATGGTCAATGAGAACGTCCAGAATGAGCCGAAGAATTCTTTCTATGAGCATTGTTATAAACAAGAAGGCATTCAAAGAACCCAGATAAAAAGGAAATGTCTTTTCAGTTTTCATTCACCAAAAAATATAATTGAAGTCAAAGTGAAAAATAGACATTAAAATTTTCATCAATCCTTCAATGAGAATCTTTAAATCTGTAGAATTTTCATGAGAGAATATTAGAAAACCGTTGCATTGGTCACGGGGATAAATAATAAAATCATCAACTTACATATAATTTCCTTTGTTCAGCATCCAATCAGGCACATTTCCAGAGAGGAAGTTCCCAGTTAGATAACTACAAAAATTATCACTTATGAGTCAGTACGTTAAACAGTTACCTGCAATTTCAAAGAAAACGTTTTGCCATATCACCACAATTTATAGTAAACAGAGTCAACAGTAAAACTATATTGACCTAGGATCACTTGTTAGAATCCTTACATGAACTTGGTGCCTAATAAGTTATTAAAGCTGCCTGGAATTGATCCAGTAAATTTGTTAAAACTGAGATCCCTGCAAAACAGCATTCAAGAAATTGCCTATCAGAATTGGTATGCCACCAGTTAAGACATCATTTAAACTATCTCTGAAGATTCAACTTGGTTTTGGGATAATCATCAGTTAAGAGAAAAGTAAATATATATCTTCACTTGCAGTTGCATGTACTGATCTGCCTTGCCTAAGCCACAGCATTTTCATCCATTCACTCTTAATAAATCTTAAAATTCCTTACAGACTACTTCTTCTACTGTCCAGGACAATTGGCCTCATACAGACTCCAGAAAATTTGTTCAGGTCAAAAAAGAAAAGCACCTCCCCTTGTTTACTTCCCAGTGAAGACAAACTTCTAACGTGAGGTAGTTGACTTTCAGTATTCCTCGTTACTATTCAAATTCTGTGAACCGAAACATGGACATGAATAATGTGGCTTATGTTGCCATTCTATAAACTCCATCAATCGAGTTCTTACAATGTTTCAAAGGCTTGTTTATTTATTTATTTTTGACATAACATTGCAGGTGGTCGATAAGTGAGTGCAAGTGAAAAGTTTCTAACATCTAGCTACAGAGCAGGGCAAAAATTTTTCCTCACGTATGAAGTCGTTTCATCTAGGTCATGCAAAAAAATCCCGAAATCATAATAAAAACATCAACAAGAAAAAAATTTCAATCCACTCACAAGACTTTCAAGTTTGTCAGTGAGCCAAGATCATCTGGTAGCAGCCCAGAAATATTGCAATTTCTTAATACACTACACAACCAATTGCACGTCAAGTCAGATAAAGTGAATAAGTATCTCTTTTCGGAAATGTAATGACATGTCACAAGGCTCACAGTGTCTTTAAATTAGTTGCCCTGCTGATGGGAGGAAAACTGCCGCCACTTCCATTCAAATCACTGATTCTCCTGTTCATATTAATTCAAGAAAATGCGCAGGTAAATTATCAAAAAATCATTTTTCAGAAACCATCGACTTAGCTCATGCAGTTCATTAAGTAAGCAAAATAAAGTACCAACTCACAGGTCAGTTAAATTTGTCAGGGAAGCAATGCCAGGAGGTATAGGCCCACTTAGACCACTAGCTTGAATTGCACTGCCATCATAGGAAAATTGTTGCCATAAGGAAACAAATAAATTGCAAAAATTAACTAGTAAACTGAAGCAGAAATCAAATTAAAAGGGGTTACACCATGTCTTACAGTCTTTGGAGATTTGGCCAGCTCTGGATGAAGTTCGGTATAGTCCCCACAAAATGGCTATCAGAAATCCGACTAAAGTTGTAAAAGAATTTGTTGCATAGTCAAATTTCTAACTTAATGTATCAGAACAAGTGGAATCTAAATGTAAAAACATGAGAGTCAAGATGAGGAGCTCACAAGTCCTTCAAAGTGGTCAATTTAGCTAGTTGTCCAGGCAACTTCCCAGTCAAGTTGTTTGAGGATAGACATCTTTATTGCCGAGAAGGGAAGAAAAATAAATATAAAAATAATAAGGTTATCAATTCATTAGGTAAGCCATGAAGAGTAAGCAATTTGAATATGAAAAATTGAAATATAAATACATATAGATTTCTGTAAAGGGCTCCTACAGTTTCTCTATGCTGGAGAGGTTCCCAAGCTCTGGAGGAATAGTTCCATTCAATTGATTGAACTCCAGAGTCCTATCAGATTCAAGATTCGAACATTCAACCCACCATTGAAATGGACACAGAATACATGATAAAGTATTGAGAAAAACCATTAACTATAAAGTCTTACAGATTAGCTAATGTGCTGATATTTCCCAGTTCTTTTGGTATTGGCCCTGATATTCGGTTTCCAAGCAGGGAACTGCAGCACACACATTTTTCCACAATTTACCACCAAAAAAAAAAAAAATCTTCTTCAAATAAACGCGTACAAATAAGGAAGCGACACTTACATGTTTACAAGTTGCATGGAACCCCATTCAATGGGGATGGTACCGTTCAGGTAGTTCCGGGTCAGATCACTGGGAAATTGCAATCAGAATTTGTCAATTTAGTTAAAGTTTTGAACTTTTTAATGGGTTCTTTACTTTAGCATTTCACTTTGCTAAGATTGATAATCGTTGGAACACATACATTTCTTGCAGGAAAGGGAGTTTTGTCAATTCAGGCGGCAATGTTCCGGTAAGGTTCTGCGCTTTGAGTGCTCTGCATAACAGACAAGACTGTAATCATCAGTGCTAACATAACATATTGAAGAAGGATTTAAGCCAAAGTTTGCAAATTTGATATGCACCGTTGGAATTGACTGTTTAAATGATTTTCCCTCTCCCATTACGATGCCTAGTCTTAAAGAACCATCCACAGTGCATTGCGAAAATCCCAATTGACATTTATGTATGGATCTAATTTGATCAACATGCATGAGCCATTCAGAAAATGTCAACTATACTCATACTCAAATGATGATTAGGAAAATACGGAGCTTAGAATTGTACTAAATTCATGTTAATTGGTTAATCATTTTTGGTGATATTATTGAACTATGCAAGCCCAAAACTAGATTTTCTTTGGGCAAAAGTTTGGAGCTCTTTCTTCAACTTCAATTCCTAATCAAGACCAAGTTAATCACCACATATATACTTTTCTTGTTAGAACTAGAATATTAGTTGTGAAATAATCAGGTGAAATCATTAAGTGAGCATAAAGAACAACACAGACGGCACTAACTAGTAAGTATGACTAAAAATGAAGATGAACTTACATGCTAACGACATGGCAAACAGTGGAGGAACAATTACAAGTGACTGCGTTGGTATTATCTTTGGTCGTATTAGGAGCAATCCAGTTATTTGATTTAATGCATGGATCCACATTAAAATCCCAATCCCTCTTCCCCAGAGTCGCTGCAATCTCCTTCAAAGCGTTCACTGCAACACACCAACAAACAAAACATTGAAAAACACAAGAGTCGTCTAAAAGCATTAAAACCAAAGTAGCCCACAAATTAATATGCACTGCAAGTAGAAATGAATATGCAGGTACCTTCATCAGGAGGAAGAGTGGCCCCAGAAGCAAGAGTTGCGAGGCAAATGAATGCAGAGGCTGAAACAAAAAGCAACAGTACTCTAGGAAAGAACATTTTTGGTGGTTCTGTTAATTCAGAGGAGAGAAAAGAGCGATGAGGTCAGAACCATGTATGCTGAAGAGAATGATGGTGAACAAAGGAAAAAACTAACAACTTAGTGATTGAAATGCTTGCTACACTAATTATACATCAAGTGGGGAGGGAAGGGAAGACAATTCATTAGTTACATTAAAGTATGAGCTTGAGGGACGTGATAGATAGATTGATAGTGAAAGGGGATGTGACATTCAGGGTAGTGATAGAGTGTATAATTGCATATTTATTGGATCAATTCTCTTGTATTTTAATTGATTAAAAGGCTTGTTTATAAGGATATTAATTCTTTTTGTGATTAATGGTTAGATGAAGCATTTTTCCAAAGAATGTAACCTCACAAGACAAGTGGCACAAGAAAGACACAATTGAGGCCACCAAATTCCACAACAAAATGTTGGCCATTAAGGAAAAGCAAAGCCTTGAATTAAGGAAAAGCAAAGCCTTGAATTAAGGAAAAGAAAAGCTTTGAATTAAGGAAAAGCAAAGCCTTGAATTAAGGAAAAGCACAACCAAATGTCTTGAATCCTTGCCTATAAATAGGCAAGGTTTGGAGACAATCAAAGCATCCCATTTTTAGGCTTTCCTAGTTCAATAGAGAGAAAAACAAGGTTTGGAGATGAGAAGGAAGAAGAAGGAATGAATTCTCAAGCCACAATTCATCCTTTCATGAAGTGAGCTACGGCGGAAGAAGACGAAAGCCGCACGGATGGACAAAAAGGGCAGTCATTTGATTTTCTTGTATTTTCTTTTAATTATGTTTAGCTAAATTTTTATTTTCCAATCAAGTTTAATTAAGGTTTGATTCCAACAATTGTGAGGTTCCGGTAATTTTATTATTTCTTTTATTCTTGAGTATTTATATATTTTCTATGCTTCATTATATTATTGAATTGAATTGTTAGACAAGACTATTGTTTGTTAGTTGAATTCAATATATAGTCATTTAGAATAATTAATCTTTGGTTGATTGTTCTAATTCAAGTGACAAATAACAACATCGAAAGGTAATCAACGCCTTAGATTGTATGTTATGAAAATATATAATCTAACTTAAATAAACACGGCGTATCCGGTTTCTTGGTTAGTAATTGGGTCTTTTTGAATCTTAATGCAATTAATAGACATAACTCATGGATGATCAGAAGGTTGTGTTTGTTAATTAGAGAAATAACTCATAGGACAGATCCGAAGGTTATCGAAAAAGTAAGAAAAGATTGGTTGTTAGAGGACGGATCTTCAACAACTATAACCAATTTATTCAAGATAAAAGAACCTATCTTTTGAATCAATGATCAATTCAAGGAATGAATACCGAAATTAATTCTTGATTGGAAATTTCTTCTTATTAATTTTTCCTCATATTTTTAGTTGGTTATTTAATTTGTTTAGTTGTCTTAATTAATTCTTGCTTAGTTTCATAATACAAAACCCCCCCTCTTTATTTTATTTTGTTCAAGGAATAAATCTAACCAATCTCTGTGGATTCGACCCTCTCACTGCTATCTACAAAGCTTAGCCAGAGAAGGATTATTTTTGGTGGTTTCGACACCCATCAGGTAGAATTTCATTTCGGACTTTGGGAAATGACCAAGACTTAGAGACTGATGCATGCAGAATCATTTTCCTATAAACGCAAAATCTACTAAGAATACATACAAATATTATTGGATTGGCCAACAGCATTTTTAACTATTGGTTAATCAGTTCCATTCCATTATTTCTTCCTTCTGTCAATGTTACAGCATACAAGTTTGGCCCCATTCAGACAAGCAAATTAATATGATGCATTCTTTCTTTTATTTTGGATCACACGAGCTCTTAGTGGTATTAAATAACTCCAGCAATGCAGATTTTTGCTGGTATTAAAATGGGAAGATACTAGTGCTTATGAATAGAAACCTGGGGAGAGTTATGGTGTTGGATACATATCAACCATCAAGAATCGAATCTATCAATAGAGGTAAAGATTCTTTCACGTGTACAATAAAAATTTCAGATGGATGTTGCCCCATGCACTGTCAATAATGATGATTGGACGATTAGCAAATTCATCTGCCAACCGTACTGCTGTACTTACTACTAGTTGCTGTTAACATTGTATTGATCATAATGAAATAAATAATTATGGCAGTATTAAAATAGTTGAAAATCGTAATTAATTACAATAGTAAAGTAATAATTTTTATTTTTTAATTTTTTTTTTGGAGAATTCCATAACATTCCTGCGAAGAATTCTTTGCTGTACGCAATACGCAAGCAGCCCACCAGACCGTGACCCGACATGGACCTCACTGGAAACCTTCAAAAGCTTTACTTACTTTCCAAAAAAAAAAAAAAGCTTTACTTTAATTGTTCGTATGAATTACGATCACCGTATGTATCGTCACTCTATTTTGGTACTGTATTCGTATTACTATTATTAACAACATATCTCATGATCTCATCCATCCCACGTAAATTTTTTGGACTATAGTAATTGAATCTTTATTTTTTTAAATAGTAAAAATGGATTTTTTAAAAAAAAAATTAAAGAACTTTGGTGTTGTAGATTGTTTTTTAATTAATAAAATTAATTTTTTATCCATGAATTACTTAAATGAGAATATTTTGTACTATCTTATGTGATATCTTCTCCTCCATTATATACACATGCCATGGATTTGTTTAGTTATTAAATTATAGTTAATTAAGTAATTAATATAGCTATTGAAAGTGTATATTATAATTAATTAATAACTAAACAAAAGAATACAGCTATTGAAAGCATATATTATGTTTAAATTAATGAAAATTATTGTCAATAGTAATAGTACTCTATCAGTCTCAAAGATAATTTTGATCTAATACAAATTTTTAAAATTATAAGATATAACACATTTAATGTGCAATTGAATGTATAGATTTATATTTTTTATAATTAATTTTTAATTTGAGTTACAAATTGTTATTATTAGTAAGGGTAATATAAGAATTTTATATTAAAAGTAGACTCTTTTTTTGAGACAGAAATTTTCTAAAACTGAACTTTTTTTTATATATTTTTTAAGGCCTAAGTAATACTTACTTTCTTCAATTCTAAAAAAAGATAATTTATTTTAAATTTTAATACAAAATTTTAAATTATAATTTCTAAAGTTGGATTTGTAACTCAAATTAAAGTCATGAAACAAGTAACTGTTAGATTAAAGTTAGAACTAGCTCAACTCATAAAATTAAAAACTTTTACAAAATTTTTATTTAAAAAAGAGAAAATAAAAGTAAACTTGTTGTTTCTTAAACGAAAGAAGTAATATTGCATGATATGTGAAAGTTACTAATAAATCATTAACATAATGCAATAAGTGACATGGTCACATGTTGGGATTTAAACAAATATGGTTTCGTTATTATAAACAAATATGGTTTCGTTATTATTAACATTTGATCCAACCAAGGAAGTGTTCGGTGAATTGCAAGCGTACAATATCAACGAGTAGTAAAGTGATGAGTAGAGTATCGTTCCCACGAGAATTGATTTCAATTTAATCAATTACGTACCAAATTGACTAATTCAAGAACAAGCTAACCTATTAAAAAGCTTTCATGCAATTTAACTAAACTTAACAAAGAATGAAAATTTATAACAATAAACAAATACTAAAAATTTACCAAATTAATAAAGATGTTAGAGATTTCGATTTCACTTAATCAATCCTAATTAACTCTCTTGACTTGTCATGCAATTAACTTAAATTCCAAATTATGATGGTGAAATTTCCCTAATGTAAATTAATAGCCGACATCGGTCTAATAACCCTATTTAGATTAAAATCAACTCACACTTGGTCTAGGTGAATTTAGATTTCTAAATGCATTAAGAACTATGGCAATTCCCGGATTCAATCTAAGTAGCTACGATTTAGTTCTACTACCGAACCCACATGAACAACCTAGATTATTACCTTCTAAATTGAATTCACGGTTTAATATCACATGAACACATGCATGTCATCTCCACATGGTATCAAACAAACATCAAAAATCAATTAAGTGGTGATCAATCACCTAAAAGCATTAAGAACATGATATTAAACTCATAATTGAAATATAGATTGCATGAACAAGTCTTAAGAATTAATTATTCATGATTAAGATTCATCTAATCTCTAACAAAAGAAATTAGAACATAATGAAGCTTAAACTAACCACAAAAATAAAAGTAGACATAATTAAAATTGAAAAAAATTCTGAAAATTAAAGTAACTATTATTCAATAAATAAACACAAAACTATAAAATAGTTAATCCTTGAAGATAAACCACAACTAGAAGTTCATAACAAAACACAAGGAATAAAGCTACTAAAATTAAAGACAAGAAAAGAAAAATAAAATGGCTAAACTAAACTAACTAAAGAAAGACAAGAAAAGACAAAACCCAAGACTTGAAGTCAAACAACAAAATTCTACATGGTTTGTTGCTTTTGCCCGTAGCTTCCCAAAGGAAAAAGAAAATTTGCTGCTAGCTTTGTACCCAAGTCAAGCTTGGCAGCTGAGCTTCTAATTGCATAATAAACTACTGAAGACAACAAGAACAGAACAACGAAGAATTGATGGGAAAAGAATGAAGAAGAAACAAGAGGATGGCTGAAATTCTGCTAAGAAAAACTGAGAGCAGCTACTAGAATTGCTGAAGAAACCCGAGAGCAGAAAATCAAGAAGAAAGACAAGAAGAAAAGCGGGAAGGACAGGAAGAAGAAACAAGAAAACCGACTGAAATTTCTGAAGAAAAACCGAGACAAAGCTATTGAAATTTCTAAGAAAAGAGAACAAAGACTGTGCTTCCAAACTAAAGAAAACATAAGGAAAAAGAAAAGAAAACTCTGCTAAATCTAAACTAAAGCTAGAGAAAAAGAAGAAAAGAATGAAGTGCTCCTAAAACTAAATCTAAACTAAAGGAAGAAAAGAATAAAAGAATGGATGTCTTCTCTCCCCCCTCGGTTGTGTTGTTTATATAGAGAAGCTGATTTCCTAAACTCCAAATCCATCTTCAAATTGTAATCAGCTTTTTCTTTCTTGTTTCCAAATTCCAGTCGAATGTTGTTTCCAATTTGCAACCCAGCTGAAGAAGTCTTTTCCTTTTTCCTCCCTTGTTTCCAAATTCCTCTGCAGCTCAGTTTCTTCTTGTTGTTTTCGGTTTCTAGTTCCTTCTTTCCCTCTATTGCTGCTCGGCTTTCATGTTTCCTAATTTGTACTCAGCTTTGTTTTGTTTTCTTGCAGCTCGGTTTTCTTCTTTTTTCTTTCCCGATTCCTTTGTATTGCAGTTGTCTTCTATTTCCTAATTGTAGTGATCTTGCTCTTTTCTTGTCCTTGTGCAGCACGGTTTTTGTTTCCTAAATTTACTGAAGAATGCTTTTGTCTTCTTCCTGGTTGCATCTGATTTTGTTCTTTCTTAATTACAATTGACTTGTATTTCCTTTTTTGTAGCTGCCTTGTAGCTGAAGTCTCCTTTTGTTCTTCCAATTGTGGGGCTGCTTTCTTTTTGGTTTTTCAGCTTGGCTCTTGGTTTCTTTGTTGCAGCCAAAAGAGTCTTCTTTCTCTTTTTGTTGAAGTAAATTGGTTAAGCTTTGATAAACTCTCTTGGCTATAAAGTAACAAAATAATTGGTTAATCCTTTGTTCTCAAATTAGAATAAAAATTCAAGATTAAGCTCAAAAGTTCTAAAAATATTAGAAAACTCAGAAATCATAAAATCAAAGGATAATTTGGCCAAAATATGTAAAAACAAGTTAAAACACAAGTCAATTTCTAACCAAAATTAATAAAAATACCCTATATAAAATAGAGTTATCAAGAAGTAATAATTGTTTTGAATAATTTGGCTTCACTTTTGACTCATACTAGCACAAGTCACACCCACAAGAGCCATAACCAAATAATTTTTTTTTAACTAAGGAATTTGCGACCGCTACTAAGAGTGTACACTGAATAAATTTTGTCCCTATGTAATAATCTGTAAATCACACCGTAGAGTAATCCGCACTAGAAGATGACCAAATAATTTTTGCTTTGTCAGAAACTGGGCTGGCCAAACGTAGGACAAAAATGAAGTAGATAGATCAGAATGACACGAGAGAAGGCAATAGGTGGGGAAGTTTGTATCTTTTGGAAGACTGGCCAAGTCAAAATCAAAATGAGTTAATGCCACGATACGACAATTCATGCCTGCGTTTTTAGGTCCACGCATGCGTTTTTTTGTTGACTATAAGTGAGCAAATGTAGCATCCGATTATTGGAGTCGTCTTTACTCCAGAGACATAGACTTCGGTTGGACTTAATTTTTATTTATAAAAAGTTAATTTTTGTTAAATAAAAATAAAATATTTAAAAATATTTTTATTTTAAAATTTAAAATTAAAATTTTCTCATTTAAATTTTTCTCACATAATTTTTAAAAAAAATTTCTTCTATTTTTTCATCCAAAATATTTTTTCTATTAAAAAATACCCACCAAAATTTTCACACATTTCAATACAACTTTTTTCAAATAAATCATAATCCAAACAGAGGTTTCAATTATAATAAAGAAAACATTAATTAGATTCAATCTTTACACATTGATCATGACATAATGCTATTTTAATTCCCACTTGCCCACTAGATTTTGGGAGGAAATCTCTTAATCTTATTCGAGTAAAAAAAATTAAAATAATTATAGGGGAAATAATTGTGCATTTAAGTCATAGGTGGAACCAGAGGGGCCGGTAGTCATAAAATTATATTGGTTGATGGTATTTTTAATCTATCTTTTGTTTTTAGCATTTTTTTAATCAAAATTATAAAATTGTGTCGTGAAAAAGTATATATTTCATAAGTTCTTTTTTTTTTTCTCTCTCTCTAAAAATAATAGAATTGTATTAAATTGCCAATAACAAAAGATGTACAAGACTTAGCCAAAAAAGCTAAATGATCCTCATAATTTGACAGTAGATGACTGACCCATAAAAGAAAGTGCACAAGGAAACAAGACTAATGAAAAAGATTACACAAAATAATTAATGCAATTAGTGCACGGATCATATTAATTGCAATCGAGACTTCTATACAAACTAGTTGATTGACATTTACTCGAGAATCATTAAAATGCATGAAACGAAACGAAACTGAATAGCAACCCGAGTCACGAGTCGTGTCCCTAACGGTTGTTCCATGCCCTTCATGACTCTATCGCATACGTTGAATAGCTCATAAACCAAACTATTACCGCATACGTTGAATAGCCCTGCAATCAAATTAAGAACAAAAAAACCTTACATTGAAGGGAAAAGCCCCACATAGGAGGAAAAAGACCTCACAGTGGAGGCAAAAAAAAAAACTTAAAATTTCGCACACACCATCGCACCATAGATTATCCACACTGGGCGACTGTGGCGCACGGAGTGTGCTTGTTGTCAAAAATCGCACCGGCACAGTGTGTGCGTGTGTGCACCGGGATAAGTTCTACTAAATGGACAATGGACATGGAATTTTTGGGCACTGATCTTGAATTCTTTCCGTCAAGGGATGCCCACGACAAAACCAAAACGCAATTTTGGACCACTCAACTCAAAATGACTTTTTCTTTTGACGGAGGGGGTAATAAATAAGAAGGATTTTTATCACGAAAGAAAAATTCGAACCTAACTATAGAGTCCAACTTAGACCAAAGCCATCCTATTCGTTTTGCTTGCTACAATAATTTTCAACCACACCGTACATAACAACAGAAAGAAATATTGATATTCATTTTATCCGTAATAGATCAATTAGTTCTCCGAGTAAACAAATGTTAAATATTTCATCTTTCAAAATCAACACTTTTAGTATTATTTGCCATTCAATAATTTCTATATTTTTATTTTGAATATGTAACTCTGCAGTATAATTAACTTAGCATCAATATCATCACTTAAATTATATATAACAAATAAAAATAACATTCTCTTTTAATTAGAAAAACAAATACCATGTAGGAACTACACCAATACATCATCGGTATCCCATTTGTTGATATAAATTGGTTTGGTTCAAAATAGAAAATTGTACAATATTTCATTCCAAGTATCAGTGACTCCTGCAATGCACCAATGCAGGCAGTCCATTCCAGACTTCCCAAACTCCCCATAAATGGCAGGATGTGCATCTTTCCGGAATTGAGAAAGATGAGTTATCTCGAGCAATGTCACGGCGGCCTTCTTGATTGTGCTAATTATTTCCTTCTGTATTGCTAGTGCCGGAGGCAAGCTCCCCTTGTACACCGGACCGAGCACCGGCACCGTCTCACCGCCGCAGTTTTTGGCCTGAGGTTGATTCCACTCCGACCCACTGTTTGGTTTTGAAAACAAATATTGGCATTGAAATTCATCATTAGTCTTAGTACAAATCATTCTACAACACTAATTGATATTTGGGACCATTTGTAAGTGACTATTTATAGTCGCAATCAAATTTAATTCGTATTTGACTCGATTATTTGCATTGATAATTGGAACCATTTGTATTCTGTTTGAACAAGAACAAGAACAAGAGCAAGAGGCATACTTGTAATGCGTGGGTGAAACGGTCTGAAAGAAGACCCGAATTTTGGAAGGATCAATAGCGATGTCCACCCAGCCGGCCCAAGTCTTTAGTCCCGTCTTGAACGCCACAGTCGGGTCCATGTCTTTCAGTATCTTTCCTCCAACTTCGATGAAATCCCATCTTCATGGATACCCCCAAAAAACACACACACACACACACACACAAACGCTAAAATTGTTATTGGAATTAATAACGAAATACGAATATATCCTCCGAAGCAAATTAATAGCAAGAAATACTAAATTAACATAATATTTATAAAATAAATAGGGGTGATAAATGGATGGATGGGGTGGGTCACTTTGGATTGAGTTAATTAAAAATTGTAATTATAATTTTACAAGTTATGATTTAATGCAATTCATATAATTACGGTTTGAGTTAAACCCGATCTAACCCAATGAATTAAAATTATTAATTTTTTTAACCGTTATAATCCAATGAGTTAAAATTATTATTTTTAAAAAAGTAAAGAGATCATCGGCTAGCCGAATTCGAGCCAAATTCTAATAACTTGGCTAGAATATGACTGACTGTTAGCAGCAGACGGCGGCGATCTAGTGGTAGTGGTGGCTACTTGGCTGAGTCTTTAATATTTTAAATATTAATAATTTTACCCGTTGGATCCGATTTAATTCAATCAGTAAAATTATGATTTATTATTTAACTCATAACTTATTTAATTTGTGACCATCTAACCCAACCAAATAAGTCAAAAATAGTGGTTAATTGGGTTGAATTTCTTTTACCACCTTTACAAACAAATTAACTAAACAAATAGTTTCAGAAAAATTCTTATTTATAGGTTCAAAATCTACATTTATGAAATGAAAGATTCGAATAGTTAAATTTACACAATTAATTATTAGAATCAAGAAGTGTTAAAATTTGTTTGAGTATCTATCTCAAATATAATTCATTGAAATTTCTCTATGAGCAGGATTGAAATTGAAATACTAACGGTTGATCAGGTCCTCTCCTGCCCCACCATGCATATGTATTGAAAATGACCACATCGTTTGCCAACCATGCTGGTGCTTTCTTGGCAACTGAATCTAATATCAGTACTCTACCAATTTTTTCCTGCACCAAATCTACCAAGAACACATTTCTGTCAAGCTTCACTTTGACTCCAAAATCCTGCCAACCGACAAGCACAAATTAAGGAGGATCACGATGGATCAAAGGACAAATTTAACATTATAAGTAAGAGGTTTTGTTTCTCCTCTTAGAATGACAACATTGTTGGTGTAAGCTTACCAAAAATGTTACAGTAGAGATGTCTTGTACTCTTGTCTCAGTATATTTGATCCCTGGAACTGATGTGTACAACAAGCATAAAAGTGACTGATATTGATCCCTTGATAAAGAATCACCCACAAACATGATGCTTTTTCCTCTGAAATTCTGCAGAAATTCTCTCCCACTGAATCTGTGGAATCACCAAATGGTTCACTAATTAATCCCAATGATCAAATCGTGCAAATTAATTAGTTGGGCTGATCAATAACCACTGGAATTAATTAGTTGCATTTTAATGTGCATGGAACTTGAAAGAAAATGATTAGTTACATTTTTAGAGCGGTTATGCATCGTGGGAGTACTGGCAACATACATCGATGGCTGCCCAATTCATAAACTGTTTTGCCATGAACCAGTGCATGCTCAGAATTATGATACAATCAATGAAGGGATCGAACAAAAATGTTGTTTAGAACAAACCTCGTTAACAGGCAACCCTGAGGTTGCCATCGGTATTTAAGGTACGTCTTGTCGGGCCGGCCATTTCTTTGACAGTCAAATACATGTTCTATGAAGGGACATTTGGATGAATCATAGAGGGGGAACGAGGAATCGAAAACCCAACTTCCAGTAAAGAAATTGCAGGCTTGCGCATTGATCTGATAAAGGTGATGATTAAGAACAAGAAGAAGAGGAAGAATGACAAGAATCATGGTGATGAAAGAAAACGGAGTGAACAACAAAAAAACTAGTAATTAATAATTTCCTACGTTTGCATGTGTACAAATAAATAGAGTTGGACAGATAATTAATTAGGGAAATTGTATTTAGTCATTTGGATTTGGACATTATTGTATGTTTTTATTCCTAGTAATTTTGTTGCCTTCTGAGTTTGCAGGCAGGACTTAATTTAAGGAAAGGAAATTTTTCTGTTTTCTTATTCGGAAATGAAATAATTGGTTGGAGTCTACTGTAAATTAGTGTGTGTGCCTATATGGGCTAAAGTGACTAAGTACAAGGCGGTTACATATTATGTGAATCTTCGAAGCCTATAAAGTGAAAAAATATCAATTATGTAACCGTTTTATATTTATTTTTAGTGTAACAAATTAATTATATAAAATAAAAATAATTCAATTGGACAAATGGATAAAGGTTCATGAACTCTAATTCGTAAATTTGCTCAACAATTCAAAGAACTTATTTAAACACTACTTTCACAAACTCAAAATTTGCGCCAAAGAAGAAGATTGTACATTACTTCATTCCAAGTATCAGGGACTCCTGCAATGCACCAATGGAGGCAATCCGTTCCGGATCTTCCAAACTCTCCATAAACAGAGGGATGTGCATCTTTCCGGAGTTGGGAGAGGTGTGTTATATCCAGCAATGTCACAGTAGCCTTCCTGATTTTGCTGATTATATTCTTCTGGATTTCCAATGCTGGTGGCAAGTTTCCAGGATACACTGAACCAAGTACTGGCTCAGTTTCCCCTCCACAGTTTCTTGCCTCAGGTTCATCCCATTCTGTTCCACTGTTTACACTCGAAAAACGCATTGAAATTGAGCATTGATTGTACAAATCTGGAGATCAGATTCTTTATCCGACTATCATGTATCAGTGATATCTCATTTTACGAAAACAACACCGTTTTGTTAAATTTTTTAGCAAAACCATGTCGTTTGGATGAGATAGGACACCATTGGTATATAACATTAGTGGACTAGAATACTCACTAGAAAAACAGTTACAATGACCATTGGTTATGGAAATTAATTTCAATAGTACTGCGCAAAGTCTACTTGCACTGCAATTATCACATTTGAACTTGTATTTCATGTCATGATGGATAATGTACTATTTGATTGGACAAAATTAGGATATCACTTGGCTGAAGAAGATATTAAGTTATTCAAAGAACTCACTTGTAATGGGATGGAGAAACTGTTTGAAAGAAAACCCTGGTTTTAGCATGATCAATCGCGTTTTCCACCCACCATGCCCATGTGTAGAGTGCCAACTCCAAAGCAGTAGTTCTGTCCATGTCTTCCCTTGTTATATTTCTGAATTGAACGAAATTCCACCTGCAAATCAAATATCAGAGTACCGAAATTAAAGTATAGAAGATCAATCAATCAAATGAAAATATAGAAGATCATTCAGTCATCTATTTATAGCATTGAACTACTAACGGTTTTTGGGATCCTCTTCAGCCCCACCATGCGTACGTGTTGAAGACGAGCACATCATTTTGCAGCCATTGTGGTGCTTTCTTCTCAACTGAATCTAGTTGTAGTACAATACCAATGTTGTCTCGTACCACATCCACCAAAAACAAATTCCCATCCAGCTTTCCTTCAACTTCATAGTCCTTCCATTCAAACCATGGTTATAATATTCAACATCCCCACTGAAAAGAAACCTAAATAAACTCAAAATTTCAAGTCACATGTGAAGACTTGTACCAAAAAAGTTACAGTTGAGATATCACCCTCCGTGTTTCATTATATTTGATTCCGGGCACCGATGTGTATATCATGCATAACAACGATTGATATTGGTCCCGTGATAGAGAATCACCCACAAACATGATGCTTTTATTCCTGAATCTGTGCAAGAACCCATAACCACAGAAACTGTACAAATTCCAATTTTTCACAATTCTTTAGCAAACAAATAAAGGGATGCCGCAAAAGATCATATACACACCTTTTAAGTTAGCAATCACAGGGCTGCCATCGGTATTTAAGGTAATTTTGATCCGGGCGGCCATTACCTTGGCAGTTGAAAACATGCTCTATGAAGGGACAATGGGATGAGTTATACAGTGGATATGTGGGATCATAAACCCAACTTCTTTCTTTCGAAGAAATTGCAGCTTTCTGCACTGACCTTGGACATATATTGTTGATTAAGAAGAAGAGAAAGAGAAACGATAAGGATGATCATGGTTGTTGTTTTTTTTTTTTTTTGTGGAAATAATGAAGCGTTGATGATCAACAAGCTCACTCCTAAATCTTTTGCATGGTTTGAAGTTTTGAACCAAAATATTACAGTACTGAAAGTTCAACGAATGCTTGTAACAATATTGTAAACTACTGACCGGATATCACTGCTATCTAACCAATTAAATTTCGAATTATAGGATAAGGCCTTAATTATAAACAAAATTTTTAGTTTTATTCCAGTAAATTAATGCTCTTAATACCCTCGATGACAAATTGACAATTTATTAAAAATAAAAAAAATACCTTTGGTTTTATTAAAAAAATAATAAATTTTTAGTTTTATTCCAGTAAATTAATGCTCTTAATACCCTCAATGACAAATTGACAATTTATTAAAAATAATAATAAAAAACCTTTAGTTTTATGAAAAATAAAATAAAATATTAATAAAGTTTTAGTTTTATTCCACTAAATTAATGCTCTTAATACCCTCAATGACAATTTATAATAATAATAATTATTATTATTATAATAAAAACATCACAGAGACAGTGATTGGAAATTGTGAGCAGTAGTTATATAAGATGGGCAGTACAAAATTAGTGTATTAGATATAAAATTATTTAGTACAGTAATTCAATTACATAAAGTAAATATATATATTTTGTAATTTTTTTGTCCTTACATGTAGATAAACTTCTCTCCTATATTATAATCATTTTACTTAATTATCTTTGATCATATGGTCCAATGTATAACAATTAAACAACAAAAAACTGTAAAATAAATTAGCTATAATTCTAAAAACGAGTTGAGATTCTTTGTCCCAATTATTGTGTATCAATCGTGTCTCATAAATGAAATAACGTCATTTTATTAATAAATCTTAAATCCCAACATAGTATAAACATTAGTGAACGTAAATTGAATAAAACCAAACCATTCATTAATGAAACATAATTGGCATACAACAAATGTCACTGAGGATCTCAAATATCTAAAAACATCTTACTTCAACATTTTTTTGTACAAATTGCAACATTTTTTCTTTTTTGGGGTACTTTTACAATTTTCAGAGTTAATATGAAGTGTAGAATTAACCGGAATATTTACCAAAGTAGGGAAAATATGGACTCATAGTGGTAACTGTTGAGGCTCTCTCCACTTGTTTACTTGAAACAAAATGGAAGAAAAAAAACCTCTTAACATGAAGTTCTGCAACATTTACAACACAAAAGTGATGTACAAGAAAGAATCAAAACACTTTAGATAGATAAAGCCCAGAAGAGTTCTGCACTCTACGATCTGTTCAGTAAATATTTAGAATCCAAATTGATTGGGTACAAATCTCCGGCGGATGTTGAAGAACCAGTAAATGGCACATCCATTGACACATGCTGTTCTTGGCTTTCATTTGAATTTCCTACCTGTTGTTCACTTATGATTTCCAGGGCCTTAATCTTCTTGTTGTTGCCTGAGGCACTCATCCGTTCTGAAACTAACATTTTATCAACTCCTCGACCTTCCAACATGCTAACCACCAACGACATATTAGGTCTATCAGTTGCTGTGACATTTGTGCAAAGAAGGGCTATCTGCAATGCCCGCATGACCTCCTCTTCATTGTAGTCTGATTCTAGTCTTGGATCTACTAGTTCCATTAGTTTGCCTTGCTCCTTCAGAAGATTAGCCTACAAAAGATCAAAGTAATCAAATTTCAGCAAAGAAACATTGTTTCCTGAAATATGCAGCATCTTAGATTAACTCAAATTAAATGACCTGAAAGTCTGAAACTGATTTTTCCATTATTTGATGTGCAATGAGTGAGATATGCACCAATTCTTCTGCATTAATTCTTGGTTAACCAAATTAAGTGACATGCAAAACAAGCACAATCTTGTAAGGATGAAGCACACTAATCT
The DNA here is from genome assembly GCA_020080225.1 of Gynochthodes officinalis. Lineage (NCBI taxonomy): Eukaryota > Viridiplantae > Streptophyta > Magnoliopsida > Gentianales > Rubiaceae > Gynochthodes > Gynochthodes officinalis. The sequence continues at coordinate 4,194,694 of CM034623.1, read as the reverse complement.
ACTTGCACACAATCTTGAAAGAATGAATTGAAAAGTGACTGGCCATTAAGGTTATTGATTAGTGCAAAAGAAATCCACATCGGAAAACTAGAGCATCTAATAAGTAGACAAGCACCAAAGATGTAATGGGCTTCAATTTTTTGGCCAAGGTTCAGCTCCCTGGGGTGATTTCGTCATTGCATTCGCTATAAATAGGACCGGAAGACTTTGCTTATTGTCATATCAAATTTATTCAACTTCAAGCAATAACCAGCAAGTAAGAGAAAAAGATAATGAGTTTACCCAGTCAAGAAGGTAGAAGGAATCCTGCTTTGGTTTGACACTAGTGTTACTCCTCCCACTCACAAGTTCCAAAAGCACAACTCCGAAGCTATAAACGTCTGCTTTGTCAGTTAAAATGCCCCTCATTGCATATTCAGGAGCCATATATCCACTACAAGTCAGAAGCATGAGGTCAGGACAAGTATTTAAAACCATCAATCTCTAGTGAAACAATCCCAAAACAGGACAATTAAAACTGGAATTGAAAGACTATCATGCAGCACCAGACAAAAGTATATATATGGGACTAACAAGGTTCCAGCAATTCGGGTACTTATGTGGGTATTTTCTTCATCATCAAGCTTGGCCAGACCAAAGTCTGATATCTTGGGATTTAGATTCTTATCAAGTAGCACATTGGTGGCCTTAATGTCTCTGTGGACAATTTTCAGCCTTGATTCTTCATGGAGATAAGCCAAACCTCTTGCTATACCAATGGATATCTTGTGCCTCGTTGGCCAATCTAATTCCAACTGAAGTTCTTCAGGTCCTGAAAGCACTCAGGTGCGTCAAAAGAAGGAGATGGAATTATGGTAACTTCTGGAACTAAATGCACATAAGTTCCATGTTCAACTCTGTTACAAAAGTGACTTGAACAAAAACATGCAATTTGAGTTTACCAAACAAGGCACGAGCAAGGCTATTATTCTCCATATACTCATAGACAAGTAACAATTGGTTCCCCTCAATGCAACATCCATGGAGCTTCACGAGGTTAGGATGTTGTAGAGCTGAAATCATGCCTATTTCATTCACAAACTCACGGTTCCCTTGCTTTGATTTGGAAGACAGCTGCTTCACAGCAATGATAGTTCCATCTCCCAGATGACCCTTCAAAGGGGACGGAATGTTAGGTTAAATGGAAAACAATAGATGCCTGAATCAGTGCGATGAATTTGAGAAAATAAATATTTGTCCAAATCACCTTGTACACAGAACCAAAACCACCTTCTCCAATTTTGTTAGCCGCATCAAAGTTACTTGTAGCAGCTATAATCTGTCTGAGAGTGAATGATCCTGTCTGCAAGTCTAACCCTCTTAGATCTACAAGAAAACTCATTGGAGTGAGCATGTGTCACGATTTATACATTATTCCTGAGAAACTCATCAGATTGGTATGCCTATACTTTAAAACCAGTAGAGCTGAAACAAAATACTACTGGAACTTCATGGATCAACTCCATGATGATATATCTTCATTGTTTTGGAATCTTCTGGAACAGACATTAAACTGACAAAATCATGTGACGATGCCATCAATTTTGAGAGGATAAATTACGGTTCATCCGGTCGTGTAATGCCATGACATAGATAAACATTGCACAGTCCAATAATATGATGGCTTACCACATTCCATTGAATCTTTGCATCGAAGGCAGCCTTTCCTCCAAAGAATAACTAGAACCCCAGAAATGATAAAAAGAACTGCAAAAACAATCCCGACCACAGCACCAGCCGATAGGCTAATTCCATGTGGAGAATCTGGAGACGAACACGAACATATCCACACACAAACGCAAAGAGGAGAAGACATGTTATTCAACGATTGTCTTTCAGAAAATAAAAAGAAAGTGCAATTCAATATTTCATTTCCTCTCTTTGATCTTAAAACAGTTTCTCAAGGTGAAGAAAATTTCAAAAGAAAGCATACAAGAAAACACAACGACCTTATGTCTGTTTCCCAAGAAAAATTAATAAGCACTTGAAGGCTATAATGATGACTGTCAGATTGCACAATTGCCTTAGCAGGATATTGACTATGGAAATAAATTGAACATAATTGCAGAGCATTATAACTTTTCCTTCCACATTAACTCCTTTTTGGTTTGCACTGTATTATACATATACATAAAGCTGTCACAAAGTCGTGAAGATTCACTGGGCTCTCCTTCAAAGCAAGAGCTTTTAGACAGAATGAAACTTACCAGACTCCACAGAAATTGCTGAAATTAAAGGACCATATACTCCCTTAGAAGGTATGGCATCGGTCCCTTTTCCAGCCCAGTAGAATCGGATCTCCAAAGTGCTGTCATTTACCAAGGCAGTAAACGGTATAACAACAGCTTTATTAACTCCACCAGCTTCATCCTCGATATTGAAATCTTTCTTCACCAACTTTCGCTGAACAATGAGACAAAATCATAAATCATTGTGCCTGAGAAGGAATTAGAAAATAACAATTTACCCAACCATAATCTTTGTATTTTTAAAAATTTATGGGAATTCACTAATATTTTTCAATTTGTGATTCTTTCGTAAAGTGAATCTTTTTTCTCAAACCCATAACATGAAAGAATAGCACACCTGAATGTAAATATCGAAGATGCGCCTCCCAAGACTAGCATATGTTCGGTCATCAGTGAACATGATTTCTGCAAAATGAAGGTTTACCGTGTAGTTCCCATTTTGCAGACAGAAACCATAGTATGTCAATGATAGCGGGGACAGTCGTGCATCTGTGTACAAATCCGTATTGTTTCCAGAGATTGAACTGCTTGTACTATATATATATGTATCATCAGTGAGGTTATTATCCAAAAATTGACCTGTGCTGCTAAATGCCCAGTTTTTCCCACTCTGAGAGAACCTTGAAGGCGTACTAAAATCTTTATCTGGGTCGTAAATTGTACCATTATTAAGTTTAACTTCTCCTCCACCACAATTAATGTGAAGAGAGTCCCAACCTATTACGATACAATTAAAACAGGAAACAAAAATATTTGTTAAAAAACTATACTCTACGCAAGGGGAGGGGGAAGTAATTATGTGCTCATAAGCGGAGTCCTTATCCAGGTCACACTACAGTAAACAATGCAAGGGGAACACTCTTCCTGGGAAGGGAAATCGAGCAGAAAATAGCACAGCAATGACTAGCTGGACTACAAACTTCAAGTTCAGTGAATATGCATTTTCCATTATCTTTCTGTTTAACGTTCATTCATAGCCTTACTGTTTCCATAATCTCTTTGGGGTGAAAAATTCAGGAATTCTTTTTAATTTTGAAAGGTCAGCTGCTCAACCCTTAAAACTTGATGTAAGATATCGACTGTTAACATGTACATTTATTATAGAATAAACAACAGATAACCAAGTGAATCATGCCCAAGAGTTTCACTCTTACTTACTACATGTCTTTTAAAATGAACATCCTCTCTTATAATTTGCAGGCTTGCAATTTAGATCATTGAACCCTTTTATTTTTCAACAAGACTTGAAATCTAAATATACTGGCCTTCACTACAAATGTATAAAGCATATAATCCAAACAAAGTCAAAGAGAGTTAACTTACTTTGTGGACAAGGAGCGCCCTTTAAGCATGAAACAATGCCTCTGAAAAAACAATGATACATCCAGAAATGGTTCTTGTTAGGCGCCAGTGCAGTTAATCAGAAAAGAGGAAGAGAATTTCCATCTTGTTTTCGCCATTTTTCACGACCAACAGGGTCGTCAAAATGTTATAGATTGAAAACTTACGATTTATGGTCCTCTGCAAAGCTTGCAAACAAGTTCCTAACACAGATTTAATCTCAAATGTCAGCTAACATACACAAAGCCTGACATAGAAACTATCGCTTTAAAAGAACTGAAAGTAATCTTACGTGTATCTTGGTTGACAATTTGGAGGCCCTGCATTTGGAGTAAAATTGTTGTATGAAAGATCACTGGATTTAAATAAATGGTCAATGAGAACGTCCAGAATGAGCCGAAGAATTCTTTCTATGAGCATTGTTATAAACAAGAAGGCATTCAAAGAACCCAGATAAAAAGGAAATATCTTTTCAGTTTTCATTCACCAAAAAATATAATTGAAAGCAAAGTGAAAAATGGACATTAAAAATCTCATCAATCCTTCAATGAGAATCCTTAAATTTGTAGAATTTTCATGAGAGAATATTAGAAAACTGTTGCATTGGTCACGAGGATAAATAATAAAATCATCAACTTACATATTCTTTCCTTTGGTCAGCATCCAATCAGGCACATTTCCAGAGAGGAAGTTCCCAGTTAGACAACTACAAAAATTATGAGTCAGTACGTTAAAAGGTTACCTGCAATTTTAAAGAAACGTTTTGCCATATCACCACAATTTAACAGAGTCAACAGTAAAACTCTATTGACCTAGGATCACTTGTTAGAATCCTTACATGAACTCGGTGCCTAATAACTTATTAAAGCTGATTGGAATTCGTCCAGTAAATTTGTTAAAACTGAGATCCCTGCAAGACAGCATTCAAGAAATTACATATCAGAATTGGTATGCCACCAGTTAAGACATCATTTTCCCAGCTAATTTGGGGATGACCATGCAAACTATCGCTGAAGATTCAACTTGGGTTTGGGATAATCATCAGTTAAGAGAAAAGTAAGTTTATATCTTCACTTGCAGTTGCATGTACTGATCTGCCTTGCCTAAGCCACAGCATTTTCATCCATTCACTCTTAATAAATCTTAAAATTCCTTACAGACTACTTCTTTTACTGTCCAGGACAATTGGCCTCATACAGACTCCAGAAAATTTGTTCAGGTCAAAAAAGAAAAGCACCTCCCCTTGTTACTTCCCAGTGAGGACAAACTTCTAACGTGAGGTGGTTGACTTTCAGTATTCCTCGTTACTATTCAAATTCTGTGAGCCGAAACATGGACATGAATAATGTGGCTTATGTTGCCATTCTATAAACTTCATCAATCGAGTTTTTACAATGTTTCAAAGGCTTGTTTATTTATTTATTTTTGACATAACATTGAAGGTGGTCGATGAGTGAGTGCAAGTGAAAAGTTTCTAACCACTAGCTTCAGAGCAGGGCAAAATTGTTTTCCTCACGTATGAAGTCGTTTCATCTAGGTCATGCAAAAATAACCCGAAATCATAATAAAAACATCAACAAGAAAAAAATTTCAATCCACTCACAAGACTTTCAAGTTTGTCAGTGAGCCAAGATCATCTGGTAGCAGCCCAGAAATATTGCAATTTCTTAATACACTACACAACCAATTGCACGTCAAGTCAGATAAAGTGAATAAGTATCTCTTTTCGGAAATGTAATGACATGTCACAAGGCTCACAGTGTCTTTAAATTAGTTGCCCTGCTGATGGAAGGAAAACTGCCGACACTTCCATTCAAATCACTGATTCTCCTGTTCATATTAATTCAAGAAAATGCGAGGGTAAATTATCAAAAAATCATTTTTCAAAAACCATCGACTTAGCTCATGCAGTTCATTAAGTAAGCAAAATAAAGTACCAACTCACAGGTCAGTTAAATTTGTCAAGGAAGCAATGCCAGGAGGTATAGGCCCACTTAGACCACTAGCTTGAATTGCACTGCCATCATAGGAAAATTGTTGCCATAAGGAAACAAATAAATTTGCAAAAATTAACTAGTAAACTGAAGCAGAAATCAAATTAAAAGGGGGTACACCATGTCTTACAGTCTTTGGAGATTTGGCCAGCTCTGGATGAAGTTCGGTATAATCCCCACAAAATGGCTATCAGAAATCCGACTAAAGTTGTAAAAGAATTTGTTGCATAGTCAAATTTCTAACTTAATGTATCAGAACAAGTGGAATCTAAATGTAAAAACATGAGAGTCAAGATGAGGAGCTCACAAGTCCTTCAAAGTGGTCAATTTAGCTAGTTGTCCAGGCAACTCCCCAGTCAAGTAGTTTGAGGATAGACATCTTTATTGCCGAGAAGGGAAGAAAAATAAATATAAAAATAATAAGGTTATCAATTCATTAGGTAAGCCATGAAGAGTAAGCAATTTGAATATGAAAAATTGAAATATAAATACATATAGATTTCTGTGAAGGGCTCCTACAGTTTCTGTATGCTAGAGAGGTTCCCAAGCTCTGGAGGAATAGTTCCAGTCAATTGATTATACTCCAGAGTCCTATCAGATTCAAGACTCGACCATTCAACTCACCATTAAAATGGACACAGAATACATGATCAAGGATTGGGAAAAACCACTAACTATAAAGTCTTACAGATTAGCTAATGTGCTGATATTTCCCAGTTCTTTTGGTATTGGCCCTGATATTCGGTTTCCAGTCAGGGAACTGCAGCACACACATTTTTCCACAATTTACCACCCCAAAAAAAAAAAAATCTTCTTTAAATAAACGCGTACAAATAAGGAAGCGACACTTACATGTTTACAAGTTGCATGGAACCCCATTCAATGGGGATGGTACCGTTCAGGTAGTTCCGGGTCAGATCACTGGGAAATTGCAATCAGAATTTGTCAATTTAGTTAAAGTTTTGAACTTTTTAATGGGTTCTTTACTTTAGCATTTCACTTTGCTAAGATTGATAATCGTTGGAACACATACATTTCTTGCAGGAAAGGGAGCTTTGTCAATTCAGGCGGCAATGTTCCGGTAAGGTTCTGCGCTTTGAGTGCTCTGCATAACAGACAAGACTGTAATCATCAGTGCTAACATAACATATTGAAGAAGGATTTAAGCCAAATTTTGCAAATTTGATATGAACAGTTGGATTGACTGTTTACATGATTTTCCCTCTCCCATTACGATGCCTAGTCCTAAAGAACCATCCCACAGTGCATTGCGAAAATCCCAATTGACATTTCTGTATGGATCTAATTTGATCAACATACATGAGCCATTGAGAAAATGTCAACTATACTCATACTCAAATGATGATTAGGAAAATACGGAGCTTAGAATTGTACTAAATTCATACTAATTAGTTAATCATTTTTTATGATATTATTAAACTATGCAAGCCCAAAACTAGATTTTCTTTGGGCAAAAGTTTGTAGCTTTTTTTGTAACTTCAATTCCTAATCAAGACCAAGTTAATCACCACATATATACTTTTCTTGTTAGAACTAGAATATTTGTTGTGAAATAATCAGGTGAAATCATTAAGTGAGCATAAAGAACAACATAGACGGCACTAACTAGTAAGTATGACTAAAAATGAAGATGAACTTACATGCTAACGACATGGCAAACAGAGTTATTGTTGGAGGAACAATTACAAGTAACTGCGTTAGTATTATCTTTGGTGGTATTAGGAGCAATCCAGTTATTTAATGTACTGCATGGATCCACATTAAAATCCCAATCCCTCTTCCCCAGAGTCGCTGCAATTTCCTTCAAAGCGTTCACTGCAACACACCAACAAACAAAACTTTGAAAAACACAAGAGTCGTCTAAAAGCATTAAAACCAAAGTAGCCCACAAATTAATATGCACTGCAAGTAGAAATGAATATGCAGGTACCTTCATCAGGAGGAAGAGTGGCCCCAGAAGCAAGAGTTGCGAGGCAAATGAATGCAGAGGCTGAAACAAAAAGTAACAGTACTCTGGGAAAGAACATTTTTGGTGGTTCTGTTAATTCAGAGGAGAGAAAAGAGCGATGAGTTCAGAACCATGTATGCTAAAGAGAACGATGATGAACAAAGGAAAAAACTAACAACGCAGTGATTGAAATGCTTGCTACATTAATTATACATAAAGTGGGGTGGGGAGGGAAGGGAAGACAATTCATTAGTACCATTAAAGTATGAGCTTGAAGGACGTAATAAATAGATTGACAGTGAATGGAGATCTGACATTCAGCGTAGAATTTCATTTCAGACTCAGCTTGTTAGTTGCTATAATTTGGAATTGACCAAGACTTAGAGAGTGATGCATGCAGAATCATTTTAGTGTAAACGCAAAATCTACTAAGAATACATACAAATATTATCGGATTGGCCAATAGCGTGGTTAACTAGCTTCCATTACGCTATTTCTTTCTTTTGTCAAAGTTAAGCATACAAGTTTGGGCCCGTTCAGACATTAGTGCTTATCAATAGTAACCTGGGGAGAGTGAGAGTTAACGGTGTTGGATACATATCAACCATCAAGAATCGAATCAATCAATGAAGGTAAGGCTTCTTTCATGTGTACAATAAAAATTTCACATTGATGTTGCCCCATGCACTGTCAATAATGATGATTGGACGATTAGCAAATTCATCTGCCAACCGTACTGCTGTAATTATTACTAGTTGCCATGGTTTTGCTGACTTGTTTAGATGTTATTGGAATACATCAAGTTGCCTATACATCCAAATATGTTGCATGGCTTAGGGGCCTTGAGAAGTTAAAACTCAAATTACAAGTTCAGCTTTCCATGGTATGAAATGTAAGAAATATTATAAATGAAACACAGCTGTTTTTCTTTTTTTTTTATGCAGCAAGCCAATATATACATGAATAATAATATTTTTTAATAAAAATTTATAATAACTGATATAAAACGTTATTTTGAAATCATATTTAATATTTAAAAATTGATTTGATTTGATACAGCTCTCTCAATTCTCACTAACATAATGATTTATTTTAATTATCTAATCAATCACTGTGTCTTAACACATTTTAAAAAAACCAATTATAACTTTGAATTCAAATGGCATTTCACTTTTAATCATAACTCATTCAATATTTTGGTATTTTACAAAGCTTTTTACTAAATTACTTATCGATTCTTACAATATTTACTCATCTAGAGTATAATAACGAAAATCAATTTTTGAAAAAAAAAAACACGGAATAAAAGATATCATGCAAGTTGGGTGATAGGGCTTAAAATGTTCCTTTTTCTTGTTAATATTTCCTTAATATTAACTTGAATTTTAAGAGGAAATATTTGGTTTTAATATACTTTTTTGTTTAGGTATGAAAAATGATGAATTAGAGGAAAAGTTGATAAAAGGCAACAATTGAAGCAAATAAAGAGAAGGTGCAGCCGCCTAAAGAATGCATTCAAGAATTGGAAAGAAAAAAAAAAGGGAAACAAAGAAGAGAAGGAAATCCATTGCACAAGGAAACAAAACTGAAAAAGAAGCAAGGCAGCCGGCCTTGAGGAAAAGGAAACAAATAGAAAAAAAGGAAGGAAAAGGACAAAGAAAATAACCAAATGTTGCACAAAGTCAAAGTTCAATGGGAAAAGGCAATGGAGAAATTGATTTTTCGGGAAGAAGAATTTGGAAGTCAACCAAAGAAAGAAGACAAAATTGGAAACAAGACAAGAAGCATTCAAAGAATTGATTTTGGCCAGGAAATTGATTTCGGCCAGACTAAGCAAAATAGAAAGTTGATTTCGGTCAAAGAGAGGGAAAAGGATATTTGGCCATCTATAAAAGCAAGTGCAGCCTTCATCTTCACAACAAGTCCTACACATTCTTTTCTTTTCCTGAAGCAACCGTCGTGCTCTTGCTCTCCAATTCTCATTCTTCTTCTTTTCTTTTTGTTTTTCTTTTAGCTTAGTTTCAATTTACCAAAATTCTTAAACAATTCCAGCAATCATGTATGCCACCATGAGTGGCTAAATTTTCTTTTCTAATTCAAGGGGGAGATTGATTTCAATTGCAATCACTGTGAGGTTTTGGTCTTAATTTCTTTTCTTGCTTTTTGTTCAAGTACTTGTTAATTCTTGATTTAATTTTATGAATAATTGATGATTAATTAATCTGACAATTTAATTGTTCATTATTTATTCTATTGCTATCCATGAGTTCAATGATCCGTAATTGTCATGAATAAGTGGACCAAGTAGCAACTAAGTTAAAATTGTTTATGTTTGTAAATATGCATGCTTAGCTTGGAGGAATTAATGGGACAAGATTAATTTACTATAGCTATTTCGGTATTTTAATTTTGGTTTAACTGTTTTCATAGATTTTAATGCTATCATTTAATTGATATGGAACGCTATCATGCCCAATCAATTAATGGTAAGTTTTGATTTAGAGTGTTGGGCTCGGTCAATTATATTAGGAAAACGGAAATTTATTATGGCTATCCTAATAGATTTCAAGTTAAATATTTGAATTTGCAAGATTATTTTTCGTGACCTATGATCAGTGATGCAATTGAATGAAATCAACCCTTGGATTAGAAATTCGGCTAATTGGTAACTCTAGTTATTTTCAATTTTTATTGTTTTAAATATTTATTTTTATTATTTTCAAAATTTTCGTAGTTTAGTTACACGTTTAAAAATCCCCATTGTTTTATTTATTTTTATTTCTCAAAACTTGGAATTACACTTCGGTTCCCTTGGGATTCGACCTGGTCTACTTTTGCTGCAAATTAATTTTACAATCACTTAAGGACCAGTGATTAATTTTGCGGTCTTCAACAATCCTTCCATTGGGACAACATGGAACAAAAGATATTATATCTTATGCAAGTGGGATTAATTAGTTTTTATTCATCACAGCTGTCACCTTCAATGATTTCATAACTGGAAATGAAGATTAAAATAACTCAAACCAAAAACAAAATTGAAAATTGAAAATCCTAAGTCGTTGAATTAAAAAATACTTTTTAAATTCATATCAGGATAATTATTAGCCCACGGGCCCGACACCACGGGCAAGCCTTGGTACCATGGGAAAAATTAAAAACACGGACGGAAGCCAAAAAGTCAACCTCGGCGTCGTTTACTTTAATGTATTATTTTAGCGACGGCTCGGCTACTTCCGTCGCAGTCAGACGTTACCGTTTCCTTAAATAATTGTTGATAATTTTCCCAACCACATTTATGTTAGCCACGTACTCAATGGGATGATGATATATGCTATGGAGTTGCTTCTGTGAGTTCTACTTCTACCAACCTTCTACATGTTTAGTTTCCTATTTTTTTTAAGAGAAGTTAACTTTTTTTCAAACAATTTTTTTTATTTATGTCAAAAATTAAATTTTAATTTTTTTTAAAAAATCCTTTTCATATCATTTTTTAAAAAAAATTCTCACCGACCCATTTTCTATTTTTTCCGGCACATTTTGGGTTTTTATGGACAGCATCTCAAGATTCATTTTTACATTTTTTCAAAATATAATTATAAGATAGAAGTTGTATTGAAAATTAAAAAAGTGTATTGAAAAGTGCAAAAATATATTTTCAAATGCAAACCATCCAAGCCTTTATTTTTGCAAAAAAAAATTCCACCCAAACTTCTATATTTCCGAATAAAGAAATTATTCAAAAAAAGTAATAAAATAGTGAATTATATTGAACATCTGGTACTGGTAGAGTACAATCAGTCGAGCGGAAAAAGGTATGACATAATTTTGGTTGATATTACAACATCTCTTTACCCCTCATTGCTCAATGCTATGTTGATATTGTATGAGATTTGTAAGTTAACCAGCAAATGTTAATGCAGATATAGATTTCTCCTGGATACAATGGTTGTTTGAACTAAAAAAATGTTTGTTTTACGTGAAACAATACGGCCAAGAAAAAATTCTTAACATGAATTTCTGCAAAAAGGAAATGTACACCACAAACATAAGAAAAGATGTACAAGAAAGAATCAAAAGACCTTAGATGGATAGAGCCCAGAACAGTTCTGCACTCTATGATCTGTTCAGTAAATATTCAGAGTTCATATTAATTGGGTACAGATCTCCAGTAGATGTTGAAGAAGCAGTAAATGGCACATCCATTGACACATGCTGCTCTTGGCTTTCATTTGAATTGGCTACCTGTTGCTCACTTGTGATTTCCAGGACCTTAATCTTCTTGTTGTTGCTTGAGGCACTCATCAGTTCTGAAACTAACATTTTGTCAACTCCTCGACCTTCCAACATGCTAACCACCAATGACATATTAGGTCTATCAGTTGCTGTGGCATTTGTGCAAAGAAAGGCTATGTGCAATGTCCCCATGACCTCTTCTTCACTGTAGTCTGATCCTAGTCTTGCATCTACTAGTTCCATTAGTTTGCCTTGCTCCTTCAGAAGATTAGCCTACAAAAGATCAAAGTAACCAAGTTTCAGCAGAGAAATGAAAGATGCAGCATCGTAGATTAACACAAATTAAAAGACCTGTAAGTCTGAAACTGATTTTTCCATTATCTGACATGCAATGAGTGAGATATGCACCAATTCTACTGCATTAATTATTGGTTTACCAAATTAAGTAACATGCGAAACAAGCAAAATCTTGTAAGTAAGGATGAAGCACGCTAATCTACTTTGCAAACTGAAAAACTAGAGCATGTAATAAGTAGGTGAGGACCAAAGAAAAAATAATGGGCTTAAATTTTTTGGCCAAGATTCAGCTCCCTGGGGTGATTTCGTCCTTGCATTTACTATAAATAGGACCGGAAGATTTTGCTTATTGTCATATCAAATGTATTCAACTTCAAGCAATAACCAGCATGGAACTGTAAATGTAAGAGAAAAAGATGATGAGTTTGCCCCGTTAAGAATGTAGAAGCAATCCTGCTTTGGTTTGATACTAGTGTTACTCCTCCCCCTCGGAATTTCAAAAAGCTCAACTCCAAAGCTGTAAACGTCTGCTTTATCAGTTAAATAGCCCCCTTATTGCATATTCAGGAGCCATATATCCACTAAGTGTCAGAAGCATGAGGTCAGGACAAGTATTTAAAACCATCAATCTCTAATAAAACAATCTCAAAACAGGACATTTAGAACTGGAATTGAAAGAATATCATGTAGCAATGTACAAACAAAAGTAAATATTATACGGGACTCACAAGGTTCCAGCAATTCGGATACTTATATGGGTATTTTCTTCATCATCAAGGTTGGCCAGACCAAAATCTGATATCTTGGAATTTAGATTCTTATCAAGTTGCACATTGGTGGCCATGATGTCTCTGTGGACAATCTTCAACCTTGATTCTTCATGTAGATAAGCCAAACCTCTTGCTATACCAATAGAAATCTTGTGCCTCGTTGGCCAATCTAATTCCAGCTGAAGTTCTTCAGGTCCTGAAAGCACTCAGGTGCATCAAAAGAAGGAGATGGAATTATGGTAACTTCTGGAACTAAATGCTCATAAGTTCCATGTTCAACTTTGTCAGAAAAGGGACTTGAACAAAAACTTGCAATTTGAATTTACCAAACAAGGCACGAGCAAGGCTATTATTCTCCATATACTCATAGACAAGTAATAATTGGTTCCCCACAATGCAACATCCATGGAGCTTCACGAGGTTAGGATGTTGTAGAGCTGAAATCATGCCTATTTCATTCACAAACTCACGGTTCAATTGCTTTGATTTGGAAGACAGCTGCTTCACAGCAATGATGGTTCCATCTGCCAGATGACCCTTCAAAGGACAAAATGTCAGGTTAAACAAATCAGTCAGACATACTCCTTAAACAATACATTGGGAAAATAGCCATTTGTTGAAATCACCTTCTCCAATTTTGTTAGCGGCATCAAAGTTGTTTGTGGCAGCTTTACTTTGTCTGATAGTGAAAGATTTTGCGTGCAAGTCTAAACCCCTTAAATCTGCCAAAAAAAAACCTCTAATAGTAAGCATGCCTAGTAGTTTTGACAAGTTTGTTGAAACCACCAAAATTATTACAAATTGATTTTGCAGTAATAAAGAATCAGGTTGAATAGTAAAGGAACCAAAAGTATAATTTCTAAATTTTGAAACAATTAAAAATAAAGCTAATTAGAATAAGTAACTAATTAACTAAATTCTCACAAATAGCAAAATAAATAATTGAGCAGAAAAATAAAGAAAAATTTAAGTTTATCGAGCTTCTGATCCAATAGGTGATTTCATTCAATTGTATCACTCATCTGGTTACAAATAATTATGTTACAAATTCAAATATTTAATTTGGAAATTTATTAGAATAGCCATAATAAATCTTCTGCTTTCCTAAATTAATTGACCAATCCCAAATCAAAACTTATTATTAATTGACAAGGTATGATAGTATTCCATATCAAATTAATGATAGTATTAAAATCAATGACAGTTAAACCAAAATTAAATAATCGAAACCAAAGTTAAATAATCGAAATAGTTACAATTAGTTAATCTTGTTCGATTGATTTCCCTAGACTAAGGGTATATATTTCAAGTCATAAATATAATTAACCTACTTGCTACTTGTACCAATCATTCATGATAATTGCAGACTCACGGATAGCAATAAAATAAAAGATAAAAAATTAATTTGTCAGATTAACCAACATCAATTATTCATAGAAATTAAATCAATAACCAACAAGTACTTGAATTAAATGCAAAAAATATAAATTAAGCACAAAATCTCACCATGATGACACTTGAAATCAATATATCTCTTGAATCAGAAAAATAGTGTTTACCCACTCATGGTAACTACACACATGATTCCATAAATTTCTTGAAAGAAGGCAACCCCTAAAAGAAAAGAGTGGAACGTGAATTTATAAATGATGGAGCCGTTTCTTGATTATTGAGGCTCCTTTTAGGGTTTATTTTTCTAAGAAAAAATAATATAGTAACAATTCTAAAGGGATTTCTAAAAACCCAATTCTAATATAAAGGGAAAGATAAACAAAATAAAAAATATTTCTAACTAAAATAGAGGTTTGTCTTCTAAATTTTGGCCACAATCAACCCCCTCTTTCCTCCTTGCAATTAATCACCCATAAGTTTCCTTTTTTGATGAAAATTCTCCAAGCTTATCAATTAGTTAAGCATGCCCACATGTGTATCTGAAAGTCTTCTCTGGTTGAAACTCTAATCCACACTAACCATGCCCACGCCCAGCGGAATGAAGTCTTCTATTCGCATTTTTTACAAAAACATTGCTCCTTATCCCATTTTTCTCCAAACTTTCACTTTTAACCTCTAAAACCAAAAGTATAACCAAATCAATCAATTTCAAGTTAAAATTAACCTAAATTTGGTGGAAATATGAATAATAAATATACTCAATTTGAGCCTTATCAAGTTTATACATTATTTTGAGAAATCCAGAAAGATTATTATGCTTAAACTTGAAAACCAGCTGATGTGAAACAAATACTTGTGGAATTTCATGGATCATCTTCATGAAGATATATTTGTATTGCTTCATAATCTTCAGGAACAAATTTATTAAATTGACAAATTCATGTGATGTCTTGAATTTTTGAAAGGATCAGTCATCTAGTCATGCAATATCATGATGTAGATAGATATTGTACAGCCCAAGAAAATGATAGCTTACCATTTTCCATCGAATCCTTGCATGGGAGACAGCCTTTACACCAAAGTATGAGCAGAAACATAGATATGGTGAACAGAACTGCAATTACAATCCCAACCACAACCCCTGCTGACAGGCTATTTCCATGCTTCGACGGAGGCATAGAATCTGGATATGAGCACACACACAGACACACAGAGATGATGAATAACCTATCCAATCACCTTCTTTCAGGGAAAAAAGGTGAAGTGCAAAAATATATTTCATTTCCTCTACAAAATCTCAAAGTGGTTCCTGAAGGCGAGAAAAAGATTGAAAAGTAGCATGCAAGAAAACAAAATAACCGTATGTCAGTTTTCAAAGCAAAATAATCACTTGAAGACCAAAATCATGAATATCAGATTGCACAATTGCTTCAGCAGGGAATTGATGTATGGAGAGGGAAAAATGAGTGTAATGGCATAGCATTATAATATAGCCATATGCATTAACTCCTTGGTGCGCACGGTATATATATGTGTGTGTAAAAGTTAGCACAAAGAGATGAATTTTTACTGGTTCTCCTGCAAAACCAAGAGCTTTTCGTATGACTTACCAGAAACCTGATAGAACTTAAAATGTACATATTTCTTGTTTATATTTTCCTAATATTAAATTGATTATAAGATGAAATTATTTGATTTTAATGTACTTTTTGTTTTAGGAAGGGAAATTGGAGAATTGGAGGAAAAGAGGATAAAATGGTAAAATTGGAGCAAAAGTGTGGTTAGAAAACTTCTAGTTATCTGGTGTAACCACGCCTAAGGCACCACTGGACTAGGCGAATTTTTTATCTAGGAGAAGAATTTTATAGACGAAATTTTCATCAACAAAAGAAAATTATGAGTTGTCAAATTAAAGAAGGAAAAGGATAAGGCAGCAAGTTTTTAACGAACAAATATTTTATTTTAGTTAGGAGTATTTTTCCTATTCTTGTTATGTTTCCATCTTAGCGCACGTATAGTTGGGTTTTTAGTAATAATTATTATTACTATATTTTAGGAGTTAGCTTTTGTTATAAAATGAGAACCTAGAGGGTCCAAAATATAAGAAAACAATTCAAGACAGCCGTCTCTCCTTTTTCTCCAAGAAAACACGTTTTTCTCTTCTTTCTTTAGTTTTAGCAATTCTCTTAGAAAAATTCTAGGATCCATGTGTGCCACCATGATTCATGAGTGGCTAATTCAACATCTTGTTTTAACTATTTTCATAAATTTTAATACTATCATTAATTTATTTGATATGAAACACTATCGTGCCAGCTCGGTCAACTCAACTCAGAAGCTTGGTAAGATTGATATTTCTTTCTCTAAATTTTCTGTTGAATATTTATTTTTAGTCTAGTAATAATAATTCCAAAACTCCCCCTTGTTTTATTTATTTTTAATTTATTGTTCAAAACTTAGACTTATACTTTGGTTTCTATGGAATTTACCTGGTCCATTTTGTTACAAATTTATCTTACCGTCACTCAAATATTAGTGTAACAAATTAATTAATTAATTAATTAATTAATTATATATATATATATATATAAAAGAATTCAATTGCACAAATGGATAAAGGTTCATGAACTCTAATTCGTAAATTTGCTCTATAATTCAAAGAACTTATTTAAACACTACTTTCACAAACTCAAAATTTGTGCTAAAGAAGAAGATTGTACATTATTTCATTCCAAGTGTCAGGGACTCCTGCAACGCACCAATGCAAGCAATCCGCTCCGGATCTTCCAAACTCTCCATAGACAGAGGGATGTGCATCTTTCCGGAGTTGGGAGAGGTGTGTTATATCCAGTAGTGTCTTACTGATTTTGCTGATTATATTCTTCTGGATTTCCAATGCTGGTGGCAAGTTTCCAGGATACACTGAGCCAAGTACTGGCTCAGTTTCCCCTCCACAGTTTCTTGCCTCAGGTTCATTCCATTCTGTTCCACTGTTTACACTCGAAAAACGCATTGAAATTGAGCATGGATTACACAAATCAGGAGATCAGATTCTTTATCCGACTATCATGTATAAGTGATATCTCATTCTACGAAAACAACATCGTTTTGTTAAAAATTTTGGCAAAACCATGTCGTTTGGATGAGATAGGACACCATTGGTATACAACATTAGTGGACTGAATACTCACTAGAAAAGCAGTTACATTGACCATTGGTTATGGAAATTAAATTCAATAGTACTGCACAAAGTCTACTTGCACTGTAATTATCACATTGCAAGAACTAATTATCACATTGCAAGAACTTGTATTTCATGTCATGATGGATAATGTACTATTTGATTGGACAAAATTAGGATATCACTTGGCTGAAGAACATATTAAGTTATTCAAAGAACTCACTTGTCATGGGATGGAGAAACTGTTTGGAAGAAAACCCTGGTTTTAGCATGATCAATCGCATTTTCCACCCACCATGCCCATGTGTAGAGTGCCAACTCCAAAGCAACAGTTCTGTCCATGTCTTCCCTTGTTATATTTCTGAATTGAACGAAATCCCACCTGTAAATCAAATATCAATGTACCGAAATTAAAGTATAGAAGATCAATCAATCAAATGAAAATATAGAAGATCATTCAGTCATCTATCTATAGCATTCAACTACTAACGTTTTTTTGGATCCTCTTCTGCCCCACCATGCGTACGTGTTGAAGACGAGCACGTCATTTTGCAGCCATTGTGGTGCTTTCTTCTCAACTGAATCTAGTTGTAGTACAATACCAACGTTGTCTCGTACCACATCCACCAAAAACAAATTCCTATCCAGCTTTACTTCAACTTCATAGTCCTTCCATTCCAACCATGGTTATAATATTCAACATACCCACTGAAAAGGAACCTAAATAAACTCAAAATTTCAAGTCACATGTGAAGACTCGTACCAAAAAAGTTACAGTTGAGATATCGCCCTCTCGTGTTTCATTATATTTGATTCCGGGCACCGATGTGTATATCATGCATAACAACGATTGATATTGGTCCCGTGACAGAGAATCACCCACAAACATGATGCTTTTATTCCTGAATCTGTGCAAGAACCCATAACCGCAAAAATTGCACAAATTCCAATTTTTCACAATTCTTTACCAAACAAATAAAGGGATGCTGCAAAAGATCATATACACACCTTCTAAGTTGGGCAATCACGGGGCTGCCATCGGTATTTAAGGTAATTTTGATCCGGGCGGCCATTACCTTGGCAGTTGAAAACATGCTCTATGAAGGGACAATGGGATGAGTTATACGATGGATATGTGGGATCATAAACCCAACTTCCTTCGAAGAAATTGCAGCTTTCTGCACTGACTTTGGACATATATTGTTGATTAAGAAGAAGAGAAAGAGAAACGATAAGGATGATCATGGTTGTTGTTTTTTTTTTTTTTTTGGGAAATAATGAAGCATTGATGATCAACAAGCTCTCTCCTAAATCTTTTGCATGGTTTGAAGTTTTGAACCAAAATATTACATTACTGAAAGTTCAACGATTGCTTGTAACAATATTGTCAACTACTAACCGGATATCACTGCTATCTAACTAACTAAATTTCGAATTATAGGATAAGGCCTTAATCATAAACAAAAATTTTAGTTTTATTCCAGTAAATTAATGCTCTTAATACCCTCAATGACAAATTGACAATTTATTAAAAATAAAAAATAATAATAAAAACTTTAGTTTTATTAAAAATAATAATAATAAATTTTTAGTTTTATTCCAGTAAATTAATGCTCTTAATCTATACCCTCAATGACAATTTATAATAATAATAATAATTATTATTATTATAATAACATCACAGAGACCGTGATTAGAAATTGTGAACAGTAGTTATATGAGATAAGCAGTACAAAATTAGTATATTAGAGGTAAAATTATTTAGTACATAAAGTAAAAATATATATTTTTTAATTTTTTTGTCCTTACATGTAGATAAATTCCTCTCTTATATTATAATCATTTTACTTAATTATCTCTGATCATATGGTCCAATTTATAACAATTAAACAACAAAAAACTGTAAAATAAATCAGTTATAGATCTAAAAATGAGTTGAGATTCTTTATCCCACTATTTATGTATCAACCGTGTCTCATAGATGAAATAATGTTATTTTATTAATAAATCTTAAATCCCAACATAGTATAAACATTAGTGAACGTAAATTGAATAATACCAAACCATTCATTAATGAAACATAATTGGTATACAATAAATGCTACTGAGGATCTCAAATATCTAAAAACATCTTACTTCAACATTTTTTGTACAAATTGCAACACGTTTTCGTTTTTGTGGTACTTTTACAATTTTCATAGTTAATATGAAGTGTAGAATTAACTGGAATATTGACCAAAGCAGGGAAAATATGGACTGATAGTGGTAACTATTGAGCCTCACTCCACTTGTTTACATGAAACAAAATGGAAGAAAAAAACCTCTTAACATGAAGTTCTGCAACACTTACATCACAAAAGTGATGTGCAAGAAAGAATCAAAACACTTTAGATAGATAAAGCCCAGAAGAGTTCTTAACTCTATGATCTGCGCAGTAAATATTCAGAATCGATATTGATTGGGTACAAATCTCCGGCGGATGTTGAAGCAGTAAATGGCACATCCATTGACACATGCTGTTCTTGGCTTTCATTTGAATTTGCTACCTGTTGCTCACTTATGATTTCCAGGGCCTTAATCTTCTTGTTGTTGCTTGAGGCACTCATCAGTTCTGAAACTAACATTTTATCAACTCCTCGACCTTCCAACATGCTAACCACCAACGACATATTAGGTCTATCAGTTGCTGTGACATTTGTGCAAAGAAGGGCTATGTGCAATGCCCGCATGACCTCCTCTTCATTGTAGTCTGATCCTAGTCTTGGATCTACTAGTTCCATTAGTTTGCCTTGCTCCTTCAGAAGATTAGCCTACAAAAGATCAAAGTAATCAAATTTCAGCAAAGAAACATTGTTTCCTGAAATATGCAGCATCTTAGATTAACTCAAATTAAATGACCTGAAAGTCTGAAACTGATTTTTCCATTATTTGATGTGCAATGAGTGAGATATGCACCAATTCTTCTGCATTAATTCTTGGTTAACCAAATTAAGTGACATGCAAAACAAG
Source organism: Gynochthodes officinalis (assembly GCA_020080225.1). Classification (NCBI taxonomy): domain Eukaryota; kingdom Viridiplantae; phylum Streptophyta; class Magnoliopsida; order Gentianales; family Rubiaceae; genus Gynochthodes; species Gynochthodes officinalis. The sequence goes on along the minus strand of CM034623.1, from coordinate 4,174,217 downwards.
CACAATCTTGTAAGGATGAAGCACACTAATCTACTTGCACACAATCTTGAAAGAATGAATTGAAAAGTGACTGGCCATTAAGGTTATTGATTAGCGCAAAAGAAATCCACATCGAAAAACTAGAGCATCTAATAAGTAGACAAGCACCAAAGATGTAATGGGCTTCAATTTTTTGGCCAAGGATCAGCTCCCTGGGGTGATTTCGTCATTGCATTTGCCATAAATAGGACCGGAAGACTTTGCTTATTGTCATATCAAATTTATTCAACTTCAAGCAATAACCAGCAAGTAAGAGAAAAAGATAATGAGTTTACCCAGTCAAGAAGGTAGAAGGAATCCTGCTTTGGTTTGACACTAGTGTTACTCCTCCCACTCACAAGTTCCAAAAGCACAACTCCGAAGCTATAAACGTCTGCTTTGTCAGTTAAAATGCCCCTCATTGCATATTCAGGAGCCATCAGAAGCATGAGGTCAGGACAAGTATTTAAAACCATCAATCTCTAGTGAAACAATCCCAAAACAGGACAATTAAAACTGGAATTGAAAGAATATCATGCAGCACCAGACAAAAGTATATATATGGGACTAACAAGGTTCCAGCAATTCGGGTACTTATGTGGGTATTTTCTTCATCATCAAGCTTGGCCAAACCAAAGTCTGATATCTTGGGATTTAGATTCTTATCAAGTAGCACATTGGTGGCCTTAATGTCTCTGTGGACAATTTTCAGCCTTGATTCTTCATGGAGATAAGCCAAACCTCTTGCTATACCAATGGATATCTTGTGCCTCGTTGGCCAATCTAATTCCAACTGAAGTTCTTCAGGTCCTGAAAGCACTCGGGTGCATCAAAAGAAAGAGATGGAATTATGGTAACTTCTGCAAGTAATGCACATGAGTTCCATGTTCAACTTTGTTAGAAAAGGGAATTGAACAAAAACATGCAAATTGAATTACCAAACAACGCACGAGCAAGGTTATTATTCTCCATATACTCATAGACAAGCAATAATTGGTTCCCCTCAATGCAGCATCCGTAGAGCTTCACAAGGTTCGGATGTTGTAAAGCTGAATCATGCCTATTTCATTCACAAACTCACGGTTCCCTTGCTGTGATTTGGAAGACAGCTGCTTCACAGCAATGACAGTTCCATCTGCCAGATGACCCTTCAAAGGGGACGAAATGTTTGGTTAAACGAAAAACAGTAGATGACTGAATCAGTGCGATGAATTTGAGAAAATAATTATTTGTACAAATCACCTTGTACACAGAACCAAAACCACCTTCTCCAATTTTGTTAGCTGCATCGAAGTTATTTGTAGCAGCTATAATCTGTCTGAGAGTGAATGATCCTGTCTGCAAGTCTAACCCTCTTAGATCTACAAGAAAACTCATTGGAGTGAGCATGTGTCACGATTTATACCTTATTTCTGAGAAACTCATCAGATTGGTATGCCTATACTTTAAAACCAGCAGAGCTGAAACAAAATACTACTGGAACTTCATGGATCAACTACATCATGATATATTTTCATTGTTTTGGAATCTTCTGGAGCAGATATTAAACTGACAAAATCATGTGACGATGCCTTCAATTTTGAGAGGATAAATTACGGTTCATCCAGTCGTGTAATGCCATGACATAGATAAACATTGCACAGTCCAATAATATGATGGCTTACCACATTCCATCGAATCTTTGCATTGCAGGCAGCCTTTCCACCAAAGAATAACTAGAACCCCAGAAATGATAAAAAGAACTGCAAAAACAATCCCGACCACAGCACCAGCCGATAGGTTATTTCCATGTGGAGAATCTGGAGACGAACACGAACATATGCACACACAAACACAAAGAGGAGAAGACATATGTTATTGAATGATTGTCTTTCAGAAAATAAAAAGAAAGTGCAATTCAATATTTCATTTCCTCTCTTTGAACTTAAAACAGTTTCTGAAGGTGAAGAAAATTTCAAAAGAAAGCATACAAGAAAACACAACGACCTTATGTCTGTTTCCCAAGAAAAATTAATAAGCACTTGAAGGCTATAATGATGACTGTCAGATTGCACAATTGCCTTATCAGGATATTGACTATGGAAATAAATTGAACATAATTTCAGAGCATTATAACTTTTCCTTCCACATTAACTCCTTTTTGGTTTGCACTGTATTATACATATACATAAAGCTGTCACAAAGTCGTGAAGATTTACTGGGCTCTCCTTCAAAGCAAGAGCTTTTAGACAGAATGAAACTTACCAGACTCCACAGAAATTGCTGAAATTAAAGGACCATATACTCCCTTAGAAGGTATGGCATCGGTCCCTTTTCCAGCCCAGTAGAATCGGATCTCCAAAGTGCTGTCATTTACCAAGGCAGTAAACGATCTAACGACAGGTTTATTAACTCCACCAGCTTCATCCTCGATATTGAAATCTTTCCTCACCAACATTCCCTGAACAATGTGACAAAATCATAAATCACTGTGCCTGAGAAGGAATTAGAAAATAACAATTTACCCAACCATAATCTTTGTATTTTTAAAAATTTATGGGAATTCACTAATATTTTTCAATTTGTGATTCTTTTGTAGAAGTGAATCTTTTTTCTCAAACTCATAAAATGAAAGAATAGCACACCTGAATGTAAATATTGAAGATGCGCCTCCCAAGACTAGCATATGTTCTGTCATCAGTGAACATGATTTCTGCAAAATGAAGGTTTACCGTGTAGCTCCCATTTTGCAGACAGAAACCATAGTATGTCAATGATAGCGGGGACAGTCGTGCATCCGTGTACAAATCCCGATTGTTCCCAGAGATCCTTGAACTGTTTGTCCTATATATATATGTATCATCAGTGAGGTTATTATCCAAAAAGTGACCTGTGCTGCTAAATGCCCACTTATTCCCACTCTGAGAGAACCTTGAAGGCGTACTTGAATCTGTATCTTGCTCGTAAATTGTACCATTATTAAGTTTAACTTCTCCTCCACCACAATTTATATGAAAAGAGTACCAACCTATTATGATACAATTAAAACAGGAAACAAAAATATTTGTTAAAAAACTATACTCTACGTAAGGGGAGGGGGAAGTAATTATGTGCTCGTAAGCAGAGTCCCTATCCAGGTCACACTACAGTAAACAATGCAAGGGGGCACTCTTCCTGGGAAGAGGAATCGAGCAGAGAATAACAGCACAGCAATGACTAGCTGGACTACAAACTTCAAGTTCAGTAAATATGCATTTTCCATTATCTTGCTGTTCAATGTTCATTGATAGCCTTGCTGTTTCCATAATCTCTTTGTGGTCAAAAATTCAGGAATTCTTTTTAATTTTGAAAGGTCAGCTGCTCAACCCTTAAAACTTGATGTAAGATATCGACTGTCAACATGTACATTTATTGTAGAATAAACAACAAATAACCAAGTGAATCATGCCCAAGAGTTTCACTCTTAATACATGTCTTTTAAAACGAACATCCTCTCTTATAATTTGCAGGCTTACAATTTAGATCATTGAACCCTTTTATTTTTCAACAAGACTTGAAATCTAAATATTCTGGCCTGCACTGCAAATGTATAAAGCATATAATCCAAACAAAGTCAAAGAGAGTTAACTTACTTTGTGGACAAGGAACGCCCTTTAAGCATGAAACAATGCCTCTGAAAAAACAATGATACATCCAGAAATAGTTCTCGTTAGGCGCCAGTGCAGTTAATCAGAAAAGAGGAAGAGAATTTCCATCTTGTTTTCGCCATTTTTCACAACCAACAGGGTCGTCAAAATGTTATAGATTGAAAACTTACGATGTATGGTCCTCTGAAAAGCTTGTAAACAAGTTCCTAACACAGATTTAATCCCAAATGTCAGCTAACAAACATACACAAAGCCTGACATAGAAACTATCGCTTTAAAAGAACCGAAAGTAATCTTACGTGTTTCTTGGTTGACAATTTGGAGCCGCTGCATTTGGAGTAAAATTGTTGTATGAAAGATCACTGGATTTAAACAAATGATCAATGAGAACGTCCAGAATGAGCCGAACAATTCTTTCTATGAACATTGTTATAATCAAGAAGGCATTCAAAGAACCCAGATAAAAAGGAAATGTCTTTTCAGTTTTCATTCACCAAAAAATATAATTGAAGTCAAAGTGAAAAATAGACATTAAAATTTTCATCAATCCTTCAATGAGAATCTTTAAATCTGTAGAATTTTCATGAGAGAATATTAGAAAACCGTTGCATTGGTCACGGGGATAAATAATAAAATCATCAACTTACATATAATTTCCTTTGTTCAGCATCCAATCAGGCACATTTCCAGAGAGGAAGTTCCCAGTTAGACAACTACAAAAATTATGAGTCAGTACGTTAAACAGTTACCTGCAATTTTAAAGAAAACGTTTTGCCATATCACCACAATTTACCAGAGTCAACAGTAAAACTATATTGACCTAGGATCACTTGTTAGAATCCTTACATGAACTCGGTGCCTAATAACTTATTAAAGCTGATTGGAATTCGTCCAGTAAATTTGTTAAAACTGAGATCCCTGCAAGACAGCATTCAATAAATTACCTATCAGAATTGGTATGCCACCAGTTAAGACATCATTTTCCCAGCTAATTTGGGGATGACCATGCAAACTATCGCTGAAGATTCAACTTGGGTTTGGGATAATCATCAGTTAAGAGAAAAGTAAGTTTATATCTTCACTTGCAGTTGCATGTACTGATCTGCCTTGCCTAAGCCACAGCATTTTCATCCATTCACTCTTAATAAATCTTAAAATTCCTTACAGACTACTTCTTTTACTGTCCAGGACAATTGGCCTCATACAGACTCCAGAAAATTTGTACTGGTCAAAAAAGAAAAGCACCTCCCCTTGTTACTTCCCAGTGAAGACAAACTTCTAACGTGAGGTGGTTGACTTTCAGTATTCCTCGTTACTATTCAAATTCTGTGAACCGAAACATGGACATGAATAATGTGGCTTATGTTGCCATTCTATAAACTTCATCAATCGAGTTTTTACAATGTTTCAAAGGCTTGTTTATTTATTTATTTTTGACATAACATTGAAGGTGGTCGATAAGTGAGTGCAAGTGAAAAGTTTCTAACAACTAGCTTCAGAGCAGGGCAAAATTGTTTTCCTCACGTATGAAGTCGTTTCATCTAGGTCATGCAAAAATAACCCGAAATCATAATAAAAACATCAACAAGAAAAAAATTTCAATCCACTCACAAGACTTTCAAGTTTGTCAGTGAGCCAAGATCATCTGGTAGCTGCCCAGAAATATTGCAATTTCTTAATACACTACACAACCAATTGCACGTCAAGTCAGATAAAGTGAATAAGTATCTCTTTTCGGAAATGTAATGACATGTCACAAGGCTCACAGTGTCTTTAAATTAGTTGCCCTGCTGATGGAAGGAAAACTGCCGACACTTCCATTCAAATCACTGATTCTCCTGTTCATATTAATTCAAGAAAATGCGAAGGTAAATTATCAAAAAATCATTTTTCAAAAGCCATCGACTTAGCTCATGCAGTTCATTAAGTAAGCAAAATAAAGTACCAACTCACAGGTCAGTTAAATTTGTCAAGGAAGCAATGCCAGGAGGTATAGGCCCACTTAGACCACTAGCTTGAATTGCACTGCGATAATAGGAAAATTGTTGCCATAAGGAAACAAATAAATTTGCAAAAATTAACTAGTAAACTGAAGCAGAAATCAAATTAAAAGGGGGTACACCATGTCTTACAGTCTTTGGAGATTTGGCCAGCTCTGGATGAAGTTCGGTATAGTCCCCACAAAATGGCTATCAGAAATCCGACTAAAGTTGTAAAAGAATTTGTTGCATAGTCAAATTTCTAACTTAGTGTATCAGAACAAGTGGAATCTAAATGTAAAAACATGAGAGTCAAGATGAGGAGCTCACAAGTCCTTCAAAGTGGTCAATTTAGCTAGTTGTCCAGGCAACTCCCCAGTCAAGTAGTTTGAGGATAGACATCTTTATTGCCGAAAAGGGAAAAAAAATAAATATAAAAATAATAAGGTTATCAATTCATTAGGTAAGCCATCAAGAGTAAGCAATTTGAATATGAAAAATTGAAATATAAGTACATATAGATTTCTGTAAAGGGCTCGTACAGTTTCTCTATGCTGGAGAGGTTCCCAAGCTCTGGAGGAATAGTTCCAGTCAATTGATTGTACTCCAGAGTCCTATCAGATTCAAGATTCGAACATTCAACCCACCATTGAAATGGAAAAAGAATACATGATAAAGGATTGAGAAAAACCATTAACTATAAAGTCTTACAGATTAGCTAATGTGCTGATATTTCCCAATTCTTTTGGTATTAGCCCTGATATTCGGTTTCCAATCAGGGAACTGCAGCGCACACATTTTTCCACAATTTACCACACCAAAAAAAAAAAAAAATTCTTCTTCAAATAAACGTGTACAAATAAGGAAGCGACACTTACATATTTACAAGTTGCATGGAACCCCATTCAACGGGGATGGTACCGTTCAGGTAGTTCCGGGTCAGATCACTGGGAAATTGCAATCAGAATTTGTCAATTTAGTTAAAGTTTTGAACTTTTTAATGGGTTGTTTACTTTAGCATTTCACTTTGCTAAGATTGATAATCGTTGGAACACATACATTTCTTGCAGGAAAGGGAGTTTTGTCAATTCAGGCGGCAATGTTCCGGTAAGGTTCTGCGCTTTGAGTGCTCTGAATAACAGACAAGACTGTAATCATCAGTGCTAACATAACATATTGAAGAAGGATTTAAGCCAAAGTTTGCAAATTTGATATGCACCGTTGGAATCGACTGTTTACATGATTTTCCCTCTCCCATTACGACGCCTAGTCCTAAAGAACCATCCACAGTGCATTGCGAAAATCCCAATTGACATTTCTGTATGGATCTAATTTGATCGACATGCATGAGCCATTCAGAAAATGTCAACTATACTCATACTCAAATGATGACTAGGAAAATACGGAGCTTAGAATTGTACTAAATTCATACTAATTAGTCAATCATTTTTGGTGATATTATTGAACTATGCAAGCCCAAAACTAGATTTTCTTTGGGCAAAAGTTTGGAGCTTTGTCTGTAACTTCAATTCCTAACCAAGACCAAGTTAATCACCACATATATACTTTTCTCGTTAGAACTAGAATATTTGTTGTGAAATAATCAGGTGAAATCATTAAGTGAACATAAAGAACAACTAGATGGCAATAAGTATGACTAAAAATGAAGATGAACTTACATGCTAACAACATGGCAAACAGTGTTATCGGCGAAGGAACAGTTACAAGTAACGGCGCTCGTATTATCCTTCGTTGTATTAGGAACAGTCCAGTTATTCATTTTACTGCATGGATCCATATCAAAATCCCAGTCCCCCTTCCCTAAAGTGGTGGCAATTTCCCGCAAAGCGTTCACTGCAACACACCATCAAACAAAACATTGAATAACCGAGAAGCAGTCGCGTAAAAGCATCAAAATCAAAGTAGCCCACAAATTAATATGCACTGCAAGTAGAAATGATTATGCAGGTACCTTCATCAGGAGGAAGGGTGGCCCCAGAAGCAAGAGTTGCGAGGCAAATGAATGCAGAGGCTGAAACAAAAAGCAACAGTACTCTAGGAAAGAACATTTTTGGTAGTTCTGTTAATTCAGAGGAGAGAAACGAGCGATGAGCTCAGAACCATGTATGCTGAAGAGAATGATGATGAACAAAGGAAAAAACTAACAACGTAGTGATTGAAATGCTTGCTACACTAATTGTACATCAAGTGGGGAGGGAAGGGAAGACAATACATTAGTTACATTAAAGTATGAGCTTGAGGGACGTGATAGATAGATTGATAGTGAAAGGGGATGTGACATTCAGGGTAGAATTTCATTTCGGACTCAGCTTGTTAGTTGCTATGCAAATGGGAATTGACCAAGACTTAGAGACTGATGCATGCAGAATCATTTTCCTATAAACGCAAAATCTACTAAGAATACATACAAATATTATTGGATTGGCCGACAGCATTTTTAACTATTGGTTAATCAGTACCATTCCATTATTTCTTTCTTCTGTCAATGTTACAGCATACAAGTTTGGCCCCATTCAGACATGCAAATTAATATGATGCATGCTTTCTTTTATTTTGGATCACACGAGCTCTTAGTGGTAATAAAATGATTTTGCTGACTTGTTTAGGGGGGAATTTCAAAAATAGCAGGTTTAGGAGGGACATTTACAAAAATAGCAGGCCCAACACAACCTTTGTAAAAATAGCAGGTCAACTGGTTTTGACCATGTGAAAATACCAAAAAGTCCCTCGATGAGCAAACTTTATCGTTTCACTTCACCTCACCATTCTTGATTCTTGATTCATTATTCTTCATTCTCAATTTGCGAGGATCATGTGTTCAACATCTCATTTTCCTGGGTTCCCGCTTGAAAGGTCTCTAAGTTTGAATGTCATCGTGGCTGTGTAGGTATTTCGTAAGTTATCATGAAAAACAAAATCCGATCGATGAACATTTCAAATCCACTAGCAATTGGTTGTTTTATGCGCGCCATCGTATCGTCGGCATCTTATATAAGTTTCAAAGTAAAAAATTCCACATTTGTTTATGTATTCGACAATTTGGTCGACATTTTGGTTGACATTTTGGTCAACATTTTGGTTGACATTTTAGTCTACATTTTGGTGACATTTTAGTCTACATTTTGGTGACATTTTAGTCTACATTTTAATCCCTCAAGAGCAAATTTCATCGTGCAAAATCTCTTCACCATTCTTGAAACCGTTGTCGCTTTGCTGCTAATCGTCTGTAATAGAATTGTTGAGCAATTATCCTTCATTGAATCAACATCCCATCTCCCCCATTCCATTATCGTTATTAGACTATTAGCAGAGACTAGTGGAATGTATGCAAGAAACGCAAAATGCCAACAAACGCAAATTTGCTATCACATGGCGTGTGTTTTCGAGTATAGCCTACGAATTGGAAGGGCTAATTACGAAAGAATGTAAACGAAATGTAAATAAAGAAGTGGAACAAATATCAACCAATATAAAAAATGTCGATCAAAATATCAACAAAAATGTCGAGCAAATTCTCGTCAAATATGTCGACCAATTTGTCGACAAATATATCGAACAAAATGTAGACAACACTTGCTCTACATTTTGTTCGATATATTTGTCGACAAATTGGTCGACATATTTGACGAGAATTTGCTCGACATTTTTGCCAATATTTTGATCGATATTTTTCATATTGGTTGATATTTGTTCCACTTCTTTATCTACATTTCGTCTACATTCTTTCGTAATCAGCCCTTCCAATTCGTAGGCTATGCTCGAAAACACACGCCGTGTGATAGCAAATATAGTAAATTTGCATTTGTTGGCATTTTGCGTTTCTTGCGTACATTCCTCTAGTCTCTGCTAATAGTCTAATAACGATAATGGAATGGGGGAGATGGGATGTTGATTCAATGAAGGATAATTGCTCAACAATTCTATTACAGACGATTAGTAGCATAGCAACAACGGTTTCAAGAATGGTGAAGAGATTTCGCACGATGAAATTTGCTCTTGAGAGATTAAAATGTCAACCAAAATGTATACTAAAATGTCAACAAAAATGTAGACTAAAATGTTGACCAAAATGTAGACTAAAATGTCAACCAAAATATCGACCAAATTGTCGAATACATAAACAAATGTGGAATTTTTTACTTTGAAGCTTATATAAGATGCCGGTGATATGATGGCGCGCATAAAACAACCAATTGCTAGTGGATTTGGAATGTTCATCGATCGGGTTTTGTTTTTCATGATAACTTACGAAATATCTACACAGCTACGATGACATTCAAACTTGGAGACCATTCAAGCGGGAACCCAGAAAAATGAGATGTTGAACCCATGATCCTCACAAATTGAGAATGAAGAATAATGAATCAAGAATCAAGAATGGTGAGGTGAAGTGAAACGATGAAGTTTGCTCATCGAGGGACTTTTTGGTATTTTTACATGGTCAAAACCAGTTGACCTGCTATTTTTACAAAGGTTATGTTGGGCCTGCTATTTTTGTAAATGTCCCTCCTAAACCTGCTATTTTTGAAATTCCCCCCTTGTTTAGATGCTATTGGAATACATCAAGTAGGGATGGCAAATTACCCCCGAACCCGAACCCGAACCCGGTCAAAACCCGATTGACCGGGTTTTTTCCGGGTTCGGGGATGAGAATGAAACCCGGGGTCGGGTTCGGGGCAGGTATGGGGGTACCTATACCCGACCCCGAATGTTCGGGTTCGGGGAAAACCCGATCCCCGAACCCGAAAAAAACCCGACCCCGTCCTTTATATATTTTTAATATTATTTCATGTTTTAATTTTTATATTTAGTATTTGTCACTTGTAAATATGTAGCAAAGTTGATTTAGAAAAAAAAATACCACTTGAAATTAAGAACTTCATTTATCCATTTTTTATTTATGTCTATTTACTCATTCTAATTATACTTTTGCCACAAGCTATTACTTCTATTCACCCCCAACAAATATGCAACATAATATTTCCTTGCCACTCGTGTTTGTAAAATAAATAATTGAGCATATCAACATAACTTTTATTTAATAGTGGATTCTCTTTGTTTAAACAAAAAGAAATTAAAAATAAATTCTTTTTTTTATGGGAACAAAAAGAATAAGTATAATTATTTTTTAGTACAATTAACTAATTATAAAAAATTTAGTTTTTGCTTTTGTACTCTATTTTACTTCAAAAAGAAAGGAACTTCCTTCTAATAGTACAAAGATTATGCTTCAATAGTTATTTGTCTTGTAACCATCCAATGAACCACTTAAAATGTAATGATGTTAAGAAAATAATTACTAAGCATTTTATATGTCATAACTCATAACTATGCTTTGCAAGTCTAATTAACTATTTGAGATTGTAAGCTATGAGTTATAATTCATACATTTATACATACATATTAAGTCATCATTAAATTCATAACTCATAGAGTGTATGATTCATCATTCATACAAATTACATTGAGTTATATTTATACATATAAGAAGTGTTATATATATATATATATATATATATATATATATATATATATATATATATAAGATGATGGAGCTACTTAAGTAAATGCTATTGTTTTGAGTATTTGACCAATTGATTTGTATTACTATTACATATGACATGTATTATATTAGTTTTACTCATATATTAGAATTGATTGAATATAATATAAGAATTGAAGAAATGAACATGTTTATAATTTTAAATGAAATAAAGTTAAATAATAAGCAAAATGTTGTTCTATATAGTGACACCATTTTTACTTTTAATAATCTTTGTGACATTGTATATGGTCATAATGTTTCATATACACTAATCTTAAAAACTTTATAAATTTTTTCATTAAATTATTGCTTCTTTTTTTTCATTAAATTGTTGCTTCATATTTATTTATATGTACTTTATCAAAATATATATAAGATTATGGAGCTAATTAACTAAATGCTAGTGTTTTGAGCATTTGACCAATTGATTTGTATTGCTAGTATATATGACATGTATTTATATTAGTTTTACTCATATATTAGAATTGATTAAATATAATATAAGAATTTAATAAAAGAACATATTTATAATTTTGAATGAAATAAATTTAAACAACAAACAAAATGTTTTTCTATATAGTGACACTGTTTTGTACTTTTAATAATCTTGGTGACATTGTATATTTCCATAAAACAACCATTAGATAATAGATTTGATGCTTCAACTTGTAAGAAAACGCAGAAGCATTTGAATATCCTTTATTAAAAGATATATAGTTCTAGTGTTTCATATATACTAATCTTAAAAACTTTATTAATTTTTCATTAAATTATTGCTTTTTTTCCATTAAATTACTGCTTCATATATTGTTTAGTTTTATTGAATTGTTAAATAAGTCAAATATTTATAACTAATAAGTTTGATTTGATAATTGTAATATAATGGCATTAGTGTAGTAATTGAGATATTAAAATAGTAACAATAATATTAGTACATTACATCATACAAGGAAGTTTTTTTTTATTAAAAAATATAAAAATTATTGAAAAATAAGGTAAATATATGAAAAAAATAGAGTTGTTTCACATGTTCGGGTTCGGGTTTCGGGTTTCGGGATCGGATTTTGGGTTTCGGGGAGTTGGGGTTCGGGTTTTGGAGTTCGGGTTTCGGGTACTCGCGGGTACCCGAAACCCGATCGGGGTCGGGTATGGGGTTTGAAAGTAAAACCCGATCGGGTTCGGGTTCGGATTCGGGTATAGTATAAAATTTCGGGCTCGGGTCCGGGTATAGCAAACCCGACCCCGAACCCGAAAATTGCCATTCCTAACATCAAGTTGCCTATTTTTGACAAAAGGCTTTGCATATATGATGGAGCGAATGAATATTGTTCATGTGGGGTGTTAATCCTGGATGCAACTTAGTTATATTGAGTACAGTGATTTTTGCAGTACTTTGTAGAATTTTTTTTTTTAACGAGGAAGATGTTTGCTCATTTGCTGCTATTGATAAGCAATAATATATAGATACAAATTGATAATACATACCGTCATGATTTTTCCAAATTGTACTCTCTCACTTTCAAAATATTTTTTTGTCAATTCACTTTAAAGTGAAATTTTGTATCATATATATAGTTTAAAAAATAATGATGTATATATATAATTATAATTAAAAAATAATGGTAAAAATATAAAATTATATATTTGATGATGTATTCAATGTATTTTACATAATAACTTAAAAGAATAATATGAAAGTAAAATTATAAGTAACAAAAAGGGTGAATATTTTTCTTGAAAGATCAAGAAAAAAAAGGGTTTGAATTTTTTGCAAAAATAATTTGAAAGATTCGCAACAAAAAAACAGTGATATTTGCTATATATGCATTCATTTTGTTACAATGATTTTTGTTCAGTTTTACTCATTTGAATTGACAAATGAATACATATTGAGAGAACAAAATCAACGTGAGTGTGAATATTCCTTTGAACAAAAACAACATCCAAATTCATGACAAGAATGTTCACGTTGGCAAAGGGACATTCCCAATACAACATCATATAGAGAAGAAATGTGTGGTGTATTTTGAATGAACTAGATGTAAATTTTTTCCATATCAAAGTAGTGATCAATCCATGTCTGATCATTCTTGTTGGACTTTTCCCCTTCAAATCACAGGACAAAGGATACGTAGACATGTCAATTATCTCATGGCTTAGGTAATCTTATATTCTCAAATGGTCAACAATGAAAATATGTTGCATGGCTTGGGAACCTTGAGAAGTTCAAACTCAAATTATAAGTTCAACTTTTCATGGTATGAAATATAAGAAATATTATAAATAAAAATTAGTAGACGTCAGTGTAATTTTTCAAAAAAGAAAATAAAATATATAGTCAATGAATTTGGAAGATTGACAAATTGCTGAAATCGACATCATGTTAGTCGCAGAAAATGTGAGAACGATACACAGTAATTGGACTCTAAAGTCGATATTTAAAATACAGACTTCAGTAAAATATGAATTCTCCTCAAAATAATAATACTTTTTTAAATTTTTTTTTAAAAAAACAATATTCCAAAAATTAACTCCACAAATGACTCCTTGAATTTTTTTGAAAGAAGGCTACCCCTCAAAGAAAAGCCTCGGACGTGAATAGATAAATGACGGAGCCGTTTCTTGATTATTGAGGTGCCTCACAGGTTTATTTTTTATAAGATAAAATAATATAGTACCAATTCTAAAGAGATTTCTAAAAACTAAATTCTAATATAAAAGGGAAAGATAAACAAAATAAAAAATATTTCGAACTAAAATAAAAGCTTGTCTTCTAAATTTTTGCCACAATCACCCATAAGTTTCCTCTTGCAATTAATCACCCATAAGTTTCCTTTTTAGATAAAAACTTGCCAAGCTTATCAATGAGTTAAGCTCGCCCACGTCATGTATTCGAAAGTCTTCTGGTTGAAATTCTAATCCACTGACCATGCCCACGCCTGGCGGAATAAAGTCTTCCATTTGCATTCTTTGCAAAAACATTGCTCCTTATCCTATTTTTCTCCAAACTTTCGCTTTTAATCCCAAAAACAAAAAGTATAATCAAATCAATCAATTTCAACCTCAAATCAACCTAAAATTGGGGGAAATATGAATAATAAATATACACAATTTGAGCCTTATCAAGTTTATAAATTATTCTGAGAAATCCAGAAAGATTGGTATGCTTAAACTTGAAAACCAGCTGATGTGAAACAAATACTTGTGGAATTTCATGGATCATCTTCATGAAGATATATTTGTATTGCTTCATAATCTTCAGGAACAAATCTATTAAACTGACAAATTCATGTGATGTCTTGAATTTTTGAAATGATCAGTCATCAAGTCATGCAATATCATGATGTAGATAGATATTGTACAGCCCAAGAAAATGATGGCTTACCATTTTCCATCGAATCCTTGCATGGGAGACAGCCTTTCCACCAAAGTATGAGCAGAAACATAGATATGGTGAACAGAACTGCAATAACAATCCCAACCACAACCCCTGCTGACAGGCTATTTCCATGCTTCGACGGAGGCATAGAATCTGGATATGAGCACACGCACAGACACACAGAGATGATGAATAACCCATCCAATCACCTTCTTTCAAGGAAAAAAGTGAAGTGCAAAAATATATTTCATTTCCTCTACAAAATCTCAAAGTGGTTCCTGAAGGCGAGAAAAATATTGAAAAGTAGCACACAAGAAAACACAATAACCTTATGTCAGTTTTCAAAGCAAAATAATCACTTCAAGACCAAAATCATGAATGTCAGATTGCACAATTGCTTCAGCTGGGAATTGATGTATGGAGAGGGAGGGAAAAAATGAGTGTAATGGCATAGCATTATAATATAGCCATCTGCATTAACTCCTTGGTGCTCACGGTATATATATGTGTGTGTAAAGTTAGCACAAAGAAATGAAGTTTTACTGGTTCTCCTGTAAAACCAAGAGCTTTTTGTATAACTTACCAGAAACCACAGAAATTGCTGAAATTAGAGGACCATATACTCCCCTATAAGGAATAGCAGTTGTCCCTTTCCCAGCCCAGTAGAAGCGGATCTCCAAAGTACTGTCGTTTACCAGCGCAGTAAACGGTATAACAACGGGTTTATTAACCCCAACAGCTTCATCCTCGATATTGAAATCTTTCTTCACCAACTTCCCCTGAACAATGTGACACAATCAAGAATAATTATGCATAGGAAAATTCATCATCGATATTGACATCTTGCTCCACCAACTTCCAGTAAACAATGTGACACAATCATGAATCATTATGCGTAAGCAAAAAAGGCAGCCAGATACATAAGAGCTCTTGCATGTGCAGAGTCTGGGGAAAGGTACTCGAACCTGTGACCTCGCGGTCATATGGCAACAGCTTTTATGGCTGCGCCAAGGCTCCCCTTCATTATGCATGAGAAAGAAGTAAAAAACAAAAATTTACCCAACCATAATCTTGTCGACAAATCTTTCACTTCTTTATTCTTTTGCAAAAGTGAAATTCTTTCTGAAACTTGTACCATGAAAGAATAAGGCACCTGAATATAAATATCAAAGACGCGCCTCCCAAGGCTAGCATATGTTCTGTCATCAGTGAACATGATTTCAGCAAAATGCAGGTTTATTGTGTAGCTCCCATTTGCCAGACAGAAACCATAATATGTCAATGAAAGCGGGGACAGTCGTGCATTCATGTACAACTCGGGATTGTTCCCAGATATAGTCGAACTGTTTGGCCACAATGGCCAGATATATGTATCTATAGGGCGGTTATCATCCAAGAAATTACCCGTACTACTAAATGCCCAGTTACTGCTACTCTGAAAGAAGCTTGAAGGCCCACCTGAATTTGTATCGTCTTCGTAGATAGTACCATTATCAAGTGTCACTTTTTTTCCACCACAATTTATATGGATAGAGTACTGACCTATCATGAAGCCATTAAAACAGAAAACAAAAATAATAATATTTGTTCAAAGTCAAACTCCACAGAAAAGAAAGTAGTAATTATATAGGCAAAAGCAGATTTCTTTTGATGGTCATTCTACCATAAACAAATGGAAGCCGCATATTCCTAAGCAAAGAAATCAAGCAGAAGATAACCACACAGCAATTACTATCTGGACTTTCTGTTTAGTAAATATGCATTTTCCATGAACTTTTTTCTGTCGATTTTCTTTGATAGTACTCCCGTTTCCATAATCTCTTTCTGGTCAAATACACGAATCTCTAATCTCTTTCTGGTCAAATACAGGAATCTCTTTTAGCTTCGAAAGCTCAGCTGCTCAAGTGTATACTTCATAGTTCACAGATGTTCATGAATGAATTCAAATTTAATGTAAGATTGAGAGTCAACATGTATTTATTGATTGCAGAATAAAGAACAAAAGAGCTAGTGAATCAGGTCCGAGTTTCACCCTTACTTCCTACATCTCTTTTGAAATGTAGATTATCTCTTATAATTTGCACCTTGAAGCTTAGATCATTTTAACTCTTTTAGTATTTAGACAAGGCTTGAAATCTAATATGCTGGCCTACAATGAAAATTTATAAAGCATATAAAGAAGTCAAAGAGGATCAACTTACTTTCTTGACATTGCAAGTTTTTTAAGCATGAAACAATGCCTCTGAAAAAACAATGAAACATCTAGATATAGTTAGCATTAGATGAGATTGCAAGTAATAAGAGAAGAATAAGAGAATTTTCATCCTGTGAAAGTGCCATTTTTACAATTGACAGGGTCATCAAAAAGTTGTGGTCTGGAAACTTACGACAAATTGCCCTCTGAAGAGCTTGCAAACAAATTCCTAACACAGATTTGATCTCAAATGTTAGCTAGCACACATAAAGCTTGACACAACTACTATTATATTTAGAGAACTAAAAGCATTCTTACGTGCTTCTTGGTTGACAATTTGAGGGTACTGTATTTCCAGTGAAATTGTTGTATGAAAGATCACTGTATTAAATTAACCAGGTGATCAATGAGAATGTCTAAGCCAGAATGAGCCAAACAATTATTTTGATTCACAGAGTTACAAACGAGTGTTACATCTTTTCAGCTTTTCCTACTGGCATTCCATAGAGATGATCCACAATACGTCAGTTTTTACACTTAATGTCAAATGTAATAAAAGTTAAACTAAAAAGGACATTGGTGAACCTCAGATATAGATGTTTACAGTCGTTGAATTGCCATGAGATAATAAGACTTGGCAAAAATCAGACAACTACTTTATTTGTCTTCTGCGTTAACAATCGACTTACATTTTGTCTCCTTTAGTAAGCATCCAATCAGGCACTGGTCCAGACAGGAAGTTCCCAGTCATATAACTGAAAGAAAATACCATGTATGGGTTAGCACGTTAAATTGTTAACTTTGCTTGCACAGCAATCTTTTGCTATATCACTACTTTTAGTAAAACAGAGTTGAAATTGAAGATAGAGTAATCTAGGGTATACTTTTAGAATCCTTACATGAAATCTGTGCTTGATAAGCCACTAAAGCTGCTTGGAATTGGGCCAGTTAGTTTGTTAAAACTGATATCCCTGCAAGACAGCATCAAAGAAGTTACTTTCAGAAGAGTTATGGCACCAGTAAGAAACCATTTTTCCCAACTAATTTAGGGATGCCCTTGTAAACTATTTCCAAAGATTCAACTTGGTTTTGGGATAATCATCGGTTAAAAGAAAAATAAGTTTATCTCTTCACTTGATGTTGCATGTACTAGTCTTCCCTATCTAATCACAGCATCTGCATGAGTCCACTTGGTAAACTAGAAATCTCTCACTGCTGTTCTACCATATCTACATCTTACTCGTTGTTATTGCAGTTTTGCCCTTAAGCATCCAATATCAATAAGCCCAGCGTTCTATCCAGGACAATTGGCTCCACAAAGGCACTCAGACAACAGCAAATTTGTTCGGCTCGCAAGAAAAGCACCTCCCCTACATTACTTCCCGGCCAGGACAAACATTAACGTGGAGGAGGTTGATTTTCTGTTCTTTCCTCCACATCCAAATTTTATGAACCCATAACTGGACATCCATAATGTGGCTTTCGATGCCGCTCTGTATGCTACATCTATCTAGTTCTTACCCTTTCAACATACAAAACTTAACATTGAAGGTGGAGCATCAAATAAGTGCAAGTGAAAAGTTTCTAACATCTAGCTTCAGAGCAGGTCAAATTTTTTTCCACACGTCGGAAGTCGTTTCATCTAGGTCATGCAAAAATAACGCGGAATCATAATAAAAACATCAAGAAGAAAAAAATTTCAAACCACTCACAAGACTTTCAATTTTGTCAGTGAGCCAAGATCATCTGGTAGCTGCCCAGAAATATTGCAATTTCTTAATACACTACACAACCAATTGCAAGTCAAGTCAGATAAAGTGAATAAGTATCTCTTTTCGGAAATGCAATGGGATGCCACAAGGCTCACAGTGTCTTTAAATTAGTTGCCCTGCCGATGGGAGGAAAACCGCCGACACTTCCATTCAAATCACTGATTCTCCTGCTCATATTAATTCAAGAAAATGCAAAGGTAAATTATTAAAAAATCATTTTTCAAAACCATCGACTTAGTTCATGCAGTTCATTAAGTAAGCAAAATAAAGCACCAACTCACAGGTCAGTTAAATTTGTCAAGGAAGCAATGCCAGGAGGTATCGGCCCACTTAGACCGCTAGCTTGAATTGCACTGCCATCACAGGGAAATCGATGCCATAAGGAAACAAATAAATTTGCAAAAATTAACTAGTTAACTGAAGCAGAAATCAAATTAAAAGGGGGTACACCATGTCTTACAGTCTTTCGAGATTTGGCCAGCTCTGGATGAAGTTCGGTATAGTCCCCACAAAATGGCTATCAGCAATCCGACTACAGTTGTAAAGAATTTGTTGCATGGTCAAATTTCTAACTTAATGTATCAGAACAAGTGGAATCTAAATGTAAAAACATGAGAGTGAAGATGAGGAGCTCACAAGTCCTTCAAAGTGGTCAATTTAGCTAGTTGTCCAGGCAACTCCCCAGTCAAGTAGTTTGAGGATAGACATCTTTATTGCCGAAAAGGGAAAAAAAATAAATATAAAAATAATAAGGTTATCAATTCATTAGGTAAGCCATCAAGAGTAAGCAATTTGAATATGAAAAATTGAAATATAAATACATATAGATTTCTGTGAAGGGCTCCTACAGTTTCTCTATGCTAGAGAGGTTCCCAAGCTCTGGAGGAATAGTTCCATTCAATTGATTGTACTCCAGAGTCCTATCAGATTCAAGACTCGAACATTCAACCCACCATTAAAATGGACACAGAATACATGATAAAGGATTGAGAAAAACCATTAACAATAAAGTCTTACAGATTAGCTAATGTGCTGATATTTCCCAGTTCTTTTGGTATTGGCCCTGATATTCGGTTTCCAAGCAGGGAACTGCAGCACACACATTTTTCCACAATTTACCACCAAAAAAAAAAAAAAAATCTTCTTCAAATAAATGCGTACAAATAAGGAAGCGACACTTACATGTTTACAAGTTGCATGGAACCCCATTCAACGGGGATGGTACCGTTCAGGTAGTTCCGGGTCAGATCACTGGGAAATTGCAATCAGAATTTGTCAATTTAGTTAAAGTTTTGAACTTTTTAATGGGTTCTTTACTTTAGCATTTCACTTTGCTAAGATTGATAATCGTTGGAACACATACATTTCTTGCAGGAAAGGGAGTTTTGTCAATTCAGGCGGCAATGTTCCTGTAAGGTTCTGCGCTTTGAGTGCTCTGCATAACAGACAAGACTGTAATCATCAGTGCTAACATAACATATTGAAGAAGGATTTAAGCCAAAGTTTGCAAATTTGATATGCACCGTTGGAATTGACTGTTTAAATGATTTTCCCTCTCCCATTACGATGCCTAGTCTTAAAGAACCATCCACAGTGCATTGCGAAAATCCCAATTGACATTTATGTATGGATCTAATTTGATCAACATGCATGAGCCATTCAGAAAATGTCAACTATACTCATACTCAAATGATGATTAGGAAAATACGGAGCTTAGAATTGTACTAAATTCATGTTAATTGGTTAATCATTTTTGGTGATATTATTGAACTATGCAAGCCCAAAACTAGATTTTCTTTGGGCAAAAGTTTGGAGCTCTTTCTTCAACTTCAATTCCTAATCAAGACCAAGTTAATCACCACATATATACTTTTCTTGTTAGAACTAGAATATTTGTTGTGAAATAATCAGGTGAAATCATTAAGTGAGCATAAAGAACAACACAGACGGCACTAACTAGTAAGTATGACTAAAAATGAAGATGAACTTACATGCTAACGACATGGCAAACAGTGGAGGAACAATTACAAGTGACTGCGTTGGTATTATCTTTGGTCGTATTAGGAGCAATCCAGTTATTTGATTTAATGCATGGATCCACATTAAAATCCCAATCCCTCTTCCCCAGAGTCGCTGCAATCTCCTTCAAAGCGTTCACTGCAACACACCAACAAACAAAACATTGAAAAACACAAGAGTCGTCTAAAAGCATTAAAACCAAAGTAGCCCACAAATTAATATGCACTGCAAGTAGAAATGAATATGCAGGTACCTTCATCAGGAGGAAGAGTGGCCCCAGAAGCAAGAGTTGCGAGGCAAATGAATGCAGAGGCTGAAACAAAAAGCAACAGTACTCTAGGAAAGAACATTTTTGGTGGTTCTGTTAATTCAGAGGAGAGAAAAGAGCGATGAGGTCAGAACCATGTATGCTGAAGAGAATGATGGTGAACAAAGGAAAAAACTAACAACGTAGTGATTGAAATGCTTGCTACACTAATTATACATCAAGTGGGGAGGGAAGGGAAGACAATTCATTAGTTACATTAAAGTATGAGCTTGAGGGACGTGATAGATAGATTGATAGTGAAAGGGGATGTGACATTCAGGGTAGAATTTCATTTCGGACTCAGCTTGTTAGTTGCTATGCAATTGGGAATTGACCAAGACTTGGAGACTGATGCATGCAGAGTCATTTTCCTATAAACGCAAAATCTACTGAGAATACATACAAATATTATTGGATTGGCCAACAGCATTTTTAACTATTGGTTAATCAGTTCCATTCCATTATTTCTTTCTTTTGTCAATGTTACAGCATACAAGTTTGGCCCCATTCAGACATGCAAATTAATATGATGCATGCTTTCTTTTATTTTGGATCACACGAGCTCTTAGTGGTAATAAAATGATTTTGCTGACTTGTTTAGATGCTATTGGAATACATCAAGTTGCCAATTTTTGACAAAAGGCTTTGCATATATGATGGAGCGAATGAATATTGTTCATGTGGGGTGTTAATCCTGGATGCAACTTACGGGGTGCCTGGAGTGTAGGTTTCATAATAGAGGATATGGGTTTGATATCATTAATGCTGCCTGGTGCCAAGGAATACTATGCATACAGTAATTTTCATTTCCTAATTTTGGGAAATCCGCATACCCCCATAATTGGGGGTTTGAGCGCCGGATATCCAAAAAAAATTCTCCATTTTCCCTGCGCATTCCCCTTTGCTGGGCAATGGTTTCTGATCGAATCCCTCAACTTTCCTCCTCCATTTTCCATTTTGTTCTTCAACTTTGTCTTCCATTTTGTTCTTCCATTTTCGCCAATCGCCATTTTCGTTTTCCATTTCGTTTCTCCATTGTCGCCATTTTGATCTTCCATTTCGTTTCTTCATTTACGCCAGTCACACACCCTTTTTCTCTCTCGTGTCTTACACACAGTCGCACACTCCCCATCCCCACAAGCACAGAAAAGCAGCGTTGTCCTAGGGCACAGAAGAAAATGCCTCAAAAGCCCTAAAATCGGTGTATATTGGGTGCCCTTTGCGTTCAAAATTTTGAACTTGCGACATTTTTTTTTGCTCGATGGTTGTTGAAGATGCCGTTGGGATTTATTGTTGATGTTAATGGCGTCAACATCGTCGAACGGCAAGGGAAAGGCGGCGGATGGCGGTGGTCCAACTCCGATGCAGATTGCCAATGCGAATGCGCCGCCGTCGAATTGGGTTACAGTTTGAGCCTTTTGTGTTGTTCTGAGTTCAATTGATACTTTTCTTTGGCTTCGACAAGTTTTATCTGCTTTGTGGTGTTTGTAGACTTGAATGAATTTATTTCACAGAAATCAATTTGTCACTTATCTATCCATTTTCAATTTTACTCATAAATGGAGGGAAAAAAGAGGCTAGATAAGTGGATTTGGATTTGGATTTGGGTTTGCTAAATTTCTTTGTAACTATCAGAAGCAGCTCTATTGCACATTCCTTTTGCTAGCATTCTGTTGATTACAACTTTGCAATAATGTGTTTGTTTGTTTTACTTGCCTTCCCATTCTTACTGATCAACTCTTTCAGAGTTGGGTTTGAACTCTGGTTTATATCTTTAATTGTCTCTCTGATATTTGTTTTTTAACCAGTAAAACCAAAAGATGGCACATTATATTTAGCTGAATGTTAGTGATACATGTGTGCATGAATAGTTTGAAGTTTTAGTTCATTATTGAGCATGAACTTCTCATTTTGGACATTACAGTCGTGTCTCGTCCTTATTCTGACCCATCCAGTAAAGAGTTTTTGTGGAATTCTATCATTCAGTATATTTGTGCTGCATAAATTGTCAAAACATTGAAAAGCATCTCTATTTAGAGATGTGTGTAACTCAATTGCTATTTAATCAAGCAAGCTAAGAGTGCTGGATAGATGCATCTTCATCCATTTTTCTATTCTGTTTTTTTCTTGGTTTCTTTCTGATGATCCTCGGGTTGGCAGGGATAAGAAGAGGTCTGAGAAGAATAGCAGGAAGGGCCGCCATGAAGATGAGGACTAGTTGATTTGTGGAAGGCGACATGTTGTCCACTGAATAATTGCTAAGTGCATTGATGATTGTATGCAATTTGTGTTTGGTGTCCTTTTCCATTGTTGTGTCTTGATTTGTTGTTAAATTATGTGAGGGACTTATTCTACTTGCACTGAAATTTGGTTGGCCGGTCTATTTGTATTCGACCGTGCTGCCTTACTCTATGATTGTTCATTTTATATGTTTATCTACATCAATTTCATCAAGTGATTCCTTTTTTCATATTTTTTTGGTGCATTTGGTGATTTGAACCACTTGATTTCAGCAACCGTGAGTGGTGTAACATGTTGCCTTCGTTTTCCTGGTCAACTCAACTCTAATCTTAGAAAACTAGCCGTGAACTTGATCCCATTCCCACGTCTACACTTTTTCATGGTTGGTTTTGCACCCTTAACTTCACTAGGATCGCAGCAATACAGAGCCCTCACCATCCCAGAGCTTACTCAACAAATGTGGGATGCCAAGACCATGATGTGTGCTGCTGATCCACGCCACGGTCGATTGTTAACAGCCTCGGCAATGTCATAGGCAAAATGAGCACGAAAGAGGTTGATGAGCAAATGATCAATGTGCAAAACAAAAACTCATCATTCTTTGTTGAATGGATCCCAAACAATGTGAAATCAAGCGTTTGTGACGTTCCACCAACAGGGTTGGCAATGTCTTCCACATTCATGGGAAATTCAACATCGATTCAGGAGATGTTTAGGCGTGTTTCTGACCAGTTTACCGTGATGTTCAGTAGAAAGGCATTCTTGCATTGGTATACTGCGGAAGGAATGGATGAAATGGAGTTTACAGAGGCTGAAAGTAACATGAATGATTTGGTTTCAGAGTATCAGCAATATCAAGATGCAGTGGCTGATGATGATGAAGAATATGATGATGAACATGAGGCGTCTGTGGAAGCCTAAGATTTCAAGAAGGCTTGACTTGATTGCTGTTGAATCATTGCATTAATTTATGTTATTTTCGGTGGTGATTATGAATGATAGAGTTTTGCATATTTATCACTATTGATGCTCTTATACAGTATATAGTGGACTGAAGGTTGATATTATATTTGGTGCAAATGAAAAAAATATTGGTGCAGCATTTATTTTTCTATAGTTGCATAGCCTTTTTATGAATTGACTTCATAATTGAATTACTCATCATAGAAAATTCAGGGGCTGCCTGGCTTCATAATTGCTTGATAATTAAAATATCATAATTAAACATAATTAATGAAAAATTTATACTACATTAGGCATAAGAATAAAAAATAATAAAATTAACGTATTACATTATTAATATTATAATTTATTAGTAATTATAGAATATTTATTATTCTATAATTAGTAATTTATTAGTTATTAAAGAAAATTTATTAGTAATTTATTAGAATATTTATGTAATTATAGAATAAAATAAAATAAAAATTAACTAGATTTTCATTCATAAATATTTTGAAAACCAACCAATAGGCATGAGAATACAAAATAATAAAATTAACATATTACATTATTAATACTATAATTTATTAGTAATTATAGAATATTTATTATTTTATAATTAGTAATTTATTAGTAATTAAAGAATTTTTATAGAATTTTTTTTATAATTTAGTAATTATAGAATAAAATAAAATAAAAATTCTCATTCCCATTTCCCAACACAAACCAACCACCATCATTGGTAATTATTCCTATTCCCCAGCACAAACCAACTAACAGAATTATAATGATAGACCCCACTATCATTCCCCACTACTATTATTTCTATTACCTTTTCCATTCCCCCATATGAGCCAGGCAGCCCCTAGTTATATTGAGTACAGTGATTTTTGCAGTACTTTGTAGAATTTTTTTTTTAACGAGGAAGATGTTTGCTCATTTGCTGCTATTGATAAGCAATAATATATAGATACAAATTGATAATACATACCGTCATGATTTTTCCAAATTGTACTCTCTCACTTTCAAAATATTTTTTTGTCAATTCACTTTAAAGTGAAATTTTGTATCATATATATAGTTTAAAAAATAATGATGTATATATATATATATATAATTATAATTAAAAAATAATGGTAAAAATATAAAATTATATATTTGATGATGTATTCAATGTATTTTACATAATAACTTAAAAGAATAATATGAAAGTAAAATTATAAGTAACAAAAAGGGTGAATATTTTTCTTGAAAGATCAAGAAAAAAAAGGGTTTGAATTTTTTGCAAAAATAATTTGAAAGATTCGCAACAAAAAAACAGTGATATTTGCTATATATGCATTAATTTTGTTACAATGATTTTTGTTCAGTGTTACTCATTTGAATTGACAATGAATACATATCGACAGAACAAAATCAACATGAGTGTGAATTTTCCTTTTGACAAAAACAACATCCAAATTCATGACAAGAATGTTCACGTTGGCAAAGGGACATTCCCAATACAACATCATATAGAGAAGAAATGTGTGGTGTATTTTGAATGAACTAGATGTAAATTTTTTCCATATCAAAGTAGTGATCAATCCATGTCTGATCATAATTGTTGGACTTTTCCCCTTCAAATCACAGGACAAAGGATTCGTAGACATGTCAATTATCTCATGGCTTAGGTAATCTTATATTCTCAAATGGTCAACAACGAAAATATGTTGCATGGCTTATGGACCTTGAGAAGTTCAAACTCAAATTATAAGTTCAACTTTCCATGGTATGAAATATAAGAAATGTTATAAATAAAACTAGTAGACGTTAGTGTAATTTTTCAAAAATGAAAATAAAATAAGCAAAATACAACCCATTCAACCATTTTCATTTTTTTTATGTCGCGAGCCAATATCTACATGAATAATAATATTTTTAATAACTTTTCATAATAAAAATATATAAATTATCTTTTATTATTTTACACTCCTTATTACTTTAAAATTATATATCTAATATAATATTCAGAATTTACCTCAATTTGGTACTGTTCTTGCAGTTTGCACTGAAACAATATTTTATGCTAATTGTCCAGTTAATTACTACATCTCAACAGATTTCGAGAAAAACTAACTACAACTTTAAATTCGAATGACATTTTATTAATAACCACAACTCATTCTTTGATTTTTAACATTAGTCGATTCAAATAGTGCTAAAGAATATTTTAATAATTTTACAAAACCTTTTATTAAATTACTTATCGATCGTCATAGTATTTACTCATGTAGAGTATAATAACGAAAATCAATTTTTGGATTAAAAAAAAAACATGGAATAAAAGATATCATGCAAATGGGATTAATTAGTTCCTATTCTCCATAGCTGTCACCCTCATTGATTCCATTACGGGAAAAGAAGATTAAAATAACTCAAACCAAAAACAAAATTGAAAATCCCAAGTGGTTGAATTAAAAAATGTGGTCCAACCAATATTTTATAACTTTTTTTTTAATTCACATCCGGATAATGCCGACGGGCCCGACACCTTGGGCAAGCTTGGATACTATGGAAAAATTAAAACAGGGACGGAAGACGAAGAGCCAACGTTGACGTCGTTGACCTATTGTATTATTTTAGTGACAGTTGGGTTACTTCCGTCGTAATCGGACGTTACCGTTTCATTAAATAATTGTTGATAATTTTCCCAACCACATTTATATTAGCTACGGACTCTCTGGGATGATGATATGCTACGGAGTTGCTTCGATGGAGTTCTCGAAAAGTTTACTTTTTCTAGATATGTTTAGTTTCCTACCTTTTTCTAGAAAAGTTTACTTTTTCTAGAAAAGTTTACTTTTTCTAAAAAAAAAAAATATTTTATTTTATTTCAAAAATTAAATTTCAAATTTTCTTTAAAATTCTTTTCATATTTTTTTTTTTTAAAAAAAATTCTCTCTTACCCATTTTCTATTTTCTCCTGCATATTTTCGGCTTATATGAGCAGCATCTCAAAACACGTTTTCGCATTTTTTCGAGATATGATTATGAAATAAGAGTTGTATTGAAAATCAAAAAAGTATATTTAAAAACGCAAAAATACATTTTCAAGTGCAAACCATCTAAGCCTTTATTTTCGCAAAAAAAAAAATTCCACCCAAACTTTAATATTTCCCAATAAAGAAATTATCCAAAAAAAAAAAAATAGTGAGTTATATTGAACATGTGGTACTGGTAGAGTACAATCAATTGAGTGGAGAAAGGTGTGACATAATTTTGGTTGATATTACAACATCTCTTTACCGCTCATTGCTCAATGTTTAGGTTGATATTGTTTGAGATTTGTAAGGTAACCAGCAAATGTTAATGCAGATATAGATTCCTTCTGGATACAATGGTTGTTTGACCTCAAAAAATGTTTGTTTTACACGAAACAAAATGGCCAAGAAAAAATGCTTAACATGAATTTCTGCAAAAAGGAAATGTACACCACAAAAATAAGAAAAGATGTACCAGAAAGAATCAAAAGACCTTAGATGGATAAAGCCCAGAACAGTTCTGCACTCTATGATCTGTTCAGTAAATATTCAGAGTCCATATTAATTGGGTACAGATCTCCAGTAGATGTTGAAGAAGCAGTAAATGGCACATCCATTGACACATACTGCTCTTGGCTTTCATTTGAATTGGCTACCTGTTGCTCACTTGTGATTTCCAGGGCCTTAATCTTCTTCTTGTTGCTTGAGGCACTCATCAGTTCTGAAACTAACATTTTATCAACCCCTCGACCTTCCAACATGCTAACCACCAACGACATATTAGGTCTATCAGTTGCTGTGACATTTGTGCAAAGAAGGGCTATGTGCAATGCCCGCATGACCTCCTCTTCATTGTAGTCTGATCCTAGTCTTGGATCTACTAGTTCCATTAGTTTGCCTTGCTCCTTCAGAAGATTAGCCTACAAAAGATCAAAGTACTCAAATTTCAGCAAAGAAACATTGTTTCCTGAAATATGTAGCATCGTAGATTAACTCAAATTAAAGAGATAACCCCCAAAATGGTCATTCACATATTGGTGAATAGGCTTTTTAATCACTCATTTTTAAAACGAGAAAAAATAGTCTCTCACATTTTATAAATGTACTCTTTTGGTCCTTCGTCACTGTTCCGTTTGTTTTTGTCACTATTTCATAAATATTTTTGAGCTCATTTGATGGAAAAACAAACGAAACAGTGACGAAGGAACAAAAAAATACATTCATGAAATGTGATTGACTATTTTTTCTCGTTTTAAAAGTGAGGGACTAAAAAACTCATTCACCAATATGTGGAGAACTATTTTGGGGGTTATCTCCAAATTAAATGACCTGAAAGTGTGAAACTGATTTTTCAATTATTTGATAAGCAATGAGTGAGATATGCATCAATTCTTCTGCATTAATTCTTGGTTTACCAAATTAAGTGATGCAAAACAAGCACAATCTTGTAAGGATGAAGCACACTAATCTACTTGCACATCAAAAAACTAGAGCATCTAATAAGTAGATAAGGACCAAAGATGTAGTGGGCTTTAATTTTTTGGCCAAGGTTCAGCTCCCTGGGGTGATTGCGTCCTGGCATTTGCCATAAATAGGACCGGAAAACTTTGCTTATTGCCATATGAAATCTATTCAACTTCTAGCAATAACTGGCATGGAACCGTAAATGTAAGAGAAAAAGATAATGAGTTTACCCAGTCAAGAAGGTAGAAGCAATCCTGCTTTGGTTTGATACTAGTGTTACTCCTCCCACTCACAATTTCCAAAAGCACAACTCCAAAGCTATAAACGTCTGCTTTGTCAGTTAAATAGCCCCTCATTGCATATTCAGGAGCCATATATCCACTACAGGTCAGAAGCATGAGGTCAGGACAAGTTTTCAAAACCATCAATCTCTAATAAAACGATCTCAAAACAGGACATTTAAAACTGGAATTGAAAGAATATCATGCCGCAATCTCCAGACAAAAGTAAATATATGGGACTTACAAGGTTCCAGCAACCCTAGTACTTATGTGGGTATTTTCTTCTTCATCAAGCTTGGCCAGACCAAAGTCAGATATCTTGGAATTTAAATTCTTATCTAGTAGCACATTGGTGGCCTTAATGTCTCTGTGGACAATCTTCAACCTTGATTCTTCATGGAGATAGGCCAAACCTCTTGCTATACCAATGGATATCTTGTGCCTTGTTGGCCAATCTAATTCCAACTGAAGTTCTTCAGGTCCTGAAAGCACTCCAGTGCATCAAAAGAATGAGATGGAATTATGGTAACTGCTGCAACTAAATGCACATAAGTTCCATATTCAACTTTGTTAGAAAAGGGACTTGAACAAAAACATGCAAATTGAATTACCAAACAATGCCCGAGCAAGGCAATTATTCTCCATATACTCATAGATGAGCGATAATTGGTTCCCCTCAATGCAGCACCCATAGAGCTTCACAAGGTTAGGATGTTGTAAAGCTGAAATCATGCCTATTTCATTCACAAACTCACGGTTCCCTTGCTTTGATTTGGAAGACAGCTGCTTCACAGCAATGATAGTTCCATCTGCCAGATGACCCTTCAAAGGAGACAGAATGTTAGGTTAAACGAAAACATAGATGCCTGAATCAGTGCGATAAATTTGAGAAAATAAATATTTGCCCAAATCACCTTGTACACAGAACCAAAACCACCTTCTCCAATTTTGTTAGCTGCATCAAAGTTATTTGTAGCGGCTATAATCTGTCTGAGAGTGAATGATCCTGTCTGCAGGTCTAGCCCTCTTAGATCTGCCAGAAACTCATCGGAGTGAGCATGTGTTACAATTTATACATTATTTCCGAGAAACTCATCAGATTGATATGCCTACACTTGAAAACTAGCAGAGCTGAAACAAAATACAACTGGAACTTCATGGATCAACTTCATGATGATATATTTTCATTGTTTTGGAATCTTCTGGAACAGACATATTAAAACTGACAAAATCATGTGATGATGCCTTAAATTTTGAGAGGATAAATTACAGTTCATCCAGTCGTGTAATGCCTTGACATTGATAACATTGTACTGTCCAATAATATGATGACTTACCACATTCCATCGAATCTTTGCATCGCAGGCAGCCTTTCCACCAAAGAATTACTAGAACCCCAGAAATGATAAACAGAACTGCAATAACAATCCCGACCACAGCACCAGCCGATAGGCTATTTCCATGTGGAGAATCTGGAGAGGAACATGAACATATGCACACACAAACACAAAGAGGAGAAGACGTATGTTATTCAGTGATTGTCTTTCCAGAAAATAGAAAGAAAGTGCAATTCAATATTTCATTTCCTCTCTTTGATCTTAAAACAGTTTCCGATGGTGAAGAAAATTTCAAAAGAAAGCATACAAGAAAACACAATGATCTTATGTCTGTTTCCCAAGAAAAATTAATAATCACTTGAAGGCTATAATGATGACCGTCAGATTGCACAATTGCCTCAGCAGGGCATTGACATATGGAAATAAATTGAACATAATTGCAGAGCATTATAACTTTTCCTTCCACATTAACTCCTTTTTGGTTTGCACTGTATTATACATATATATAAAGCTGTCACAAAGTCATGAAGATTTACTGGGCTCTCCTGCAAAAGCAAGAGCTTTTAGACAGAATGAAACTTACCAGACTCCACAGAAATTGCTGAAATTAAAGGACCATATACTCCCCTATAAGGGATGCCATCGGTCCCTTTTCCAGCCCAGTAGAATCGGATCTCCAAAGTGCTGTCATTTACCACGGCAGAAAAACTTCTAACAATGGGTTTGTTAACTCCACCTGCTTCATCCTCAATATTGAAATCTTTCCTCACCAACATTCCCTGAACGATGTGACAAAATCATAAATAATTATGCATGAGAAGGAATTAGAAAATAACAATTTATCCAACCATAATCATTGTATTTTTAAAAAGTAATAGGAATTCACTAATGTTTTTCAATTTGTGATTCTTTTGTAAAGGTGAAACTTTTTCCTCAAACTCATAACATGAAAGAATAGCACACCTGTATGTAAATATCAAAGATGCGCCTCCCAAGACTAGCATATGTTCTATCATCAGTGAACATGATTTCTGCAAAATGAAGGTTTACCGTGTAGCTCCCATTTTGCAAACAGAAACCATAGTATGTCAATGATAGGGGGGACAGCCGTGCATTCATGTACAAATCTGAATTATTCCCAGATATGGTTGAACTGTCTGGCCAGATATATGTATCTGTAGGGCGGGCATTATCCATGAAATGACCCGTACTACTAAATGCCCAATTACTGCTACTCTGAAAGAAGCTTGAAGGCCCACCTGAATTTGTATCATCTTCGTAAATTGTACCATTATCAAGTGTCACTTTGTTTCCACCACAATTTATATGGATAGAGTACCGACCTATCATGAAGCCATTAAAAGAGAAAACAAAAATAATAATATTTGTTAAAAGTCAAACTCCACAGAAAAGAAAGTAGTAATTATACAGGCAAAAGCAGATTACTTTTTATGGTCATTCTACCATAAACAAATGGAAGTGGCATATTCCTAAGCAAAGAAATTGAGCAGAAGATAACCACACAGCAATTACTATCTGGACTTTCTGTTTAGTAAATATGCATTTTCCATAAACTTTTTTTTTTCAGTGTTCTGTGATAGTACTCCCGTTTGCATAATCTCTTTCTGGTCAAATACATGAATCTCTAATCTCTTTCTGGTCAAAAACAGGAATCTCTTTTAGCCTCGAAAGCTCAGCTGCTCAAGTGTATACTTCATAGTTCACACATGTTCATGAATGAATCCAAATTTAATGTAAGATTGATAGTCAACTGGTATTTATTGATTGTAGAATAAGGAACAAAAGAGCAAGTGAATCAGGTCTGAGTTTCATCTTTACTTCTTACATCTCTTTTGAAATGTAGATTATCTCTTATAATTTGCACCTTGAAGCTTAGATCATTTTTACTCTTGTAGTATCTAGACAAGGCTTGAAATCTAATATACTGGCCTACAATGAAAATCTATAAAGCATATAATCCAAAAGAAGTCAAAGAGGATTAACTTACTATCTGGACATTGCAAGTTTCTTAAGCATGAAACAATGCCTCTGAAAAAACAATGAAACGTCTTGATATGGTTAGCATTAGGAGAGATTGCAGTTAATAAGAGAAGAATAAGAGAATTTTCATCCTGTTAAAGTGCCATTTTCACAATTGACAGGGTCATCAAAAAGTTATGAATTGTAAACTTACGACAAATTTCCCTCTGAAGAGCTTGCAAACAAATTCCTGACACAGATTTGACCTCAAATGTTAGCTAGCATACATAAAGCTTGACACAACAACTGTTATATTAAGAGAACTAAAAGCATTCTTACGTGGTTCGTGGTTGACAATTTGCGGCTACTGCATTTCCAGTAAAATTGTTGTATGAAAGATCG
Source organism: Gynochthodes officinalis (assembly GCA_020080225.1). Taxonomy (NCBI): domain Eukaryota; kingdom Viridiplantae; phylum Streptophyta; class Magnoliopsida; order Gentianales; family Rubiaceae; genus Gynochthodes; species Gynochthodes officinalis. Next base: position 4,141,687 of record CM034623.1, on the reverse strand, counting down.
CTGTATTAAATTAAACAAGTGATCGACGAGAATGTCTAAGTCAGAATGAGCCAAACAATTATTTCTATTCACAGAGTTACAAAAGAATGTTACATCTTTTCAGCTTTTCCTACTGGCATTCCATAGAGATGATCCACAATGCGTCAGTTTTTTTCCACTTAATGTCAATTGTAATAAAAATTAAACTAAAAAGGACATTGGTAAACCTCAGCAGTCCTTGAATATAGATGCTTAAAGTCGTAGAATTGCCATGAGATTATAAGACTTGACAAATATTAGACAACTATTTTATTTGTCTTATGGGTAAACAATCAACTTACATTTTTTCTCCTTCAGTAAGCATCCAATCAGGCACTGGTCCAGACAGGAAGTTCCCAGTCAGATAACTAAAAGAAAATACCATTTATGGGTTAGCACCTCAAATAGTTAAGCGCTTGAACAGCAATCTTTTGCTATATTACTACTTTTAGCAAACAGAGTTGGATTGAAGATAGAGTAATCTAGGATATACTTTTAGAATCCTTACATGTAATCTGTGCTTAATAAGCCCCTAAATCTGCTTGGAATTGGGCCAGTCAGTTTGTTAAAACTGAGATCCCTGCAAGACAGCATCAAAGAAGTTACTTTCAGAAGTGTTATGACACCAGATAAGAAAACATTTTTCCCAACTAATTTCGGGATGCCCTAGTAAACTTTTTCCATAGATTCAACTTGGTTTTGGGATAATCATAGGTTAAAAGAAAAGTAAGTTTATCTTCACTTGATGTTGCATGTACTGGTCTTCCCCACCCATTCACAGCATCTGCATGAGTCCACATAGTAAACTGGAAATCTATCACTGCTGTTTACCATATCTACATCTTACTCATTGTTATCGCAGTTTTGCCCTTAAGCATCCAATATTAATAAGCCGAGTGTTCTGTCCAGGACAATTGGCTGGACAAAGTCATACAGACAACAGCAAATTTGTTCGGCTTGCAAGAAAAGCACCTCCCCTACATTACTTCCCAGCCAGGACAAACTTTAACGTGGAGGAGGTTGACTTTCAGTACTCTCTTCCAAATCCAAATTTCATAAACCCATTATACCTGGACATCCATAATGTGGCTTTCGATGCCACTCTATATGCCGCGTCTATCGAGTTCTTACCCTTTCTACATACAAAACTTAACATTGAAGGTGGAGCATCGAATAAGTGCAAGTGAAAAGTTTCTAACATCTAGCTTCAAAGCAGGTCAAAAATTTTCCATGTGTATGAAGTCGTTTCATCTAGGTCATGCAAAAATAAACCAAAATCATAAAAAGGACATCAACAAGAAAAAAAAAATTCAATCTACTCACAAGACTTTCAAGTCTGGCAGTGGACCAAGATCAACTGGAAGCTGCCCAGAAATATTGCAATTTCTTAATATACTACACAACCAATTGCACGTCAAGTCAGATAAAGTGAATAAGTATCTCTTTTCGGAAATGCAATGAGATGTCACAAGGCTCACAGTGTCTTTAAATTAGTTGCCCTGCCGATGGGAGGAAAACTGCCGACATTTCCATTCAAATCACTGATTCTTCTGTTCATATTAATTCAAGAAAATGCAAAGGTAAATTATTAAAAAATCATTTTTCAAAACCTTCGACTAAGTTCATGCAGTTCATTAAGTAAGCAAAATAAAGTACCAACTCACAGGTCAGTTAAATTTGTCAAGGAAGCAATGCCAGGAGGTATTGGCCCACTTAGACCACTAGCTTGAATTGCACTGCCATCACAGGAAAATTGTTGCCATAAGGAAACAAATAAATTTACAAAAATTAACTAGTAAACTGAAGCAGAAATCAAATTATAAGGGGGTACACCATGTCTTACAGTCTTTGGAGATTTGTCCAGTTCTGGATGAAGTTCGGTATAGGCCCCACAAAATGGCTATCAGCAATCCGACTACAGTTGTAAAAGAACTTGTTGCATAGTCAAATTTCTAACTTAATGTATCAGAACAACTGGAATCTAAATGTAAAAACATGAGAGTTAAGGTGAGGAGCTCACAAGTCCTTCAAAGTGGTCAATTTAGCTAGTTGTCCAGGCAACTCCCCAGTGAAGTAGTTTGAGGATAGAGATCTTTATTGCCGAGAAGAAAAAAAAATCAATTCATTAGGTAAGCCATGAAGAGTAAGCAATTTGAATATGAAAAATTGAAATATAAATACATATAGATTTCTGTAAAGGGCTCCTACAGTTTCTCTATGCTGGAGAGGTTCCCAAGCTCTGGAGGAATAGTTCCATTCAATTGATTGTACTCCAGAGTCCTATCAGATTCAAGATTCGAACATTCAACCCACCATTGAAATGGACACAGAATACATGATAAAGGATTGAGAAAAACCATTAACTATAAAGTCTTACAGATTAGCTAATGTGCTGATATTTCCCAGTTCTTTTGGTATTGGCCCTGATATTCGGTTTCCAATCAGGGAACTGCAGCACACACATTTTTCCACAATTTAGCACCAAAAAGAACAAACAAAATTCTTCTTCAAATAAACGCGTACAAATAAGGAAGCGACACTTACATGTTTACAAGTTGCATGGAACCCCATCCAATGGGGATGGTACCGTTCAGGTAGTTCCGGGTCAGATCACTGGGAAATTGCAATCGGAATTTGTCAATTTAGTTAAAGTTTTGAACTTTTTAATGGGTTCTTTACTTTAGCGTTTCACTTTGCTAAGATTGATAATTGTTGGAATACTTACATTTCTTGCAGGAAAGGGAGTTTTGTCAATTCAGGCGGCAATGTTCCGGAAAGGTTCTGCGCTTTGAGTACTCTGCATAACAGACAAGACAGTAATCATTAGTGCTAACATAACATATTGAAGAAGGGTTTAAGCCAAATTTTGCAAATTTAATATGCACCGTTGGAATTGACTGTTCATATGATTTTCCCTCTGCCATTACGATGACTAGTCCAAAAGAACCATCCACAGTGCATTGCTAGAATCCCAATTGACATATTTAAGTTTGCTTTCCTGGGTTTTTAGTGCCAAAATCTAATTTGACATTTCTGTATGAATCTAATTTGATCAACATGCATGAGAAATTTAGAAAATGCCCACTATATTCATACTTAAATGGTAATTAGGAAAATACATACTAAATTCATACTCATTAGTTAATCATTTTTGGTGATATTATTGAACTATGCAAGCCCAAAACTAAATTTTCTTTGGGCAAAAGTTTGGAGCTTTTTCTGAAGCTTCAATTCCAAGTCAAGAGTAAGTTAATCACCACATACATACCTTTCTTGTTAGAACTAGCATATTTGTTGTGCAATCATTAAGTGAGCATAAAGAACAACATAGATGGCAATAAGTATGACTAAATTGAAGATGAACTTACATGCTAACGACATGGCAAACAGTGTTATTGTTGAAGGAACAATTACAAGTAACTGCGTTGGTATTATCTTTGGTGGTATCAGGAGCAATCCAGTTATTTAATCCACTGCATGGATCCACATTAAAATCCCAACCCCTCTTCCCCAGAGTCGCTGCAATTTCCCTCAAAGCGTTCACTGCAACACACCAACAAACAAAACATTGAAAAACAGAGCCCCCAAAATTAATATGCACTGCAAGTAGAACTGAATATGCAGGTACCTTCATCAAGAGGAAGGGTGGCCCCAGAAGCAAGAGTTGCGAGGCAAATGAACGCAGAGGCTGAAACAAAAAGCAACAATACTCTAGGAAAGAACATTTTGTTGGTTCTGTTAATTCAGAGGAGAGAAGAGTGATGAGTTCAGAACCGTGTATGCTAAAGAGAATGATGACGAACAAAGTGAGAAACTAACAAAGTAGTGATTGAAATGCTTGCTACATTAATTATACATCAAGTGGGGTGGGGAGGGAAGGGAAGGGAAGGGAAGGGAAGACAATTCATTATCACTATTAAAATATGAACTTGAAGGACGTGATAGATAGTTTGATACTGAAAAGGGATGTGACATTCAGCGTAGAATTTCATGTCCGGACCCAACTCTTTAGTTGCTATGAATTGGAAATTTGACCAGGACATCGAGGCAGAATCATTTTCGTATAAACGCAAAATCTACGAAGAATCCATACAAATATTATTGGATTGGCCAATAGCGTGGTTAACTAGTCCCATTACGCTATTTCTTTCTTTTGTCAAAGTTAAAGCACACAAGTTTGGCCCCATTCAGACATGCAAATCAATATGATGCATGCTTTCTTTTATTCTAGACCACACAAGCTATTAGTACTAGTAAATAACTCTAGCAATGCAAATATTTGCTGGTATTAAAATGGGAAGATATTAGTGCTTTAAAATTGTAACCTGGGGAGAGTTATGGAGTTAGATACATTTGAATCATCAAGAATCGAACCAATCAATGGAGGATTAAAGATTCTGTCATGTGTACAATAAAAATTCAAATTGATATTACCCCATGCACTGTCAGTAATGATGTTAATTGGACCATTAGCAAATTCATCTACCAACCGTACTGCTGTACTTACTTCTAGTTGCCATGGTTTTGTTGACTTGTTCAGATGCTTTTGGAAAACATCGAGTTGCCTGTTTTTGACGAAAGGCTTTGTATATCTGCCGCCATGATAGAGTCAATGAATATTGTTCATGTGGGGTGTTAATCCTGCATGCAACTTAATTACATGAGTGCGGTGATTTTTGCAGTTTTAACGAGGAAGATGTTTGCTCATTTGCAGTTATTGATAAGCAATATATAGATACAAATAGATAAAAATACCATACTGATTATTTCAAATAGTAGTACCTCCAAAAAAAAATAGTTTACTTTCAAAATATTTTTTTGCCAATTCACTTTTAGAATGAAATTTTATATAACACTTTGACAAATAATTATTATATATGACTATAATTAACAAGTAATAATAAAAATGCAATAGTATTTGATGATCTATTAAAATGTATTATATTTAAAAACAAAAAATAATAATATGAAAAGTAAAATTATAAGAAGCTAAAATGGTGAATCTTTTTCTTGAATGATCTGAAAAAAAGGGCTCAAATTTCTTACGAAAATAATTTGGAAGATTCGCAACCAAAAATAGTGATATTTTCTGCATTAATTTTGTTATAATGGTTTTTGTTCAGTGTTACTCATTTGAAATTAACAAAATGAACACGTATGTACATAACAGAATCAAAGTGAATATGAATATTATTGCTTTAATTTATCATAGAGACAGCTCATATAAAATATAATAACCCAAATAACACAAAGCCCATACTGAAACTCTTTACATATTGAATATAGCCTCCAAGTTCCATACTTGCAATATGGTTCATATATCTACCTACCATCCATGCCCATACTGGTTTGACTTTAAACTAAATTTGTTTTTAATTTTTTTTTTTTGGGGTAATTCTCAGAACATTCCAATTCTTACGGTCACTAATATATGACTAGCTTTTGAGTTGGGATTTGTCTAAAATTCCTGTTAATTTGTACTATCATTTAGGTACCTAAATTTGTATCATTGTTGAATTGTCTTGAGTTCATTAAATTTTCTTTTGACCAAACTACATCTAAAATTCTTGAGAATAATGTTCACATTGGCAAAGGTAAATTTTGAATGCAACATCATAGAGAGAAGAATTGTGGGGTGTACTTTGAATGAACTGTTTGTAAATATCTTATTATCAGAGTGGGTGATCAATCCATGTCTAATCAAGAAAGGGGACAAAATGTAAAAACGTTGGACTTTTCTTCCTTCAAAACACAGGACAAAGGATACATAGTCTTGGATTTGATTAGTCCTTTCACATCCATGTTAACTAGCAAAGTAGACATGTCAATTATTATCTCTAGATAATCTTATACTATTATCAAATGCTCCACAGGGGAAAGATGCTGCATGGCTTAGGCACCTTGAGAAGTTAAAACTCAAATTACAAGTTCAACTTTCCACGGTTTGAAATGTAAGAAATATTATAAAACACAGTAAAGGTCAGCGTAATTTTTCAAAAAAAAATAATAATAATGTCAAGAATGACGTTGTTCATTTCACGCCATGCAAAATACATCCCATTCAACTATTTTTCATTTTTTTTATGCAGCAAGTTAATATATACATGAATAATAATATTTTTTAATAACTTTTCATAATGAAACTTTATAATACCTTATATGAAATGTTATTTTGAAATCATATATAGTATTTAAATATTGATTTGATTTGATACAGCTCTTGCGACTCTTACTGAAATATTATTTTATTTTAATTATCCCGTCAACCATTGTGCTTCGACACATTTCAAGAAAAATTAGTTATAATTTTGAATTCGAGTAACATTTCACCTTTGAATATAACTCATTCAACATTAATCGGTTCTGACTGTGATAAATGATATTTTAATATTTTACAAAGCCTTTTATTAAATTACTTATCGATTCTTACAATATTTACTCATATAGATTATAGAGTATAGTAACGGAAATCAATTTTTGGGAAAAAAAAAAACATGGGGATAAAATATATCATGCGAGTGGGAAAACAGGGAACAAAAGATATTATGCAAGTGGGATTAATTAGTTCCTATCCATCACAGCTGTCACCTTCAACGATTTCATAACTGGAAAAGAAGATTAAAATAACTCAAACCAAAAACAAAATTGAAAATTGAAAATCCCAAGTGGTTGAATTAAAAAATACTTTTTAAATTCATATCAGGATAATTATTAGCCCACGGGCCCGACACCCTTGGTTTTTGGAAAAATTAAAAACACGGACGGGAGTCAACCTTGGCGTCGTTTATTTAATGTATTATTTTAGTGACGCCTCGGCTACTTCCGTCGCAGTCAGACGTTACCGTTTCCTTAAATAATTGAAGAGTATTTTCCCAACCATTTTTTTACTCCTATGAAATTAAAGTCAGAAATAACTATGTATGATTGTGCTTCTACCTACCTTCTAGAAAAGTTAACTTTTTATCCCCAAAATATATATATATATATATATATATATGTCAGAAATTAAATTTTAAATTTTAAATCAAAATTCTTTTTGTATTAATTTTTTAAAAAATTCTCTTGGACACAATTTCTATTTTCCTTTCAACACAAGCATAAAATTTCTACATGAACTTTTATATTTTCTAATAAAATATTTATCAAATAAATAAATAGATATATTCATTCATTAAAAAATATAAAATAATATTATGTTAATCTTTAAAAAAATAGTTCAATTTTAAAAAAAAATTTGTATAAAATTATTATATTACTCTTACTGTTAATGAAAATATATAATCTAAATTAAAAGCGTACTCTCCTTTTGAAATTGATGGAAAAAATAATAATTATGTTTTACTATTTATGCCATATTATTTACTAATGTATTTCACTATATAAACTATAATATTCTATAATATTATTAATATAAAATATTACTTGGTAACATTTTCAAGAAGAAAATGGGCGTAACAAAGAAGGTAAATTCATTTGTGCGAACTTTTTTCAATTAATTCTTGAGGTTAATTCATTCGGCTGTGAAATATTCTCCAAAGGAAAAGGAGCTATTGAAAATTGAAAATCCCAAGTGGTTGAATTAAAAAATACTTTTTAATTCATATCAGGATAATTATTAGCCCACGGGCCCGACACCCTTGGTATTTGGAAAAATTAAAAACACGGACGGGAGTCAACCTTGGCGTCGTTTATTTAATGTATTATTTTAGTGACGGCTCGGCTACTTCCGTAGCAGTCAGACGTTACCGTTTCCTTAAATAATTGAAGAGTATTTTCCCAACCATATTTTTACTCCTATGAAATTAAAGACAGAAATAACCATGTAGGAGTGTGCTTCTACCTACCTTCTAGAAAAGTTAACTTTTTATCCCAAAAAAAAAATATATATATATGTCAGAAATTAAATTTTAAAAAAATTCTTTTGGACACAATTTCTATTTTCCTTTCAACACGAGCATAAAATTTCTACATGAAATTTTATATTTTCTAATAAAATATTTATCAAATAAATAAATAGATATATTCATTCATTAAAAATATAAAATAATATTATATTAATCTTTAAAAAAATAGTTCAATTTAAAAAAATATATTTTTTATATAAAATTATTATATTACTCTTACTGATAATGAAAATATATAATCTAAATTAAAAGCGTACTCTCTTTTTGAAATTGATGGAGAAAATAATTATTATGTTTTACTATTTATGCCATATTATTTACTAATGTATTTCACTATATAAACTATAATATTCTATAATATTATTAATATAAAATATTTCTTGGTAACATTTTCGAAAAGAAAATGGGAGTAACAAAGAAGGTAAATTCATTTGTGCAAACTTTTTTCAATTAATTCTTGAGGTTAATTCATTCGGCTGTGAAATATTCTCCAAAGGAAAAGGAGCTAGAGCCGGGACGGTAATTTCTAACACGATACGAAAATTTGACACGAAATTATAAAATAAAATATGACTTGAATCTAATACAAAAATTCGACACGAAAATAATCATATTGGTCTAACTTTTATTGTCTTTTACTTTTTTTATAATCTTGTTATTTTTTTAAAACACGACATACGAACTCGAAAGCTGACGTATTGTCACCCCTAGCGAGAGGGATCGTTGGACTGCCGACAAGACATTTATTGAATGTTCGGTTCAGGGCCATGGAATGAATTGGGTTTTGGATCTTTTTTAAATCACATGCTTAAGTGGAGAGCGTAGCTTATATTCCTTAAATTCACCTGTCAAGGGTTTTTGGAAAATCCCAACTCAAAAGCTCTCTCTAGGCACGGACCATTTGACAATTACCAATCCAGCCGTGAAAAGCATGAATTTTTTTTGCGAAATTTATGGTTTCGTTTGTACATCATTTCTAATTATAAATAGTTAACGTTTTTTAAATAAAATTAAAATATTCAAACATATTTTTATTTCAAAATTTAAAATTAAATTTTTTTCACTCAAATTCTTCTCATTTAATTTTAAAAAAAAAATTCTCTTATTTTTTTCTTCAAAATACTTTTTCTATAAAAAAAATACCTAGTAAAATTTTTACACATTTCAATATAATTTTTTTCAAATAAATCACACCCCAAGAAGTCATTTTATTTCACAAGTTAATCTTTGTGATGAATTTCAAAACAAATCATTGCTCTTGACGATGTCATGACTAGTTAATGATGTTGATATTATAGTGTTCATATGAAATTAGAAAGTAATGTTGATATTATAGTTTTCACCCTAAATTAGATGGTGATGTTGGTATTTGCACGTTCATTCATAACTAAAGAGAAAAATATGTTAATCTAATACAAAGTCAATAATTCCAGTAGATGCATCATACGAAATATGATGGATTGAATGATCTACTTAATTTTTATATGAAAAATATAGAATCTCTATATACGTTCTCTGTCAATTTAAATTCTTTCATTTCACAAACTAATTTTGTGATGGATTTTGCCGATAACCACGACATGCCATGGGTTTCAATGAAGGGCATATATTCTTTTGGCTTATATTTCTTAAATCCTCCAATTTGATAAGGTTTTTATATATTCGAACTCTTGTCATAAATTTTGGAAAACCCATTTATCTCTATAGTCCTAATCCATTTGGCATCATCAATCTAATTCTAAACCAAATATAATTTAAAGGGAACAGTGCAATGCCGTGTCACTAACAATGCGGTATGACATAGAAAATAGTAATTATCTCTTATATCATTTATTTTTAATATTAGGAGAATTCACCTTAAAAACTAATTTTCAACAATGTAGTGTGATTTGGAGAATAGTGGTTGCCTTTGATACCATTTATCCTGAATATTGGGAGAATTTACCTTAAAAACTAACTTATGAAATATGAGAAGTTAAAAGCCATATAAACTCTTTATAAAGATTTCATATTTTTCACGTGAAAACCAACTAAATTATAATAAATTCATGGATTTTGTAATTTGGCTAGGAAACCAAAATTTTGAGAATTACTTTTTAAGTGTGACATAGTATGAACACTTTCAAGAAACCACAAAATAATAAGGAATAATTATATTTCAATTCGTAATTACATTGGAGACATTTTACTAAATAAATATTTTTCAAACTTTTTAAACCAGATTATGTAATTCGAAAGTGAATCACATTCTTATTGCTGGTTCTTTCAAACCAATCGCGTATTATAAATTGAACATTTCTCTCAACATTTGCAAATTAGAGGTAAAAACTACAGTTATAATCAAATAAGATTACAATTGAACTTTTAAAGACTATTTGCTGTAAAAATCGAAGAAGTAATCCAAGAGCTGATTACCTAACATGTGGAAATTGAAAAGTCACTGTTTTTTTTCCTTTTTCACCCACGGAGGCAAAAGCAACGTTCGTAATAATTCAAGAAGATTATTCTATTCACGGATTCATATGTGCACTTGACTTTGGGTCCATGGCAGTTCCATCAATGGGCTGCGTAAACGTCTTTTCCATTCTGGAAAATTCGTCGAACCTTATAATCATAACGTGTTTTTTATTCTTTAAAATAATAATTATAAAATAAAAAATATATTAAATATTATTACGAAATATTATCTAAATAAATCCTATAAAAATAAATTTTGGTATTTTTGAAAATTTGACAATAAAAATTAATACACAATCTATAACTAAACATTGAATATTCTCTTTATTCAAAAAAAAAGAGTGATTTTTTATAATATTTATTTTAATTTAATTATAAAAAAAGTCTAGTTTTAATTGGTTTATTTTGATTTAATTATAAATTTTTTAATTAATTATTAAATATATTTTTGATAAAAGAATATTTTCATAAGTTTGCTGTATTCATAAATTAAAAGTGTTTTTTTTTTTTTTTTTCTCTAAGGTTTGATGCCACGATCTCACCTGGAATTACTCCCAAGTTTTGCCGCTCGACCATCCCTTGGGGACAATTAAAAGTGCGTGTTGAAGACTCATTTTTGGTACCATCCCATTACGATCAAAGTGGAATCCTGACTGACAACTAAATTCAGCGAAGTAAGAACTGATACATAAAGAAGCCGCGATAAACAATTTCGGTTGCTGATTGGGTGGGTATAACATATGTAATATTGAATATATGTTTCATTTCATCTTTTTCAATTACATTATTCCGGTCTTCATTACTAGAAGCCATAGCCATTTCCTTCGTTTCTGCAAATATCTCACATTCCCAGTTTCCTGTTTCTTCTTCCTACCCTGAATTTTCACTGTTTCCACTGATTCTCTTTTGTCTTTATGTGCACACAGAGAAGTGGGTAGCTTGTGTTTGGCAGGATGCTCTTCTGTCCGAGTGCGAAGGCTGCTAGGAAAAGCAGACGTTTTGAAAAGATCTCTGTGGGCATTCTCGGTGTGTTTCTAGTTTTGAATTGCTTCAGGATTGATCTGAGATCATTGGCTCAGTTACTGCCCGAAGAAGAAGGTATGCAATCTCCATAAACTTGAACAGTTGAGGTCATTACATTTTATTTTGCATTTTTACGTTCCCAAGGTAAATGTAAGATTCATACAAGTTCTCCTATTCATGTCTATCAGTATCAATGTATCATGTGCTGAATCTTCCTCCCGTTTTTTTGTGCTTTGTTGTGTTAGATGATCTGCTTTCCTTGTTGAAATTTGGAGCTTCTTTTTATGATTTTGTTGAATTCAGTGAAATGGACTCGTTATCTTCTATCTTCTCCTCCTCCTCCTCCTGAATCATGGTTGCAATTTGCCAATCAAACTCTGTACTTGGAGAGTAGTTTTTACATGGTAAAAAGCAACCAGGTTTTAATACCACCCATTCCAGCCGTCCCGGCCCCCATCTTTCCCGACACGACCAAAACAAAAAACAGAATCAGCCCCCCAAGCCCGATAGCAGCCCCCCAGCTCCAGCCCCGCCCGTCCCCAGCAGCAGCCAAGTAGCAAGAGAAAAAAGAGTCCAAATCCAACAGTCGAAAGCTGCCAAGGAGGGGGAAAAGAGAGAACTTTAAAATCGATTTTTGAAGTGTCAATTTCAATATTTTTAATTCCCTACAAAATCTACAATATTCGAATAAATAACTTGGTTAGAGATTCAACTAAATTTTATTAATAACAAAGGGTACTACTAGTTTAGGTACTTGATGGATGTTACTTTACGTTTTAATTGATTTTGATTGAAACCCTTTTGGACTTTGACATGTATGATGCATGCAATAGATTTACTTCAGTGGATAGGTAGAGATGGAGGAGGAAAATCTTCGAATTCATCTGATGACATTATTGTATGGGGTGGAATGTTTTCTACAACGGTTTGAAAAAAGTCCATCCATGGACTTCTTAATATGGGATTTGACCAATGTTTTCCGCTTCTCCATATATCTGTTTATCTCCTGTTAACAACTGTTTGGCATTGGAACTGTATCAAGAATTCTTCATATGCAAAATTTTTTGTTCATTATTGGCCATCACTTTGTTCCATGGAAATATATGTAGATGTTGTTCTCTGAAATTCAGAATCAGTTCAAAGTTTACTGGGCTTTCAGTTTTTGACATTTCTATGCTTATACACCAAACCTGGATATCCAATAAGCTTTACTACGAAATGGTTGACAAGTCTACAAATAGCAATACAAAGTTTTGGTCAATAATTGCTTGGACTGATCTCTAATTTCACTTTTTTCTTTATTACTTGGTCTGAGTAATCTATGTCCATAAAGAAAATTATTTTGTTTTCTATCTTTTTCATGTCTTTATTCTTTAAGTGAGAAAACAATGGCAAACTCATTGTGGTTGTTATCACTACGCTCAAGCTGAAGTAAACTTCTGTTTTAACTCATCGTGATGAAAATTAGCCTCAGTATCACTGGTGATATTTTACAATTTGAATCTTGCAGTACGAGTGCTTCAAACAATATCATTGAAGTTGCAGATCCCGCACTGGAATGTTAGTCAAAGCTCTTGTATTAATGGAGGTCTCAATTGGAACTTAACTGGTGCCATTTTTAGCAATGTGACTTGTGATTGCTCCTTTAACAGCAATACTGTATGCCATGTCACAAACATGTAATGCTCCTAATTTCTTTGTTTTTACATTTGTTATAATTGTGTTAATAATATCTATCATTTCATTATTAGTTTTCAATCTTATATCATTATCGAAGCAGCTACAGAAAGAATTCATGTATCAATGACATAGCGTGCTTCTTTTGATATTATTTACAACAATTTTTCTTTTGCTTTTAATTTAAGTTCTTCTTCTTTGGTTGTCTTAGCCAGATGAAACGTCTCAACTTGATGGGAAACTTGCCTGAAGAGTTTGCGAATCTTACTCAGCTGCAGGAGTTGTAAGTTTCCAGTTTCATTGTTTAGGAATTCGATTTAAAAACTTATAATTTGCAGCATTTTGAGCATGCACTTCAGTTGTACCATTAATTATTTGATTTAACCTTTTAACCTAGAGAAAGAATCCCCAGTGTATATGGATTTCGTCGAGCATACAAGAAACTTGAGATCAAAATTGTGGTCATCTTTCTTGAATGTTAATTTATCATTTTATCTTCCTGTGGAATCAGTTCTGGTGGAGCAAACTGAACCCAATGTCTGTGCATGCTTGAGTTCTTTGGCATTTTTCAAGTTCAGAATGTATGTAAATCCTTAGTGAAGATAGCTCAAAACAAAGAATATATACTTCAATCCTGAGTTCAACAGAGTAAGTAGAAGCAACATCTGTTTCTAAGTTTTCACAGTTTGGACTGACATCTATAAGCATCGATGTAGAACAGCTTTCTGAAATTGGATTTTTTTGTTTAGACTTAAAATCATTCTTATTTTGCCAGAGATCTCTCTCTCAACTACATCAATGGATCAATTCCCTCGAGTCTTAGTCGGCTTCCTCTCACTATTTTGTAAGCTCCTTTTTTAGCTTAGCGTAGACATGATCATTTCTGTCTAGCTTTAGACTTGTTGGACGCACTAACAAGTCAGTCTTTGACAGATCACTTCTGGGAAACCGGATTGGAGGTACAATTCCCAAGGAAATGGGTGATATTTCTACTTTGCAAGTGTTGTAAGTTGAGAGAACTAGATTCTATTGTTTTTATTCAAATAGATGAGGATGCTTAATTGTGGGTAGTTTGTTGCAGGGTTTTGGAAGACAATCAGCTTCAAGGACCTCTTCACCCAAACCTCGGAAGACTGAGTAGTTTGACGAGACTGTAAGACTATACACTCTATATTCTATTTTTTTTGTAATCTTGTTCCATTCATTCTGAAATGTAATTGGCATCAGTTATTTTTTCTTTAAACGCAAGGACACAGTTTGACTAGGGTGAATATTTTGTGCAGTGTGCTTTCTGCCAATAATCTTACAGGATCAATACCTGAGATATTTAGCAATCTAAAGAATTTGACAGACTTGTAAGCACTAGCCCTTTGAACATTTTAAGAATTTTATGTTTTGATCTGTGTCTTAAAATAGAAAAAATGTGGTAGTTTTCTCTCCATGAAATTTCTAAATCCAAATAGTGCCATTATGAGTTTATTGAGAGTTTTTATCTGTATGCAGTAGGATAGATGGAAATGCAATTTCTGGAAAGATACCTGAATTTATCGGCACCTGGACAAACCTTGACAGATTGTAAGTATACTTTATGAACTGATTAATTGCACTTTGCTCCTGAATCAGTTAAGCATGATCAAATTGGTTGCAGAGATATTCAAGGCACGCAAATGCAGGGACCATTTCCTTCTACATTTTCCCTGTTGACAAACTTGACTCAGATGTGAGACCAAAACTCTCTTCAGATTTTAGCTGCTTTTCTGAAGTATGACATTTTCTGCCTAGACTGATATGTTTCTTCTTCACCATTATATCAGGAGGATAGCTGGTTTGAGTGGTTCAAGCAACGAATTTCCCAAACTAGAAGGTGCAGAAAATTTAAGGTCACTGTAAGTAGCATAGAGCTCCGAGTTTGGAATACAAATCTAAACTTTTTTCATTATTTTACGATACAAATGTTTTATTTCATGCCCATGATGCAGAATATTGAGAAATTGCTCCCTTGTTGGCCCAATCCCAGACTACCTAGGAAACATGAACAATCTAAGGACACTGTAAGTTAGATTCCATAGAAGATTTTTGTGTATTGTTTGATCGCTTTGATCAGAGTTTAAAGCTGCTTAAAATATTATGGAACTGCAATGCAAGTATACCTGTAAATTTTTGTGAGAAATGTGTTTGATTTTCCAAGTAAGGTAACATCATTTTCCCATTTGTTTAATATAATTGAAATACAGTAGAAATAGCACTACAAATTAAACTTATAACTTTGTGGCTAGTTTAGTATGCTTGAACTTATTTGACTTCATTGACAGTTGAATTTATGCTATTGTGGATTGAAACTGATTAGGTCTTTATAAATTGTGCTTCTGCAGTGACCTTAGTTACAATAAATTGAGTGGTCCAATCCCAATTACATTTCAGGAATTGCAATATAATAACCTGTAAGTTACTTCTTCTGCATTAAATATTTTGTTAATTATAATAATTGTTCTCCTTTGTGTTGATTTTCAGACAAGTGATTTGCTTAGTTTAGTATATTTGCCTCTAAAATGTAGCGTGACTGTATTCTATGCCTGTGTAGCTTTCTGGCTTCTAACTCATTAAGTGGAGAGATACCCAGTTGGATCCTGGACAGCAGAAAGAACATGTTGGTACTTGTTTCCTCTGTTTTTGAAATCTTGGAAAGATGCAGATGTTGCATTCAAGTAAATGAATATCATATGTGTATGTAGTGAGGGAGAGAAGAGAGACATTTTCTTACAGATTCCATCTTTATTGTTGCTGGCAGTGATTTATCTGACAATAATTTTACCGAGCCATCCATCAGTGGTTGCCAGTCTTCCACAGTGTAAGTGGCTTTTCTGTTTTCATACTCATGGTAATATTTGACTGTTTTAATTTGGAAAGCATTGTACTTGACAGGAATTTAGTCTCGAGCCATTCAAGTTCAACCAGTAACTCGTTAGTCCTCAAATGCCAATTCTTATATTTCATTTTGTTTATGAGAATTCGAGCACTCTGGATAACTTTTGGTGTATATAACGCAGAATTGCTTGGTGCTTAAAGAAGGGCCTTCCTTGTTCGGGACAATCTCAATGTAACATAGCAGTGTGTTCTTTCTTATTACAGCATCATGTGTCGTATAATGTTAGGTTGGAGTTACTAGTGATTGTTTATTTCATGCCATGGTCTTTCCCACATTTGTAGATCATTCACTGTTCATAAATTGCGGAGGAAGCAAGATGAGTTTTGAAGGGAATGAATATGAAGAGGATTCAACAAACCAGGGTCCTGCGTATTTCTTTTCCTCCTCAGAGAAATGGGCTTATACAAGCTCAGGAGTATATATGGGTAATGGTGATGCCAGATATGCTGTGGCAAATTCTTTTTCGCTGAATGTGACTGGTGCAGAGTTCTATAGAACGGCTCGTCAGGCGCCTGCCTCAATTAAGTATTATGGTCTTTGTCTGAAAAAGGGAAGCTACAGAGTGCGCCTTCACTTTGCTGAAATTATGTTTTCTAATGACACGACATTTAGCAGTCTTGGGAGACGAATATTTGATGTTGCAATCCAAGTAAGCAGAAGCAGTGACTTTGGGCTAGTTAGATTTGCCAATGATTAGCATTCAAAATTACTTGCTTTACAAAAAATATTATTAGTAGAATTTATACCATGCTTTACATCTTAATGTTTGTTCTCATGCAGGGAAATGTAGTTCTGAAAGACTTTAATATAGTGGAGGAAGCTAAAGGTGTAGGTATAGGAATCCCCAAAGACTTCAATGATATATTAGTAAATGGTAGTACTCTGGAGATTCATTTATACTGGACCGGAAAGGGGACAACAGCAATTCCTGATTATGGTGTTTATGGACCTCTAATATCTGCAATTGCAGTTACGCCAAGTTAGTCTATATCCAACTCTTGTTATTTTAAAACTCCTCCTTTTTGGAATCATTCTGAGACTCATTCCTATTTCTTGTAGACTTTGACACTGATACAGGGCTATCAGTTGTAGCAATTATTGGCATTGTAGCTGCGTCATGTGTTGTGATAATTTTGGTTTTAGTTGTGCTGTGGATGAAAGGCTGTTTAGGAGGAAAAGACTCAGAAGATACAGGTGGGATAACGTGTCCCATTTTGTTTGTTTCTGTAAGATTAGTGGAATATTAATGTGTATGAGATACTTACAGGCTATAAACAATGCTCAACAAACACAGAATCCTGTGCTTGTTAACGGGTACAAAGCAATACTTCTGTGCATACAATAGTATATGTACTTTTGG
Organism: Gynochthodes officinalis; assembly: GCA_020080225.1. NCBI lineage: Eukaryota > Viridiplantae > Streptophyta > Magnoliopsida > Gentianales > Rubiaceae > Gynochthodes > Gynochthodes officinalis. The sequence goes on along the minus strand of CM034623.1, from coordinate 4,124,322 downwards.
GAATCCAAACCACATAATTCGACTTGTTTTCTTCCAAACCAAGTTGTAGGACATTCTTGCTCCCGCGAACTGTTATGTGTTTAAATTTGTTGCACAGAGACAGAAGTGTTCCTGAAACAATGAATGCAAAGTCATGGATTTTAGGGATAGTATTAATGGACTATAACTTCAATCATATTTTACTGTGCCATTTTTCATTTTGTGTCATGTGGAACAATCATTTGTTTATTTCTCTGGTTCAGAACTTCAAGGGCTGGATTTGCAAACAGGTTATTTTACCTTGAAACAGATCAAAGCTGCAACAAACAACTTTGAGCCTAAGAATAAGATTGGCGAAGGAGGTTTTGGTCCTGTTTACAAGGTTCTTATTTGTGTAAACGCTTTACATTTCGAAGTTCCATTTGTTAGCTTTAGCAACAGCCACACCATACTGCAAGCATTGGTTGGTTAAGTTGAGTAGTTATTCCCTACGTTGTGACATGTCCACGAGGACATAATAATCAGCAACTAAGTCGTGTTTCATATATGTCAATTATGTTCTTCGCTGCTGAAATAATATACTATCCTCAGGGTGTATTATCAGATGGTACAGTTATTGCTGTCAAACAACTATCTTCAAGGTCAAAGCAAGGAAATCGTGAATTTATTAATGAAGTTGGCATGATATCTGCCTTGCAACATCCAAATCTTGTGAGGCTTTATGGCTGTTGCATAGAAGGAAACCAGTTATTGCTAATTTATGAATACCTTGAAAATAACTGTCTTTCTCGAGCACTATTTGGTAAGCATGTTCCTCGTTCTTTATGACAAAATATACTTCTGTGTGTTATGACATTCCATTCTGATCTTATTTTTCTTGTGTACTTCCATTTTAAGGGCAAATGGAACAACGCTTATACCTGGACTGGCCAACAAGGAAGAAGATATGCTTGGGGATTGCAAAAGGCTTAGCATATCTTCATGAAGAATCACGGTTGAAAATTGTCCACAGAGACATAAAGGCTTCTAATGTACTGCTTGATAAGGACCTAAATGCTAAGATATCTGATTTTGGTTTAGCAAAGCTCAACGAAGACGAAAACACCCATATTAGCACACGAATCGCTGGAACAATGTGAGCTTTGAGCTTTGAGCTTTGATCTTTTAGAACAATATGATTTGTTCCTGGAAATCTTTCACTGGTACGAAGTATTATCTATTTGTTTTCTTGCAGAGGTTACATGGCTCCTGAGTATGCTATGAGGGGCTATTTAACAGACAAAGCAGATGTTTACAGTTTTGGAGTTGTTACACTGGAGATTGTCAGTGGAAAAAGTAACACTAGTTATAGGCCCAGAGAAGAATTTGTGTATCTACTTGATTGGGTAAGCTCTCGTATGGCAGCTTCTTCATGGTTAAATTTTTTTAACTGATATACATGACTAACTTTGCTAGTTTGGGATAAAGGTGATGATGATGATGATGATGATACATGACTAACTTTGCTAGTTTGAGTTGACTGCTGAAATACAATATGCATGCTTGATTCTTTTCCTAATGATGCACCCTTACCATTATTAACCTACCAAAAATCATCTCTTGGAAAACAATCTTTTAAGGAAAAAAATTCAGTTTATTCAATTTTATCATATCAGCAATTTTCTTAAAAACTGGAAGTAGATATTTACCCTTGTCATCTACTTGCAATCAGATTGATACTTGCATTTGATTGGGATCATAACCCTTTTCTTATTTTGTTTTGGAAAACCAAGGCCTACGTCCTGCAGGAACAAGGAAATCTTTTAGAGCTTGTGGATCAAAGTCTTGGTGCAAACTATTCCCCAGATGAAGCAATGAGAATGTTAAATTTGGCTTTGCTATGCAGTAATCCATCTCCCACTCTAAGGCCATCCATGTCATCTGCAGTGAGCATGCTAGAAGGCAAAATCCCAGTTCAGGCACCTCTAATCAAGCGTAGCACAACGAATGAGGAGATCAGATTCAAATCCTTTGAGAAGTTATCACAGGACAGCCAAACCCATGTTTCCACATTCTCCCTGGAAAGCCAGGTCCGGAGCAGCATCTCAACTGATGGACCACGGATTGACTCATCAGTCTCTTTTGCTGGCAAGACTGAAATCGATGACCATCATTCATCTAGCAACCCTCTTCTAAATCTTGATGATATAGACTCTGATTAGATTATGAAGATGTAAGATATTGTATTTGTAGTCTTTGCTTCTTGGAGCTGACAAAGTATTGGCTAATCGGGAAACATCTTCGAAGTCTGAACTGAGAAGCCAATTCAATAATGCTATGCAAGTGAATGACAGGAATTGTGGTTTTGTCGTTTCTAACAAGATCGAGTAATGGGATTGAATGCAGTATTTCGTCAAATTGGACCGTACGCATATTTATGGTTTTGGAAATTTGATCGACGCTGAAAATTATTGACTGTGATTTGCAACTCTTTGACTACGGACTGGATATAAACAAGTTGACCATGCATGCATGCATGCAGATTACTCGCTTGCATATTTATGTCAATTAAAATATTAGAAAGGAAAAGAATCACATCAACTAAACAAATTCTATTAAACTAGTTGATTATTTAGACTAGTTATTGAGATTTCTTAATTATTTTTATATTTATATTTTTGAATCTTATGGGTATTTTTATATGGCAAATTCTTTATGAAATTATTATTTATTTTTTTAGATTGCTTAAATTTGTTTATATTTATATTTTTTAATTTGTAAGTGTTTCTATATTTACCATACTACATTTTTTTTAACGGTTATGATGGTTGTTTTCATTTTCATTGATTATATTGGTTATTAATGAGATTTAATTATATCACCAAAAAAAAAAAACTTTTAAAATGGTTAGTGGGCTATTCTTCATGTAATTAAATCCTTGGATTTCTTCATATAAAGGAGTAAATGAGAGGGATTTCTTCAAAATTAGTTATATATTTATATAGTAATAGTAGTATCAAGAACTTATGTCAGTTATATATATGTGATATTAAGAAAACATGGTGTAACAATAAATTACTTTAGATAGTCATAAATCCAAACATTAAAATGGCAATAAAAACTGATTTTGTCATTATAATGACAAAATTGATAATGTGAATATAATCTTACCAAGACCCGTGTCAAAGTTGAAATGATCAAATCACTGCTATCGTTAACTCAATATGTTTGTTTGATAATTCTATGTTTTTATCCCATTGTTTTCATCAAAGAAGTTAATTATTATACACTATCAAACCTTTGTCCCATGTTACAACGTCAATCATCAATGGCCTACTTTTAATCTTTACATTTTAATGAATTAATCAAATCAAGACTTCATCTTTTTGCATTTTGTTGCCTTTTCTTGATTTGACCCTTTCGATCCCACCATTCAAAATGAAGCAAAAAAATTTTTTTTATTGGCAGAAAAGTAGTTGATTATTCCCGCTTCTTATTAGTTACTGCTAGCTGCCACTCCCCATATTCTCAGTTTTTGCAACTATCTCGCACGTGTTCTTGTTTCTTGCTTCTTCTTCCTTTTCTTCCTCTTGTCCGAAGATTTACTTTTAATCCTACAGTTATAAGTAGCAAACTGCTTCCCTTTATCTACACACAGAGAAGTGTGCAGTTTGTGTTTGTGTGTGACTGTGTGGTAGTATAGTACAGATTTTGTTGCAAGTATGAGGGCTGCAAGGAAAAGCAGAGGTCTTGAGAAGATCTTTGTGGGCATTCTCTATGTGTTTATAGTTTTGAACAGCTTCAGTATTGATTTAAGATCCTTCGCACAACTGTTGCCCGAAGAAGAAGGTATGCAATCTGGTCTCCATGAACTTGACCAGTTAAAGATTAGTTTTTTTGCTTTTTCATGTCTTTCAGTATCATATGCTTAATCTTCCTCCCCTCCCATTTTTGGTTGGCTTCTTTGATGTCTAAGGTGGTGTTTGGTATGTGGTTTTGGCATGGGTTTAGAATACTTTAGATTCAAATGGGATGTTTGGTACATGATTTTGGGTTTTTGTAACCCTTTGGGGGTGGGTTTACGTGAAACCCACCCCTCCCCCCTCCTATTGTGTAAACCCATCCAAATGAGTTTTGGAAGAGCTAAAAAACGACATCGTTTTTTATGGAGAAATAAAAATTCTTGTGACAGCGCACTGATATGACACGCGCGCCACATGGCACGGGGTTGCAAACCCCCTATGGTTTGCAACCCCTATTTTGTTTTTTTTTTAAAAAAAAAAAATTCACTAAATTATAGAAAATATTTTTCTCTATAAAATGATATGCATTTTGACTATTTTTTGAACAAGATATAATTTATTAAATATCATATAATGTAAAATACTAATATTTTTGTTATAATTTTAATATAAAATTTATTTATAAATTTATTATTATTAATATTAAATTTTAATTTTAATATAAAATCTATTCCATTCCATTATAAAATAATACCAAACAACATAATTATTATCATTCCATTCTATTCCAAATCTTTCCATTCCACAAATCCATTCCATTCCTAAACCTACCATTTATACCAAGCGCCCCCTAAGAGTCTGTTTTCCTTATTGGGATTATGTGGTTTTTTTTTTTTTTGAGAGAAATTTCGTTTTGTAAGTTTTTTGTTGAATTCTCTGAAATGAAATAGTTGTTTGCTTATCTCCTCCTCCAGCAAGTGTAGTTCCAATTTGCCATTCATGGGACTACTTTGAGACAATTATTAGATTACAAGTAGTAACCATTTTCATTGTTCTTTCAGAGTATTTTTTGCCCATTTATGGATGGGATGGGGTATATGAACAATTATATTACCTTTATTAATAATAAGAATGCGTAACTCAAATTAAAAAGTAAGAATAAAAATATAAAAATATATATTTAATAGTGCATTAAATATGTTGTATATTGTAATTTTAAAAAATTTACATCGAATCAATAGTGTTCTCTTTTTTTGAAATGGATGGAGAAAATAATAATTATGTTTTACTAATGTATTTCACTATATAAACTATAATATTATTAATATATAATATTAGTTGGTAAAATTTTTAAAAAGAAAAATAAAAATGGATGGGGAGTAACAAGAGGAAACATCCAAAATCGTCCTCCACTTTTCACCAAATAATTTTTTTCATCTTCTACTTTTAAAACGGGAACAAATAGTCCTTCAAATTTTAAGAACCAAAATTTGAAGGAAAATTTCAGAACTAAATGTTCCCGTTTATGAAATTTGAAGGATTAAAAGTTCCCGTTTATTTCACAAATAGTATCAAAAGTTTCAATTTATGAAATTTGAAGGACTATTTATTCCCGTTTTAAAAGTGAAGGATGAAAAAGATTATTTGCTAAAATGTGGAGGACGATTTTTGGTGTTTCCTCGAGTTACAAACAAGGTAAATTCATTTGTGCTAACTTTTTTGAGGTTAATTCATTGGACTGTGAAAAGGTTTTCGGGCCGCGGCCTCAAGAGACGAAACTTTTAAAATTCTCCAAAGTAAAAGGGGCTCAGAGGGTTCGCTGGACTACCGAAAAGACATTTACTGAATGTTTGGTTCGGGCCCATGGAATGAATTGGATTTCGATCTGTTTCTCAAGTCACGGGCTTAAGTGGAGGGCGTATATTTATATTCCTTAAATTCACCTGTCCTGGATTTTTAAGTCACGGACTATTTGGCATTACCAATGCATGAGATTTTCTTTATGAGATTTATATATTTTTATATTTTTTTATTTTGCAAGCTAACTTTTATGATGAGTTTAAAAGTAAATCACTACTTTCTGACCATATCATAATCAAGTATTGATGCTGATATCATAATGTACACCTGAAATTAGACAATAACGCTGATATTGCAGTCTATAATGTAGTTTTTACCTTAAATTAGATAGTGATATTGGTATTAGAATGCTTGTTCAGGACTAAAGATAAAAGGTTGTCAATCTAATGCAAAATTAATAATTCTATATGAATGTGACATACGAAACATAGTGGATTGTAATGATCTACTTAATTCTTACATAAAAATTATAAAATTTCTATATGCATTTTATATGACTTTTGACTCTTTCATTTCACAAACTATTTTTTTTGTGATGAATTCTACAGAGAACCACGACATGCCTTGGGTTTCAATGAAGAGCATATATTGTTTGGGCTTATATTTCTTAAATCCTCCAATTTGATAAGGTTTTTATATATTCAAATTTTTGTCATAAATTTTGGATAACCCGCTTATCTCTCTAGTTCTCGACCATTTGGTATCACCAATCTAATTTTAAACGAAATATAATTTCAAGGGATCAGTGTAATACCCGTAGTATGACTTAGAGGGTAATAATTATCTTTGATACTATTTATCATTGAAATTAGGAAAATTCACCTTAAAAATTAACTTTCAATAATGTGGTGCGATTTTGATAGTAGTAGTTGTCTCTGATATCATGTATCATAAATATTGAGAGAATTTACTTTAAAAACTAACTTATGAAATATGAAAAGTTAAAAGCAATATAAACTCTATATAAAATTTTTATATTTTTCATGTGAACACCAACTAAATTATGATAAATTCATCGATTTGGTAATTTGGCTAGGAATCCAAAATTTTGTGAGTTATTTTTAAGCGTGACTTAATATGGACGCTTTCAAGAAATGATAAAATAATCATGAATAATTGTATTTAATTCGTGGTTACATTTGAGACATTTTACTAAATGAATATTTTTCCAACTCTTTTAACCAGATTATGTGATTCGAAAGTGAATCTCATTCCTAATGCTGGTTCTCCCAAACCAAACGCATATTATGAATTGAACATTTCCCTCAACATTTGCAAATTAGAGGTAAAAACTACAATTATAATCAAAGGAGATTACAATTGAACTTTTAAAGACTATTTCCAATAGAAGTGTTGGAAAAATACAAGAATTAATCCATGAGCTGATTACCTAACATGTGGAAATTGAAAAGTCACTTCTTCTGTTTTTTTTTTCTTTTTAGCCCCTTGTGGAAATAATTCATTGACGTGCAAAGCCGTCAAGAAGATTATCAATTCACGGTTTCATACATGCACTTTGATTATAGCATTTACTTTGATTTAATTATCACAAAAAGTCTAGTTCGAATTGGTGTATTTTGAATTAATTAAATTTTTTTATTAATTATTAAATATATATTTTGATAAAAGAATATTTTCATAGGTTTGCTGTGTTTATAAATTAAATGTGTGTGTTTTTTAGATTTTTTGAATATCTCTCCTCAATAATTGATGTTTTGCTGGGAGAATGACAGTGCCAACATCTCCATATGAAACTTCACTGTTGATGCTTAGCTTTCTACTTTTCTTCCAAACTATTTTCATTGCCTTGTTTTGAGCTTCCCATTACGATCAAAGTGGAATCCCGACTGACAACTAAATTCAGCTAAGAACTGATACATAAAGAAGCCGCTATAAACAATTTGGGTTGCTGGTTGGGTGGGTCTAACATATTTAATATTGAATATATGTTTCATTTCATCCTTTTCAATTACATTATTCCGGTCTTATTGATTATTCCCGTCTTCATCTTCACCTTCGTTTCTGCAAATATCTCACATTCCCAGTTTCCTGTTTCTTCTTCCTACCCTGAATTTTCACTGTTTCCACTGCTTCTCTTTTGTCTTTATGTGCACATAGAGAAGTGGGTAGCTTGTGTTTGGCAGGATGCTCTTCTTTCCGAGTGCGAAGGCTGCTAGGAAAAGCAGAGGTTTTGAAAAGATGTCTGTGGGCATTCTCGGCGTGTTTCTAGTTTTGAATTGCTTCAGTATTGATTTGAGATCATTTGCTCAGTTACTTCCCGAAGAAGAAGGTATGCAATCTCCATAAACTTGAACAGTTGAGGTCATTACATTTTATTTTGCATTTTTACGTTCCCAAGGTAAATGTAAGATTCATAAAAGTTCTCCTATTCATGTCTTTCGGTATCATGTGCTGAATCTTCCTCCCGTTATTTTGTGCTTTGTTGTGTTAGATGATCTGCTTTCCTTGTTGGGATTTGGAGCTCCTTTTTATGATTTTGTTGAATTCAGTGAAATGGACTCGTTATCTACTATCTTCTCCTCCTCCTGAATATGTGGTTGCAATTTGCCAATCAAACTCTGTACATGGAGAGTAGTTTTTACATGATAAAAAGCAACCAGGTTTTAGTCCCACCCATTCCAGCCGTCCCGGCCCCCTTCTTCCCCCACACGACCAAAACAAAAAATGAATCAGCCCCCCCAAGCCCAATAGCAGCCCCCCAGCTCCACCCGTCCGGCGCCACCCGCCCCCAGCAGCAGCCAAGTAGCAAGATAAAAATGAGTCCAAATCCAACAGTCGAAAGCTGCCAAGGAGGGGGAAAAAAAACACTTTAAAATCGATTTTTGAAGTGTCAATTTCAATATTTTTAATTCCCTACAAAATCTACAATATTCGAATAAATAAATTGGCTAGAGATTCAACAAAATTTTATTAATAACAAAGGGTACTACTAGTTTAGGTACTTGATGGATGCTACTTTACGTTTTAATTGATTTCGATTGAAACCCTTTTTGGACTTTGACATGTATGATGTATGCAATAGATTTACTTCAGTGGATAAGTAGAAATGGAGGAGGAAAATCTTCGAATTCATCTGATGACATTATTGTATGGGGTGGAATGTTTTCTACAACTGTTTGAAAAAAGTCCATCCATGGACTTCTTGATATGGGATTTGACCAATGTTTTCAGCTTCTCCATATATCGGTTTATATCCTGTTTTTGAGCAACTGTTTGGCATTGGAACTGTATTAAGAATTCTTCATATGCAAAATTTTATGTTCATTCATAACTTATTGGCCATCACTTTGTTCCATGGAAATATATGTAAATGTTGTTAGGTGAAATTCAGAATCAGTTCGAAGTTTACTGTGCCGTCAGTTTTTGATATTTCTATGTTTATACACCAGACCTGGATATCCAATAATGTAAGAAAATTAAAACCAGAGTTTGTGAATAATTGCTGTCTATTAATCTATATATATGAACAACGTTTTGTGCCTATACTTATAGGTCACAACCTATGCTAATCAGAGTATACAGATAATTACAAATCACAAAAAGATAATTACAAAAGATATACATGAAATATCAAAAGATATACATGAAATATTCTATCTGATATACTTTCCTAAAATGATTGATTCTAAGAGATAATTGATTCTTAACACTCCCCCTCAAGCTGGAGATTTGTATAAGTCAAATACTCCAAACTTGGAAAGAAGATGTTGATGCTGTCCACTGCTTAGAGCTTTAGTCAAAAGATCAGCAGGCTGCTCCTTGGTAGAAATGTGGCGTGTCGTGATGATTCCTTGCTGGATTTTCTCTCTGACATAATGACATTCCACTTCAATATGCTTAGTTCGTTCATGAAAGATTGGATTTGCCGCTATTTTCTCTGCAGCTTCATTGTCACAATAGAGTAATGCAGGCTTGTTCGTATGAACACCAAAATCTCGAAGAAGTCCCATGATCCATACTACTTCGCTGGTTGTAACTTGCATTGCTCGATATTCTGCCTCAGCTGATGATAGTGATACAGTGGGCTGTTTTTTTGTACGCCATGAGATTAGAGAATTTCCAAGCATGATACAGAAACCGGTGGTAGATCTCCTCGTCATTGGACACGTGCTATAATCTGAATCACAAAAAGCTCGTAATTCAAAATTTGAAGATGTCGGGAATAAAAGACCAAGACCTGGACAACCTTTCAGATATTTAACAACTTTTAATGCAGCCTCCATGTGGGATTGCTTTGGCTTGTGCATGAATTGACTAAGGAGTTGAACTGAAAAGGTAATGTCAGGCCTTGTGAGATTCAAATAGATGAGCCTCCCAACTAATCTCTGATATGCTGAAGGATCTTCAAGAAGTGGATCATCTACTTGCTCACTTGAGCCAGTATCATATTCAATGCTTGTGAGTTTTTTGTTTTGTTCCATAGGAATGAGTGAAGGTTTAGACCCTGCCAATCCAGCCTCAGATATTAGCTCCAATATGTACTTGCGTTGACTTATTGAAATCCCATTTGGAGATCGAGCAATCTCAAGACCAAGGAAGAATTTTGATGGACCAAGATCCTTCATAAAGAATGTGGCGTTGAGATATTTCTTGAGATCAGCGATGCGGCAGTATTGCTGTAATGAGTATATCATCAACGACTCTCAGTAAAGCAACGAAATCATTACCCTGAGTTTTAGTGAATAGGGAGTAGTCATGGTGGGACTGATGAAATCCATGTTGTAGGAGAGCATTGGTGAACTTAGCATTCCACTGACGAGATGCTTGCTTTAACCCATACAAGGATTTCCACAATCGACATACCAAAGACTCCCCCTGAGGGCGAAATCCGGGGGGCAACTCCATATATACCTCCTCAGAAAGATCACCATGGAGAAAAGCATTTTGAACATCCATCTGAAAAAGAGGCCAATTATGTATAGCAGCAATGGTTAGGAAGAAACGAACAGTGACATGTTTAGCAGTAGGAGAAAAAGTGTCTTGATAGTCAACTCCCTCTCGTTGATTAAAACCTTTGGCTACCAGGCGAGCTTTATAGCGCTCAAGAGAACCATCAGCATGATACTTGACCTTGTAAACCCATTTACACCCGATTGAGGCAAAGGGACCACATCCCAAGTATGATTGGCTTGAAGAGCATTGAGTTCGAACCCATGCTTGGGATTGGTGACCACGAAAGGTGGTAGGTTCTTGTATTGCTGAAATGGAAGCAATGAAGTGCTGATGGGAAGGAGAACAATTAGCCAAGGAAAGGTAATGGGAGATGGGATAAATAGAGGTATAAAATGCCGAGGGCAAGGTTGGACACAGGTAATCAGAACTCCAAATAGGGGGTTTAGAAGGACGACCTGATCGGCGGAGAGAGACGGAGAGGTTGGGATCTGGTGTCTCGGTGGCGGGCGAAGATAAGGGCTCAGGGCCGAAAGGGGAAATAGGAGTAGTGGATGAGGCAGGAGCATTAGGATCATCTGAAGTAGTGGACGTCTCCATAGGTGGCGTAGACGAAGGTGTAATCTCATCGAACCATACAGCTGGAGGCGTGGGATCGGATTGACTGTCCGGGGATGAAACAGATGGAGAAAGTGAAAATGGAAACACATTTTCTTGAAAAATGACATCCCTACTAACAAAGAATTTTCCCGAAGCGGGATTATATAAACGATAACCCTTTTGATTAGGAGGATAACCCATGAAAATGCAGGGAATGGCACGAGGACTAAATTTGTCACGGGTACCTAATGTGGTGGCATAACATCTACAGCCAAAAATACGAAGATGGTCAAGGATGGGTGGTTTGTGAAATAAGAGTTCAAAAGGGCTGAATCCATGAATGGAGGATGAAGGTAACCGGTTAATGATGTAAGTGGCAGTGAGGATGCATTCACCCCAAAAATGAGGGGGAATATGTGCTTGAAACATTAAGGCTTGTGGAACATCTAATAAATGACGATGTTTGCGTTCAACTACTCCATTTTGCTGAGGAGTATAAATGCATGAGCTCTCATGGATAATTCCTTGACTAGCAAGGAAAGAACGACACTCATTGGAAAAAAATTCGGTGCCATTGTCAGAGCGAATGCGACGGACAAGAGCACCAAACTGTGTGTAGACTAGAGAAATAAAATGTTGAATTTTTAAGAAGACTTGAGATTTTGAATGTAAGAGAAATGTCCATGTGGCACGAGAAAAATCATCGACAATAGTGAGAAAATATCGTGAACCATCATGATTGGGTGTCCGACCCTGCACGCCCATATGAACTAATGCAAAAGTGGAATTGGTGATGGTAGTACGTGTAGGAAAACTAGTGCGAGTTTGTTTGGCCAGAGGACAAATGGAACAAGAAAAAGATGGAGGGCATGAGACTGATTGACCATGAGTGATGTAAGTTTTTAAAGAAGAATGAACAAGACGACGATGCCAAGTGTCATAATTAATGTTATTGCAACTAACAAAATTACAATGGAAAATATTTTTCGGAATGCATGTAGCATTCTTTATTGAAAGTAAATAATTCTGAAAAACTAATTTAAAAGACTCAGGAATGGAAGAACATAGAAAATATAATCCCCGACTAGCCTTGGATCGAAAGACACAAAAGTCGAAAAAAATAGCTAAACAATTATTATCTTTAGTGAGTTTGGATGGATAACAAATTATGTTTAAAATTTGGAGCATATAGGACATGTGAGAGGAGGTGAGGATAGGGTTTATAGTGTCCAATATGGGTCGGTGGATTGATCAGGTAAAGTGATGGATATAGGTGTTGCACACGGAAAATATGAATCCAATAAAGATATGTTACAAGTGATGTGGTCACTTGCACCTGAATCGATAATCCAAACAGATGAAAGAGCATTAAAAGGTAAAGTGATACCTGAAAAATTAGCCGTGGGATCAAAATTTCCCATTTGATTCAAAAGAGTGACCAATTTTTGCTGCTGATCGGTAGTAAGATGAAGCCCGGAGGAGCCGCCATATACATTGCCAGGGATAGGTGTTGCGGATCCCATAATACCTACATTTGAATAGGGAGATGAATTAGTACCAAAAGAGTCCATGAATTGTTTATATCCATAAGGATTAGGTAGAAGCCCAAATCCAGGAGGAGAAGGTGGGCTATTGGTTGCAACATTGTGTGCTAAAGGGCCAGAATTGGAATTCTTTTTCTTAGGCCCATTACGTTGCTTGGGTTTCCAATTTGGTGGATAGCCCACGAGGAGGAAGCAGGCCTCCCTAATATGGCCCAGCTTTTGACAATATGTGCAAAAGGGCCTCTGTTGCCCATTTGGCCCAACCGATGAAGAATTGGAGTGGGCTACTCCTGGCCCAATTGCTTTGGCTTGAGGCTGTAACCCAAGACCCGTCCAAGAAGACCCGGAGCCAGCCAATTGGGTCGGCTGAATTGCAGAAAAAGCGCTTGACATCTCCTTCTGGGTTGCAGAAAAAATCTGTCCCTCCACGGCAACCGACGGCTGGCCATCTGCGGCGGTGCGCTGGTGCAAGTCTTCCTTGGCGTGAGCATGGAGTTTCTCAAGGGATAGAAGATCATCTCGGGCGAGCATGTTGGTGCGAAGGGTACGGAACTCGTCGGGAAGAGCCGATAGAAACTTCATCGCCCGGTCGGAATTTTCTTGCAAGCGGAGTTGATCATTCACGTGGCACTTACAACGGTTACAAATGCAGCGGATAGGTGGTTGATGGACATCCAAATCGGTCCACAAGTCTTGAAGCCAAAGGTGAGGCTGTTTGGCTTCACTAATGGCCTGTTTGAGCGAAAAAATCTGTGAACCCGAAACTCTTCCGAAGCTTTCTTGCAGTGTGTTCCAGATAGCGGCCACCGTAGGAAGTCTCGAAACCATGGCTTCCAAGGAGGGATCAACCGAATGAGTGAGCCAAGTCTTGGCGGCGGCGTGACATTGGTCCCATTTTTCTGCAGCAGCTTCGTCTTCAGAGGGGCGAGCAAGAGTTCCGGTAAGGAAGCCTAGTTTATTTCTTGCCAGAAAAACTGTTCTAACTTGATTGCTCCATAGTTGCCAATTTCCTTCGCCCGTGAGTTTGCTTGAAACAATGCTTCCGGTTTGGAGATCGGCGGCGGATAAATGGTATGGATCCCGTGGTGGTGCCGGAATGATGGTGGTGGAGTTGGACGCGGCGGCTGCTGGGTCTGTCATGGTCGCTTGTCGGAGAAGAAGCTCCTATGGCACCGTGGTAATTTGCTGGGATGGTAAGGGTATTTTGGGAAAGATTCGGCTATGACAGACTTTAGGGTTTGTAGAAGCTAGGGTTAAAATGGTAATTTTACCAAAAAAATATATGGAGATAAAAAAATAAAAAAATAAAAAATAAAAAAACAGCACTAAACTCTTGAATGACGGTTTTAAAATTCGGAGCAGAAGCAGTGTTGGATCGCTTGCTCTGATACCATGTAAGAAAATTAAAACCAGAGTTTGTGAATAATTGCTGTCTATTAATCTATATATATGAACAACGTTTTGTGCCTATACTTATAGGTCACAACCTATGCTAATCAGAGTATACAGATAATTACAAATCACAACCTATGCTAATCAGAGTATACAGATAATTACAAATCACAAAAAGATAATTACAAAAGATATACATGAAATATCAAAAGATATACATGAAATATTCTATCTGATATACTTTCCTAAAATGACTTATTCTAAGAGATAATTGATTCTTAACAAATAAGCTTTACTGAGAAATGGTTGACAAGTCTACAAATAGCAATACAAAGTTTTGGTCAATGGCTGCTGGGAGCCTGGGACTGATCTCTAATTTCACTTGTTTCTATATTACTTGGTCTGAGTAATCTATGTCCATAAGAAAATTATTTTATTTTCTATCTTTTTCATGTCTTTATTCTTTTAGTGAGAAAACAATGGCAAACCCATTGTGGTTGCTATCACTACGCTCAAGCTGAAGTAAACTTCTGTTTCAACTCATCGTGATGAAAATTAACCTCAGTATCACGGGTGCTATTTTACAATTTGAATCTTGCAGTACGAGTGCTTCAAACAATATCATTGAAGTTGCAGATCCCGTACTGGAATGTTAGTCGAAGTTCTTGTACTAATGGCGGTCTCAATTGGAACTTTACTGATGCCATTTTTAGCAATGTAATTTGTGATTGCTCCTTTAACACCAATACTGTATGCCATGTCACAAACATGTAATGCTCCTAATTTCTTTGTTTTTGCATTTGTTATAATTGTGTTAATAATATCTATCATTTCATTATTAGTGTTCAATCTCATATCATTATCAAAGCAGCTATAGAAAGAATTCATGTATCAACGACATAACGAGCTTCTTTAGATATTGTTTACAACAATTTTTCTTTTGCTTTTAATTTAAGTTCTTCTTCTTTGGTTGTCTTAGCCTGATGAGACGTCTCAACTTGACGGGAAACTTGCCTGAAGAGTTTGCGAATCTTACTCAGCTGCAGGAGTTGTAAGTTTCCAGTTTCATTGTTTAGGAATTCGACTTAAAAACTTATAATTTGCAGCATTTTGAGCATGCACTTCAGTGGTACCATTAATTATTTGATTTCACCTTTTAACGCAGAGAAAGAATCTCCAGTGTATATGGATTTCGTCAAGTATGCAAGAAACTTGAGATCCAAATTGTGGTCATCTTTCTTGAATGTTAATTTATCATTTTATGTTCCTGTGGAATCAGTTCTGGTGGAGCAATGTGAAACCAATGTCTGTGCATGCTTGAGTTCTTTTGCATTTTTCAAGTTCGGAATGTATGTAAATCCTTAGTGAAGATAGCTCAAAACGAAGAATATATACTTCAATCCTGAGTTCAACAGAGTAAAGTAGAAGCAGCATCTGTTTCTAAGTTTTCACAGTTTGGACTGACATCTATAAGCATCGATGTAGAACAGCTTTCTGAAATTGGAATTTTTTGTTTAGACTTAAAATCATTCTTATTTTGCCAGAGATCTCTCTCTCAACTACATCAATGGATCAATTCCCTCAAGTCTTAGTCGGCTTCCTCTCACTAGTTTGTAAGCTCCTTTTTTAGCTTAGCGTAGACATGATCATTTCTGTCTAGCTTTAGACTTGTTGGACCCACTAACAAGTCAGTCTTTGACAGATCACTTCTGGGAAACCAGATTGGAGGTACAATTCCCAAGGAAATGGGTGATATTTCTACTTTGCAAGTGTTGTAAGTTGAGAGAACTAGATTCTATTGTTTTTATTCAAATAGATGAGGATGCTTAATTGTGGGTAGTTTGTTGCAGAGTTTTGGAAGATAATCAGCTTCAAGGACCTCTTCACCCAAACCTCGGAAGACTGAGTAGTTTGACGAAACTGTAAGACTATACACTCTACATTCTATTTTTTTTGTAATCTTGTTCCATTCATTCTGAAATGTAATTGGCATCAGTTATTTTTTCTTTAAACGCAAGGACACAGTTTGACTAGGGTAAATATTTTGTGCAGCGTGCTTTCTGCCAATAATCTTACAGGATCAATACCTGAGATATTTAGCAATCTAAAGAATTTGACAGACTTGTAAGCACTAGCCCCTTGAACATTTTAAGAATTTATGTTTTGATCTGTGTCTAAAAATACAAAAAATGTGGTAGTTTTCTCTCCACGAAATTTCGAAATCCAAAATAGTGCCATTTTGAGTTTATTGAGATTTTTTATCCATATGCAGTAGGATAGATGGAAATGCAATTTCTGGAAAGATACCTGAATTTATTGGCAACTGGACAAACCTTGGCAGATTGTAAGTATACTTTATGAACTGATTAATTGCACTTTGCTCCTGAATCAGTTAAGCATGATCAAATTGGTTGCAGAGATATACAAGGCACGCAAATGCAGGGACCATTTCCTTCTATATTTTCCCTGTTGACAAACTTGACTGAGATGTGAGACCAAAACTCTCTTCAGATTTTAGCTGCTTTTCTGAAGTATGACATTTTCTGCCTAGACTGATATGTTTCTTCTTCACCATTATATCAGGAGGATAGCTGGTTTGAGTGGTTCAAGCAACGAATTTCCCAAACTAGAAGGTGCAGAAAATTTAAGGTCACTGTAAGTAGCATAGAGCTCCGAGTTTGGAATACAAATCTAAACTTTTTTCATTATTTTACGATACAAATGTTTTATTTCATGCCCATGATGCAGAATATTGAGAAATTGCTCCCTTGTTGGCCCAATCCCAGGCTACCTAGGAAACATGAACAATCTAAGGACACTGTAAGTTAGATTCCATAGAAGATTTTTGTGTATTGCTCGATCTCTTTGATCAGAGTTTAAAGCTGCTTAAAATTTTATGGAACTGCAATGCAAGTATACCTGTAAATTTTTGTGAGAAATGTGTTTGATATTCCAAGTAAAGTAACATCATTTTCCCATTTGTTTAATATAATTGAAATACAGTAGAAATAGCACTACAAATTAAACTTATAACTTTGTGGCTAGTTTAGTATGATTGAACTTATTTGACTTCATTGACAGTTGAATTTATTATGGATTGAAACTGATTAGGTCTTTATAAATTGTGCTTCTGCAGTGACCTTAGTTACAATAAATTGAGCGGTCCAATCCCAAGTACATTTCAGGAATTGCAATCTAATAACCTGTAAGTTACTTCTTCTGCATTAAATATTTTTTTAATTACAATAATTGTTCTCCTTTGTGTTGATTTTCAGACAAGTGATTTACTTACTTTAGTATATTTGCCTCTAAAATGTAGCTTAACTGTGTTCTATGCCTGTGTAGCTTTCTGGCTTCTAACTCATTAAGTGGAGAGATACCCAGTTGGATCCTGGACAGCAGAAAGAACATGTTGGTGCTTGTTTTCTCTATTTTTGAAATCTTGGAAAGATGCAGATGTTGCATTCAAGTAAATGAATATCATATATGTATGTATGTGGTGAGGGAGAGAAGAGAGACATTTTCTTACGGATTCTATCTTTATTGTTGGTGGCAGTGATTTATCTGACAATAATTTTACCGAGCCATCCATCAGTGGTTGCCTGTCTTCCACAGTGTAAGCGGCTTTTCTGTTTTCATACTCATGGTAATATTTGACCGTTTTAATTTGGAAAACATTGTACTTGACAGGAATTTAGTCTCAAGCCATTCAAGTTCAACCAGTAACTCGTGAGTCTCCAAATGCCAATTCTTATGTTTCATTTTGTTTATGAGAATTCAATCACTCTGGATGACCTTTGGTGTATATAACGCAGAATTCCTTGGTGCTTAAAGAAGGGCCTTCCTTGTTCGGGAAAATCTCAATGTAACATAGCAGTGTGTTCTTTCTTATTACAGCATCATGTGTCATGTGTAATGTTAAGTTGGAGTTACTAGTGATTGTATATTTCATGCCGTGGTCGTTCCCACATTTGTAGATCATTCTCTGTTCATAAATTGCGGAGGAAGCAAAATGAGTTTTGAGGGGAATGAATATGAAGAGGATTCAACAAACCAGGGTCCTGCGTATTTCTTTTCCTCCTCAGAGAAATGGGCTTATACAAGCTCAGGAGTATATATGGGTAATGGTGATGCCAGATATGCTGTGGCAAATTCTTTTTCGCTGAATGTGACTGGTGCAGAGTTCTATAGAACGGCTCGTCAGGCGCCTGCCTCAATTAAGTATTATGGTCTTTGTCTGAAAAAGGGAAGCTACAGAGTGCGCCTTCACTTTGCTGAAATTATGTTTTCTAATGACACGACATTTAGCAGTCTTGGGAGACGAATATTTGATGTTGCAATCCAAGTAAGCAGAAGCAGTGACTTTGGGCTAGTTAGATTTGCCAATGATTAGCATTCAAAATTACTTGCTTTACAAAAAATGTTATTAGTAGAATTTATACCATGCTTTACATCTTAATGTTTGTTCTAATCCAGGGAAATGTAGTTCTGAAAGACTTCAATATAGTGGAGGAAGCTAAAGGTGTAGGTAAAGGAATCCCCAAAGACTTCAATGATATATTAGTAAATGGTAGTACTCTGGAGATTCATTTATACTGGACCGGAAAGGGGACAACCGCAATTCCTGATTATGGTGTTTATGGACCTCTAATATCTGCAATTACAGTTACGCCAAGTTAGTCTATTTCCAACTCTTGTTATTTAAAACTCCTTTTTGGAATTATTCTGAGACTCATTCCTATTTCTTGTAGACTTTGACACTGATACAGGGCTATCAGTTGTAGCTATTATTGGCATTGTAGCTGCTGCCTCATGTGTTGTGATAATATTTGTTTTAGTCATGCTGCGGATGAAAGGTTGTTTAGGAGGAAAATACTCAGAAGATACAGGTGAGATAACGTGTGCCATTTTGTTTGTTTCTGTGAGATCAGTGGAATATTAATGAGTATGAGATACGTACAGGCTATAAACAATGCTCAACAAACACAGCATTCTGTACTTGTTAACGGGTACAAAGCAATACTTCTGTGCATACAAGAGTATAATTACTTTTGGGAACCCAAGCAACCTAATTCGACTTGTTTTCTTCCAAACCAAGTTGTAGGACATTCTTGCTCCTGTGAATTTTTATGTGTTTAAATTTGTTTCATGGAGACAGAAGTGTTCCTGAAACAATGAATGCAAAGTCGTGGATTTTAGGGATAGTATTACTGGACTATAACTTCAATCATATGTTACTGTGCAATTTTTTATTTTGTGTCATGTGGAACAATCATTTGTTTATTTCTCTGGTGCAGAACTTCGAGGGCTGGATTTACAAACAGGTTATTTTAACTTGAAACAGATCAAAGCTGCAACGAACAACTTTGACCCTAAGAATAAGATTGGCGAAGGAGGTTTTGGTCTTGTTTACAAGGTTCTTATTTGTGTAAACGCTTTACATTTACAAGTTCCATTTGTTAGCTTTAGCAACAGCCACACCATACTGCAAGCATTGGTTGGTTAAGTTGACTAGTTATTCGCTACGTTGTGACATGGCCATAAGGACATAATAATCAGCAACTAAGTAGTGTTTCATGTATGTCAATTATGTTCTTCGCAGCTGAAATAATATACTTTCCTCAGGGTGTATTATCAGATGGTACAGTTATTGCTGTCAAACAACTATCTTCAAGTTCAAAGCACGGAAATCGTGAATTTATTAATGAAGTTGGCATGATATCTGCCTTGCAACATCCAAATCTTGTGAGGCTTTATGGCTGTTGCATAGAAGGAGACCAGTTATTGCTAATTTATGAATACCTTGAAAATAACTCTCTTGCTCGAGCACTATTTGGTAAACATGTTCCTTGTTCTTTATGACAAAATATACTTGTGTGTGTTATGACATTCCATTCTGATCTTATTTTTCTTGTGTACTTCCATTTTAAGGGCAAATGGAACAACGCTTATACCTGGACTGGCCAACAAGGAAGAAGATATGCTTGGGGATTGCAGAAGGCTTAGCATTTCTTCATGAAGAATCATGGTTGAAAATTGTCCACAGAGACATAAAGTCTTCTAATGTGCTGCTTGATAAGGACCTAAATGCTAAGATATCTGATTTTGGTATAGCAAAGCTCAACGAAGACGAAAACACCCATATTAGCACACGAATCGCTGGAACACTGTGAGCTTTGAGCTTTGAGCTTTAGAACAATATGATTTGTTCCTGGAAATCTTTCACTGGTACGAAGTATTATCTATTCGTTTTCTTGCAGAGGTTACATGGCTCCTGAGTATGCTATGAGGGGCTATTTAACAGACAAAGCAGATGTTTACAGTTTTGGAGTTGTTACACTGGAGATTGTCAGTGGAAAAAGTAACACTAGTTACAGGCCCAAAGAAGAATTAGTGTATCTACTTGATTGGGTAAGCTCTCGTATGGCAGCTTCTTCATGGCTAAATTTTTTTAACTGATGTACATTACTAACTTTGCTAGTTTGAGTTGACTGCTGAAATACAATATGCATGCATGATTCTTTTCCTAATGATGCATCCTTGCCCTTATTAACCTACCTAAAATCATCTCTTGGAAAACAATCTCTTAAGTAAAAAAATTCTGTTTATTCAATTTTACCATATCAGCAATTTTCTTAAAAACTGGAAGTAGATATTTACCCTTGTCATCTACTTGCAATCAGATTGATACTTGCATTTGATCGGGATCATTAACCCTTTTCTTATTTTGTTTTGGAAAACCAAGGCCTACGTCCTGCAGGAACAAGGAAATCTTTTAGAGCTTGTGGATCTAAGTCTTGGTGGAAACTATTCCCCGGATGAAGCAATGAGAATGTTAAATTTGGCTTTGCTATGCAGTAATCCATCTCCCACTCTAAGGCCATCCATGTCATCTGCAGTGAGCATGCTAGAAGGCAAAATCCCAGTTCAGGCACCTCTAATCAAGCGTAGCACAACGAATGAGGACATCAGATTCAAATGCTTTGAGAAGTTATCACAGGACAGCCAAACCCATGTTTCCACATTCTCCCTGGTGAGCCAGGTCCGGAGCAGCATCTCAACTGATGGACCACGGATTGACTCATCAGTCTCTTATGCTGGCAAGACTGAAATCGATGACCATCATTCATCTAGCAACTCTCTTCTAAGTCTTGATGATATAGACTCTGATTAGATTATTGAGATGTAAGATATTGTATTAGGAGTCTTTGCTTCTTGGAGCTGACAAAGTGTTGGCTAATCAGGAAACATCTTCGAAATCTGAACTGAGAAGCCAATTCACGAATGCTATGCAAGTGAATGACAGGAATTGTGGTTTTGTCGTTTCTTACAAGATCAAGTAATGGGATTGAATGCAGTATTTGGAATAGATCAGATCAATGCATTTTTTTTTTGTGAAGTTTAATAATTGTTGGATTGGATATATAATAAGTCAATTTGTACTCTTTAACATTAGTTTTGAATCCAACACTTGCTTTAGTCTCTGTTTGTGGTGACATAAATCCTACTCGTGCACATATTGTGTTTTCTGATTTATGATTTTTGGCAACTATCTGGCATTGGGTATATTGGGATCTAAAAATATTTTGCGGGAACGCTATTTTCTTTGGATTTACCTAAGATCTTTAGAATTATTAATTATTAAACACGTATGTAGATATTAATATCCCTGTTACCTTATATTGTATTGGTGTTCCTATTTTTCACTTAACATTGCGGTTTGTGTTCTATTAAAAGAAAGCAGAATTTCATTCGGAACCTTATAAAGATTGCATTGATTCTTATCAAAGGAAGACAAGATTAACTGAGGCTGTTCAATCTGATTCAAATGGGAAAGAAATTATAATTTTTTTTAAAAAAATAATTAATATTAGTTATAAAATATAAATTAGTATTTTTTTATAATTTAAATAATTTTTTAATTAAAATTAGTCAATTTATGACAAAATAAATTAAAATATTTATATTAAAAAATATATAAATTAAAATATTTAGATGAAATTTATTTATTTATTTTGTAAAAAAATAGATAATTTTTTAACATAAAACTATTAATTTTAAATTTAATTTAAATAACTTAATATTATATATAAAAAAGAAAATAATAGAAAAAAACAAAAATAATAATAAGATGGATTAAATTGGATAAAAAACCAATTTAATCCAAAATACTTGAATCCAATCAGGTCATAATCGACTCAAATGCAAATAGATCAAGTCGGATCATATTCGAATCAGATCATTCATTTTGAACCCTCCTGGTATTTCGTCAAATTTGACCACGCAAATTTATGTTTTGGAAATTTCATTGAAGCTGAAATTATTGACTGTGTGATCTGCAACTCTTTGACTACGGAGTACGGACTGGATATGAACAGTCGGCCGTGCATGCATGCAGATTACTCACGCGAATATTTCTGTCAATTAAAATATTCGACATTTTGACAACTAAACAAATCCTATTAAACTAGTTGATTATTTAGACCAGTTATTGAGATTTCTTAATTATTTTTATATCTATACTTTTCAATCTTATGGGTATTTTTATATGGCAAATTCTTTATGGAATTATTATTTATTTTTTTAGATTGCTTAAATTTGTTTATGTTTATATTTTTTTATCTTGTAAATGTTTCTATATTTACCATACTACTTTTTTTTTTTGTGAATGGTTATGATGGTTGTTTTCATTTTCATTGATTATATTGGTTATTAATGAGATTTATATCACACAAAAAAAAACTTTTAAAATTGTTAGTGGGCTATTCTTCATGTAATTAAATCCTTGGATTTCTTCATATAAAGGAGTAAATGAGAGGGATTTCTTCAAAATTAGATATATATTTATATAGTAATAGTAGTATCAAGAACTTATGTCAATTATATATGTGATGTTAAGAAAACATGGTGTAACAATAAATTACTTTAGATAGTCATAAATCCAAACATTATAATGGCAATAAAAACTGATTTTGTCATTATAATGACAAAATTGATAATGTGAATATAATCTTACCAAGAACCGTGTCAAAGTTGAAATGATCAAATCACTGCTATCGTCAACTCAATGTGTTTGTTTGATAATTCTATGTTTTTATTCCTTGGTTTTCATCAAACAAGTTAATTATTATGGGCTATCAAACCTTTGTCCCATGTTACAACGTCAATCATCAATGGCCTACTTTTAATCTTTACATTTTAATGAATTAATCAAATCAAGACTTCATCTTTTTGCATTTCGTACCTTTTCTTGATTTGACCCTTTCGATCCCACCATTCAAAATGAAGCAATTTTTTTTTTATTGGAAGAAAAATGGTTGATTATTCCCGCTTCTTCTTAGTTATTGCTAACTGCCACTCCCCATATCCTCAGTTTTTGCAAATATCTCGTACGCGTTCTTGTTTCTTTTTCTTCCTCTTGTCCGAAGATTCACTTTTAATCCTACAGTTAATAAGTAGCAAACTGCTTCCCTTTATCTACACACAGAGAAGTGTGCAGTTTGTGTTTGTGTGTGACTGTGTGGTAGTATAGTACAGATTTTATTGCAAGTATGAGGGCTGCAAGGAAAAGCAGAGGTTTTGAGAAGATCTTTGTGGGCATTCTCTATGTGTCTATAGTTTTGAATAGCTTCAGTATTGATTTAAGATCCTTCGCACAACTGTTGCCCGAAGAAGGAGGTATGCAATCTGGTCTGCATGAACTTGACCAGATTCTTCTGCAGTTAAAGATTAGTTTTTTGCTTTTTTCATGTCTTTCAGTATCATATGCTTAATCTTCCTCCCCTCCCATTTTTGGTTGGCTTCTTTGATGTCTACGAGTCTGTTTTCCTTGTTGGGACTATGTGGTTTTTTTTTTTTTTTGGAGAAATTTCTTTTTGAAGTTTTTGTTGAATTCTCTGAAATGGAGTAGTTGTTTGCTTATCTCCTCCTCCAGCAAGTGTAGTTCCAATTTGCCATTCAGAGGACTACTTTTAGACGATTATTATATTACAAGTAGAAACCATTTTTATTGTTCTTTCATCTTGTTAATTAGTATGTTTTTGCCCATTTATGGATAGGATGGGGCACAAGAACAATTATATTACCCTTATTGATAATAAAAATGCGTAACTCAAATTAAAAAATAAAAATAAAAATAAAAATGTAAAAATATATATTTAATAGTAGATTAAATATGTTGTATATTATAATTTTAAAAAATTTATACCAAATCAAAAGTGTACTCTCTTTTTGAAATGGGTGGAGAAATAATAATTATGTTTTACTATTTATGCCATATTATTTACTGATGTATTTCACTATATGAACTATAATATTATCAATATAAAATATTACTTGGTAACATTTTCAAAAAGAAAAATAAAAATGGATGGGAGTAAGTAACAAACAAGGTAAATTCATTTGTGCTAACTTTTTTTCAATTAATTTGTGAGGTTAATTCACTGGACTGTGAAAAGGCTTCGGGTCGTGGCCTCAAGAGAGGAAGCTTTTGATTTTCTCCAAAGGAAAAGGGGCTCAGAGGGTTCGGTGGACTGCCGAAAAGATATTCACTGAATGTTTGGTTCGGGCCCATGGAACGAATTGGATTTCGATCTTTTTTTAAGTCGCGGGCTTAAGTGGAGAGCGTATATTCTTCGAGCTTATATTCCTTAAATCCACCTATCATGCACTTTTGAAAAATCCCACCTCAAAAGCTCTCTTTAGTCACGGACCATTTGGCATTTCCAATCTAATAATGAAAAGTATGAGATTTTTTTTGTGAAATTTATATATTTTTTTTATTATTTTATTTCATAAGTTAACTTTTGTTATGAGTTTCAGAGCAGATCACTACTTTTCGACCATGTCATAATCAGTTAGTGACGTTGATATTACATTGTTCACCTTAAATTAGATGGTAACACTAATATTACAGTTTTCACCCTAAATTAAATGGTAATATTGGCATTGGAACGCTCGTTGGGGTCTAAAAATAAAAATTTGTCAGTCTAATGTAAAGTCAATAATTCCATGTAAATATGGCAGATGAGACATGGTAGATTGCAATGATTCCCTTAATTATTACATAAAAACTTAGAGAATTTCTATATGCATTTTATGACTTGGATTCCTTCATTTCATAAACTATCTTTTGTGATGAATTATGCCGATAACCATGACATGCCATGGGTTTCAATGAAGAGCATATATTCTTTGGGTTTATATTTTTTAAATCCTCCAATTTGATAAAGTTTATATCATTCCCACAAGGACTAATTGTTTATCAACTACCGAAATTCGATTAATTCTAACTTTGTTTAAACGATTAAAAAGATATTGTATGACTAAACTAAATTTAAAACTAATTTCTAAATTAAACTATGTGGTATGACTTAGAGGGTAGTAATTATCTCTGATACTATTTTACAGTTGATATTGGGAGAATTCACCTTAAAAACTAACTTTCAACAATGTGGTGCGATTTGGAGAGTAATAGTTGTCTTTGATACCATTTATCATGGATATCGAGAGAATTTATTTTAAAAACTAACTTATGAAATATGAGAAATTAAAAGCCATATAAACTCTATATAAAAATTTTATAATTTCCATGTGAAAACTAACTAAATTATGAAAAATTCATCGATTTGGTAATTTGGCTAGGAATCCAAAATTTTGAGAATTACTTTTAAGTGCAGCATAGTATAGACACTTTCAAGAAACGATAAAATAATAAGAAATAATTATATTTCAATTCATAGTTACACGTGAGACATTTTACTAAATAAATATTCTATTTTTTTATCCTAGTATTTTTCAAACACTTTTAGCCATATTATGTGATTCAAAAGTGAATCACACTTGACACTTCTAATGCTGGTTCTCTCAAACCAAACGAGTATTACGAATTGAACATTTCCCTCAACATTTGCGAATTAGAGGTAAAAACTATAGTTAGAATCAAATAAGATTACAATTGAACTTTTAAAGACTATTCCAACACAGAATAGTTAATCCATGAGCTGATTACCTAACATGCGGAAATTGAAAAGTCACTTCTTCTGTTTTTTTTCAAAAAAAAAAAAAGGTGTGAAACCGGCACACCCTGAACCGGCCCACGCAAACCCACCCCTAAGCCCATACGTGAGATGTAAACCGCGGGATGTGCACGAACCAGCAGCCCATGTGGTTAAGCCCACGTCAGTCGAGCGCACCAGCCGCACCCCCAGGAATATCTCACCCAGGAAATACGACCACGCGGAGGCTCGAACGTGCATTGGCGGGGCTCTTAACCCACTATCCCCACAGGACTAACCAGCTCGCCTATGCCCCGGGGGGCAAAAGGTTCTTGCGCCGTAAAATCACCGTACACCTCCTTGGCGTACCTCTAGCAAGGCTCGAACCCGGTGTAAGTGAATGTGAGCACTGGCGACGCCGCTTACCACCGTGAGCCGAGGATGAGCACTAAGGACGCTTGCTTACCACCAGGCCAAGCAACGTTCGTAATAATTCATTGACGTGCAAAGCGGTCAAGAAGATGATCAATTCACGTAATTTTGGGGCCACGGCAGTTCTATCAATGGGCCGCGTAAACGTATTTTCCATTTTGGAATTTTTGGTTGACCTGAACAGCATTTTATTGTTTTCATATTTTTTAAAATAATGTTTATCAAATAAATGCATAAATGCACTTTATTTTTGGGCCACGGCAGTTCTATCAATGGGCCGCGTAAACGTATTTTCCATTTTGGAATTTTCGGTTGACCTGAACAGCATTTTATTGTTTTCATATTTTTTAAAATAATGATTATAAAATATATGCATAAATGCACTTTATTTTGACGCCACGGCAGTTCCGCGTAAACGTATTGTCCATTTTGGAATTTTCGGTTGACCTGAACAGCATTTTACTGTTTTCATATTTTTTAAAATAATGATTATAAAATAAAATATATATATTAAAAATTGTTGTAAACCCTATAGAAACTTTGATTTTTTGAAAGTTTGACGATGAAAGACAATTTACTTAGTACGCAATGTATGGTTAAACGTTGAGTACTTTATTGTTCGAGGAAAAAAAGGCAATCTCATTATAATATTTACTTTGATTTAATTATAACAAAAAGTCTAGTTCAAATTGGTCTATTTTGATTTAATTATAACAAAGAGTCTAGTTCGAATTTGTCTACTTTGATTTAATTATAAATTTTTATTAATTATTAAATATATTTTTGATAAAAGAATATTTTCATAGGTTTGTTGTGTTCATAAATTAAATGTGTGTGTGTGTGTTTTTTTTTTTGAAATAAATAATAGTTATATTTATTGTCAAAATTGTTAAATTGTCCACTGGTTATAAAGATCTTAACTTTCACAATGAAACAAGATGTGACAATATGAGCTTATCTTTTGAGAATTCTATATACTTTGAAACCTATCTGTATATATTTTAACATACTAGGCTAAAAAAGAATAAAATATCGTCATTTTCATTAAACAATAACAAAAACCACAGAATGTCTCTCCTCAATAATTGATCTTTTGTTGGGAGAATGACATGAAGTGCTTGAACTTCCACTTCCAACTTCTCTTCCAAACCATTTTCATTGCTCCCGTAACTAAGTTACTCCCCGGTTGTTGAAACACCTCCTTGTGTCCCTTGAGGGGCATCTTGGTAGGCTGACTGTACAGTGTAGTTGCCTTGTTTTGAGCTTCCCATTACGATCAAAGTGGAATCCCGACTGACAACTGAATTCAGCCAAGTAAGAACTGATACATAAAGAAGCTGCTATAAACAATTCCGGTTGCTGGTTGGGTGGGTATAACATATTTTATATTGAATATATGTTTCATTTCATCCTTTTCAATTACATTATTCCTGTCTTATTCATTATTCCCACCTTCATTACTAGAAGCCATAGCCATTTCCTTCGTTTCTGCAAATATCTCACATTCGCAGTTTCCTGTTTCTTCTTCCTACCCTGAATTTTCACTGTTTCCACTGCTTCTCTTTTATCTTTATGTGCACACAGAGAAGTGGGTAGCTTGTGTTTGGCAGGATGCTCTTCTTTCCAAGTGCGAAGGCTGCTAGGAAAAGCGGAGGTTTTGAAAAGATCTCCGTGGGCATTCTCCTCTTGTTTCTAGTTTTGAATTGCTTCAGTATTGGTTTGAGATCATTTGCTCAGTTACTACCCGAAGAAGAAGGTATGCAAACTCCATAGACTTGGACAGTTGAGGTAGGTAGGTATGCAATCTCCATAAACTTGGACAGTTGAGGTAGGTATGATTGATTACATTTTATTTTGCATTTTTACGTTCCCAAGGTAAGTGTAAGACATACAAGTTCATGCACGTAGCTGTTCATACAAGTTCTCCTATTTATGTCTTTCAGTATCATGTGCTGAATCTTCCTCCCGTTTTTTTTGTGCTTTGTTGTGTTAGATGATCTGCTTTCCTTGTTGGGATTTGGAGCTCCTTTTTATGATTTTGTTGAATTCAGTGAAATGGACTCGTTATCTACTATCTTCTCCTCCTCCTGAATATGTGGTTGCAATTTGCCAATCAAACTCTGTACATGGAGAGTAGTTTTTACATGATAAAAAGCACCAGGTTTCAGTACCACCCATTCCAGCCGTCCCTGCCCCCTTCTTCCCCGACACAACAAAAACACAAAAAGAATCAGCCCCCCAAGCCCAATAGCAGCCCCCCAGCTCCACCCGTCCAGCCCCACCCGCCCCCAGCAGCAGCAGCAGCCAACTAGCAAGATAAAAAAGAGTCCAAATCCAACAGTCGAAAGCTGCCAAGGAGGGGAAAAAAAAACACTTTAAAATCGATTTTTGAAGTGTCAATTTCAATATTTTTAATTCCCTACAAAATCTACAATATTCGAATAAATAACTTGGATAGAGATTCAACAAAATTGTATTAATAACAAAGGGTACTACTAGTTTAGGTACTTGATGGATGCTACTTTACGTTTTAACTGATTTCGATTGAAACCCTTTTTGGACTTTGACATGTATGATGTATGCAATAGATTTACTTCAGTGGATAAGTAGAAATGGAGGAGGAAAATCTGCGAATTCATCTGATGACATTATTGTATGGGGTGGAATGTTTTCTACAACTGTTTGAAAAAAGTCCATCCATGGACTTCTTGATATGGGATTTGACCAATGTTTTCAGCTTCTCCATATATCGGTTTATATCCTGTTTTTGAACAACTGTTTGGCATTGGAACTGTATTAAGAATTCTTCATATGCAAAATTTTATTTTCATTCATAACTCATTGGCCATCACTTTGTTCCATGGAAATATATGTAAATGTTGTTATGTGAAATTCAGAATCAGTTCGAAGTTTACTGTGCCGTCAGTTTTTGATATTTCTATGCTTATACACCAGACCTGGATATCCAATAAGCTTTACTGCGAAATGGTTGACAAGTGTACAAATAGCAATACAAAGTTTTGGTCAATAGCTGCTGGGACTGATCTCTAATTTCACTTGTTTCTATATTACTTGGTCTGAGTAATCTATGTCCATAAGAAAATTATTTTATTTTCTATCTTTTTCATGTCTTTATTCTTTAAGTGAGAAAACAATGGCAAACTCATTGTGGTTGCTATCACTACGCTCAAGCTGAAGTAAACTTCTGTTTCAACTCATCGTGATGAAAATTAACCTCCGTATCACGGGTGATATTTTACAATTTGAATCTTGCAGTAAGAGTGCTTCAAACAATATCATTGAAGTTGCAGATCCCGCACTGGAATGTTAGTCGAAACTCATGTATTAATGGCGGTCTCAATTGGAACTTTACTGATGCCATTTTTAGCAAAGTAATTTGTGATTGCTCCTTTAACAGCAATACTGTATGCCATGTCACAAACATGTAATGCTCCTAATTTCTTTGTTTTTGCATTTGTTATAATTGTGCTAATAATATCTATCATTTCATTATTAGTGTTCAATCTCATATCATTATCAAAGCAGCTATAGAAAGAATTCATGTATCAACGACATAACGAGCTTCTTTTGATATTGTTTACAACAATTTTTCTTTTGCTTTTAATTTAAGTTCTTCTTCTTTGGTTGTCTTAGCCTGATGAAACGTCTCAACTTGACGGGAAACTTGCCTGAAGAGTTTGCGAATCTTACTCAGCTGCAGGAGTTGTAAGTTTCCAGTTTCATTGTTTAGGGATTCGATTTAAAAACTTATAATTTGCAGCATTTTGAGCATGCACTTCAGTGGTACCATTAATTATTTGATTTCACCTTTTAACCCAGAGAAAGAATCTCCAGTGTATATGGATTTCGTCAAGTATGTAAGAAACTTGAGATCCAAATTGTGGTCATCTTTCTTGAATGTTAATTTATCATTTTATGTTCCTGTGGAATCAGTTCTGGTGGAGCAATGTGAAACCAATGTCTGTGCATGGTTGAGTTCTTTTGCATTTTTCAAGTTCAGAATGTATGTAAATCCTTAGTGAAGATAGCTCAAAACGAAGAATATATACTTCAATCCTGAGTTCAACAGAGTAAAGTATAAGCAACATCTGTTTCTAAGTTTTCACAGTTTGGACTGACATCTATAAGCATCGATGTAGAACAACTTTCTGAAATTGGACTTTTTTGTTTAGACTTAAAATCATTCTTATTTTGCCAGAGATCTCTCTCTCAACTACATCAATGGATCAATTCCCTCAAGTCTTAGTCGGCTTCCTCTCACTATTTTGTAAGCTCCTTTTTTAGCTTAGCGTAGACATGATCATTTCTGTCTAGCTTTAGACTTGTTGGACGCACTAACAAGTCAGTCTTTGACAGATCACTTCTGGGAAACCAGATTGGAGGTACAATTCCCAAGGAAATGGGTGATATTTCTACTTTGCAAGTGTTGTAAGTTGAGAGAACTAGATTCTGTTGTTTTTATTCAAATAGATGAGGATGCTTAATTGTGGGCAGTTTGTTGCAGGGTTTTGGAAGATAATCAGCTTCAAGGACCTCTTCACCCAAACCTCGGAAGACTGAGTAGTTTGACGAGACTGTAAGACTATACACTCTATATTCTATTTTTTTTAATCTTGTTCCATTCATTCTGAAATGTAATTGGCATCAGTTATTTTTTATTTAAATGCAAGGACACAGTTTGACTAGGGTGAATATTTTGTGCAGTGTGCTTTCTGCCAATAATCTTACAGGATCAATACCAGAGATATTTGGCAATCTAAAGAATTTGACAGACTTGTAAGCACTAGCCCCTTGAACATTTTAAGAATTTATGTTTTGATCTGTGTCTTAAAATAGAAAAAATGTGGTAGTTTTCTCTCCACGTAATTTTTAAATCCAAAATAGTGTCATTATGAGTTTATTGAGATTTTTTATCCGTATGCAGTAAGATAGATGGAAATGCAATTTCTGGAAAGATACCTGAATTTATTGGCAACTGGACAAACCTGGGCAGATTGTAAGTATACTTTATGAGCTGATTAATTGCACTTTGCTCCTGAATCAGTTAAGCATGATCAAATTGGTTGCAGAGATATACAAGGCACGCAAATGCAGGGACCATTTCCTTCTACATTTTCCCTGTTCACAAACTTGACTGAGATGTGAGACCAAAACTCTCTTCAGATTTTAGCTGCTTTTCTGAAGTATGACACTTTCTGCCTAGACTGATATTTTTCTTCTTCACCATTATATCAGGTGGATAACTGGTTTGAGTGGTTCAAGCAACGAATTTCCCAAACTAGAAGGTGCAAAAAATATAAAGTATCTGTAAGTAGGATACAGCTACGAGTTTGGAATACAAATCTACTTAAAACTTTTTTCATTATTTTACGATACAAATGTTTTATTTCATGCCCATGATGCAGAATATTGAGAAATTGCTCCCTTGTTGGGCCAATCCCAGGCTACCTAGGACACATGAACAAACTAAGGATGCTGTAAGTTAGATTCCATAGAAGAATTTTGTGTATTGTTTGATCTCTTTGATCAGAGTTTAATGCTGCTTAAAATATTATGGAACTGCAATGCAAGTATACCTGTAAATTTTTGTGAGAAATGTGTTTGATTTTCCAAGTAAGGTAACATCATTTTGCCTTTGTTTTAATATAATTGAAATACAGTAGAAATAGCACTACAAATTAAACTTAT
The DNA here is from genome assembly GCA_020080225.1 of Gynochthodes officinalis. Classification (NCBI taxonomy): domain Eukaryota; kingdom Viridiplantae; phylum Streptophyta; class Magnoliopsida; order Gentianales; family Rubiaceae; genus Gynochthodes; species Gynochthodes officinalis. The sequence goes on along the minus strand of CM034623.1, from coordinate 4,092,177 downwards.
AACTTTGTGGCTAGTTTAGCATGATTGAACTTATTTGACTTCATTGACAGTTGAATTTATGCTATTATGGATTGAAATTGATTAGGTCTTTATAAATTGTGCTTCTGCAGTGACCTTTGTTACAATAAATTGAGCGGTCCAATCCCAAGTTCATTTCAGGGATTGCAATATAATAACCTGTAAGTTACTTCTTCTGCATTAAATATTTTGTTAATTATAATAATTTTTCTCCTTTGTGTTGATTTTCGGACAAGTGATTTGCTTACTTTAGTATATTTGCCTCTAAAATGTAGCATAACTGTATTCTATGCCTGTGTAGCTTTCTGGCTTCTAACTCATTAAGTGGAGAGATACCCAGTTGGATTCTGGACAGCAGACAGAACATGTTGGTACTTGTTTCCTCTGTTTTTGAAATCTTGGAAAGATGCAGATGTTGCATTCAAGTAAATGAATATCATATATGTATGTATGTATGTGGTGAGGGAGAGAAGAGAGACATTTTCTTACAGATTCTATCTTTATTGCTGGTGACAGTGATTTATCTGACAATAATTTTACCGAGCCATCCGTCGGTGTTTGCCAGTCTTCCACAGTGTAAGTGGCTTTTCTGTTTTCATACCCATGGTAATATTTGACTGGTTTAATTTGGAAAACATGGTACTTGACAGGAATTTAGTCTCGAGCCATTCAAGTTCAACCAGTAACTCGTGAGTCCTCAAATGCCAGTTCTTATGTTTCGTTTTGTTTATGAGAATTCAAGCACTGTGGATGACCTTTGGTGTATATAACGCAGAATTGCTTGGTGCTTAAAGAAGGACCTTCCTTGTTCGGGAAAATCTCAATGTAACATTGCAGTGTGTTCTTTCTTATTACAGCATCATGTGTCATGTGTAATGTTAAGTTGGAGTTACTAGTGATTGTATATTTCATGCCGTGGTCTTTCCCACATTTGTAGATCATTCGCTGTTCATAAATTGCGGAGGAAGCAAGATGAGTTTTGAGGGAAATGAATATGAAGACGATTCAACAAACCAGGGTCCTGCGTATTTCTATTCCTCCTCAGAGAAATGGGCTTATACAAGCTTAGGAGTATATATGGGTAAAGTTGATGCCAAATATGCTGTGGCAAATTCTTTTTCGCTGAATGTGACTGGTGCAGAGTTCTATAGAACGGCTCGTCAGGCGCCTGCCTCAATTAAGTATTATGGTCTTTGTCTGAAAAAGGGAAGCTACAGAGTGCGCCTTCACTTTGCTGAAATTATGTTTTCTAATGACACGACATTTAGCAGTCTTGGGAGGCGAATATTTGATGTTGCAATCCAAGTAAGCAGAAGCAGTGACTTTGGGCTAGTTAGATTTGCCAATGAGTAGTGCTTAAAATTACTTGGTTTACAAAAAATATTATTAGTAGAATTGATACCATGCTCTACATCTTAATGTTTGTTCTAATCCAGGGAAATGTAGTTCTGAAAGACTTTAATATAGTGGAGGAAGCTAAAGGTGTAGGTATAGGAATCCCCAAAGATTTCAATGATATATTAGTAAATGGTAGTACTCTGGAGATTCATTTATACTGGACCGGAAAGGGGACAAAAGCAATTCCTTATTATGGTGTATATGGACCTCTAATATCTGCAATTACAGTTACGCCAAGTTAGTCTATATCCAACTCTTGTTATTTTAAAACTCCTCCTTTTTGGAATCATTCTGAGACTCATTCCTATTTCTTGTAGACTTTGACACTGATACAGGGCTATCAGTTGTAGCTATTATTGGCATTGTAGCTGCTGCCTCATGTGTTGTGATAGTTTTGGTTTTAGTCGTGCTGCGGATGAAAGGCTGTTTAGGAGGAAAATACTCAGAAGATACAGGTGAGATAACGTGTGCCATTTTGTTTGTTTCTGTGAGATCAGTGGAATATTAATGAGTATGAGATACTTACAGGCTATAAACATTGCTCAACAAACACAAAATCGTGTACTTTTTAACGGGTACAAAGCAATACTTCTGTCCTGTGCATACAAGAGTATAAGTAGTTTTGGGAATCCAAGCAACATAATTCGACTTGTTTTCTTCCAAACCAAGTTGTAGGACATTCTTGCTCCTGTGAACTGTTATGTGTTTGAATTTGTTTCACAGAGACAGAAGTGTTCCTGAAACAATGAATGCAAAGTCATGTATTTTAGGGAAAGTGTTAATGGACTATAACTTCAATCATATTTCACTGTGCAAATTTTCATTTTGTGTCATGTGGAACAATCATTTGTTTATTTCTCTGGTGCAGAACTTCGAGGGCTGGATTTACAAACAGGTTATTTTAACTTGAAACAGATCAATGCTGCAACAAACAACTTTGACCCTAAGAATAAGATTGGCGAAGGAGGTTTTGGTCCTGTTTACAAGGTTCTTATTTGTGTAAACTCCTTACACTTCCAAGTTCCATTTGTTAGGTTTAGCAACAGCCACACCATACTGCAAGGATTGGTTGGTTAAGTTTACTAGTTATTCCCTACGTTGTGACATGACCATAAGGACATAATAATCAGCAACTAAGTCGTGTTTCATGCATGTCAATTATGTTCTTTGCTGCTGAAATAATATACTATCCTCAGGGTGTATTATCAGATGGTACAGTTGTTGCTGTCAAACAGCTATCTTCAAGGTCAAAGCAAGGAAATCGTGAATTTGTTAATGAAGTTGGCATGATATCTGCCTTGCAACATCCAAATCTTGTGAGGCTTTATGGCTGTTGCATAGAAGGAAACCAGTTATTGCTAATTTATGAATACCTTGAAAATAACTGTCTTTCTCGAGCACTATTTGGTAAGCATGTTCCTCGTTCTTTATGACAAAATATACTTGTGTGTGTTATGACATTCCATTCTGATCTTATTTTTCTTGTGTACTTCCATTTTAAGGGCAAATGGAACAACGCTTATACCTGGACTGGCCAACAAGGAAGAAGATATGCTTGGGGATTGCAAAAGGCTTAGCATATCTTCATGAAGAATCACGGTTGAAAATTGTCCACAGAGACATAAAGGCTTCTAATGTACTGCTTGATAAGGACCTAAATGCGAAGATATCTGATTTTGGTTTAGCAAAGCTCAACGAAGACGAAAACACCCATATTAGCACACGAATCGCTGGAACAATGTGAGCTTTGAGCTTTGAGCTTTGATCTTTTAGAACAATATGATTTGTTCCTGGAAATCTTTCACTGGTACGAAGTATTATCTATTCGTTTTCTTGCAGAGGTTACATGGCTCCTGAGTATGCTATGAGGGGCTATTTAACAGACAAAGCAGATGTTTACAGTTTTGGAGTTGTTACACTGGAGATTGTCAGTGGAAAAAGTAACACTAGTTATAGGCCCAAAGAAGAATTTGTGTATCTACTTGATTGGGTAAGCTCTCGTATGGCAGCTTCTTCATGGGTAAATTTTTTTAACTGATATACATGACTAACTTTGCTAGTTTGGGATAAAGGTGATGATATGATGATGATGATGATGATACATGGCTAACTTTGCTAGTTTGAGTTGACTGCTGAAATACAATATGCATGCTTGATTCTTTTCCTAATGATGCACCCTTACCATTATTAACTTACCAAAAATCATCTCTTGGAAAACAATCTCTTAAGGAAAAAAATTCAGTTTATTCAATTTTATCATATCAGCAATTTTCTTAAAAACTGGAAGTAGATATTTACCCTTGTCATCTACTTGCAATCAGATTGATACTTGCATTTGATTGGGATCTTTAACACTTTTCTTATTTTGTTTTGGAAAACCAAGGCCTACGTCCTGCAGGAACAAGGAAATCTTTTAGAGCTTGTGGATCAAAGTCTTGGTGAAAACTATTCCCCAGATGAAGCAATGAGATTGTTAAATTTGGCTTTGCTGTGCAGTAATCCATCTCCCACTCTAAGGCCATCCATGTCATCTGCAGTGAGCATGCTAGAAGGCAAAATCCCAGTTCAGGCACCTCTAATCAAGCGTAGCACAACGAATGAGGACATCAGATTCAAATCCTTTGAGAAGTTATCACAGGACAGCCAAACCCATGTTTCCACATTCTCCCTGGAAAGCCAGGTCCGGAGCAGCATCTCAACTGATGGACCACGGATTGACTCATCAGTCTCTTTTGCTGGCAAGACTGAAATCGATGACCATCATTCATCTAGCAAGCCTCTTCTAAATCTTGATGATATAGACTCTGATTAGATTATGAAGATGTAAGATATTGTATTTGTAGTCTCTGCTTCTTGGAGCTGACAAAGTATTGGCTAATCAGGAAACATCTTCGATGTCTGAACTGAGAAGCCAATTCAATAATCTATGCAAGTGAATGACAGGAACTGTGGTTTTGTCGTTTCTAACAAGATTGAGTAATGGGATTGAATGCAGTATTTCGTCAAATTGGACCACGCATATTTATGGTTTTGGAAATTTCATCGATATTGACTGTGATCTGCAACTCTTTGACTACGGACTGAATATAAACAAGTTGGCCATGCATGCATGCAGATTACTCACATATTTCTGTCAATTAAAATATTCGAAAGGAAAAGCATCACATCAACTAAACAAATCCTATTAAACTAGTTGATTATTTAGACTAGTTATTAATATTTCTTAATTATTTTATATTTATTATTTTTAATCTTATGGGTATTTTTATATGGCAAATTTTTTATGGAATTATTATTTATTTTTTTAGATTATATAAATTTGTTTATATTTATATTTTTTAATCTTGTAAGTGTTTTTATATTTACTAGACTACTTTTTGTTTTTTTAATGGTTATGATGGTTGTTTTCATTTTCATTGATTATATTGGTTATTAGTGAGATTTATATCACAAAAAAAAAAAAAAAACTTTTAAAATGGTTAGTGGGCTATTCTTCATGTAATTAAATGCTTGGATTTCTTCATATAAAGGAGTAAATGAGAACGATTTCTTCAATTAGTTATATATTTATATAGTAATAGTAGTATCAAGAACTTATGTCAATTATATATATGTGATATTAAGAAAACATGGTGTAACAATAAATTACTTTAGATAGTCATAAATCCAAACATTAAAATGGCAATAAGAACTGATTTTGTCATTATAATGACAAAATTGATAATGTGAATATAATCTTACCAAGACCCGTGTCAAAGTTGAAATGATCAAATCACTGCTATCGTTAACTCAATATGTTTGTTTGATAATTCTATGTTTTTATCCCATTGTTTTCATCAAAGAAGTTAATTATTATACACTATCAAACCTTTGTCCCATGTTACAACGTCAATCATCAATGGCCTACTTTTAATCTTTACATTTTAATGAATTAATCAAATCAAGACTTCATCTTTTTGCATTTTGTTGCCTTTTCTTGATTTGACCCTTTCGATCCCACCATTCAAAATGAAGCAAATTTTTTTTTTTGTTGGCAGAAAAGTAGTTGATTATTCCCGCTTCTTATTAGTAACTGCTAACTGCCACTCCCCATATTCTCAGTTTTTGCAACTATCTCGCACGTGTTCTTTTTTCTTGCTTCTTCTTCCTTTTCTTCCTCTTGTCCGAAGATTTACTTTTAATCCTACAATTATAAGTAGCAAACTGCTTTCCTTTATCTACACACAGAGAAGTGTGCAGTTTGTGTTTGTGTGTGACTGTGTGGTAGTGTAGTACAGATTTTGTTGCAAGTATGAGGGCTGCAAGGAAAAGCAGAGGTTTTGAGAAGATCTTTGTGGGCATTCTCTATGTGTCTATAGTTTTGAATAGCTTCAGTATTGATTTAAGATCCTTCGCACAACTGTTGCCCGAAGAAGAAGGTATGCAATCTGGTCTCCATGAACTTGACCAGTTAAAGATTAGTTTTTTTCTTTTTTCATGTCTTTCAGTATCATATGCTTAATCTTCCTCCCCTCCCATTTTTGGTTGGCTTCTTTGATGTCTAAGAGTCTGTTTTCCTTGTTGGGATTATGTGGTTTTTTTTTTTTTTTGAGAGAAATTTCTTTTTGAAGTTTTTTGTTGAATTCTCTGAAATGAAATAGTTGTTTGCTTATCTCCTCCTCCAGCAAGTGTAGTTCCAATTTGCCATTCATGGGACTACTTAGAGATAATTATTAGATTACGAGCAGTAACCATTTTCATTGTTCTTTCAGAGTATTTTTTGCCCATTTATGGATGGGATGGGGTACATGAACAATTATATTACCTTTATTAATAATAAGAATGCGTAACTCAAATTAAAAAGTAAGAATAAAAATATAAAAATATATATTTAATAGTGCATTAAATATATTGTATATTGTAATTTTAAAAAATTTACATCGAATCAATAGTGTTCTCTCTTTTTGAAATAGATGGAGAAAATAATAATTATGTTTTACTAATGTATTTCACTATATAAACTATAATATTATTAATATAAAATATTAGTTGGTAACATTTTTAAAAAGAAAAATAAAAATGGATGGGGAGTAACAAGAGAAAACACCCAAAATCGTCCTCCACATTTCACCAAATAATCTTTTTCATCCTCTACTTTTAAAACGGGAACAAATAGTCTTTCAAATTTTAAGAACCAAAATTTGAAGGAAAATTTCAGAACTAAACATTCCCGTTTATGAAATTTGAAGGACTAAAAGTTCCCGTTTATTTCACAAATAGTATCAAAAGTTTCGATTTATAAAATTTGAAGGACTATTTATTCCCATTTTAAAAGTGGACGATGAAAAAGATTATTTACTAAAATGTGGAGGACGATTTTGGGTGTTTCCTCGAGTAACAAACAAGGTAAATTCATTTGTGCTAACTTTTTTGAGGTTAATTCATTGGACTGTGAAAAGGTTTTCGGGTCGCAGCCTCAAGACAAGAAACTTTTAAAATTCTCCAAAGTAAAAAGGGCTCAGAGGGTTGGCTGGACTACTGAAAAGACATTTACTGAATGTTTGGTTCGGGCCCATGGAATGAATTGGATTTTGATTTGTTTTTTAAGTCGCAGGCTTAAGTGGAGGCCGTATATTTATATTCCTTAAATTCACCTGTCCTGGATTTTTAAGTCACGGACTATTTGGCATTACCAATGCATGAGATTTTCTTTATGAGATTTATATATTTTTATATTATTTTATTTTTGCAAGCTAACTTTTATGATGGGTTTAAAAGTAAATCACTACTTTCTTACCAAATCATAATCAAGTATTGATGCTGATATCATAATGTACACCTGAAATTAGACAATAACGCTGATATTGCAGTATATATTGTAGTTTTTACTTTAAATTAAATAGTGATATTAGTATTAGAATGCTTGTTCAGAACTAAAGATAAAAGTTTGTCAATCTAATGCAAAACTAATAATTCTATGTGAATGTGACATACGAAACATAATGGATTGTAATAATCTACTTAATTCTTATATAAAAATTATAAAATTTCTATATGCATTTTATATGACTTTTGACTCTTTCATTTCACAAACTATTTTTTTGTGATGAATTCTACAGAGAACCACGACATGCCTTGGGTTTCAATGAAGAGCATATATTGTTTGGGCTTATATTTCTTAAATCCTCCAATTTGATAAGGTTTTTATATATTCAAATTTTTGTCATAAATTTTGGATAACCCACTTATCTCTCTAGTCCTCGACCATTTGGTATCACCAATCTAATTTTAAACGAAATATAATTCCAAAAGAACAGTGTAATACCCGTGTCACTAATAATGTAGTATGACTTAGAGGGTAATAATTATCTTTGATACTATTTATCATTGATATTAGGAAAATTCACCTTAAAAATTAACTTTCAATAATGTGGTGCGATTTCAATAGTAGTAGTTTTCTCTGATATCATGTATCATAAATGTTGAGAGAATTTACTTTAAAAACTAACTTATAAAATATGAGAAGTTAAAAGCAATATAAACTCTATATAAAATTTTTATATTTTTCATGTGAACACCAACTAAATTATGATAAATTCATCAATTTGGTAATTTGGCTAGGAATCCAAAATTTTGTGAATTATTTTTAAGTGTGACATAATATGGACACTTTCAAGAAACGATAAAATAATAATGAATAATTGTATTTAATTCGTGGTTACATCTGAGACATTTTACTAAATGAATATTTTTCCAACTCTTTTAACCAGATTATGTGATTCCTAATGCTGGTTCTCTCAAGCCAAACGCATATTATGAATTGAACATTTCTCTCAACATTTGCAAATTAGAGGTAAAAACTACAATTATAATCAAATGAGATTACAATTGAACTTTTAAAGACTATTTCCAATAGGGAGTGTTGGAAAAATACAAGAATCAATCCATGAGCTGATTACCTAACATGTGGAAATTGAAAAGTCACTTCTTCTGTTTTTTTTTTCTTTTTAGCCCCTAGTGGAAATAATTCATTGACGTGCAAAGCCGTCACGAAGATTATCAATTCACGGATTCATACATGCACTTTGATTATAGCATTTACTTTGATTTAATTATAACAAAAAGTCTAGTTCGAATTGGTGTATTTTGAATTAATTACTAAATATATTTTTGATAAAAGAATATTTTCATAGGTTTGCTGTGTACATAAATTAAATGTGTGTGTGTTTTTTAGATTTTTTGAATATCTCTCCTCAATAATTGATGTTTTGCTGGGAGAATGACAGTGCCAACGTCTCCGTATGAAACTTCACTGTTGATGCTTAGCTTTCAACTTTTCTTCCAAACTATTTTCATTGCCTCGTTTTGAGCTTCCCATTACGATCAAAGTGGAATCCCGACTGACAACTGAATTCAGCTAAGAACTGATACATAAAAGAAGCCGCTATAAACAATTTGGGTTGCTGGTTGGGTGGGTCTAACATATTTAATATTAAATATATGTTTCATTTCATCCTGTTCAATTACATTATTCTGGTCTTATTTATTATTCCCGTCTTCATCTTCACCTCCGTTTCTGCAAATATCTCACATTCCCAGTTTCCTGTTTCTTCTTCCTACCCTGAATTTTCACTGTTTCCACTGCTTCTCTTTTGTCTTTATGTGCACAAAGAGAAGTGGGTAGCTTGTGTTTGGCAGGATGCTCTTCTTTCCGAGTGCGAAGGCTGCTAGGAAAAGCAGGGGTTTTGAAAAGATCTCTGTGGGCATTCTCGGCGTGTTTCTAGTTTTGAATTGCTTCAGTATTGATTTGAGATCATTTGCTCAGTTACTGCCCGAAGAAGAAGGTATGCAATCTCCATAAACTTGAACAGTTGAGGTCATTACATTTTATTTTGCATTTTTACGTTCCCAAGGTAAATGTAAGATTCATACAAGTTCTCCTATTCATGTCTTTCGGTATCATGTGCTGAATCTTCCTCCCGTTATTTTGTGCATTGTTGTGTTAGATGATCTGCTTTCCTTGTTGGGATTTGGAGCTTCTTTTTATGATTTTGTTGAATTCAGTGAAATGGACTCGTTATCTACTATCTTCTCCTCCTCCTGAACCATGGTTGCAATTTGCCAATCAAACTCTGTACTTGGAGAGTAGTTTTTACACGGTAAAAAGCAACCAGGTTTTAGTACCACCCATTCCAGCCGTCCCGGCCCCCATCTTCCCCGACACGACCAAAACAAAAAACAGAATCAGTCCCCCCAAGCCCGATAGCAGCCCCCAAGCTCCAGTCCCGCCCGACCCCAGCAGCAGCCAAGTAGCAAGAGAAAAAAGAGTCGAAAGCTGCCAAGGAGGGAGAAAAGAGAGAACTTTAAAATCGATTTTTGAAGTGTCAATTTCAATATTTTTAATTCCCTACAAAATCTACAATATTCGAATAAATAACTTGGTTAGAGATTCAACAAAATTTTATTAATAACAAAGGGTACTACTAGTTTAGGTACTTGATGGATGCTACTTTACGTTTTAATTGATTTCGATTGAAACCCTTTTTGGACTTTGACATGTATGATGTATGCAATAGATTTACTTCAGTGGATAAGTAGAAATGGAGGAGGAAAATCTTCGAATTCATCTGATGACATTATTGTATGGGGTGGAATGTTTTCTACAACTGTTTGAAAAAAGTCCATCCATGGACTTCTTGATATGGGATTTGACCAATGTTTTCAGCTTCTCCATATATCGGTTTATATCCTGTTTTTGAGCAACTGTTTGGCATTGGAACTGTATTAAGAATTCTTCATATGCAAAATTTTATGTTCATTCATAACTCATTGGCCATCACTTTGTTCCATGGAAATATATGTAAATGTTGTTAGGTGAAATTCAGAATCAGTTCGAAGTTTACTGTGCCGTCAGTTTTTGATATTTCTATGTTTATACACCAGACCTGGATATCCAATAAGCTTTACTGAGAAATTGTTGACAAGTCTACAAATAGCAATACAAAGTTTTGGTCAATGACTGCTGGGAGCCTGGGACTGATCTCTAATTTCACTTGTTTCTTTATTATTTGGTCTGAGTAATCTATGTCCATAAAGAAAATTATTTTGTTTTCTATCTTTTTCATGTCTTTATTCTTTAAGTGAGAAAACAATGGCAAACTCATTGTGGTTGTTATCACTACGCTCAAGCTGAAGTAAACTTCAGTTTCAACTCATCGTGATGAAAATTAACCTCAGTGTCACTGGTGATATTTTACAATTTGAATCTTGCAGTACGAGTGCTTCAAACAATATCATTGAAGTTGCAGATCCCACACTGGAATGTTAGTCGAAGTTCTTGTACTAATGGCGGTCTCAATTGGAACTTTACTGATGCCATTTTTAGCAATGTAATTTGTGATTGCTCCTTTAACAGCAATACTGTATGCCATGTCACAAACATGTAATGCTCCTAATTTCTTTGTTTTTGCATTTGTTATAATTGTTTTAATAATATCTATCATTTCATTATTAGTGTTCAATCTCATATCATTATCAAAGCAGCTATAGAAAGAATTCATGTATCAACGACATAACGAGCTTCTTTTGATATTGTTTACAACAGTTTTTCTTTTGCTTTTAATTTAAGTTCTTCTTCTTTGGTTGTCTTAGCCTGATGAGACGTCTCAACTTGACGGGAAACTTGCCTGAAGAGTTTGCAAATCTTACTCAGCTGCAGGAGTTGTAAGTTTCCAGTTTCATTGTTTAGGAATTCGATTTAAAAACTTATAATTTGCAGCATTTTGAGCATGCACTTCAGTGGTACCATTAATTATTTGATTTCACCTTTTAACCCAGAGAAAGAATCTCCAGTGTATATGGATTTCGTCAAGTATGCAAGAAACTTGAGATCCAAATTGTGGTCATCTTTCTTGAATGTTAATTTATCATTTTATGTTCCTGTGGAATCAGTTCTGGTGGAGCAATGTGAAACCAATGTCTGTGCATGCTTGAGTTCTTTTGCATTTTTCAAGTTCGGAATGTATGTAAATCCTTAGTGAAGATAGCTCAAAATGAAGAATATATACTTCAATCCTGAGTTCAACAGAGTAAAGTAGAAGCAGCATCTGTTTCTAAGTTTTCACAGTTTGGACTGACATCTATAAGCATCGATGTAGAACAGCTTTCTGAAATTGGAATTTTTTGTTTAGACTTAAAATCATTCTTATTTTGCCAGAGATCTCTCTCTCAACTACATCAATGGATCAATTCCCTCAAGTCTTAGTCGGCTTCCTCTCACTATTTTGTAAGCTCCTCTTTTAGCTTAGCGTAGACATGATCATTTCTGTCTAGCTTTAGACTTGTTGGACGCACTAACAAGTCAGTCTTTGACAGATCACTTCTGGGAAACCAGATTGGAGGTACAATTCCCAAGGAAATGGGTGATATTTCTACTTTGCAAGTGTTGTAAGTTGAGAGAACTAGATTCTATTGTTTTTATTCAAATAGATGAGGATGCTTAATTGTGGGTAGTTTGTTGCAGGGTTTTGGAAGATAATCAGCTTCAAGGACCTCTTCACCCAAACCTCGGAAGACTGAGTAGTTTGACAAAACTGTAAGACTATACACTCTACATTCTATTTTTTTGTAATCTTGTTCCATTCATTCTGAAAGGTAATTGGCATCAGTTATTTTTTCTTTCAACGCAAGGACACAGTTTGACTAGGGTAAATATTTTGTGCAGTGTGCTTTCTGCCAATAATCTTACAGGATCAATACCTGAGATATTTAGCAATCTAAAGAATTTGACAGACTTGTAAGCACTAGCCCCTTGAACATTTTAAGAATTTATGTTTTGATCTGTGTCTTAAAATACAAAAAATGTGGTAGTTTTCTCTCCACGAAATTTCTAAATCCAAAATAGTGCCATTTTGAGTTTATTGAGATTTTTTATCCGTATGCAGTAGGATAGATGGAAATGCAATTTCTGGAAAGATACCTGAATTTATCGGCAACTGGACAAACCTTGGCAGATTGTAAGTATGCTTTATGAACTGATTAATTGCACTTTGCTCCTGAATCAGTTAAGCATGATCAAATTGGTTGCAGAGATATACAAGGCACGCAAATGCAGGGACCATTTCCTTCTACATTTTCCCTGTTGACAAACTTGACTGAGATGTGAGACCAAAACTCTCTTCAGATTTTAGCTGCTTTTCTGAAGTATGACATTTTCTGCCTAGACTGATATGTTTCTTCTTCACCATTATATCAGGAGGATAGCTGGTTTGAGTGGTTCAAGCAACGAATTTCCCAAACTAGAAGGTGCAAAAAATATAAGATCACTGTAAGTAGGATACAGCTCCGAGTTTGGAGTACAAATCTAAACTTTTTTCATTATTTTACGATACAAATGTTTTATTTCATGCCCATGATGCAGAATATTGAGAAATTGCTCCCTTGTTGGCCCAATCCCAGGCTACCTAGGAAACATGAACAGTCTAAGGACACTGTAAGTTAGATTCCATAGAAGATTTTTGTGTATTGCTTGATCTCTTTGATCAGAGTTTAAAGCTGCTTAAAATTTTATGGAACTGCAATGCAAGTATACCTGTAAATTTTTGTGAGAAATGTGTTTGATATTCCAAGTAAAGTAACATCATTTTCCCATTTGTTTAATATAATTCAAATACAGTAGAAATAGCACTACAAATTAAACTTATAACTTTGTGGCTAGTTTAGTATGATTGAACTTATTTGACTTCATTGACAGTTGAATTTATTATGGATTGAAACTGATTAGGTCTTTATAAATTGTGCTTCTGCAGTGACCTTAGTTACAATAAATTGAGCGGTCCAATCCCAAGTACATTTCAGGGATTGCAATATAATAACCTGTAAGTTACTTCTTCTGCATTAAATATTTTTTAATTACAATAATTGTTCTCCTTTGTGTTGATTTTCAGACAAATGATTTGCTTACTTTAGTATATTTGCCTCTAAAATGTAGCTTAACTGTGTTCTATGCCTGTGTAGCTTTCTGGCTTCTAACTCATTAAGTGGAGAGATGCCCAGTTGGATCCTGGACAGCAGAAAGAACATGTTGGTACTTGTTTTCTCTATTTTTGAAATCTTGGAAACATGCAGATGTTGCATTCAAGTAAATGAATATCATATATGTATGTATGTGGTGAGGGAGAGAAGAGAGACATTTTCTTACGGATTCTATCTTTATTGTTGGTGGCAGTGATTTATCTGACAATAATTTTACCGAGCCATCCATCAGTGGTTGCCTGTCTTCCACAGTGTAAGTGGCTTTTCTTTTTTCATACTCATGGTAATATTTGACCGTTTTAATTTGGAAAACATTGTACTTGACAGGAATTTAGTCTCGAGCCATTCAAGTTCAACCAGTAACTCGTGAGTCTTCAAATGCCAATTCTTATGTTTCATTTTGTTTATGAGAATTCAATCACTCTGGATGACCTTTGGTGTATATAACGCAGAATTGCTTGGTGCTTGAAGAAGGGCCTTCCTTGTTCGGGAAAATCTCAATGTAACATAGCAGTGTGTTCTTTCTTATTACAGCATCATGTGTCATGTGTAATGTTAAGTTGGAGTTACTAGTGATTGTGTATTTCATGCCGTGGTCGTTCCCACATTTGTAGATCATTCTCTGTTCATAAATTGCGGAGGAAGCAAGATGAGTTTTGAGGGGAATGAATATGAAGAGGATTCAACAAACCAGGGTCCTGCGTATTTCTTTTCCTCCTCAGAGAAATGGGCTTATACAAGCTCAGGAGTATATATGGGTAATGGTGATGCCAGATATGCTGCGGCAAATTCTTTTTCGCTGAATGTGACTGGTGCAGAGTTCTATAGAACGGCTCGTCAGGCGCCTGCCTCCATTAAGTATTATGGTCTTTGTCTGAAAAAGGGAAGCTACAGAGTGCGCCTTCACTTTGCTGAAATTTTGTTTTCTAATGACACGACATTTAGCAGTCTTGGGAGACGAATATTTGATGTTGCAATCCAAGTAAGCAGAAGCAGTGACTTTGGGCTAGTTAGATTTGCCAATGATTAGCATTCAAAATTACTTGCTTTAAAAAAAATGTTATTAGTAGAATTTATACCATGCTTTACATCTTAATGTTTGTTCTAATCCAGGGAAATGTAGTTCTGAAAGACTTCAATATAGTGGAGGAAGCTAAAGGTGTAGGTATAGGAATCCCCAAAGACTTCAATGATATATTAGTAAATGGTAGTACTCTGGAGATTCATTTATACTGGACCGGAAAGGGGACAACCGCAATTCCTGATTATGGTGTTTATGGACCTCTAATATCTGCAATTACAGTTACGCCAAGTTAGTCTATATCCAACTCTTGTTATTTTAAAACTCCTTTTTGGAATCATTCTGAGACTCATTCCTATTTCTTGTAGACTTTGACACTGATACAGGGCTATCAGTTGTAGTTATTATTGGCATTGTAGCTGCTGCCTCATGTGTTGTGATAATATTTGTTTTAGTCATGCTGCGGATGAAAGGCTGTTTAGGAGGAAAAGACTCAGAAGATACAGGTGAGATAACGTGTCCCATTTTGTTTGTTTCTGTGAGATCAGTGGAATATTAATGAGTATGAGATACTCATTAATCGTGCTGCGGATGAAAGGCTGTTTAGGAGGAAAAGACTCAGAAGATACAGGTGAGATAACGTGTGCCATTTTGTTTGTTTCTGTTTGTTTTAGTCGTGCCGCGGATGAAAGGCTGTTTAGGAGGAAAAGACTCAGGAGATACAGGTGAGATAACGTGTGCCATTTTGTTTGTTTCTGTGAGATCAGTGGAATATTAATGAGTATGAGATACTTACAGGCTATAAACAATGCTCAGCAAACACAGAATTCTGTACTTGTTAACGGGCACAAAGCAATACTTCTGTGCATACAAGAGTATTAAGTACTTTTGGGAATCCAAGCAACATAATTCGACTTGTTTTCTTCCAAACCAAGTTGTAGGACATTCTTGCTCCTGCGAACTGTTATGTGTTTAAATTTGTTGAACAGAGACAGAAGTATTCCTGAAACAATGAATGCAAAGTCATGGATTTTAGGGATAGTATTAATGGACTATAACTTCAATCATATTTTACTGTGCCATTTTTCATTTTGTGTCATGTGGAACAATCATTTGTTTATTTCTCTGGTTCAGAACTTCAAGGGCTGGATTTACAAACAGGTTATTTTACCTTGAAACAGATCAAAGCTGCAACGAACAACTTTGACCCTAAGAATAAGATTGGCGAAGGAGGTTTTGGTTCTGTTTACAAGGTTCTTATTTGTGTAACTCTTTACATTTCCAAGTTCCATTTGTTAGCTTTAGCAACAGTCACACCATACTGCAAGCATTGGTTGGTTAAGTTGACTAGTTATTCCCTACGTTGTGACATAGCCATAAGGACATAATAATCAGCAACTAAGTAGTGTTTCATGTATGTCAATTATGTTCTTCGCTGCTGAAATAATATACTTTCCTCAGGGTGTATTATCAGATGGTACAGTTATTGCTGTCAAACATCGATCTTCAAGGTCAAAGCAAGGAAATCGTGAATTTGTTAATGAAGTTGGCATGATATCTGCCTTGCAACATCCAAATCTTGTGAGGCTTTATGGCTGTTGCATAGAAGGAGACCAGTTATTGCTAATTTATGAATACCTTGAAAATAACTCTCTTGCTCGAGCACTATTTGGTAAACATGTTCCTTGTTCTTTATGACAAAATATACTTGTGTGTGTTATGACATTCCATTCTGATCTTATTTTTCTTGCGTACTTCCATTTTAAGGGCAAATGGAACAACGCTTATACCTGGACTGGCCAACAAGGAAGAAGATATGCTTGGGGATTGCAGAAGGCTTAGCATATCTTCATGAAGAATCACAGTTGAAAATTGTCCACAGAGACATAAAGTCTACTAATGTGCTGCTTGATAAGGACCTAAATGCTAAGATATCTGATTTTGGTTTAGCAAAGCTCAACGAAGACGAAAACACCCATATTAGCACACGAATTGCTGGAACACTGTGAGCTTTGAGCTTTGAGCTTTAGAACAATATGATTTGTTCCTGGAAATCTTTCACTGGTACGAAGTATTATCTATTCGTTTTCTTGCAGAGGTTACATGGCTCCTGAGTATGCTATGAGGGGCTATTTAACAGACAAAGCAGATGTTTACAGTTTTGGAGTTGTTACACTGGAGATTGTCAGTGGAAAAAGTAACACTAGTTACAGGCCCAAAGAAGAATTAGTGTATCTACTTGATTGGGTAAGCTCTCGTATGGCAGCTTCTTCATGGGTAAATTTTTTTAACTGATATACATTACTAACTTTGCTAGTTTTAGTTGACTGCTGAAATACAATATGCATGCATGATTCTTTTCCTAATGATGCACCCTTGCCCTTATTAACCTACCAAAAATCATCTCTTGGAAAACAATCTCTTAAGTTCAAAAATTTTGTTTATTCAATTTTACCATATCAGCAATGTTCTTAAAAACTGGAAGTAGATATTTACCCTTGTCATCTACTTGCAATCAGATTGATACTTGCATTTGATTGGGATCATTAACCCTTTTCTTATTTTGTTTTGGAAAACCAAGGCCTACGACCTGAAGGAACAAGGAAATCTTTTAGAGCTTGTGGATCAAAGTCTTGGTGGAAACTATTTCCCGGATGAAGCAATGAGAATGTTAAATTTGGCTTTGCTATGCAGTAATCCATCTCCCACTCTAAGGCCATCCATGTCATCTGCAGTGAGCATGCTAGAAGGCAAAATCCCAGTTCAGGCACCTCTAATCAAGCGTAGCACAACGAATGAGGACATCAGATTCAAATGCTTTGAGAAGTTATCACAGGACAGCCAAACCCATGTTTCCACATTCTCCCTGGTGAGCCAGGTCCGGAGCAGCATCTCAACTGATGGACCACGGATTGACTCATCAGTCTCTTATGCTGGCAAGACTGAAATCGATGACCATCATTCATCTAGCAACTCTTTTCTAAGTCTTGATGATATAGACTCTGATTAGATTATTGAGATGTAAGATATTGTATTAGGAGTCTTTGCTTCTTGGAGCTGACAAAGTGTTGGCTAATCAGGAAACATCTTCGAAATCTGAATTGAGAAGCCAATTCACGAATGCTATGCAAGTGAATGACAGGAATTGTGGTTTTGTCGTTTCTTACAAGATCAAGTAATGGGATTGAATGCAGTATTTGGAATGGATCAGATCAATGCATTTTTTTTTGTTAAGTTTAATAATTGTTTGATTGGATATATAATAAGTCAATTTGTACTTTAACATCAGCTTTGAATCCAACACTTGCTTTAGTCTCTGTTTGTGGTGACATAAATCCCACTGGTGCACATATTGTGTTTTCTGATTTATGCTTTTTGGCAACTATCAGGCATTGGGTATATTGGGATCTAAAATATTTTACGTGAACGAACAGGAAAATCTTCTTTGGATTTACCCAAGATCTTTGGAATTATTAATTATTAAACACGTATGTAGATATTAATATTCCTATTACCTTATATTGTATTGGTGTTCCTATTGTTCACTTAACATTACTTAACATTGCGGTTTGTGTTCTATTAAAAGAAAGTAGAATTTCATTCGGAACCTTGTAGAGATTGCATTGATTCTTATCAAAGGAAGACAGGATTAACTGAGGCTGTTCAATCTGATTCAAATGGAAAAGAAATTATAATTTTTTTAAAAAAATAGTTAATATTAGTTATAAAATATAAATTAGTATTTTTTTATAATTTAAATAATTTTTTAATTAAAATGAGTCAATTTATGACAAAATAAATTAAAATATTTACATTAAAAAATATACAAATTAAAATATTTAGATGAAATTTATTTATTTATTTTGTATAAAAATAGATAATTTTTTAACATAAAATTATTAATTTCAAATCTAATTTAAATAACTTAATATTATATATAAAAAAATAATAAACAAAAACAAAAATAATAATAAGACGGATTAAATTGGATAAAAAACCAATTCAATCCAAAATACTTCAATCAAATCAGGTCATGATCGACTCAAATGCAAATAGATCAAGTCGGATCATATTCGAATCAGATCATTCATTTTGAACCCTCCTGGTATTTCGTCAAATTTGACCACGCAAATTTATGTTTTGGAAATTTCATTGAAGCTGAAAATTATTGACTGTGTGACCTGCAGCTCTTTGACTAGGGAGTACGGACTGGATATAAACAAGTCGGCCGTGCATGCATGCAGATTACTCACGCGAATATTTCTGTCAATTAAAATATTTCACATTTTGACAACTAAACAAATCCTATTAAACTAGGGAAATTTGCATATATAGCAGCGTTGACCGTTGACTTTGTAAATATAGCATTCTCTTTTTTTTCCTTGCAAATATAGCACTTCAGAGCTGAACAAAGACTAACATACTCTCATCTTCTATTTTGAAACATAAAGACACAGCACCTCATCTTCATCTTCATTTTTATCGATTCAACAAAATTTGCTCTCACACCCTATTATTTGCACTTCTTATTATTCTTACACCCCATTGGATCATCATCTTCAAACAAGAAGACCGCGATCGTAGGGAAAAAATCGTAGCGGGGAGATATTAGTTGAAATTTGCACAAGTTGAACTGGGTTTGTGAACTTCAACAAAACTAGTCGAGCCCTAAGTCGAGTTTTAGGTCGAGCAAAACGTTAGGTTGAATACAAGATCGAGTTTAAGGTCGAACAATAAGTCTGAGTAGTAATTGGTTGAATATTAGATCGAGCTCGACCTAAACTCGACCAAATACTCGACCTACTACTAAGTCGAGTTAAATTTTTTTAAAAAAAAAAGAAAAAAATTTGATTTTTTTTTAAAAAAAAGTTTTATAGTCAAGTTCGACCTCATGCTCGATTTAAATTTTTTTAAAAAAAAAGATTTTAAAAATTAAAAAAAATTAATTTTTTTTTTTTTTAAAAAATTTAGGTCGAGCATGGGGTCAAGCTAAAATTTTTTTTAAAAAAAAATTTAGGTTGAGCATGAGGTCGAGCTTGACCCCAAAACTTTTTTTTAAAAAAAAAATTCAAATTTTTTTCTTTTTATTTTTTAAATTTAACTCGACCTAATATTAGGTTGAGTTTAGGTCAAATTCGATCTAATATTCAACCAATTACTACTCAGACTTATTGTTTGACCTTAAACTCGATCTTGTATTCGACCTAACGTTTTGCTCGACCTAAAACTCGACTTAGGGCCCGACCAGTTTCATTGAAGTTCACAAACCCAGTTCAACTTGTGCAAATTTCAACTAATATCTCCCCGTTACGATTTTTTCTCTACCGTCGCGGTCTTCTTGTTTGAAGATGATGGCCCAATGGGTTGTAAGAATAATAAGAAGTGCAAATAATAAGGTGTGAGAGCAATTTTGTTGAATCAATAAAGATGAAGATGAAGATGAAGTGATGTGTCTTTATGTTTCAAAATAGAAGATGAGGATATGTTAGTCTTTGTTCAACCCTGAAGTGCTATGTTTGCAAGGAAAAAAAAGAATGTGCTATATTTGCAAAGTCAACGGTGAACGCTGCTATATATGCAAATTTCCCATTAAACTAGTTGATTATTTAGACCAGTTATTGAGATTTCTTAATTATTTTTATATTTATACTTTTTAATCTTATTGGTATTTTTATATGGCAAATTCTTTATGGAATTATTATTTATTTTTTTAGATTGCTTAAATTTGTTTATATTTATATTTTTTTTATCTTGTAAATGTTTCTATATTTACCATACTACTTTTTTTTTTTAATGGTTATGATGGTTGTTTTCATTTTCATTGATTATATTGGTTATTAATGAGATTTATATCACACACAAAAAAAAAAAAACTTTTAAAATTGTTAGTGGGCTATTCTTCATGTAATTAAATCCTTGGATTTCTTCATATAAAGGAGTAAATGAGAGGGATTTCTTCAAAATTAGATATATATTTATATAGTAATAGTAGTATCAAGAACTTATGTCAATTATATATGTGATATTAAGAAAACATGGTGTAACAATAAATTACTTTAGATAGTCATAAATCCAAACATTATAATGGCAATAAAAACTGATTTTGTCATTATAATGACAAAATTGATAATGTGAATATAATCTTACCAAGAACCGTGTCAAAGTTGAAATGATCAAATCACTGCTATCGTCAACTCAATGTGTTTGTTTGATAATTCTATGTTTTTATTCCATGGTTTTCATCAAACAAGTTAATTATTATAGACTATCAAACCTTTGTCCCATGTTACAACGTCAATCATCAATGGCCTACTTTTAATCTTTACATTTTAATGAATTAATCAAATCAAGACTTCATCTTTTTGCAATTCGTAGCCTTTTCTTGATTTGACCCTTTCGATCCCACCATTCAAAATGAAGCAATTTTTTTTTTAATTGGAAGAAAAATGGTTGATTATTCCCGCTTCTTCTTAGTTATTGGTAACTGCCACTCCCCATATCCTCAGTTTTTGCAAATATCTCGTACGCGTTCTTGTTTCTTTTTCTTCCTCTTGTCCGAAGATTTACTTTTAATCCTACAGTTATAAGTAGCAAACTGCTTCCCTTTATCTACACACAGAGAAGTGTGCAGTTTGTGTTTGTGTGTGACTGTGTGGTAGTATAGTACAGATTTTGTTGCAAGTATGAGGGCTGCAAGGAAAAGCAGAGGTTTTGAGAAGATCTTTGTGGGCATTCTCTATGTGTCTATAGTTTTGAATAGCTTCAGTATTGATTTAAGATCCTTCGCACAACTGTTGCCCGAAGAAGGAGGTATGCAATCTGGTCTGCATGAACTTGACCAGATTCTTCTGCTGTTAAAGATTAGTTTTTTGCTTTTTTCATGTCTTTCAGTATCATATGCTTAATCTTCCTCCCCTCCCATTTTTGGTTGGCTTCTTTGATGTCTACGAGTCTGTTTTCCTTGTTGGGACTATGTGGTTTTTTTTTTTCTTTTTTGGAGAAATTTCTTTTTGAAGTTTTTGTTGAATTCTCTGAAATGGAGTAGTTGTTTGCTTATCTCCTCCTCCAGCAAGTGTAGTTCCAATTTGCCATTCAGAGGACTACTTTTAGACGATTATTATATTACAAGTAGAAACCATTTTTATTGTTCTTTCATCTTGTTAGTATGTTTTTGCCCATTTATGGATAGGATGGGGCACAAGAACAATTATATTACCCTTACTGATAATAAAAATGCGTAACTCAAATTAAAAAATAAAAATAAAAATATAAAAATATATATTTAATAGTGGATTAAATATGTTGTATATTGTAATTTTAAAAAATTTATACCAAATCAAAAGTATACTCTCTTTTTGAAATGGGTGGAGAAAATAATAATTATGTTTTACTATTTATGCCATATTATTTACTGATGTATTTCACTATATGAACTATAATATTATCAAGGCATAATATACAAAAATAAATGACCTTTCTTTAGAATAATTTTAATGACTTTTAATTTTAACAATACAAGACTAACTTTTCAATTTGTAAATTATTATCTAGTCAAAATTGATGACGTTGGTCAACCCAGTCAACCATTAAAGTTGGAAAAAAGACAAAAAACCCCCCGATATAAAGTATATAGTTTAAAATTCTAAAATAAATTTTTTTAAAAGACAAAAAAGACAAAATTTAAAGACAAAAATTTAATAAAATTATTTACACTATATAATAAATTTTTTTAAACAAAAAAATAAAATTTAAAGATGAAAATTTAATAAAATTTAGAGACACAAATGACAAAAAAAAATTGAGGTTAAAAAACAAAGTATCTATAAAAAAAAATTTTGAAATTAAAAATCAAAGTATCATATAATAATCTTTTGTCTGTCTGCATTAAAATTTTTAACAAAATTTTACATAATTTTATTAAATTTTTTCTTTTAAAAAGTTAATAAAAAAATTTAAACTATATAAATTTTATGTCATTTTTGTCTTTAAATTTTACTAAATTTTCATCTTTAATTTTTTTTAGTTTAAAATTTTTTATTATATAGTGTAAATAATTTTATTAAATTTTTGTCTTTAAATTTTATCTTTTTTGTCTTTTTAAAAATTTATTTTAGAATTTTAAACTATATGTTCTATATCGGAGGGCTTTTTTGTCTTTTTTCCAACTTTAATGGTTGACTGGGTTGACCAATGTCATCAATTTTGACCGAGGCCATAATCATACAAATCAAAAGCCTGCGATCAGATTGTTAAAATTGAAAGCCGCTTAAAATCATAAAGAAAGAAAAGTCGCGCCATTTTCAGATATTATCCCTATTATCAATATAAAATATTACTTGGTAACATTTTCAAAAAGAAAAATAAAAATGGATGGGAGTAAGTAACAAACAAGGTAAATTCATTTGTGCTAACTTTTTTCAATTAATTTGTGAGGTTAATTCATTGGACTGTGAAAAGGCTTCGGGTCGTGGCATCAAGAGAGGAAACTTTTGATTTTCTCCAAAGGAAAAGGGGCTCAGAGGTTTCGGTGGACTGCCGAAAAGATATTCACTGAATGCTTGGTTCGGGCCCATGAAACGAATTGGATTTCGATCTTTTTTTAAGTCGCGGGCTTAAGTGGAGAGCGTATATTCTTCGAGCTTATATTCCTTAAATCCACCTATCATGCACTTTTGAAAAATCCCACCTCAAAAGCTCTCTTTAGTCACGGACCATTTGGCATTTCCAATCTAATTTTTTTTGGTGAAATTTATATATTTTTTTATTATTTTATTTCATAAGTTAACTTTTGTGATGAGTTTCAGAGTAGATCATCACTTTTCGATCATGTCATAATCAGTCAGTGACGTTGGTATTACATTGTTCACCTTAAATTAGATGGTAACACTAATATTATAGTTTTCACCCTAAATTAAATGGTAATATTGGTATTGGAACGCTCGTTGGGGTCTAAAAATAAAAATTTGTCAGTCTAATGTAAAGTCAATAATTCCATGTAAATATGGCAGATGAAACATGGTAGATTGCAATGATTCCCTTAATTATTACTTAAAAATTATAGAATTTCTATATGCATTTTATGACTTGGATTCCTTCATTTCATAAACTATCTTTTGCGATGAATTATGCCGATAACCATGACATGCCATGGGTTTCAATGAAGAGCATATATTCTTTGGGTTTATATTTTTTAAATCCTCCAATTTGATAAACTTTTTATATACTTGAATTCTTGTCATAAATTTTGGATAAACTACTTATCTCTCTAGTCCTAAATAATCTGGCATCACCAATCTAATTCTAAACGAAATATAATTTAAAGGGAACGGTGCATTACCTGTGCCACTGTTGCGGATTTTGCACACGCAAGTGTACGCGATCGTTAACAAGTAATAAATAGTGAATATAAATTATCGTTCTCACAAGGACTAATTGTTTATCAACTACCGAAATTCGATTAATTCTAACTTTATTTAAACGATTAAAAAGATATTGTATGACTAAACTAAATTTAAAACTAATTTCTAAATTAAACTATGTGGTATGACTTAGAGGGTAGTAATTATCTCTGATACTATTTTATAGTTGATATTGGGAGAATTCACCTTAAAAACTAACTTTCAACAATGTGGTGCGATTTGGAGAGTAATAGTTGTCTTTGATACCATTTATCATGGATATCGAGAGAATTTATTTTAAAAACTAACTTATGAAATATGAGAAATTAAAGGCCATATAAACTCTATATAAAAATTTTATAATTTCCATGTGAAAACTAACTAAATTATGATAAATTCATCGATTTGGTAATTTGGCTAGGAATCCAAAATTTTGAGAATTACTTTTAAGTGCAGCATAGTATGGACACTTTCAAGAAACGATAAAATAATAAAGAATAATTATATTTCAATTCATGGTTACACGTGAGACATTTTACTAAATAAATATTCTATTTTTTTATCCTAGTATTTTTCAAACTCTTTTAGCCATATTATGTGATTCAAAAGTGAATCACACTTGCTGGTTCTCTCAAACCAAACGAGTATTATGAATTGAACATTTCCCTCGACATTTGCGAATTAGAGGTAAAAACTATAGTTAGAATCACATAAGATTACAATCGAACTTTTAAAGACTATTCCAACACAGAATAATTAATCCATGAGCTGATTACGTAAGATGTGGAAATTGAAAAGTCACTTCTTCTGTTTTTTTTCTTTTTAGCCCCTAGTGGAAATAATTCATTGACGTGCAAAGCGGTCAAGAAGATTATCAATTCACGGATTCATACATGCACTTAATTTTGGGGCCACGGCAGTTATATCAATGGGCCGCGTCAAGAGTATTTTCCATTTTGGAATTTTTGGTTGACCTGAAAAGCATTTTTTTGTTTTCATATTTTTTTTTTAAATAATGATTATAAAATAAAGGGTAAAAAACATTGGCGGCCACTCAACTTTTGAAATCGTATACTTATGACCACTCAACTCACAAAATTACGCGAACAGCCATCCAACTCCTAAAAATGGCTACCCGTCGTCCTTCTGTTACTTTCCAACGTTAAAGGCCAAACGACAGCCTTTCCACGTGTTTTTTTAAGGGTAAAAAGGTCTGTGTCAATGAGTTAGTGTTCCATGTGTTTTTTTAGGGGCCAAAAGGTCAGTGTGAATGACTTAGTTTGCACGGTTTTCTCTGAGGCAATTCATCAAGCAGTTGGCGTGCATTTTCCGATTTGAGTAGGGAATAGTTTTCTTTGTTTGTGTGTGAGTTGTGGGATAGCCAAAATCAGGGCTTTCCACACCAACATCATTAGAGGATATTGCCAAAAAAAAAAATTATAGTAAACCACAAAAAATTTTGAAAAAAAAAAATCATAGTATCCACAAAATTGTCTTAGAGATTCTGTGTGTTTGTAAGAAAAGAAGAAAAGAAGAAGAAGAAGAACAACACTCACACCCTATATAGAGCTTTGCAAAGCTGTTTCTCCAGCGAGAAGTAGCTAATGGTGGTAAAGAAAGAAATGTAGAAAAAGGTCTTCGATGTAGACCCGACAGACCCGTTTGATGACCCATCTCAAATTCTTCATCTATGGTCTTCGGTGTAGGAAATTGAGAGCTTGCAGGTTGTTTTTCTTCTTACCCATGAGTTTTTAGAGCCATAGATCATCAGAAAATCATGGTAAGGGTGTAAAGATAAAAGCTTGAAGAACCCGATACTTCGCTCAATGAAGCTTCGAGTGAGCTGCGGAAATCAACAAAAAATCGGGATAGGTTGAAGACGAAAAGCATGAAAGGTTGAAGACCAATAGTTCAACTGCAGTGGCCACATCTGTGGATTCATTGTGCTAAAATGTTGACTATAAGGAAAGGCGCCAACAGAGCCTTTCTGGAGCCGATAGCAATGACCCCAAAGAACTCATCAAGCATGCATTCAACGTTTGAATTGCTAACATTGGAGATGTTATCTCCAAGTCTGCTCTTATCCAAGATGCTGCTAAAGATCCCAAGACTTTTGTCTGACCTTTTTGCCCCTAAAAAAACACGTGGAAAGGTTGCCATTTGGCCTTTAACGATGGAAAGTAACAGAAGGGCAACGGGTAGCCATTTTTAGGAGTTGGATAGCTGTTCGCGCAATTTTGTGAGTTGAGTGGTCATAAGTATACGATTTCAAAAGTTGAGTGGCCGCCAATGTTTTTTACCCTAAAATAAATGCATAAATGCCCTTTATTTTGGGGCCACGGCAGTTCTATCAATGGGCCGCGTAAACGTATTTTCCATTTTGGAATTTTTGGTTGACCTGAATAGCATTTTACTGTTTTCATATTTTTTAAAATAATGATTATAAAATAAAAAATATATATTAAAAATTGTTGTAAACCCAATAAAAACTTTGATTTTTTGAAAGCTTATGGTTAAACGTTGAGTACTCTTTTGTTCGAGGAACAAAAGGCAATCTCATTATAACATTTACTTTGATTTAATTACAACAAAAAGTCTAGTTCAAATTGGTCTATTTTGATTTAATTATAACAAAGAGTCTAGTTCGAATTTGTCTTTTTTGATTTAATTATAATTTTTTTATTAATTATTAAATATATTTTTGATAAAAGAATATTTTCATAGGTTTGTTGTGTTCATAAATTAAATGTGTGTGTGTGTGTTTTTTTTGAAATAAACAATAATTATATTTATTGTCAAAATTGTTACATTGTCCATTGGCTATAAAGATCTTTAACTTTGGCAATGAAACAAAATGTGACAATATGAGCTTTCATCTTTTGAGAATTCTATATACTTTGAAACCTATCTATATATATTTTAACATACTAGGTTAAAAAAGAATAAAATATCGTCATTTTCATTAAACAATAACAAAAACCACAGTGAATGTCTCTCATCAATAATTGATCTTTTGTTGGGAGAATGACATGCCAACATCTTCACGTGAAGTGCTTGAACTTCCACTTCCAACTTCTCTTCCAAACCATTTTCATTGCTCTCGTAACTAAGTTACTCCCCGGTTGTTGAAACACCTCCTTGTGTCCCTTGAGGGGCATCTTGGTAGGTCGATCAGAGTGTAGTTGCCTTGTTTTGAGCTTCCCATTACGATCAAAGTGGAATCCCGACTGACAACTGAATTCAGTCAAGTAAGAACTGATACATAAAGAAGCTGCTATAAACAATTCCGGTTGCTGGTTGGGTGGGTATAACATATTTTATATTGAATATATGTTTCATTTCATCCTTTTCAATTACATTATTCCTGTTGTTGGGGAGGTTTTAACCATGGGGTTGTTGGGGAGGTTTTAACCATGGGGAGCCCAACTAGAGCGGCCCAATAAACAGTAGGAGCCCACCTGAACCCAAAAGCTTAAGCTAGTTTCTCTTACTTTTTCCACTTATTAGGTGCTCTAGTTTCTCTTACTTTTTCCAATGTGGGATAGTATCCATGAACACAACAAACCTCCCCCTTCATGGATACACTACCACATTAAAGCCCACTCTCCCCCTTCATGGATACACTACCACATTAAAGCCCACTCCCCCGCAAGCCCATTCCCTACTCCAGCAAGCCCATCTCTTCACCATGGACCCATTTAGTGCCCGTACAAGTAGTAAAGCATCAAACCTACTTGTCCACGAGTTACCCACTAAGGCCCGATCCAACCAGAAGAGGAACCACATGGATACACTACCACATTAAAGCCCACTCCCCCGCAAGCCGCATCAAACCTACTTGTCCACGAGTTACCCACTAAGGCCCGGTCCAACCAGAAGAGAAACCACATGGATACACTACCACATTAAAGCCCACTCCCCCGCAAGCCCATTCCCTACTCCAGCAAGCCCATCTCTTCACCATAGACCCATTTAGTGCCCGTACAAGTAGTAAAGCATCAAACCTACTTGTCCACGAGTTACCCACTAAGGCCCGGTCCAACCAGAAGAGGAACCATTAGTGCCCGTACAAGTAGTAAAGCATCAAACCTACTTGTCCACGAGTTACCCACTAAGGCCCGGTCCAACCAGAAGAGGAACCACTTGCTTCCCCGAGTAGCGGTCCAACCAGAAGAGGAACCATTAGTGCCCGTACAAGTAGTAAAGCATCAAACCTACTTGTCCACGAGTTACCCACTAAGGCCCGGTCCAAGTCCACGAGTTACCCACTAAGGCCCGGTCCAACCAGAAGAGGAACCACTTGCTTCCCCGAGTAGGCCAACATTCCGGCTCTGATACCACTTGTTGGGAAGGTTTTACACCTGGGGAGCCCAACTAGAGCGCTAATAGTTAGCAGAGAGCCCACCCGAACTCAAAAGTTAGTGGTTATGGCCCTCGCCACTTATTAGGTGCTCTAGTTTCTCTTACTTTTTCTAATGTGGGATAGTATCCATGAACACAACACCTGTCTTATTCATTATTCCCACCTTCATTACTAGAAGCCATAGCCATTTCCTTCGTTTCTGCAAATATCTCACATTCGCAGTTTCCTGTTTCTTCTTCCTACCCTGAATTTTCACTGTTTCCACTGCTTCTCTTTTATCTTTATGTGCACACAGAGAAGTGGGTAGCTTGTGTTTGGCAGGATGCTCTTCTTTCCAAGTGCGAAGGCTGCTAGGAAAAGCGGAGGTTTTGAAAAGATCTCCGTTGGCATTCTCCTCTTGTTTCTAGTTTTGAATTGCTTCAGTATTGGTTTGAGATCATTTGCTCAGTTACTACCCGAAGAAGAAGGTATGCAAACTCCATAGACTTGGACAGTTGAGGTAGGTAGGTATGCAATCTCCATAAACTTGGACAGTTGAGGTAGGTATGATTGATTACATTTTATTTTGCATTTTTACGTTCCCAAGGTAAGTGTAAGACATACAAGTTCATGCACGTAGCTGTTCATACAAGTTCTCCTATTTATGTCTTTCAGTATCATGTGCTGAATCTTCCTCCCGTTTTTTTTGTGCTTTGTTGTGTTAGATGATCTGCTTTCCTTGTTGGGATTTGGAGCTCCTTTTTATGATTTTGTTGAATTCAGTGAAATGGACTCGTTATCTACTATCTTCTCCTCCTCCTGAATATGTGGTTGCAATTTGCCAATCAAACTCTGTACATGGAGAGTAGTTTTTACATGATAAAAAGCAACCAGGTTTCAGTACCACCCATTCCAGCCGTCCCTGCCCCCTTCTTCCCCGACACAACAAAAACACAAAAAGAATCAGCCCCCCAAGCCCAATAGCAGCCCCCCAGCTCCACCCGTCCAGCCCCACCCGCCCCCAGCAGCAGCAGCCAACTAGCAAGATAAAAAAGAGTCCAAATCCAACAGTCGAAAGCTGCCAAGGAGGGGGAAAAAAAAACACTTTAAAATCGATTTTTGAAGTGTCAATTTCAATATTTTTAAATCCCTACAAAATCTACAATATTCGAATAAATAACTTGGATAGAGATTCAACAAAATTGTATTAATAACAAAGGGTACTACTAGTTTAGGTACTTGATGGATGCTACTTTACGTTTTAACTGATTTCGATTGAAACCCTTTTTGGACTTTGACATGTATGATGTATGCAATAGATTTACTTCAGTGGATAAGTAGAAATGGAGGAGGAAAATCTGCGAATTCATCTGATGACATTATTGTATGGGGTGGAATGTTTTCTACAACTGTTTGAAAAAAGTCCATCCATGGACTTCTTGATATGGGATTTGACCAATGTTTTCAGCTTCTCCATATATCGGTTTATATCCTGTTTTTGAACAACTGTTTGGCATTGGAACTGTATTAAGAATTCTTCATATGCAAAATTTTATTTTCATTCATAACTCATTGGCCATCACTTTGTTCCATGGAAATATATGTAAATGTTGTTATGTGAAATTCAGAATCAGTTCGAAGTTTACTGTGCCATCAGTTTTTGATATTTCTATGCTTATACACCAGACCTGGATATCCAATAAGCTTTACTGCGAAATGGTTGACAAGTGTACAAATAGCAATACAAAGTTTTGGTCAATAGCTGCTGGGACTGATCTCTAATTTCACTTGTTTCTATATTACTTGGTCTGAGTAATCTATGTCCATAAGAAAATTATTTTATTTTCTATCTTTTTCATGTCTTTATTCTTTAAGTGAGAAAACAATGGCAAACTCATTGTGGTTGTTATCACTACGCTCAAGCTGAAGTAAACTTCTGTTTCAACTCATCGTGATGAAAATTAACCTCAGTATCACGGGTGATATTTTACAATTTGAATCTTGCAGTAAGAGTGCTTCAAACAATATCATTGAAGTTGCAGATCCCGCACTGGAATGTTAGTCGAAACTCATGTATTAATGGCGGTCTCAATTGGAACTTTACTGATGCCATTTTTAGCAAAGTAATTTGTGATTGCTCCTTTAACAGCAATACTGTATGCCATGTCACAAACATGTAATGCTCCTAATTTCTTTGTTTTTGCATTTGTTATAATTGTGCTAATAATATCTATCATTTCATTATTAGTGTTCAATCTCATGTCATTATCAAAGCAGCTATAGAAAGAATTCATGTATCAACGACATAACGAGCTTCTTTTGATATTGTTTACAACAATTTTTCTTTTGCTTTTAATTTAAGTTCTTCTTCTTTGGTTGTGTTAGCCTGATGAAACGTCTCAACTTGACGGGAAACTTGCCTGAAGAGTTTGCGAATCTTACTCAGCTGCAGGAGTTGTAAGTTTCCAGTTTCATTGTTTAGGGATTCGATTTAAAAACTTATAATTTGCAGCATTTTGAGCATGCACTTCAGTGGTACCATTAATTATTTGATTTCACCTTTTAACCCAGAGAAAGAATCTCCAGTGTATATGGATTTCGTCAAGTATGTAAGAAACTTGAGATCCAAATTGTGGTCATCTTTCTTGAATGTTAATTTATCATTTTATGTTCCTGTGGAATCAGTTCTGGTGGAGCAATGTGAAACCAATGTCTGTGCATGGTTGAGTTCTTTTGCATTTTTCAAGTTCAGAATGTATGTAAATCCTTAGTGAAGATAGCTCAAAACGAAGAATATATACTTCAATCCTGAGTTCAACAGAGTAAAGTAGAAGCAACATCTGTTTCTAAGTTTTCACAGTTTGGACTGACATCTATAAGCATCGATGTAGAACAACTTTCTGAAATTGGACTTTTTTGTTTAGACTTAAAATCATTCTTATTTTGCCAGAGATCTCTCTTTCAACTACATCAATGGATCAATTCCCTCAAGTCTTAGTCGGCTTCCTCTCACTATTTTGTAAGCTCCTTTTTTAGCTTAGCGTAGACATGATCATTTCTGTCTAGCTTTAGACTTGTTGGACGCACTAACAAGTCAGTCTTTGACAGATCACTTCTGGGAAACCAGATTGGAGGTACAATTCCCAAGGAAATGGGTGATATTTCTACTTTGCAAGTGTTGTAAGTTGAGAGAACTAGATTCTGTTGTTTTTATTCAAATAAATGAGGATGCTTAATTGTGGGCAGCTTGTTGCAGGGTTTTGGAAGATAATCAGCTTCAAGGACCTCTTCACCCAAACCTCGGAAGACTGAGTAGTTTGACGAGACTGTAAGACTATACACTCTATATTCTATTTTTTTTAATCTTGTTCCATTCATTCTGAAATGTAATTGGCATCAGTTATTTTTTATTTAAATGCAAGGACACAGTTTGACTAGGGTGAATATTTTGTGCAGTGTGCTTTCTGCCAATAATCTTACAGGATCAATACCTGAGATATTTGGCGATCTAAAGAATTTGACAGACTTGTAAGCACTAGCCCCTTGAACATTTTAAGAATTTATGTTTTGATCTGTGTCTTAAAATAGAAAAAATGTGGTAGTTTTCTCTCCACGTAATTTTTAAATCCAAAATAGTGTCATTATGAGTTTATTGAGATTTTTTATCCGTATGCAGTAAGATAGATGGAAATGCAATTTCTGGAAAGATACCTGAATTTATTGGCAACTGGACAAACCTGGGCAGATTGTAAGTATACTTTATGGGCTGATTAATTGCACTTTGCTCCTGAATCAGTTAAGCATGATCAAATTGGTTGCAGAAATATACAAGGCACGCAAATGCAGGGACCATTTCCTTCTACATTTTCCCTGTTCACAAACTTGACTGAGATGTGAGACCAAAACTCTCTTCAGATTTTAGCTGCTTTTCTGAAGTATGACACTCTCTGCCTAGACTGATATTTTTCTTCTTCACCATTATATCAGGTGGATAACTGGTTTGAGTGGTTCAAGCAACGAATTTCCCAAACTAGAAGGTGCAAAAAATATAAAGTATCTGTAAGTAGGATACAGCTACGAGTTTGGAATACAAATCTACTTAAAACTTTTTTCATTATTTTACGATACAAATGTTTTATTTCATGCCCATGATGCAGAATATTGAGAAATTGCTCCCTTGTTGGGCCAATCCCAGGCTACCTAGGACACATGAACAAACTAAGGATGCTGTAAGTTAGATTCCATAGAAGAATTTTGTGTATTGTTTGATCTCTTTGATCAGAGTTTAATGCTGCTTAAAATATTATGGAACTGCAATGCAAGTATACCTGTAAATTTTTGTGAGAAATGTGTTTGATTTTCCAAGTAAGGTAACATCATTTTGCCTTTGTTTTAATATAATTGAAATACAGTAGAAATAGCACTACAAATTAAACTTATAACTTTGTGGCTAGTTTAGCATGATTGAACTTATTTGACTTCATTGACAGTTGAATTTATGCTATTATGGATTGAAATTGATTAGGTCTTTATAAATTGTGCTTCTGCAGTGACCTTAGTTACAATAAATTGAGCGGTCCAATCCCAAGTTCATTTCAGGGATTGCAATATAATAACCTGTAAGTTACTTCTTCTGCATTAAATATTTTGTTAATTATAATAATTTTTCTCCTTTGTGTTGATTTTCGGACAAGTGATTTGCTTACTTTAGTATATTTGCCTCTAAAATGTAGCATAACTGTATTCTATGCCTGTGTAGCTTTCTGGCTTCTAACTCATTAAGTGGAGAGATACCCAGTTGGATTCTGGACAGCAGACAGAACATGTTGGTACTTGTTTCCTCTGTTTTTGAAATCTTGGAAAGATGCAGATGTTGCATTCAAGTAAATGAATATCATATATGTATGTATGTATGTGGTGAGGGAGAGAAGAGAGACATTTTCTTACAGATTCTATCTTTATTGCTGGTGACAGTGATTTATCTGACAATAATTTTACCGAGCCATCCGTCGGTGTTTGCCAGTCTTCCACAGTGTAAGTGGCTTTTCTGTTTTCATACCCATGGTAATATTTGACTGTTTTAATTTGGAAAACATGGTACTTGACAGAAATTTAGTCTCGAGCCATTCAAGTTCAACCAGTAACTCGTGAGTCCTCAAATGCCAGTTCTTATGTTTCGTTTTGTTTATGAGAATTCAAGCACTGTGGATGACCTTTGGTGTATATAACGCAGAATTGCTTGGTGCTTAAAGAAGGACCTTCCTTGTTCGGGAAAATCTCAATGTAACATTGCAGTGTGTTCTTTCTTATTACAGCATCATGTGTCATGTGTAATGTTAAGTTGGAGTTACTAGTGATTGTATATTTCATGCCGTGGTCTTTCCCACATTTGTAGATCATTCGCTGTTCATAAATTGCGGAGGAAGCAAGATGAGTTTTGAGGGAAATGAATATGAAGACGATTCAACAAACCAGGGTCCTGCGTATTTCTATTCCTCCTCAGAGAAATGGGCTTATACAAGCTTAGGAGTATATATGGGTAAAGGTGATGCCAAATATGCTGTGGCAAATTCTTTTTCGCTGAATGTGACTGGTGCAGAGTTCTATAGAACGGCTCGTCAGGCGCCTGCCTCAATTAAGTATTATGGTCTTTGTCTGAAAAAGGGAAGCTACAGAGTGCGCCTTCACTTTGCTGAAATTATGTTTTCTAATGACACGACATTTAGCAGTCTTGGGAGGCGAATATTTGATGTTGCAATCCAAGTAAGCAGAAGCAGTGACTTTGGGCTAGTTAGATTTGCCAATGAGTAGTGCTTAAAATTACTTGGTTTACAAAAAATATTATTAGTAGAATTGATACCATGCTCTACATCTTAATGTTTGTTCTAATCCAGGGAAATGTAGTTCTGAAAGACTTTAATATAGTGGAGGAAGCTAAAGGTGTAGGTATAGGAATCCCCAAAGACTTCAATGATATATTAGTAAATGGTAGTACTCTGGAGACTCATTTATACTGGACCGGAAAGGGGACAACAGCAATTCCTTATTATCGTGTATATGGACCTCTAATATCTGCAATTACAGTTACGCCAAGTTAGTCTATATCCAACTCTTGTTATTTTAAAACTCCTCCTTTTTGGAATCATTCTGAGACTCATTCCTATTTCTTGTAGACTTTGACACTGATACAGGGCTATCAGTTGTAGCTATTATTGGCATTGTAGCTGCTGCCTCATGTGTTGTGATAATTTTGGTTTTAGTCGTGCTGCGGATGAAAGGCTGTTTAGGAGGAAAATACTCAGAAGATACAGGTGAGATAACGTGTGCCATTTTGTTTGTTTCTGTGAGATCAGTGGAATATTAATGAGTATGAGATACTTACAGGCTATAAACATTGCTCAACAAACACAAAATCGTGTACTTTTTAACGGGTACAAAGCAATACTTCTGTCCTGTGCATACAAGAGTATAAGTAGTTTTGGGAATCCAAGCAACATAATTCGACTTGTTTTCTTCCAAACCAAGTTGTAGGACATTCTTGCTCCTGTGAACTGTTATGTGTTTGAATTTGTTTCACAGAGACAGAAGTGTTCCTGAAACAATGAATGCAAAGTCATGTATTTTAGGGAAAGTGTTAATGGACTATAACTTCAATCATATTTCACTGTGCAAATTTTCATTTTGTGTCATGTGGAACAATCATTTGTTTATTTCTCTGGTGCAGAACTTCGAGGGCTGGATTTACAAACAGGTTATTTTAACTTGAAACAGATCAATGCTGCAACAAACAACTTTGACCCTAGGAATAAGATTGGCGAAGGAGGTTTTGGTCCTGTTTACAAGGTTCTTATTTGTGTAAACTCCTTACATTTCCAAGTTCCATTTGTTAGGTTTAGCAACAGCCACACCATACTGCAAGGATTGGTTGGTTAAGTTTACTAGTTATTCCCTACGTTGTGACATGACCATAAGGACATAATAATCAGCAACTAAGTCGTGTTTCATGCATGTCAATTATGTTCTTCGCTGCTGAAATAATATACTATCCTCAGGGTGTATTATCAGATGGTACAGTTGTTGCTGTCAAACAGCTATCTTCAAGGTCAAAGCAAGGAAATCGTGAATTTGTTAATGAAGTTGGCATGATATCTGCCTTGCAACATCCAAATCTTGTGAGGCTTCATGGCTGTTGCATAGAAGGAAACCAGTTATTGCTAATTTATGAATACCTTGAAAATAACTGCCTTTCTCGAGCTCTATTTGGTAAGCATGTTCCTCGTTTTTTATGTCAAAATATACTTGTGTGTGTTATGACATTCCATTCTGATCTTATTTTTCTTGTGTACTTCCATTTTAAGGGCAAATGGAACAACGCTTATGCCTGGACTGGCCAACAAGGAAGAAGATATGCTTGGGGATTGCAAAAGGCTTAGCATATCTTCATGAAGAATCACGGTTGAAAATTGTCCACAGAGACATAAAGGCTTCTAATGTGCTGCTTGATAAGGACCTAAATGCTAAGATATCTGATTTTGGTTTAGCAAAGCTCAACGAAGACGAAAACACCCCTATTAGCACACGAATCGCTGGAACAATGTGAGCTTTGAGCTTTTAGCTTTTAGAACAATATGATTCGTTCCTGGAAATCTTTCACTGGTACGAAGTATTATCGATTCGTTTTCTTGCAGAGGTTACATGGCTCCTGAGTATGCTATGTGGGGCTATTTAACAGACAAAGCAGATGTTTACAGTTTTGGAGTTGTTACACTGGAGATTGTCAGTGGAAAAAGTAACACTAGTTACAGGCCCATAGAAGAATTTGTGTATCTACTTGATTGGGTAAGCTCTCGTATGGCAGCTTCTTCATGGGTAAATTTTTTTAACTGATAGACATGACTAACTTTGCTAGTTTGAGTTGACTGCTGAAATACAATATGCATGCATGATTCTTTTGCTAATGATGCACCCTTACCCTTATTAACCTACCAAAAATCATCTCTTGGAAAACAATCTCTTAAGTAAAAAAATTCTGTTTATTCAATTTTACCATATCAGCAATTTTCTTAAAAACTGGAAGTAGATATTTACCCTTGTCATCTACTTGCAATCAGATTGATACTTGCATTTGATCGGGATCATTAACCCTTTTCTTATTTTGTTTTGGAAAACCAAGGCCTACGTCCTGCAGGAACAAGGAAATCTTTTGGAGCTTGTGGATCAAAGTCTTGGTGCAAACTATTCCCCAGATGAAGCAATGAGAATGTTAAATTTGGCTTTGCTATGCAGTAATCCATCTCCCACTCTAAGGCCATCCATGTCATCTGCAGTGAGCATGCTAGAAGGCAAAATCCCAGTTCAGGCACCTCTAATCAAGCGTAGCACAACGAATGAGGACATCAGCCTCAAATCCTTTGAGAAGTTATCACAGGACAGCCAAACCCATGTTTCCACATTCTCCCTGGAGAGTCAGGTCCGGAGCAGCATCTCACCTGATGGACCACGGATTGACTCTTCAGTCTCTTTTGCTGGCAAGACTGAAATCGATGACCATCATTCATCTAGCAACCCTCTTCTAAATCTTGATGATATAGACTCTGATTAGATTATGGAGCTGTAAGATATTGTATTGTAGTCATTGCTTCTTGGAGCTGACAAAATGTTGGCTAATCAGGAAACATCTTTGAAGTCTGAACTGAGAAGCCAATTCACGAATGCTATGCAAATGAATGACAGGAATTGTGGTTTTATCGTTTCTAACAAGATCAAGTAATGGGATTGAATGCGGTATTTTGTCAAATTGGACCACGAATATTTATGGCTTTGGAAATTTCTTCGATGCTGAAAATTATTGACTGTGATCTGCAACTTTTTGACTACGGACTGGATGTAAACAAGTCGGCCATGCATGCATGCAGATTACTCCAATTAAAATAAGCATCACATCAACTAAACAAATCCTATTAAACTAGTTGATTATTTAGACTAGTTGTTGAGATTTCTTAATTATTTTTAAAATCTTATGGGTATTTTTATATGGCAAATTCTTTATGGAATTATTATTTTTTTTTTTTGATTGCTTAAATTTGTTTATATTTATATTTTTTAATCTTGTAAGTGTTTTTATATTTACCATACTACATATTTTTTTTAATGGTTATGATGGTTGTTTTCATTTTCATTGGTTATATTGGTTATTAATGAGATTTATATCACCAAAAAAAAAAACTTTTAAAATGATTAGTGGGCTATTCTTCATGCAATTAAATATTTGGATTTCTTCATGTACAGGAGTAAATGAGAGGGATTTCTTCAAAATTAGTTATATATTTATATAGTAATAGTAGTATCAAGAACTTATGTCAATTATATATGTGATATTAAGAAAACATGGTGTAACAATAAATTACTTTAGATAGTCATAAATCCAAACATTATAATGGCAATAAAAACTGATTTTGTCATTATAATGACAAAATTGAAAATGTGAATATAATCTTACCAAGACCCGTGTCAGAGTTGAAATGATCAAATCACTGTTATCGTCAGCTCAATATGTTTGTTTGATAATTCTATGTTTTTATTCCATTGTTTTCATCAAACAAGTTAATTATTATACACCATCAAACCTTTGTCCCATGTTAAAACGTCAATCATCGCCTACTTTTAATCTTTACATTTTAATGAATTAATCAAATCAAGACTTTATCTTTTTGCATTTTGCTGCCTTTTCTTGATTTGACCCTTTCGATCCTACCATTCAAAATGAAGCAATTTTTTTTTTTTAATTTTATTGGAGGAAAAGTAGTTGATTATTCCGCTTCTTATTAGTTATTGCCAACTGCCACTCCCCATATTCTCAGTTTTTGCAAATATCTCGTACGCGTTCTCGTTTCTTGTTTCTTCTTCTTCTTCCTCTTGTCCGAAGATTTACTTTTAAACCAACAGTTATAAGTAGCAAACTGCTTCCCTTTATCTACACACAGAGAAGTGTGCAGTTTGTGTTTGTGTGTGGTATTATAGTATAGATTTTGTTGCAAGTATGAGGGCTGCAAGGAAAAGCAGAGGTTTTGAGAAGATCTTTGTGGGCATTCTCTATGTGTTTATAGTTTTGAATAGCTTCAGTATTGATTTAAGATCCTTTGCGCAACTGTTGCCCGAAGAAGAAGGTATGCAATCTGGTCTCCATGAACTTGACCAGATTCTTCTGCAGTTAAAGATTTATTTTTTGCTTTTTTATTGTGTCGGTTCCTTTTTTCATGTCTTTCAGTATCATATGCTTAATCTTCCTCCCCTCCAATTTTTGGTTGGCTTCTTTGATATCTAAAAGTCTGTTTTCCTTGTTTGGGACTATGTGATTTTTTTTTTTTTGAGAAATTTCTTTTTGAAGTTTTTGTTGAATTCTCTGAAATGGAATAGTTGTTTGCTTATCTCCTCCTCCAGCAAATGTAGTTCCAATTTGCCATTCAGAGGACTACTTTTAGACGATTATTATATTACAAGTAGTAACCATTTTCATTGTTCTTTCATCTTGTTAGTATTTTTTGCCCATTTATGGATAGGTTGGGGCACAGGAACAATTGTTACTTTGCAATCATACTTTCCACTTGTACTGAATGATAGTGATGTGGTCCCCTTCTGTCATGACATAGCCCCATGAGGAATTGAGGGGTCTCCTAATGCAATTGGCTGGCGAACATATCTAACTAAGAATGAATCCATCTTTAAAGATGTATTTGACTTTTCTTATAAAAAATGTGTCCAGAAGATGGGTGCTTTGAGTTTGGGTATTTCATGGACGCTGGTTTATAATTGATTGATTTTGTCCGAAGCCCTTGTGGATTTGACATGTATGATGTATGCAATAGCATTAATGGTGGTTGACATATGTAGTTCTTTAGTGGATCATAAGCAGAGATGGAGTAGGAAAATCTTTAAATTCATTTGATACATTGTTGCATGCTGTAGAATAATTTGTAGAACATTTGAATTGGGTTCGAGAAAAGTCCATCTATGAATTTCTTGATCTTAATGAGCTAATTTTGGAATTTGGCCAATGTTTTCAGCTCCTCCATACATCGTTCACTGTTGAACCGTACAAGAATTTTCATATGTGAACTCGTGATTCATGGGCCAAACATTTGGCAATAGAAATATGTAATACGATGACTTCCAGGGTTTGACATGTCAAAGTCGAATGTCACAAGTCAGTTTGAATTTGCTGGGCCGCCAGTTTTTGACATCTCTATGTCTACACACAAGATCCAGATATCCCGTAAATTTAGTATGAACTAGTTAACAGTTCTAAAATGGAAATCCTTAGTTGAACAAAAATTATGATTTCTTTATTACTTGTTCTCAGTGATCAATGTCAATTAAAAAGATACTTGGTTTCTATCTTTTTCATGTCCTAAAGGAAAAAAAAGTATGATATGTTAACTGAGGGAAATGATTGCAGTTGTTATACCGTTTTCAAGCTGAAGTAAACTTTTGCTTTAACTTATCCTCATGAAGATTGACCTCAAGATCACTAGTGATATTTTACATTTTGAATCTTGCAGTAAATGTGCTTGAAACAATATCACTGAAGCTGCAGAACCCATACTGGAATATTAGCAGAAGCTCTTGTATTGATGGTACAGGTCTCAATAGGAACTTTACTAAGGACTTTTTTAGCATCGTGAATTGTGATTGCTCCTTTAATGGCAATACTGTATGCCATGTCACAAACATGTAATGCTCCTAACCTCTTTGCTGCTTTGCTTTGCTTTTGTTATAATTGCTATCATTTCGTCATTAGTGTTGAATATCAAATCATTATCAAAGCTGATATAGAAAGAATTTCATGCACCAATGATATAAAGAGTTTCCTTTGATATGGTTTACCCCAACTTTCCTTTTTCTTTTTTAATTCACGTTCTTCTATGGTTTACTCAGTCTGCTGAAAGGTCTCAACTTGACGGGAATCTTGCCTGCAGAGTTTTCAAATCTTACTCACCTGCGGCAGATGTAAGTTTATAACCTCATTGTTTAGGAATTCAATTTCGAAAGGTTATATCACTGCAACTTTTGAACTTGCACTCAAGTGGTCCCAGTGATTATTTGCTTTCATATTGTTAGCATAAAAAAATTCCAGTGTTTAAGGATACAGTTGAATATACAAGAAATATAGCGATTATAATTTTGGTCATCCTTCTCGTACCTGAAATTCTCTTTTATTGTTGAAGGATTTCTAACGGATCAAAGTGATTCTGAATTTCACTGCATATTCATGCTTAACATATTTAGCTCAGAATTGATGTAATTCCTTAGTAAAAGATAGCTTATCTTAACAATATATACTCGATCTAAGTTCAATGGAGTTAAGTTTGCATTTGGTGTTAAATTTTATCAACTTCGACTAACGCCTCTAGACATCAACATAAAGCTGCTTTCTGTAATTGGACTTTTTGTTCAGATTTCATGTGATTCTTATTTTGCCAGAGATCTCACTCGCAACTATATCAATGGATCAATTCCCTCAAGCTTTGGTCAGCTTCCTCTCACTAATTTGTAAGTGCCTTTCTAACTGAGTTTAGCCACGATCATCTCTGTTTAGCTCCAGACTTGTTGGAGACATTAACAAGTCAGTCTTTGACAGATCACTTCTGGGAAACCGGATTGGAGGCACAATTCCCAAGGAAATAGGCGATATTTCTTCTTTGCAAGAGTTGTAAGTTGAGAGAATTAAATTCTATTCTTTTATTTATTCAAATACTTGAGGATACTTAATAGTGGTGGTTTGCTTCAGGGTTTTGGAAGATAATCAGTTAACAGGACCGCTTGAACCGAACCTTGGAAACCTGAGTAGTTTGAGGAGACTGTAAGACTATGGACTCCATTTATATTTTTTTGTTCTTTGTTCCATTCAATCTGAAATTGAATTGGAAGTGATTTTTTTTTGTTAAACTGGAGGACACTAGTTTATGGTGAATATCTTTCTGCAGCCTGCTTTCTGCCAATAATTTCACAGGATCAATACCAGAGACATTTGGCAATCTGAAGAATTTGACAGATTTGTAAGTCTTAACCATTTGAACAATCTAAGATTTGAAGTTATCATTTGGGTCCTAAATTCAATAATATTTGGTAGTTTTCTTTTTCCGCCTAATTTCCAGATCCAAACTAGTTCCATTAAGTAGGCTAAACTCTTTTTTTTTCACTTTTTGCAGTAGGATAGATGGAAGTGCAATTTCTGGAAGGATACCTGATTTCATTGGCAACTGGACAAGCCTTGACAGGCTGTGAGTATACTTTATGAAATGATTAACTGTATTTTTCTGCTCTTTGCTTCTTAATCACACATGCAAGATCAAATTGGTTGCAGAGATATGCAAGGCACGCAAATGCATGGACCATTTCCTCCTGCATTTTCCCTGTTCAAAAACTTGACTGAGCTGTGAGACCAGAATTCCATACACACTTTTACTTGCTATTTTTTGTATGAATTGCTCTGCCTAGTCTGACATATCTCTTCACCATAATATCAGGAGGATATCAGGTTTAGGTGGTTCAAGCATGGCATTTCCCAGTCTAGAAGGTGCGAGAAATATGGAGTTACTGTAAGTGGGACACAGCTCAGATTTTGGATTACAAATTTAATCTTCTTTTGTAATTTTTGGATACATATATTTTTATTTCATGCCCATGATGCAGAATATTGAGAAATTGCTCCATTGTTGGCCTGATCCCGGACTACATAGGAAATATGAACAACTTAAAAACTCTGTAAGTTTGATTCCATGGAAGATTCTTGTGTAGTGCTTAATCTCTATGATCATAATCTTGTAGCTGCTCAAAATATTATGGAACTGCAAATGCAGTTATGCCTGTAAATTGAAGTGACGAATATGTTAGATTTGCCAAGTAAGGTGACATCATTTTCCATTTGTTTAACATAATTGAAATACAATAGATACGGCACTACAAAACTAGTGACTTTGTGCTAGTTTGTTATACAACAACAACAAAGCCTTTATCCCACTATGTGGGATCAGTTATATAGATCATATCTCGTCATCACTTTCTATCAAAACACATATTTTCACTGTGGCTAATTTATTGTGATTGAACTTATTTTACTACATTGATGGCTACTATGAACTGTGACTGACTCGGTCTTTACTACTCGTGCTTCTGCAGTGACCTCAGTTACAATAATTTGAGCGGTCCAATCCCAACTACATTTGAGAGGTTGAATTACAATAACCTGTAAGTCACTTAATCTGTATTGAAGATTACTTCAACTATGATTATTGTACGTCTTTGTTTTGATTTTTAAAGGTCTTTGCTTAGTTTAACATTGTTTCATCTAAAATGTAGCTTAACAATGTTCTATGTGCGTGTAGCTTACTGGCCTCAAACTCATTAAGTAGAGAGATACCCAATTGGATCCTGGACAGCAGACAGAACATGTTGGTATCCATTTTTTTTCTCTATGTTTGAAATTTTGCAATTCTATTACATGAATATCTATATATGTCACATGTGGAGAGGGAGAGAAGAGAGACATCACTTAC
This sequence comes from Gynochthodes officinalis, assembly GCA_020080225.1. Taxonomy (NCBI): domain Eukaryota; kingdom Viridiplantae; phylum Streptophyta; class Magnoliopsida; order Gentianales; family Rubiaceae; genus Gynochthodes; species Gynochthodes officinalis. The sequence goes on along the minus strand of CM034623.1, from coordinate 4,049,433 downwards.
AGATTCTATCTTTATCGTTGTTGGCAGTGATTTATCTTACAACAACTTTACCGGGTCATCAGGAATTGGCTGCCAATCTTCCAGAGTGTAAGTATTTTTCAGTTGTCATGCTGATGGTAACATTTCATTATTTTAATCTGGACAGCATTGTACTTCAACAGGAACTTAGTCTCCAGCTCTTCAAGTGAAACCAGCAACTCGTGAGTCTTGAAATACCAAGTCCTCTTCTTACATTTAAATTTTGTTTAAATGTGAATTTAATCACTCTGGATGACCTTTGATGATTATAATGCAGAATTGCTTGGTGCTTAAAGAAGGGCCTTCCTTGTTCAGGAAAATCTCAATGTATGTGTGCCCACATACCATTTTATGCTTTTTGTTACAGCATCGTGCATCATTATTTTTTAGCACCTCTGATCTGTGTATTTTCATACCATGGTCTTTCCCACATTTGTAGCTCATTCACTTTTCATAAATTGCGGAGGAAGAAGGATGAGTTTTGAGGGAAATGAATACGAAGAGGATTTAACAAGCGGTGGTCAAGCATTTTTTCATTCATCTTCAGAGAAGTGGGCTTATACAACCTCAGGAGAATATATGGGAAATGACAAAGCCAATTATGTTGCCGAAAATTCTTTCGCACTAAATGTGACTGGTGCAGAGTTCTATCAAACTGCTCGCGTGGCCCCTAACTCACTTAAGTATTATGGTATTTGTCTGAAAAAGGGAAGCTACAGAGTGCGCCTTCACTTTGCTGAAATTATGTATTCTAATGACAAAAATTTTAGCAGCCTCGGGAAACGAATATTTGATGTTGCAATCCAAGTAAGCAGAACCCGTGACTTTCAGCTAGTTCCTTGATTTGCTAATCATGCAGCATTCAAAATTGCTTGCTTTAGAATAAATTTTATTGATAGAAGTTACAGCAGGATTTCCTTATTTCTCACTGTTTGGTTTAATGCAGGGAAATGTAGTTCTGAAGGACTTCAATATAGTGGAGGAAGCTAAAGGTGTTGGTGTAGGTATCACCAAAGACTTCAATAATACATTAGTAAATGACAGCACTCTGGAGATTCATTTGTACTGGACAGGAAAGGGGACAACAGCAATTCCTGATAGAGGTGTTTATGGGCCTCTACTATCTGCAATTACGGTGACACCAAGTTAGTCTATCTTCAACTCTTGTTATTCTAGAATTCCTTTTCGTGGGATCATTTTAAGAGTCATTCCTATTTGTTCTTGTAGACTTTGACACTGATACAGGGCTATCAGTTGGAGCTATTGTTGGCATTGTAGCTTCTTCATGTGTTGTGGTAATTTTGGTGTTAGTTGTACTGCGGATGAAAGGGTATTTAGGAGGAAAAGACTCAGAAGATAAAGGTGAGATAATGCATGATTTTGTAACTTTGGTCATCACTGACATAAGTTCTTCTTGAACGTTAAATATAAGTCAAGGATTTTAGGGATAGTATAAATGGACCATAGTTTTAATCGCATTAATTTGCAGAACAATAATGTATTTATTTCTCTGGTGCAGAACTTCGAGCGCTGGATCTACAAACAGGTTATTTTACCTTGAAACAGATCAAAGCTGCAACAGACAACTTTGACATTAAGAATAAGATTGGTGAAGGAGGTTTTGGTTCTGTTTACAAGGTTCTAATCCGATCAACTCTTTACATTATAAAGTTTCGTTTGTTAGTTTGCCACAGTCACACCATACTGCAAGCACTGGTTGGCGCAGATATTCCTGTAAAGTGGTCATAAAGACATACTATTCAGCATCTACTTCAATTATGTTCTTCGCTGCTAAAATGATACTATTATTCTTAGGGTGTATTATCAGATGGTACGGTTATTGCTGTCAAACAGCTATCTTCAAGGTCAAGGCAAGGAAATCGTGAATTTGTTAATGAAATTGGTATGATATCTGCCTTGCAACATCCAAATCTTGTGAGGCTTTATGGCTGTTGCATAGAAGGAAATCAGTTATTGCTAATTTATGAATACTTGGAAAATAATTGTCTTTCTCGAGCACTATTTGGTAAGCATTTTGCTTGTTCTTTATGACCAGATATACTTGTGTGTTATCATATTCCATTTTGATCTTATTTTACTTGTGGACTTGCATTTTTTAGGTCAAAATGAACAGCGCTTATACCTGGACTGGCCAACCCGGATGAAGATATGCTTAGGGATTACAAAAGGCTTAGCATATCTTCATGAAGAATCACGTTTGAAAATAGTACACAGAGACATAAAGGCTTCTAATGTGCTGCTTGATAAGGATCTAAATGCTAAGATATCTGACTTTGGTTTAGCCAAGCTTGATGAAGAGGGAAACACCCATATTAGCACACGAGTTGCTGGAACAATGTGAGCTTTTGAGCAATTTTCCTTAAGTTATTCCGTGTCCTTTTTTTTTAAATATAGTCTTTTATTGGAGGGAAGAAAATAGATTGAGTGGACATTTCATGCGTAAGTGCATGATATGGAGGAAATTCAAATGTTAGACTAAACAAATAACTTGTCTCTTCATGGACAATTTCTGTTGAATTTTTTATTTATTTATTTATTTTTTGGGCAGAGGTTATATGGCTCCTGAGTATGCTATGAGGGGTTATTTAACCGACAAAGCAGATGTTTACAGTTTTGGAGTTGTTGCACTGGAGATTGTCAGTGGGAAAAGCAACACTAATTACAGGCCCAAAGAAGACTTTGTATATCTACTTGATTGGGTAAACTCTTATAGCAGTTCCTCTGTGTCAAAAATTTCTCATAACTGAAATACATGACTAAGTTAACTAGCTTGAGATGGCTGCTAAAAAAAAATATGATGCGTGCATTATTCTTTTCCTGATAATTCATTTGGAAACAACATAGTAGCCTTCCCCTTTTCATCCACTTGCATTCATATGGATGGATTTTATACAGATAATTAATCTTTTTCTTTATTTTTGGTTGGAACACAAAGGCCTATGTCCTGCACGAACAAGGAAATCTTTTAGAGCTTGTGGATCCAAGTCTTGGTGCAAACTATTCTCGAGATGAAGCAATGAGAATGTTAAATTTGGCTTTGTTGTGCACTAATGCATCTCCAACTCTGAGGCCAGCCATGTCATCTGCAGTGAGTATGCTAGAAGGCAAAATCCCAGTTCAGGCACCTCTAATCAAGCGTAGCACAATGAATGAGGACATGAGATTCAAAGCATTTGAGAAGTTATCACAAGACAGTCAATCCCATGTTTCCACATTCTCCTTGGAAAGCCAAGTCCATAGGAGTATTTCAACTGATGGACCATGGATGGACTCATCAGCTTCTTTTGCTAGCAAGACTGAAACCTATGAGCATTCTTCCTCTAGCAACCCTCTTGTAGATCTTGATGAGATAAACTCTGATTAAATCATGGAGATAGATAGCCTCATTTTTTGAATGAGGTGAATGATATGATCAAATGTAGTGATTGAATAGGTAGTATTCATATTCTTTGCACAAACATTTTTAGTCACCCTTCAATTTTTCTGCCAAGCATTCTTTCTTTGTGGTTCAAGCAATGGTACTCAAGCATTCTGATTATGTCCAATGTGACATTTTAGTTTTAGCATAGATCTAACTAGCAACCGGTTGGGCACCTTGCTGAGCAACTCTAGTCAATTGTTATTGTGATGGAATTCAAAACCACGCAAAATTGAGGTTTATATTTTTCTGTGCTACTATTTCATGCAAAATGAAGCCTGTGAATACATCTTTGATCTTTCTAATGTTGAGACTTAATAAATCTGCCTGGAATACTGGACTTGGAATTCGGGAGCTTCTCAAGACACCTAGGTAGTTGTGCCCATCCCAAAATCAATGCATGACACCCAATTACAGTATTGCAAAATCCATTATAATAGTTTCCAAAATGTTCTTGATTTTTCTTCGTGCCTGCAAATGATGATGATGAGGTATGGAGTATGGATCAAAAACACTATCATTTTAGGCAGAGTGTTGAGATGCGTGTAACGCTGCCACAGAATTTATCCTGAACTCCTGACTTTGACAAGGCAGCCACAGAATCCAAGCATCCAAGCAACAAGATGGGACACAATCTTCGCTATTGGTTGATGAACCCGCCAACCATAACTGTCCATTTTCAGTAGCGCCTCAAGAAAACAGCCCACTCGGCAATTTTTACTATAAATTGGTCTGTTTTAGTTATTGTGATTCCATTTTCGTATCAATCTTTTTCCTTTATATAACAAATACTTGACACTATTCCATTGAATTAGTTCTTGCTCCAATCTTTGGTGAAACCATCAATGGATGACTCAAACATTCAAGAAAACATTGATGACATTGATGGCAATCATGGGATCAAAAGTCTTAATGATTCAAGCAGAAATTTTAATGAATATGGTCAAGTATCACAGAACTTTTACATCAACTTGATGAAGAATTCTTTGCTTCTTGGAGCTGAAAAAGTGTTGATGGCTAGAAAATCACCAGGACCGTTGGCATTATCTGACGTGGATTCATGCACAATTAATTGGGGCAACATCTCTGGAGTAAGCAGGCAAGGCAAAAATTCTTTGGAATTGAATGAGAAGGGTTATGGGAATTTACAGTGTTCTGTGCTTCAGTCAAGATCAAGTGGTGGGATTAAATGCAATGACAAGTGTGGTCAGTTCCCTAAAGTGATCGACTGCCCTTCATATTTCTACAATGAGTTTCCTCTTGATCTTGTAGCTTTCCTGAGAATTCTAGCAGTTCTGGTACTTAAACTAGCTGGTTTTCAAATTGGTTTATTTGCAAGATTCTTCACATTGCCTATTCAGCTATTTAACATTTGGGTAATATTCTTAATGTTCCCATTTCATGCCCTGGTGTATGCTAGAGAGCATTTGAAGAAAAAGCTGCTGACTTTATGGAGTTACTCTTGCTTTAGTTTGTTTTATTTCATATGTGATCGCTTCAAGATGCCAAAGTCAGTACTGAAATTAGCTGTAAGACTTTGTTGGGCATTTTTCTGGGCAGTCTATGTGTACTTAATACTGGTGGGAATGCTTATCATGGGATTTGTAATTGGTGGCGTTATCATGAGGAATCTAGTTGTAGAACCCATGCAGGCCACCCAAAACCTCAACTTTGATTATACCAAAACTACTCCTGTTTCATTTGTGCCCATTACATCCTCTCCCGTGGGTGGCATCTTCCCTGGCTTGAATTCCAAAGGTAAGATACCCTTCTCCAAGAATGTCGACGGGCGCCCTATCCCCTATAATCATAAGTTGCTGCTTACCGTGTCCCTGACAATGCCAGAGTCAGGGTATAATAGGAATCTTGGAATTTTCCAGGTATGTTTTATGCCAATTTCTTATGCAAATGCATTAGTATCTTCTGCTATTAAAAGGGAAAATGATTCATCCCTGCACTATTCATAATCATGATTCCTGACTAATGAGAAATAATCACTAACCTTAATTGTGGTGGCCATAGGATTTCTTGCAATTTTTACCATCTATAATCAAGAATGTCAATGGTTGTCTTCTGCTTCATTTCAGAGGGTTGTTGTACAGACTAATCGTTCTCAAATGTTGTTGATGTAGGTAAGAGTGGAAAGTTTGTCTGAGGATGGTAAGGTGATTGCGAGTTCAAGCTATCCAAGCATGTTAAAATTCAAGAGTCAGCCAATACAATTTGTTGAGACCATATTCAAGAGCATCCCTCTTCTTACTGGTTTCCAATCAGAAGCCCAAAACCTGAAAATCGAAGTTGCTGATTTTACAGAAGGACATGAGCCAACTGCCTGTTTTAAGGTAAGTATTGACAAGAGAGCAAAATATGAACCAGGTGATGGTATCCCTGAAATATATGCTGCATCACTTCATTTTAAATCTCAGCTCTCAGAGTTTAAAAGGATAATGTGGAATTGGAGGAGAACCATATTTGTATGGATCAGCATTTACTCATTCTTGACTGAGCTGGTGATTGCTTTGATATTTTTCCGGCCAATTATTCTTCCTGGAAGAACAATGCTAAATGTAATTGCAGCTAAAGGTAGTAGGTATAGGATGAATAAAATTTCATGGTGAGCATTTCAGTAATCTATAAATAAGAATGACAGCGCCTGCTGAAGCTGCTTCTTTGATCTGTTATGTTTGTTAAGTACTCCATTTCCATGTACTAGCGGAAATACATGGACAAATATCGTGTCTTAAGAATATGGGATTTCTCCTTGTGGATCTGTAATGTCCCCGCGTGAGTGCCTCAACGGTAAGGTCGTGAGATCATGTTGTAAATCCTAAATTGTAATCTCAAAATTTCGTAATCGAATCTCTCACGCACCTACTCTTGAAAACATTCGTGATTTACATTTCTTACCAATTATAAAACCGACATATGAGAGACCCTTCATGTTAGGATTCAACCTTTGAGTAGATAATGTAATTATCATTTTCATTGATGAAGGTAAAGTTTATGTACTTCAATTATTAGTGATAATGTTCTTTTGGTCTTAAAAAAGTCTGCAACATAGTTAGACCAAAGGAGAGCCTAATTATAAGCATTGCAGAGCTTTTTTAACTAACGTAGCATAAAAAGTTACCTATAAAACCAAAAAATGTTGATGTTCCGAAGAACAAAAATGCATACAGAATCTCCAATATATACATATGTACAATTCAGTTACACCAAACCCACCACAATTGTTCCCCTATTTCTATCCTCAAATCCCATTGTTTTTCTTTTCTTTTGCCATGTCTTGGTGGCAATTTTTGGGGGAGGAAAACAAGAGAGAAGAGGAGATGATTGGTCATGGGGAAGGCAGTTCTTGTGGAAGAAACGTTTATCTATACTGTACAAAATTTGATGATGGAACTATCAGAAGATTCAGAACTCAATTCCACTATTCAGTTGAACGGAGAAGTTCGGCCTGCCCACATCACCAAGAGGGGTTTCAACTTTGACAACAACCCCGGAGCAGCCAACATTTCCATTCCACTTCGACCTGCCCAACTGCGTCCAAGAAGAAAGGAAGATAAGTGAAAGGCTAGATATAGGCATGGCAGGAAAACAAATCCACTGTTCAAATATAACCCTGAATCTAATGAAATCCATGGGTACATCAAACTAACAGCAAAAATAATCATCTCTTAATAGCTAAACAATTAAGATCGACAACATTGCTACATCATTCCCTACGCTCCAACATAATAGTAGAGTTAAAAGTATTAACAGGGAGATTACGACTATTGCTAGGTATCACTTAAGCGCTATACACCACATATATAAAATGAACAGAAGAAAATAAAACAGTGTAGTCAGGAAGGAAAATGCCTAGACATCATTTCTCTGAAAAACATTAGCCCGTCACTGTTGGGCCCTAATCACACTTCCTGAAACAAGCATTTACTTTTTATGATAAACAAACCTATAAACAACAGAATATAACAATATGCAGGTGATAGGAATTAATTAGATGTATCGAAATACGCAGTAAAATGGAAGATAGCAGTAAATTACAGATATTGATGCAAATGCAGTAGGACAAGCAACAAGTGAACAGCCACAGGTAAGGCTTAATTCCTCCTTCAGAGAATGCGTTAGTTCTGCTTGCAACCCAGGATTGCTTCCGCCAAATGTTGGACAAAAACTGTAAATAAGGCACATGTAGATAAGTAAATATGTGAAATTCACAAAGGATCCTTGCACATTTTATACTGAAAGAAAGGACAGTAATACAGAATAATGTCTAAACCAACTTTTAAGTGTGCAAGGGCATGTTATGGTTGTTATTCTCTGTGTGTGTGTATGTGTGTGTGTGTGAGAGAGAGAGAGAGAGAGAGAGTCCCAAACATTATGACAAGATCCACACAATAAACTCACAAAAAAAGGGTGAAAGAAGTAGAGAAGATGATATTAACCTAAACTGGATGGTTGGCCTGACCATCAGACCAGATCTCTTCCAAGCTAAAGACTGTGCAAGGCCCAGGGAGAAAGATTTATCAGGCCACTGCACCATAGGCGTAATACATGTTCCTAACTTATTCTGAATCAAAAGCCAAGTATTCATTAGCTCCCCAAATCAAGATGTAAAAATACCATGTTCAGAGGAAAAAAAAAAGGTTCAAAGAGCAAAACTGTTATTCAAGCATTTTCCACTCTCCCCGCCCACCTTACAAGAGAAACTGAACCTCATCTCTCCTGGATATTGACCCTGGGCTTGGAGAAGACCTCCACACAGAGGCAAGAAAGCACTGGTAGAAATACCCTCGCCAGATACATAGGTGATTTGGCCATTAGGAAACTGTAGGTCCATGAATGACTACAGAGAGACATCAGGAGGGAGATGCCAAGATTGTAAACCAATGGAGTGAGCCGCAGATAAAATAAATAAATTAGAACAGTAAGAGCATCATACAAATCAAATAATCAAACTTACACAGGCCAAAGGATTGAGATAGATCATTGACATCAACAGCCACCTCCTATGCTTTGACCACATAGCTGGACAGAGCGAATGCATTCCATGCTGGCCATAATCCAAAAGGAAATGAATCAGTTATGATGGAGATGTAAAAGAAGGAAATTTCTACATATGCTCCAACCAAGTCGAGCAAGCAAAGAGTTGTTAAATTCTGGAACTGCCAATAAAAATCCCATGAAATTACATAAAATACAACAGCAAATCTAAATGAGGAAAATGTTAGATATTAGTCAAAAAAATTTCTGGGGCCTGCAAGTTTAACCACACCTTCAAAAATCAACAGGAATCTAAGTTTGAATAAATAATTATTGATAGAAGAACTGGACATTCGTCTCACCTTCCGATCATAGCCATACCAAAGTAAGTGTTGCTTCGACAAATGAATTGGCAAAAGAAGTGTCGAATCACGAACAAAGAGAACAGGACCAAGCTGAACCAGAAACAGGGACGTACTCTCACTACCAGATGTAGTACTACCTTGAGATGCCTCTACTCTCCATAAGTCTCCCCGTGCCGCCAAAGAACTTTCAACATTTCGTGTCCTACTCTCATATGTTGATGTAAAATTAATGATACCCTACACCCAAACACATGATCCTCAAAAATGAGATCTGGCAAGGGATTTGAATATCAGCTTACATTTTCTTTATAATCTTCAACAAGTTAAAAAGTAAGTTAGATTTAAAAGTTTAAAAAAAAAAAGAAATCCGCTAAATAGAATCACAAATGTCTCTGTTTCCATTTTGTAGGTAAAGGTGAATACATTCTGCTCGGAGAATGAAGATGATTCCTTAAATAGAGGCCTTGCATGTGCTTTGGTTTCCCATACTACAGTACCAAGACATATACCCAATTCATTTATGCCATCAAGTTATACCTGTGATCTTCCGAAGAGTCTTGATGTCTTTACGTCCACACCGACATTTTCTTCATCTGTTGAATTCTCCAGAATCAATTTATTTTCGGTAAAACCATAGTCCCTAAAGCGCTCAGCCAATGATCCCAAGTCGTCTCGCAAACTAATACCCACATCATTTGTCTGGACATTAGCCTCTGTTCGCAATGAAACCCCAACATTCTCATCATGCCGGAAAGGCACCGGTAACCTCCTAAAAAACTGTTGTACCATACCATTCACACAAGCACCGAAGTCCACCCCAGCTTGCCCTATCCTATTCCCAATATCGAAAATGGCTGAAACCCCATTAATAGCTGAATTATCCACAGCGAGTCCAACATCCCTTTTGACAAAGCTCTGAGCTGGAAACTCCATATCAAACAGCTTTGGAGTCTGAGCATTAGGCCATGGAAACGATGGCGGAGTGATATGAGATTGGATCAAGCCAGTAAAACCCTGAGCTAACCTATCAGCTAGGTCTTGGCCATGCCTTTGCACCTCTTCCCATGCTTCAAAAGATCTCTCCACGGACATCATATTTAAAATTCAAACCTCGGAAGCACCCCTATTATCTTCCAATACCGACTATATATATCTCTAAGCAAAAGATTTCATCCAACTGAAACAACAAACCAAAGGAAGCATAGGCCAATCACTCAAAAAACCATACTTTTCAACGAAAACATACCCAGTAAAGCTCCTCCTCCTTTTTCCTTTCCCCTTTGACATCCCATACCAAAATCCCCAAAATTTTCCACCACAGCAACCCTAATAAATCTAAACATAAACAGCTTAATTCAACAGAACCCCTCAAAATCTTAACTCCAGAAAACCAAACCCACAACAAAACCGACCCAAATATTTTAGCTTCAAAGCTTAAAAATTGAATGAAATTCCACAAAACCCAAGAAAACTAATAATCTAGTTTACCTTCCCGGGAGCTCAACGACCTCGATAAATTAATTTTCCAGACAAATCAATAATCCCATATGGATAAAGCTCGGGAAATCCAATCCAATCCAATCATCCAACATAAGTATTTCTAGAAAGCGGAAATTCTGCCGATAAGTGCCGTGACTGCGTCGTCGACGGCTCCCTGTTCTAACAGTAAACTGTAATGTTTTTTTTCATTTTTTCCGGTTTTTCATTTTGGGCCTTCTTTTTTTTTTTTTTAATTAAAAGAAAAGGTTTGTGGATTATGGATTTTTTCGTGGGGGGCCTTAAGGCCACGTTTGCAATGATCCTAAAGGGTGGTTCTAGAATTGAGATTTTAAAGACATCATTTTCGACTGAGGGTGACTTTTGGACCCACTGGGTTGAATGACCCAATGGGCCCAATATTTTCCAAGGTTTGTTGCCCATCTGTTTATTTTATGGAAGAGAGCAAAGGGGGTTGCAAATGTATCCATGGTGTTTGACCAATCAAATTAAAGAAGAATGGTATTCTTTTGGTAATTAGTGCATTAAAGAATGATATTAGTCATTAGTGTATTAAATTTTGGATGATTGTCCACTGAATTGTATTTGTAAATGATAGAGTAGTTGCCATGCTACAAAGGTATTCGATTCTTAACTAAGGTTGGTGGGAATTTTTTGTTTCACTCAACCCAATTCTAATGTTAGAGTATGTCCAGTCATAGAGACACTCATTAGTCAATTTAGAGGTTAAAATTACATTTGTAGCGAATTAATATAATAGTATGGGTGATTAAAATCAATGTTGGGTTCATACACGTTTGAAGATTGCTATTACTTCTTTTCTTTTTACAAGAAAGTGATGATGATGTAAAATAATTACAAAATGAGATAAATGAGAATGGACCGTGTTGATGACGAATAAAGAACTCAATCTAAATTGGGGTATTAATAATCTTGCTTCTACGAGATAAAACTCAAATTTAAAGATTTAGAGTGTCTCCTTTTATGCAAAACTAGAATTCTTTGCCCATGGGCCATGATAGTGTTTTGAAAATGAAAATGGATTGTGAATATAGACAGAATAGAGGGCAGTGAGGAGCAGCCGTTTGAAAAGTTTGCCTGTATCCCAGGTTATTTTGGTTGAAAAGTTTGACTGCATCACAGGTTTTCTTGGATTAGCCCTGTTCGTGTATATAATTATAGCAACTACCGTAACTCCAACAAAGTTATAGAGTTGTAACTTCCAAAAAGTTAAAGAGTACTTTACATTTCCTAAAATCTTGGAAATCTTCAACAAGCGCAACTTTCCATTAGTTATTAACCAATAATGATGAACATAGTTTGAGCTCCGACTAAGTTGAAGCCAGTGTTGAGATGGAACAGTAGAACGGGATGATAATATGCACATTCTAGCAGTTGAAATCTTGAAATAGAATAGCAACATGCAATGCCAGAAGCTCGAGTAGCTTGAACTATTTAAAACATTTCATGTAGCGTTTTAACATTGCTTCCGAAGGAAGACAATGAAGAAAAGCCACTCAAGAACCTTTCTTTCAGGGCTTTCAAGAAATTCCTAACTGATCAATTGATGGTTGCAAACCAACTTACAGCTTCAACAACTATGAATCCATCCATATGAAAAGAAAATTCCACGGAACGTCGGAAACATCATAATATAGGTGCCTAACAACCTCAACTTGACCACCTCAACTTCCCACACTGCATTCTCACAGATGTGCCTGAGCATTGTCATTTTATCTCTCTCATGCGTTTCTTTTTCATCTGCAATCAAGAAATGGGGTCAAAAAATTGGGACTCTGTAAAACATTGTTTATTTGATATCATGCCAAAGAGGTGACAAACCTGGTTTTTGAGGTCCCAAGAGTAAGCTCAAGATCATCCGAACCACAATCCTCATGAATCCTCTCTCCTTCCCATGGCTTCACTAGACCTCCTTTAATGTTTCCAAATGCAAACTCATCTGAAATTACTTCTGCCATTGGAACATCTGAACCAGCAGGTATAGCTGGTGAGCAGGTACCACTTTGTCCAGGAGTGCACATGAGAGAACCACCGTGTCTTAAGGAATCCAGTTTAAAGCCAAATGGATTGGAAGAAACCAAGCTAAATGTTGGGGAAGTTGGTCCGCCTTGTGGAATTTGCATCCCAGCAAACCATGCTGAAGTAGGGAGGGTCTGTCGCCCAGGGCTTGGAGGTGTAGATAAGGGAAGAAAGGAGCTGTGTGATCCCCAACTTGCCCGAGCAGAGGAATCATCCCAGTCAGTTTTCAATCGTGGAGTTCGAGCTGTTGGGGAGCTCAAGGGAGGGGTGACAGGAGCACTGATGGAGCCACCATGATACAGATGTTGAAATTTGGGGGATGCGGACGAGGATGATGAAGATGAGAGGTTTTTCAGCCACGGAATAAGAGAATTTCCATCACCATTAGGATTAGCAGCATAAGGAGAAGAAGCTGGGCTTGGGAAGGAAGAGGAGCCTGGGCTGGGGTTGTAGGAAGTTCCAGGGCTTGGATGATAAGATGAGCATGGACTTGCTGATGTTGATCCACCCAAAAAATCCATTCGGTCCACTGGCTTGCATCCCTGTAGATGAATCTAACAATAAGAGGAATGGAATATCCATAGAAGGATTTCAAAGAAGTAAATTCAATGACCCAAATAGCTAGACAGCTTCAGTACTTATAATGGAAAATTCAGTGTTTGCCAGAAACTCGGATGACAAACATGACAACATATGCCATAAACAGCAACTGTTTCTTCTTGGATTCAATGCAATCCTGTGAAACTCAACCAGCTTTATTTGGGATAGCAATGTCTCGGCAAAAGCTGTTGGCATTTTTTTGGTGGTACCTATTGCCATTTCTGTCATTTTAACCATAACAAATACAAATCTAAATAGCATTAATAAAACCTAAGATAACTTGTATCCATGGCTGAATTTTGATCTTTTCACAACTGTAAGAAGACCGAAGCACGCTTAATGGACATTATGCTTTATAAAGAAGATCATACTCAGGTGCAATGGCTGCCACCACTTTCAGATCATATTTTCCAGTTCTCACTTTAAACTTTTCAACATGTAAGTGACAAATATCTTTCCAAGTTTGCTTCGAGTTAGGAAACCAATAACCTAAAAGTTTAATACTATAGCCTCAAATGGCAAGAGTTGCATACTGACAAATTAAACCAAAGAAGTCCAAGTATTAGGCTGATACAATCTGTGGGCAATATTTCCTTCAAGCAGTGAGTTAAATTTTATATCTCCAATCAAACCCCCCATCTGTTACAGTCATAAGTCTAAGAATTTCAAATCATAAAATAGTTGATCCTTGATAGACCAATTTTACCATAAATTATTGCACTTGCTCTAGTGCAATCTAATAAAAGAACCAGTACAATCTGAAAACCCAGAATGATGCAACTATCTAGAAAAAGTAAGTAGAGGGACTTTCACTCCATCACGAGAACAGCAAGAGAGGTAAAGTAAGAAGCCCATTAGAGAACTCTTTTTGCAACTACTGAAAAAGGGCCCTCTATCGCAGGTGAAAAAAGTAAAGACTAGTGCACTAACAACAGGAGCGATGTTTCAACCAAATCTAACAAAGGTTAAAAAAGAAAGAGAGAGCATCATCAATCAAAGATTCAAAAAGCACATTACTCCCAGAACTCCTTGTGACCCATAGAGGCCCACAGACAATGGGAATCCCAAGGGAAAATTTAGCAAATTTATGAGGGCACAATAGTCATTCAAGATCCCAATGCATTACAAGCTATGGAGAATGTGTAAAAAGTTAAAAAAACACATCTTGGGCATCTTTGAAACGCATCAGTCAGCAGTCAACAACAAAGGAAAAGCAGCAGCAATGGTGTACTCACTCTCTGGCCTTTGAAATATTCTAAATAACCAGTTTTTTCAATGCAGAGAGGATCAGAGTCTTAAAAGATGAAAAGCTACGAGACAGATTAAAAATAAAAAATATAAATATCAAAAGTAAAAATGTAATAAACATTCGATAGTAACAAACACCAGACCCGATCAGTCAGAAGATCTCAACACACGCGGCTTCTTTTTTACTTTTTTACACTTTTACATTTTTACAGTGACAATCTAGCTGACATAAACAACTTGTCCGGCGCACATTAGCATGGAAGAACAACTCTAGCAGTTAGAACTTAGAGTGCTTACGCTGTATTCCTCGCGCAAAAGGACAGCCAGAGATGCGGTGCCAAACAACCCACTAAAATACATAAGTCAGTAGCCACCATGGCAGATGGAAGCGTCAGAATATACATTAGCAGGAATAATGAATGCCAAGTAACAACAAAGCAACTGCTAACGTGAACCGGACGCTATGATTGATGATGGTCAGAATTCAGGGAACCACCCGGCGTAGTTTAAGTAAAAAAACTAACCTCTAGAATTTATTTATTTTTTTATTTTTTTATGTATGAAATCAAAAAGGGCCAAACCAGCCAAATGCTCCCTATCAGGAGCAAAGATTTCTTTTTCACTATTGAAATTTTTTTAATTACCTTCTACTGCGTACTAACATGCAATTTCGTCTCGTCCCTTAAATGCACTGAGTTAATGGTGTTAATCAGTAAACACAGTACGACTTTTAAATTCTTGTTCCAACTAAACTATACAAACATTACGAAATGGGCAATGAAAATTCAAGTTGGAATGGAGAAATTAATGGGAATGAGAGCAAAAGATTCGTACTTTACGGTAAGTAGTGCCATCGGGCTCCACACTCCAGCCAGCCTCATTGCAGAGGGCTTTAAGAACCTCGTTATTGTCGCAATGCTTGGGGAGTTTGTAGTTTCCGTACATCCTCAAGCCGGCGAATATATTAGCCGCAATGGCTCGCCTCCTCCTCTCCCTTTTCTTGTTATTCTCCCTTTCTTTCCATGTCGGCAGCCTCGTCCCCGACGTCATCCTCTCCACCCAGGCCACCAAAAACAAACCCACTTCAAAAAAAAAAAAAAAAAAAACTCAGCTGATGCTCAGTCAACTTGCAGAAAACGAAACAACCCAACAAGGAAAGACCCCTAAAAAACAGTGGGTTCTCAACAGAAAAACGAAAGGATCGAGTTTTATGATTACAATTGGTGATCTGAGGTGGAGAAGCAGTGGTGAGGTTTATGGCGTCCTTTTCAGTTTTTTGTTCAGCTCAACATGATGAATGATGACGATCGATAATGATGAGTTAATTTGGGTGGACTCCCCGGGCTGCGGACTGACTGAGGTGAGCGTTGATGAGTTTAAGATTGGCGAAAGTGCCCTTTTAGCGGTGTGTGGGGGCTGGGGGACGACTGACTGAGGGATGTGAAAACGGATGAAAATGTGAAAAGGAAAGGGGATAATGTATGTAAAGGGACTGACTACTACTGATATATGAAGATGTATGAATCCATGTGGTTTTGATTTTTGTTGAAGACTGATAAAATGATGGGAATGGGGTTTACTTTTTCAAACAAAAAAGAAAGAAAAATAAATGTTGGATTCTTTTTCAGCTGTTAATTCTGACCAAAGCTGTGTTTGACTCCTGATTTGGAAGATTGGGGGAGCATTTTTCGAAAAATGGTGAAAAGCAAAATTCTTCATGGTTATGGGAAAAAATTACTACTATTATTTTGGTAGATATGGGATGATATAGATCATGTATAAAAGGCTAAACGCCTTTTTGAGTTTTTTTTTTTAGATGTGAATTGTTTTAGAAATATAAAGAGTTGTTGGAGAGTATAAAATTAAGTTTTGAAATATAATTTATATTCACATGTAATACATGGATGTTGTTGTGGCAAAATATAATGACAAATATTTTCAAATAAACTAGTTATAGTAAACCTGTCAAATTGCGTATAGAGTTAAGGGTTCATTTAGTTTTTAGTTATAATTTAGATTTGCTTAAAATTAAATATATTTTATATAGATTTTAATTTGAATCTTATAAAAAAAAATTAAATGTTTGAAAGTATTATAAAAAAGATATTATGAATGAGTTGTAATAAGAGAAAATTTGTAAAAATTAATTAAATATAAAAAAAATATTTAACTTTAAACTAATTCTTATATATTTAGAAACTAAACGATACCCGATAAAAAAATTTTCGTTTCAATAATTGATTACTCATTTTATCCTAAAAAAATTTGGTAGAATTTTTTTAAATTATAAAATACAACATATTTAATATATAATTAAATATATATTTTTAATTTAAATTATGTATTATCATTATTAGTACTCCATAACCTTATTTAAGTTCCTAACGTATTATCAAAAGATAATTTAACTTTGAGATAGCGTTGTGATTATTTAGTCGGTGTAATTTTTTTCAACCAAAGTTAATATTTCTAACTTGTCACCAAATGACGTGACATTATTTCTTAAACTACATTAGTATGTTGGCCTTTTTCCTTTGGTCATAATGTCCTAACGTTATTTTTCCATAAACAATAGTGATTATAATCTCTATAATAATTTAAATACCCTTTTAAGGGTAACATAAAATGTGCATGTGTGTGATGATTACTTTTTGGCTGTTTGTATGTCGTGTGTGTGCGAGACTTCATTCTCATCATATGCATCAGTTACATGTTTAAAGTGAAAATTAGCTCGAAAATATATTTATTTCGATTAAGTGTAACTTTTTTTATATATAATGTACTACCTTCGTGTTAAAAAAAATAATAATAATTTCAAAATCTTTTTCTTTAAAAAAATTTCAATTTTAATATAATTTTTTTTTACTCTTATTAATAATAATAATAATATATCATCTAAATTTTAAAAAATAATAATAATTAAATA